>CM030183.1:6642211-6832211 GCA_017639675.1 Aplochiton taeniatus | reverse complement strand
AGACCAGACACAGACACAGACACAGGGGATTAAAAGACGGCACTTCTTACTCACGGCTACATTTAAACGCTTGTGTTGCTGTATATCTATTTACCAGAAGAAAGTACTTTTCACAATATGGTTATAAGAAAACAAAATATAACAATGCCTAATGAAAAAGCTACGTTGGGCTATTTCTAGGTCTTAGTGTCGACTGGTCGGCCAGTGGATGGTGGAATCAGTGTAATCTGGTAGAGTGGCCTGAGGCTGGAGGAGGGTACTCACCCACTATCTGCCCTCTGACTGTGTCACTGTCCATTAGGGCTTAGCTTGTTGAGGTCCAGCCTCTGGTCTGTAGGGGGAGGTGGCGGAGGGGGGTGGGGGGGTGGAAGAGAGGGAAGGGGGAGATGGAAGAGAGAGAAAAGAAGATCGATCAATGCCCGAGACCGCCAGATGTAAACCTGCACGGTGTCTAGTCACTCCATATAATTTACATCACCCGCAGTGTGTTCATCTCTCTCACTTTTCTGTCCCTCCCTGACACCCACCCTGGGCTGGAACAGATGGTCTGGCCTGTGCGAGCAGCCACGGGCCGTAAAAACTCACCCAGCAGCATCGCTGCGGTCAGAGCTGCACTGCGGAGGTCAAACATTTGACGAATCTCAGTACAAAGCCCACACTATACTGCTCAGTCTGAACGTGGAGGCGAACCCCAGCCAAACTCGGGGTATTCTGTGTCTGCGTTCTTAACCCCGTCTGGGGAGTGCGAAGTGAGGAGAAGAAAGAGCGAGCGAGAGAAAAAAAGGAAAAGATGTCAAGAAATACCACGTTTGTCTGCAGACGCGAGAAGTGCCACTGGCTATCTGTTCTCTGTTGTCTGGGTGTCATGTAGATGAGCTCAGGATGTGCGTCTAGACTAAACAGTGACCAAAACAGGGAAGGGACGGTCACGCTGTTACAAGGCTGGCCTGGAGAGTTGTCACAAAGACACACGACACACACACACACACCACACACAAAAAAAGAAAAAAATACACACACACACACACCATAGGATGCAGTGTAACAGCTGCCAAACTATGAAAAAAAAAAAACAAAGGCTTGAGTAACCCGCGATGGAGCGCGACCACAACACAGTAACACAGCCGATCTGAGCTTCCACTTAAATAGCTGGACAATTATGCACGTCTCAGTGAAATGACCAGTTGTCTAGACCTGGCGACGGAGACGGAGCGGGGTCAGTCACTGTGTCTTGTGTGTGTGTGTGTGTGTGTGTGTGTGTGAGCAAACTCCCAGGGCAAAGAGGAGGACAGAAGAGAGAGAGAGACAGAAAGAGAGAGAGACAGAGAGAGGGGATGATGAGGAAATGCAGTGACCTCTACTCCCAGCTGTGGCACAGGCCCCGAGGGTTTCCTGTGTCGCTCCAGGAAAAGTGTCAGCGACTTCTAGGAAAACAAAGTGGGACTCTTTCCTTTTTCTGTCTGCACCACCACCGCTGGTCTGTGGCTTGTATACCGGCCTGATAGGTGGACACAAGGCCCTGACACTATAGGTGACTGAGGACAAGGCCCTGATACTATAGGTGACTGAGGACAAGGCCCTGATACTATAGGTGGCTGAGGACAAGGCCCTGACACTATAGGTGAGGACAAGGCCCTGACACTGGAGGTGACTGAAGGACAAGGCCCTGACACTATAGGTTGACTGAGGACAAGGCCCTGACACTATAGGTGACTGAGGACAAGGCCCTGACACTATAGGTGAGGACAAGGCCCTGACACTATAGGTGACTGAGGACAAGGCCCTGGCACTATAGGTGACTGAGGACAAGGCCCTGACACTATAGGTGAGGACAAGGCCCTGACACTATAGGTGGAGGACAAGGGGGGCCCCCAGAGTTCACTTAAGTCATTCCTAGCAGCCTGGCAAGGGCTGTTTCGCTGAGGCCTCCATCTCTCCGTTAGGTTGTGACAGAATACATTTGGGCCGGTTAATTGCAGGGTGACGGTGACTGATGACTTCCTGCTCTGGCAGCCGGCTCCCTCCCCACCCAGGTCTGGCCTCCGTCAGGCCCAGCCAGAGAGACAGAGAGACAGGGGGAGCTCCGAGGAGGCGAGAGGCACGGCACAAGGGTCACTTGGCCTGCCAGCGGTGGATGGGTTAGTTAGGCTACTGGTTCTGCTCACCGGAAAGGTGTCGAGGGGTATCATCCCCCCCCCCCCCCCCCTCCCTCCCTCCCTCCCTCCTCCCCCCCTGCCCCCACCCCACCCCCAAGGGCACTATACGCATGCCGTTAATACTGGTTACAATTGTCAGCACTGTAAATGGGGTTAGTGTGACCGGACCTTCTAGATAGAACGTGCAAATATACACACGCCCACACCCACACCCACACCCACCCACACACACACAGCAAATCCTTACAGCCAGTGTCTTTGAGGCGGTTGATGGTGTTGGAGAGCAGGCGTACACAGCCTAGGAAGCCAGCGCCTTGCTTTTTATGGATCTTCTTGTGGTTCCACACGCTGATGGTGATCGAGTCCGATTTGCCAATGTATCTGAAGACGGAGAAAAGGAGGAGGGTTATTTTTTAGAGCTTCTTCCAACATCACACACCATTTCCTTGGAGCTCTATAAATTGCTGTTTCTATCAGTGCTGTACCCCCCCCCCCCCCCGTTGCTTAACCTAATTGCTTTTTGAGGATGAAATTGAAATCATCATCAGACTCATTGAATCGGGGCTTACAAGACATTCCTCACAGCGCTCTCATCTAGAACCATGTACTGTGTCTTTACAAGGCAACGGCACCGTGGGAAGGGCTAGCTTTCTGCTGAGTCCCAAGGCTGCCGTCCCTGTGGCCTGTCCACACCCAGGACCTCCCCACTGCTGAGAGGACATAGGTCCTGGTCCCGCTAGTGTGGTTGGTCGCCACAGCCCCATCATGGAAGGGAAAAGGAAGGGGGGGGGGGGCTGTCTGGGAGGGATTTTCCAGTCAGCGTTCGTCTGCGAATGTGTGACCCTGAGTGTCTGGCTGTACAGGGCCGAGCGACGCAGGCAGACACTGATCCCGTGAATCATTAATCAACCTCACAGAGGCCCCCGCCACACATCAACCCACAGAGACACAGAGACAGGACAGCAGGGATGAGATAGGAAACAGAGGAAGAGAGATGGAGACTGGTAGAGGAGGAAGAAGAAGAAGGAAAAACACTGGGAAAAAAGACATCGGAAGGAGGAGGAGGAGGAGGAGGAGGGGGGGGGGGGCGAGCAAACCAGAGGTTGAAAACACCGGGTGTCATGAGAACAAGGGGAAACGAGAGAGAGAGAAGATGGATGATCGAGAGAGAGAGAGAGAGAGAGAGAGCGAGAGCGAGAGAGAGCGCGAGAGAGAGAGATGGGCAGACGGACCCAGGAGACGGAGCAGGCCGGGGGAGGAGAGAAGAGAGAGTTGGAGCCCGTGACACCAATCCCAGACTGTCTCCGGGGCCTCCCTGGCCTCTCCTGTGCCAGGGCCGCCCCGGGGCGTAAAACCGACACTGCGTGAACCTGTCGCGGCACATCTGCTCGGCTCGCTTCCCTCCTTCAGTGCTGAGCTAATCATCCGTGGCGTCCGCCCGCCGAACAGATCGCGCCGTAATTACCGCGCTGCTTACCGTCAGGGACCGGGGGAAACAATGGGCCTGTGAGTAAGACGTCTGGACGTTTTTGAGAGGCCGCCAAATGCCTGTCTGGGGTGTGATGTGGGAGAGCGGCCGCGCGCCGCTCGGCTGGAGACACACACACAGGCAGGCGCGCGAGGGGGGAAGGGAAGTGGTAGCCCAAAATCCACTCCTCCCCCCCGGGGCCTAATCACGTTGGACTGAACTATTGGACGCGGCAGAATCTACGGGCCCGGTAGTCTAGTGTCCCCTAAAGCTAAGTCTGCCCGACGTCACACGGTCGGACTCTCTAAAACCCCCATGGAGAAGGGACATAGAAGAGGCTTAGCGGTCTACGACACACGCTAAGTGCTACTCATTTGCCTCTTTATCTTCCCCACTGCACTGTAACGCCGTCCCGCACAGCCTCTTTTATTATGTACAGCTCATTCTGTTGTCTGTAGAATCATGTCTAATCAAAGGATGGTAATAATGCCTTGGCGTGTCTCCTCAACAGACACAGTTGCGTCGGTGGCTCTCTGCTCTCCACGGATGTAGCCTGAAGCTGGTGTAGGGGCGGAGGAGAGGCAGGGTGCCAGCGAGACGGCGTCTCAGATCCTTGGCATGCCGGCCACTTCGCGCAACATCTTCCCGAGATGTCAGAGTTCACAAAACAGTTTGGTCACTGACCGCTGACACCAGGGCATGAGCCAGCAGGCCCAGGTGCGGACATGCGCGCGCGCGCGCGCACACACACACACACACACACACACACACACACACACACACACACACACACACACACACACCAAAGGCTCACCTAGCCAAACAAGTTGAAGAAATGAACAAACACCCAAGCGGACACACAACCACCGACAGTCACATGACGAGCACAGGATCCCCCACACCCTCCTCACACTAGCAAATACAACAGATGGAAACAAAGAGTCACTGCCAAAGGGCTTTAAGGCAAGTTGGCTCTGCACCGAACACCAGGTGTTCCAGACGCTGTTTTAACAAGTGGGAGCCTGAGACAAAGCCAGCCAGCCAGCCAGCCAGCCAGCGAGTCAATTAAGGCTTCTCTCCTCTTCAGCCCGCCACCTGAGAGCTGTAGGCCTGCCTGCCTGCCCGCATGCCAAGGTTTCAAACACGTACACCCAAATGTTCAACTCATCACTGGCAGGGGAACAAGTCCCTGTGTTTCCACATAAACTCCACTCTGTCAGTCAGATGGACTCTAGGGAGAGATTGGAAAGTGTAAATCCACAGGGCCACAGGTCCATGTTCATCCATCCATCACGCCGTGTCCACACACACAGAGTCTCTGAGTCTCTCTGGCTCCATGGTAACCAACCCCCCCCCTCTGCCCCATGTCTAGCGGCCCCCAGGGGCAGGTTATGTCTCTCTCTCTCTCTCTCTCTCTCTCTCTCTCTCTCTCTCTCTCTCTCTCTCTCTCTCTCTCTCTCTCTCTCTCTCTCTCTCTCTCTCTCTCTCTCTCTCTCTCTCTCTCTCTCTCTCTCTCTCTCTCTCTCTCTCTCTCTCTCTCTCTCTCTCTCTCTCTCTCTCTCTCTCTCTCCTCTCTCTCTCTCTCTCCTCTCTCTCTCTCTCTCTCTCTCTCTCTCTCTCTCTCTCTCTCTCTCTCTCTCTCTCTCTCTCTCTCTCTCTCTCTCTCTCTCAGGGCACCGTGTGAGTGTGTTTCCCTCCTGTCACAACGTGACATGGGCGGCTAATTAAAACAGCCACGTTGGGAGAGGGTTCCCTGAGCAACCAAACAAACGGAGACATGTGCTTCCTCTTTCTGTTAGCTACGCGTGACGGCTGGATAAACAAAAGGGCAAATACTGGAAAAACTTTCACCCCCCCCCCCCCCCCTTATTTTCTTTCCAGGTTGCTTTCACAGAACAAGCCGTCTGTGGGAAAAGCAACAAGACATGCACGTGTTTCAGTCAATGGGGGAAAATACTATTGGGAGAACCCCCCCCACCCCCAGCGCCCCTTCTCTGTCTCTCCTCCCTCCCTTGAAGTGTTGTTCCAAGCGCCGTTTTTAGCCTCTGTTTGCTGGGTCTACAGAGTCATGTCATTACCGGGTCTCCTGATAAGTGAGAAGCCAGCTGTAAACACAGGTTAGCAGTCATCTGTTGGGGTTCAGTGAACAGCCCAGGCTAGCACATCTCCCTGTGTGTTCACTTGGCAAACTTAAACAAGGCAAGGGGAGCGAGGGACTGCGTAAGGGGCTAAAAGGGGCACAGGCCGGGTGTTAACATTAGGATGGCTCTATTAAGATGGCTCTATTCCTGGTGCAGGGTGAACAGATGAGCGCCAAGTGTTGCTGTGCTGGGGGGGAAGGGGGGGAAGAGAAGGCACTCACAGGTCGTAGTGCTGGGGGGGCGGGGGGGGGGGGGGGGGGGGGATGAAGAGAAGGCACTCACAGGTCGTAGTGCTGGGGGGCGGGGGGGAAGGCACTCACAGGTCGTAGTGCTGGGGGGGGGGGGGAGACACTCACAGGTCATAGTGCTGGGGGGGGGGGGGGAGGGAAGGCACTCACAGGTCATAGTGCTGGGGGGGGGGGAAGGGAAGACACACAGGTCGTAGTGCTGGGGGGGAGGGAAGACACACAGGTCGTAGTGGTGGGGGGGAGTAGGTACTCACAGGTCGTAGTGCTGGTTCCACTTGGGGTCCAAAGTGTTCCTCACGGTGTCCGTCGAGTGGCATTGTCCCGAACCGTCCACCACCACCTTGGCAAAGGGATCCGGCAGGCCTGCAGAGACATGAGAAGGACACACACACACACACACACACACACACACACACACACACACACACACACACACACACACACACACTAAGCCTCTTGACTCTAGACAAGGCCCCGTCGCCTGGCCTCGCCCAGAGTTCACGGTAGACAATCGAACAGAGTCGTTCGCTAAGCAGTCAGGAACACAAAAAAAGCGGGCTGGGGCCGTGAAGGGAGCAGTGCGGTAGGCCTGTGTGATGTGTGACGAGCGCCGCTGTTTGACAGCCTGTGAATGGGAGAAGGTCACCGGGAGAGACAGTGAGAACCCGAGCTGCTGGCGGACGTGAAAGGACAAAAAGACACAGAAGAAAAGGACTCTCCCTTTCATCACGGCGCAGGTGGGGCCGGTCGGGTGACATTGCAGCTGCATAGAATTCGGGAGGGTGTGGAGAAAACACCCGCACAGAAAAGAGCAAAAAATAACAACCTTATAAAAAAGCATCGCTCTAAAAAAATATATAATAATAAACATATTTGCTTGTGCAAAAAGAAACAGACCCAGCCACCCACTGACTCCCTCACTTTCTTCTCCACACCCATTTCTTGACTGTGTGTTTGTGTGTGTGTGTGTGTGTGTGTGTGTGTGTGTTTGCTCAACCCCTGAGCGTTGGAATGGAAGGAATGGGTACCACATTAACCACCTGAGCGAGTGGGGGGGGGGGGGCCCTTCCCCCTTCCCATGCTCCCTCACCATGACAGCCAGACCCAAACACACCAAAACACTGACACTGCCGTGGACACCCGACTGACGCGCACCACCAGGCCGCAGACGCAACTGTTGCTTAGTCTAAAAATAAAACGCTACTCCTCATATTCCATCAAGATATTACACAACACTGCAGTTTCCAGTGGATAGCTGTGCCAATTAATTAAGTGATTTCACAAACCCTCCAAATCAAGCTTGTTTGTCACAATTGTTATTCCCTTGCCCTAAATTTGAACTTTACTTTAGGTGCCAGGCTATATATCATATGAGCTGTAACAAAAGTTTCACCAACACAGCTATGATTCCATTACTCAAGACCTTTGTGAGAAAGTAGTCCTGGATGCATCATGACGCATCTAGCCTTGGGGGGTAGTCTTCCTATTATCCAACTAATAGAGCCTTAATTGAGGGGATAATCCCTGGCATATTGATTACGTTTTATGGCGGCCGGGGGTTATGAAAACAACGCTCCCAGGTCCCAGGGCACATATCAGAGTACTGTCCCTGTCCTCACTGGCCCTGTACGTGAACTGGATGGTAGTGTACTCTGTGTTGTGTTGGTGAAAGATCGGGGAGACCTGGCAGAGGGCCTTGTCTTATCAACCCCAGCCCCCCCCCCCCCCCCACCCCACCCCCACCCCCCGAAAATGACCCCTATTTCCCATTTACACAGGAGCTACTTATCTGCCAGCACAGACTTCAAAGCCCCCAACCCCAAGCCCCTGTCTGAAACTGTGGCCATTTCCCGAATGAAGGGCTCCGATATCAAAGACAAGACAAGAGGGAGCTGTTTATGTGGGAGGATACTTACGAAAGAAGTCTTTCTTCACCAGGTTTTTGGCACAGAGGACTGGAAGAGAAGGAGAGAGAGAGAGAGACAGAGAGAGAGAGAGACACACAGATAGACAGACAGACAGACAGACAGACAGACAGACAGACAGACAGACAGACAGACAGAGAGAGAACAAGTGTTATTCAGAGACACACGCAGACAGACAGGACACAGCGAGAAGGGGTTGTTAAACATGACTGGCGTTTTTTGATGCAGTGCTGCTTTGACTGGAGCTGACACAGTCAGCGCTACGCTGCTGCTACACCAACCAGGGTTGGTTTTGACGTAGTGTTTCTGACAGCGGCAGCGCTGGTACGACGACGGCGGCGGACTATCAAGTCCAGACAGCTGGCCGTTAAAAACATCAGCACCATGAGGCAAGCTACACATTGTGTGAAAACACATTCTGGTCAAAAATATATAACATTTTGGTAAAAAACACATTCTGGTATTGATATTGTCTAAAAATACGTTCTCTTCAGCCATTCCATTCCCACATTGAAGGGACAGGTTGTACATTGATGAGAGGTTGTAATCTCTCCCTCCTGCTCGGACCCTTCAGCCAGCCAGGAGCCTGGAGCAGCAGAAGAGTGGTTGATCCATCAGGGCCTCTCCGAGAGCCATGGAGAGAGAGGTGGCTACTGCTGCTGCTGCTGCTCAATGAGCCAGAGCTACTTCCACCCTCCTCCTCCTCCTTCTCCTCCTCCTCCTCCTCCTCTGTGGTCTGTATCTGCCCAGAGAGGATCAGGGGCCACCTGGGCGTCTGGAGCTACACCGGCCCCAGCCGCTCTGCCGGCACGGCTCCCACTGGCCCTCTTCAGCACAGCACAGGAAGCTGTGACCACTAATAGGTCCGTTGCCACTGTTTCTCTCTCCCCACCCCCCACCCTCTGGAGAATAGGGGATGAGTTTGAAGTTTAGACTCCACGTCATTCCGCTTTGGTGGCGGGTTTAGAGTAAGAAAGCAGATAAAGAACAACTAAAAAGACAGGGCCAGTCAAGGGAAGCTCCACAACTATGAAAGGCAGCCAAGTCTAATGATTAGACCATCAGCATCGGCCTGGCTCCATGGTAACCAACCCCCCCCCCCCCCCCCCCCTCTGCCCCATGTCTAGCGGCCCCCAGGGGCAGGTTATGTGTCTCTCTCTCTCTCTCTCTCTCTCTCTCTCTCTCTCTCTCTCGCTCTCTCTCTCGCTCTCTCTCTCTCTCCCTCTCCCTCTCCCTCTCCCTCTCCCTCTCCCTCTCCCTCTCCCTCTCCCTCCCTCCCTCCCTCTGTTTGATGGCTGGCTCGCCCGACGCTCACAGACAGGTGAGAGCGGTCAGACTTTACTTTGCTAACACAAATAGACAAAGGCACACCCATGGACGGCAGACCGTGGCTTAAGACGTTGAATCTACAGCCGCCGCCATTCATGCCGTGCGCACACACAGAGACACGGGGCCGCGCGCGCGAGACCGCAGTGCTTACTCTGCACTTGAAATATAACCCGCCTCCTGAATCAATTTAGCGGGGTTTGAGTTAAAACAACGTCGAGCAGGGGAGGAGAGAGGAGGGGAGCTGGGGCACGGCATTCACGCGCTGCGTTGCCTAACCGACACACACAGACCACTGGGTAACTGTGTGAAACACGTGAACATCTACACACGCGCACGCACGCACGCACGCACGCACGCACGCACGCACGCACGCACGCACGCACGCACGCACACACGCACACACGCACACACGCACACACGCACACACGCACACACACACAGTGTTTATGGAGACACACCGGGAACACACATAGGGTTTGAGGGTTTAATGAGAATAACACAATTAAAGACAGAGGGAGGAGGGGGGCTGGGGGTGGTGAACATGCTCCGCAGACGAGGAAGAATTTCTTTCCGCAAACATCCCTGGGAATGTGTTACGTTCCAGTGAAACCCACCTCATTACTCAAACATCTGGTATGCATCCCTCTCGGTCGGCCTCTCTTTCCCCACACACACACACACACACACACACACACACACGCGCGCACGCCAGCCATCGCACACATGCGCACACACGCACGCACGCACGCACGCACGCACGCACGCACGCACGCCAGCCATCGCACACATGCGCACACACACAAATACATACACAGACACACACACACACACACACACACACACACACACACACACACACACACACACACACACACACACACACACACACACACACACACACACACACACACTGCAGGCCCCAAAGAAGGTCTTCAACACCTCTCTCCACACCAGTTTCAGCAATCTAATTAATTATTAACAGGCTGACAGAAGAGAGAGTGTTTGTGTCAGAAAAAGAGAGGGAGGCGGGGAGGCTGTGGAGAGTAGCTGAGGAACAGGTGACAGCCTTCTTCTGTGTTGCTACCATCTGTGTGTCCCCCCGCAGCCCCCCCCCCCCCCACCATGTCACGGGAGGCTGCCAGGCAAAGAGGCAAAGTACAGGGCACTCGATATGGGTGAATGGGGTGCTTGGTGAATGTTTACCAACGGGCTGGAGAGTACAGACAAGGCCAAGGGGTGATAAGATAGGGCCCGTCCGGACAAAGTCGGTCCTTGTCCGAGGGTTGCTCTAAAAGTAGAGCTCTTCCTCCGGCAGCAGTCTCACTGGGGAAACCCGACAGCCGCTCCTGCAGGGTGGCCCAAAAAAAGACCCTGGCTAGCCATACATTCAGCAGGAAGACAACGCTGCAATTAAGCCTATATAGTCTCTATATGAAAATATACCACGGGGCAGAAATTACAGCCGAAAACAGGGAGGCAAAACCACTGGAATGGCACTGGGACAGGGAGACAACGGCGGGCCACCGGGTCCAGTCACGTCGCTGGAGCGCCCACAGGGTGCGGAGGAGGGGAGAGAGGGGCAGCGATCTGGACCCACAGGAGGCAGAGGAGGGGAGAGAGGGGCAGCGATCTGGACCCACAGGAGGCAGACCATCCGAACGCAGGCCCGACGAACAAGACAGAGACGATGGCTTCTCCGCCCGTCACGGTCGTTAACATGTCTGTATCATTTCACATAATTGGAATTATTATTAAAAAGGCCATCGCGGGCATGTTACAGGCGGATTGCACTTTAGCTCCCAGTGATCTACAAGGATAGGGGTTTGAGTAATTAATGAGCAGCACACAGCTTAATCCAACTGAGTCGGACAGATTTTATGGCCAGAGGCATCCAGACGGAATTAAGAGACTGTTGCTAATTATCGCTGGGCGGCAGACAGAGAGGGAGTCTATGGAATGGAACTATTACTGGACCATAAGTGACCTACCCAGGCCCTACAGGCCTCCCTGTCTAATGGACCGAGAAAGGGGAAAGATACACACACGCCCACACGCGCACACACACGCACGCACGCACACACACACACACACACACACACACACACACCAGCTCAGCCTCCAAGTCTTTGCTCGTCGGACCATTCTTCGTAGGGCTCCGAGCTTTCTGATCTGGGAGATCAACGCTCGTCAAGAGCGCTGGGTGAAGGACGGGGGCCCCAGGGCGTGTTGTCTTACACCCACCCCTACCCCCCACCCCACCCCCCAACACCATGGCCTTGTTTAGCCTTCCTCAAATCTACATTTCAAACATTGAAAGATTCCTCCCGGTCCCTAATGGTGGTTGTTTTCACGGTCCCCACAGTGCTCCGTATTGTAGTTTCTGAAACGAGCACACCAAAAAAAAAGAAAAAAGAGAGAGAATGTAGGGCAGGCAGGCCCGCACTGGGGAAGCTGCAGGGGAGGAACCAGAAAGATGAAACACAAAAGGTAGCAGTCTACAAAAAGACTCATTATTGAGGATCCTCTCCAATGCATTAGGCCTCCGGGGTTCTCCTTAGAAACACGGCAAACTCTTACGGAGGTTCGCCGTCAGCAGGCCAAACGATGCAGCATGTGGAAGGCCCCATTGAATCTCCTTCCTGAAGCGTGAGCTTCCTTTAATGACGTCGAGTTAAGTGACCGTCCCCGTTTCGCCGCCGGCACAACGGAATTCCTGGAAATGGACGAGTCTTTGAGGTGAATGGACGAGTCTTTGAGGTGAATGGACGAGTCTTTGAGGTGAATGGACGAGTCTTTGAGGTGAATGGACGAGTCTTTGAGGTGAATGGACGAGTCTTTGAGGTGAATGGACGAGTCTTTGAGGTGAATGGACGAGTCTTTGAGGTGAATGGACGAGTCTTTGAGGTGAATGGACGAGTCTTTGAGGTGAATGGACGCCGATGACAGGCGGCTTCGCCGAGAGAAGGAAGCGGGCGAGCTAGCACCTACAGGGCGGCGTCGTAAATCTGCTTTTATTGGTCACCCCGGACACGGCTTCTCATGCACACACACTGACAAATATATGCGCTCTCTGTGCTGGTACATAAACATGGACACACACAGACACACACACACACACACAGACACACAGACACACAGACACACAGACACAGGACGTAAGGGTCAACCACACAATGTAATGGACCCACAAACACACAGTGCCTCGAACTCGTAATCCTGGGGAAAAGTTGAAATGTAAAACCCACTATTTTGGAGGGCTACAATCACATAATTTCTTTTCCATGTCTGGTAAAACAGAATGCCGATTTTTTTTGGGGAGTGGTGGCGCTACTTAGCACAACCAAATGATGTAGGGCTTGCCAAAGTGAATAAAGGGTGAAGGGGTTAGATAGGAGGAGAGCTGGAGTTTCCTAACCCTTACAACAGAGTCCAGAATAGAAGGCTAGGTGACAGCCAAACCAAATCCATCTCATAATGATGCCTGTTCATGGGAACATAGCAACCATTACCCACAATAGAAACCACAGTGACATAAACAAATTCTCCCAAAATGTCTCACTATACATTCGCGTTCTGACTCCCGTCCGTCCCTCCCACCCACACACACACACACACACACACACACACACACACACACACACACACACACACACACACACACACACACACTTCCTTATACCCCAACACCACCTTTTGTTTGGACACACAAACACGCATTTAGGAAAAACCCACCGCCCACTGCATCTCGGCCCATCTTAAATCCTCTGTCGTCATAGCGACGGCAGTATCAAGGCAAGGCTGAGAGAAGGGTCCCTCTGTGTCTCCTGTGTTTCTCATTCCGGTCGCGCTGCCTGCCTCAACCCCACTGTCTGCCCCTCCATCTCTCCCTCCCCTGCTCCCACTCAAAGACCTAAGAACTGCAGCGCCGACTGGCAAGAGAAAGACAGAGAGGAGGGGGGGGGGGGGGGCGCAAAGGGAAAGAGAGAAACGAGAGGGAGGACGAGGAGCGCCGAGCCGCTTGCTACAGGAGACGAGTAACGACTGTTGACGTTTGAAAAGCGGCGGTTATGAGCGCCGCCGTGTAGCCCCACGACAAGGACGGCGAGGAGGGGGGAAGCCCCTGTCTCCTTGGCCCCTGTCTCCTTGGCCCCTGGCTCCTTGGCCCCCGTCTCCTTGGCCCCCGTCTCCTTGGCCCCCGTCTCCTTGGCCCCCGGCTCCTTGGCCCCCGGCTCCTTGGCCCCCGGCTCCTTGGCCCCCGGCTCCTTGGCCCCCGTCTCCTTGGCCCCCGTCTCCTTGGCCCCTGGCTCCTTGGCCCCTGGCTCCTTGGCCCCTGGCTCCTTGGCCCCCGTCTCCTTGGCCCCCGTCTCCTTGGCCCCTGGCTCCTTGGCCCCCGTCTCCTTGGCCCCCGTCTCCTTGGCCCCCGTCTCCTTGGCCCCCGTCTCCTTGGCCCCCGTCTCCTTGGCCCCTTTCTTCCGCTACGGCTCCGCCGCCGCCGTCAGTCGGAGCGGAGTGGATCCGACATCGCGAGCGGCGCTCCGTTATTCAGAGACTTGTCAGCGTGGTAACAGGCGGTGTGTGTTCGCGCGCCACCCCGCTCACCATCAGTCACCCCAAAGGGATCTGAAGGGCGGCGTGGGAGGGTAATGGAAGACGTGAAGGAGCTGCAGTACATCACGGCTCGCCCCGCGCCGCTGATAACCCACGCCGGGGGCCCTCTCCATCATCGGCCCCGTCCACGCACCCTGAGCGCCGACCGGTACAACCAGAGAGCGTCCGTGACACAGTGATATATGAGCCGAGGCTTTTAGAAGGCAGACCCGCCGAACGTTGACCTGACGGTCTTATCTAAATGGATGGCGAGAGGGGAGGGGAGGGGATTGAGAAAGTGGACGGATGGGTAAAGAGGCAGACGCAGGCACGCACTGAAACACGCGCACACACACGCACACACGCACACACAGACAGACAAGACGCACAAATCAAATCAGCTTAGTGATTCAACGAGGAAGCACCACGGCCCTCATTCCAACATCCTGTCGACAGAGACCTGGCACTGGCATCACTGTAACATCCACCGACCAACCCGAGTCACCAGAGCCAGCGGGAACCAGCACATGGCCGTGGTTAGTGACTGCACTGCAGCGGAACCCAGGGTGGTGCGTACGGAGCAGAGTCGTCGAGTGGATCCTCTCTTTCTTTCTTTCTGTTTTTTTTTCCCCTCTCTCTCTCTCTATCTCTGCTGTGTTTTTCTTTTACACTCGTTCATTTGCTCTCGCTCCCCTCACTCTTTCTCTGGGACTCGGGACTGCCTGCCTGCCTTGAGCTTATTAGTCACATTACAGTTTTCCACATTAACGTCCGAACGAGAGCTGCTCCATCCCCGAGGACAAACACCACAGACTGATTAAACCGCTTCCCCGAAACTCCGCTCCGATTTCGGAACCCCCGTCTCCTCTGAAATCCATCCATCTGACCCCTGTGACAGGCAGGAACCTTGGGGTGAAGTTAAAGTCCCACCTGTGGGGAGAGGAGCGGCCGACTTTCTCACACAGCAATAGGAACCGCACACAAAGAGCCCCAGTGTCCAGCGGAATCAATGGCACCGCACCAGCCCCGCCAAGCACCTGGGGAAGAGGGGAAGAGGGGAAGGGTCACGTGACCGCCGCCGAATGGCCCGTCGCCACGGCAACAATCGCTAGGGGAGGGGGAGGGGCCACGCGGAGGCGCTTCAGCTGGACCGTCCCCCCACACGTGGACCCTAGTGAGCGCACAGAGACGGCCAAAGTCCCAGGGCGCGCGGAACGCGGGGCTCTCCAGGAAAGGGCGCGCGCGCGTCCAGTCCGTCAACGTGACAGGACATGGGAACCGACGGGGCGCTGGGGTGGGGGTGGGGGGGGGGGCATGGGGGTTTCGCGCCGCCCCAGTGTGCTCCTCTGCGGTTAACCATTCCACTGGAGCCCATGAGCTAGAGGAAGTGGGGGTGTGGGAATTCCGAGACACCGCGGCCCTGTCCAAACCCACCGTTCCCAGCCCCTCGCCAAAGACGAGAAAGAAAAACTGGCCCTGGAACAGGAAGGGGGAGAATATTTCAACATATCAACCTTTTTTCCCTCCGCCGTGAGAGGGTTCATCTTTATGCGTGACCTCGTAATAACAGCCTCCGCTGCCAGACAGACAGCTCGCCGGCTGACCTCTGTCTGCACCTCCCTTCCCCTACACCTGGTTCTCGGAGCCCAGTGCCCCGAACCAATCCCAGCAGACAGGCTGACACATCTCCATGGAACGCGGCGCAAACCCTCCCTTCTTTTTTATATTTTTTTCCCCCTCTTCTCTCTTCTTCCCCCGTTACTTTAACCCCTTGCCTGTCTGCCTGGCCTGTCCGTTTGGGCCCTGCTTTGACTCCGGGGTTCGCAATGAGCGCTCTCCTTCGCAGCATTGTTCTACCATAAACAAAAGGTTTCCTTTTCCCCCGTTCCACTACTTCCCACTCTCGCTGTGCCACGAACCTGAAAGAGAGCCCAGGGACGACTTGGACAGTATTTGGAGTCTTTATCAACGAG
Source organism: Aplochiton taeniatus (assembly GCA_017639675.1). NCBI lineage: Eukaryota > Metazoa > Chordata > Actinopteri > Galaxiiformes > Galaxiidae > Aplochiton > Aplochiton taeniatus. The sequence continues at coordinate 6,816,384 of CM030183.1, read as the reverse complement.
TGGGACCATGACACCCTGTAAGTCTTGAACCCGACACCACAGGACAAACCTTTTCGTTTGAGCCCCCTGCCTGACGCTGCCACAGCGTCACCAGCCTAAAGAGCCCTGTCTCTCTGCCTGCTTTGAGGGACAAAGGCCAATCCGGGACAGCGCAGGACAGCTTGCCCGCGGGGTTTGACCATTCTCTACTTGAGTGCACTCAGCCCTTGGCCAGCGCTAAACAAAACCTTACCGACCAGTTAACTGTTGCCAGGCAGAATAGTGAGACGGGGACGAGGGGGTCAGGGTAAAATTTCAGTAACACAGTCTAACTCTGACAAGGGGCGTCTAACTATGGAAAAGGCCTATACGGCAGGGAGGCTGGTAAGCAAGGGGAGCTCTCTCTTTAAAGGCATTGTTAAGTCTCAGCAAATCCACAGAGATAAATATTTAAAGAAGATATGGCTTCGGCTATATTAAGCAGCGTGATCAGCACCAAGATAAACTGCAGCTCGTAAAAAAAAAGAATCGACCAATGCCTGTAAACACAACTACCACTCCCAAGACCCTTTTAAGGAGAGAAAATCACACATGGAAAAAGCCTTAAAAGTGATCCTTCCACACACACTTAAGTGAGAGAAAAAAAACACCTTAAAAAACGGAGGGGTAAAAAAATAACAGGAGGTTCTTGATCTTCTTTTCACGAGACTCGAACATAATTTCAAAAACACGCTTCATCTCCCACTCCCGCACTCCCTCGTCAGCAGTGGGTGGTGAAGGGGGTGATGGAGTGGAAAGAAGCAAGGAAACATATCGTCCCTGTGATGAACATTAAAGACCACAGGGGCAAATACAGCCGAGTCAGGCTCCCAGGACACGCCACGGAGGAGCAGAGGATGGGGGTGGGGGTGGGGGGAGGGGGGGGGGCCTGGGGGGGTCTGTCGCACGCTATCACAGTGACCGGTCGATCTCCTACAGAGAGAACCAGCATCTGGGGAACAGAGAGAGAACCGCAGAAGAAGGGACACGGACTCTGCCTCTCGCCATAAAGGGGGTGGGCGGGGAAACGTCAGCCCGCACCAAGGGACCATACGTCGTCGTCGTCGTGCCTGTCACTCGCCGTCCCCGTGGCAACCTGATGGGAGACCGGGGGCGGGGCGGGGCGCACTTTATAGGGGGTTCCGACCAAGAGCCTATTTGTTGATGGCGTGCCATTCTACCTGAGCCCCAGCTGGGACTACCGGACAGAGTGACATCGCATTGAGGGGTTAGTACAGTGTCACCAAACTGGAAAATAGGGAAGAGGAAATTGTCTTCAACGAGAGAATGGCTTTGCAACAATGGGGGAAGCTATTAAAGGACACACAATGGTCACGTTGAGCTAAACGAGGATGCAGCGACAGGTTTAACCTTTCACTGCATAACTTGTCGGCCCGAATAAGCTGCGTACAGTCATGTATTTTCTCTCACACACACACACACACACACACAGACACACACACACACACACACACACACACACACACACACACACACACACACACACACACACACACACACACACACACACACACAGGAAAGGAAAAGGCTGACGACGTTCTTAGTGTGAGAACATTTCATCCATCTCACGTCACCTTTTTTCCCTCCACGATACCAGCCTAACTATAATTGCATATTAAGGACTCAACCCTGGCTATTTTCGCAGGAAAAGACATCCGCAACGTCCATTTTTAGCTTTGTTCCTGGTGCCCCTCCTGCATAGAACATCAGTCCTTCTCTCCCCTCTGTGTGGTGCTACGAGGTGCCTGGGCGGCGGGCGGGGGGGGGGGGGGGGAAGAGCCATCCAGGCGAGTAAAGTCTTCCACAGCACCACTACGGCTGCCGCTAAGTGAGGAAGCAAGCTTGCACCACTGTCGGCCAGGGCTGAGCTGTTTTCTGAGTGGCTGCCTGCACGGCTCTCTCTCTCTCTATCTCTCTCTCTATCTAAGCTCCCTGGCTCCTCTGAACTCTGATGTAATGGAGGAGAGAAAGGCAGGATGGGCCGGAGTGGAGCTTCAGAAAGAGAGAGAGAGAGAGAGAGAGAGAGAGAGAGAGAGAGAGAGAAGAAGAAGGGCGAGAGAGAGAGAAGAAGAAGGGCGAGAGAGAGAGAGAGAGAGAGAGAGAGAGAGAGAGAGAGAAGGGCGAGAGAGAGAGAGAGGGGGGGGGTATAACAAACCTGTTTAACAGACATTGAGATCTGCCACTGCCCAGCCAGCCCCAGAGCTGAAGCAGGGCTGTTAATCGCCAGAATTACAGTTTCAAAACTCCCCTCATTTTCCTTCCCAGGGAGTTTTTTGGGAGGCTTCTCAGAAGGATTTCACAACTACATCTGTGTGTAGTGTTACATCATTACCAAGTCATATTACTGTTTTTATACCTCCCTGTCTCTTTCCATGCCAACCAACAGGCAGGACATAGTGGACAGGGAGCTCAGAGGCAGCCAGGGAAACAATGACGTGAAGGTGCTGCTCCGTTCTCAGACTGACCTCAGGAGCCTGCTGTGATACGCAAACGGCGCGCGACATTATTCCACAGCGAAATTATGACTATGGCATTTGCCATTATATCGTTCCTTGACACGTGCATGGGAAACTTGATTTTCCTCTGTGCGCGGAGGCCTTGTGTGCACGTGCGCATGGAATACCTAGGACTGGGTGGTCGGCACTGGCCAGTCCCGGTCCTTGTGTCACCAAGGTGGTCTGGACCCGAGTACACCTCACGGTGCTTTAGCAGCTTTTACTGGCTCTTTCCAGGCGGGTTTTAAAGTGTGTGACACACGCGTCTACATGCCGGGTGCCATGTCCGTGCCAACTCAAGCTCGCTGGGGCAAGGCCCGCTCCAGTGAAATCACTCTCCCAGTCTGGGATGATGATGATGACGCCATGGAGCACCTTGATAGCTGTGGGAAGCACCACACTCCAAACTGATCCGTTAAACGACCCTCCTTACCCAACATCAGCCGCTGGGTCTCGGTCCAGAACGCCCATAAAACCACCCCGCGGTGATGATGAGTCAGAGCGCGGCCAGTCATCGCTGTTAGCAGAACAATGAGTTATGTCTGCACATCAAAGCATTGAAAGGGCCTAATGAGAGGGAAGGGTCATTATCTAGAGTCTAAAACGTAAGGCTATAACTTTAAACGTATTTATGACAGAAGTGGCTGGAGTTTCCGTGGCCTGTAGCCAGAGCCAAACCACCTGTTAAGCGGTTCCAAATGAGAGAAGGTAGCTTTAATGAGCTTTTTCTCCTAGCATGCCGCAGATCTCCTCAGTCAGACAAACTGGATGGACGTGTGCTAGCCAGGCTCCACGAACACAATACAAATGTTATCTAGTATATACATTTAACATTACCTTTGATATATTGAGGTTAGAGGTTTCCATTTTGCTCACGTGCGAAGTGAATCTCTTTTTGATTGAACCCTTGATGTATTTATTCAACTTCAACAGAGACGCCATTTGAAATGGGATCGGGTGTGAATATAAACATGGTTCCTCTGATCTGTGTCTGCAGACAGCTAAGGCGGAGGCACCGTCAAGACGCCACGCAGTCAGCTGCTGGCCTCCCCTGGCTTTCCAACCGAGCCCCCACCCACCACCCCCTAACACTGCTAACTCAGAGACCCCCATCTGCTCAAGGTTAGCCAGAAGGACAAGGGTTAATCGCGTCAATGCGTGTCCGGCCAGGTTTTACAGCAGAGCCAGCACGTCGAAGAATTACTCTCCAGTTTCCTACATCAGACAGTCTGGCCTGGGCAAATTCTAGGTATCACTCTCCTCTCTTTCCAGGAAAAATGAAATGGCCTCCGCTGTGTGGATAATCTACGGAGTTAATAAGACTTTGTACAAACACGCTGAGCTGGCTCACCTGGGCGAACGGTCGTGCTCCTTGAAGGAAGACAATAATCACAGACATGGACGCAGAGGGAGGAAAATGTGTGATAGTACCGCTGAGGCAGCGCCGATCGAATAGCACAACTGGAATGCGACACACAGCCCCCTGACTCCACACACACACACTGCCTGACTGTTTCCAACCTCTGAACCGCCAGCACCTGCGCGCATCCCCAGCAGAGTGGAACCACGCTGTCCACTGTAACACTGACAGAGAAGAATGGGCCGCTGTGTACCAGGCCGCCCCAGACAGGGAGGCAGCGTCCGGCTCACTGAGGTTAGACTAAACAACACATAGGGTCAGGGAGGTCAAGGACAACACAGCCAGTCAGTCTGTCTGTCTGTCTGTCAGTGGGCGAGTCGGCCTGTCAGTTTGAACATGGGAGCACTTAACCGTGAGACAGGATCTCCTCTCTCTCTCTCTCTCTCTCTCTCTCTCTCTCTCTCTCTCTCTCTCTCTCTCTCTCTCTCTCTCTCTCTCTCTCTCTCTCTCTCTCTCTCTCTCTCTCTCTCTCTCTCTCTCTCTCTCTCTCTCTCTCTCTCTCTCTCTCTCTCTCTCTCTCTCTCTCTCTCTCTCTCTCTCTCTCTCTCTCTCTCTCTCTCTCTCTCTCTCTCTCTCTCTCTCTCTCTCTCTCTCTCTCTCTCTCTCTCTCTCTCTCTCTAGCCCGTACTACTACTGAATTTGATATGTTAAAATGTGCCACATTATCAATCCACTTCCAGAAATTTTCAATTACTCCAGCCAACCTTTAATTATTGTCCATAACTTTCCCTGGCACTGTCTGCATGGGAAAAAAAGTGTTCCGACACTTGATACTGGATACTCATGCATTCCCTACTTGTGCCCCCTGCCCTACTACACCCCGGAAAGTTCCCCTAAAGTGGTGTTTCCAACTTCAAAGGCAACTCTTGGGAAATAAGCAAGAGATAGTGAGGGAGGGAGGGGGGGAGGGAGGGAGTGTGGGGTCCAACAGACGAGCTACAGGAGAGAAAAGCCCGCAGACACGAGACAGATTCATTCTCAGTGGAGGAGGATTGCTTCCCCCTCGCCACTCGCCAGCCTCCTAATCCAATTGTGAGCCATTAAACAGCCCAGCCGGGTCAACGTGGCGGGGCCTTTGAAGGTCGGCGCCCCCCCCCCCTGCACGCTGTCAGCGGGATTAGCCCTATGGGGGCCCACGAGAGAGGACACTCCACTCTCACTGTCTGCTTTAAGGCGACTGACAGGAGGCACGCGCCCACCAACACACCGTCGGTCAGCCTTGGGTTCCTGTAGGGGAAGACGCTGTGGGACGCGGGGGCCTGTTTGATCCCCACATCCAGGTTTGTAGTCCCGTCCCCCCAAAAAACCACTCGGCGTTACCAAGCCAACGGCGTTATAACAATAATCACAAAGCCTCCCGGAGGCAAATCGGAATGATTCCATTAATTCGGCTCGTGACAGGTGAAGAATTATACGACCCCCTCGAATGTGATCAAGAGGGGGCCGCGCTATGAGGAGGAAGAGCATGTGTGGAGACGGCTTCTTCAGTCCAACACGCACAGACAGATCTATAGATAGGCCTGTCTGGTTGCTTTATTAATCCCTGTGGAGGAATTCACTTTGCCGCAGGCAACACAGGGTGGGTGGTGCAGAGGAGGATACACAGGATATTAGTGTGTTGCTCAGACTATCAGACCGGGGGTGAACAGGAGCTTCGTGGGGGTGTGGGGGGGGTGGGGGGCGCCTTCTGCGGCAGAACCCCACCAGCGAGGTTTGGAACTGGGCTGCAGATGTGCCGGCGAATGCCGCTGACTCTTGGCATCTGCTTATCATTGGATACCCTTCTGGGCGGACAAAAAGAGAGAGGGAGAGAGCACACAGAAAACGAGCACGGAAGAGAGAGAGAGGCCATGAAAGAGGATGGGCGATGTACAGTCTGTCATTTTCACTTTCGAAATGAGACGGTGGGGGGGGGGGACTTCCAGTAAATTACAACAGAGGAAATCTGTCAGTAGCAGGCGTTGAAAGGCACCTCCACCGACAGACTCGATGTGCCGCTCAGCAGGAAGGGCCAATCTCCCAAACCACACACGGCCGCCGCCCACTAATCAAACACATGGCTCTCTGTTCTTCCCTAACCCAGTCAGAGGATAAAGAGAGAGAGGGACCTAATAACCCACCCCCTGGTAGTCTGAGCAACACACGAGAGGCCCTACGGTCCTGCTGAGTAATATGACTGCAATTCCTCACTTTATTATTATAGTGTGTGGGGGGGTGGGGTGGGGGGTGGCGGCACAAAGGAGACTGGGGGCGTTTTGGTGAAGTCTGCTCCCCACCTGTCGAGGGTGACATTTGGACAAGTGTTTGGAGTCTGTAGAGTGCTTCCTCTGTGATGGTTACCCAGGCTGTCTCTCTCTCTCTCTCTCTCTCTCTCTCTCTCTCTCTCTCTCTCTCTCTCTCTCTCTCTCTCTCTCTCTCTCTCTCTCTCTCTCTCTCTCTCTCTCTCTCTCTCTCTCTCTCTCTCTCTCTCTCTCTCTCTCTCTCTCTCTCTCTCTCTCTCTCTCTCTCTCCCTCTCTCTCTCCCTCTCTCTCCCTCTCTCTCTCCCTCCCTCTCTCCCTCCCTCTCTCCCTCCCTCCCTCTCTCCATCTGGCCTCGGCAGAGCCGTTGCTGGCGGCAGTTAAGGGAGAGCGGCAGACCGCAGCAGCCTTTGTCCTCGTCGAAGAGCAGCTGAAGCAACAGGAAAGCCAGCCTCAGTCGGTCAATTAATTGATGGAACAATTTCAAATTATTGGAGGGTTCTCGGCTGAGAGAAGAAAAACGTTTACAAATGAGGTGCCAAAAGGGCCTGTTATGTTCCTCTTTCTCTCTCCCTTTTTTATGTGCCATTGTTTTGTTTTCTTTTTTGGGTAGGCAGACCAGAATGTAGGACCGTTCGTGAAAATCTAACGCTGTAATGGAGGGAGTAGCTAAGTCAACAGTTCTCCACCTGTAGCTAATCATTGTGTATTTACGATGTATCCTGTCTGAACACCCAGATGAAGCCAAATCACTTCCATACAGCCAGTCCGTAAAACACCGGCCTGACCGAGGCCACATGAATGTGCCGCGCGCAGGCAGACCACAATAAAACCGCTCTTGATAATTAGGTCCTGGGCTCATGCGGCCCCATCTGCGATGTTATAAGGCCTATTCTGTTATCCGACATCTCCAGACACGGTCTGGAGACTTCAGAGAGACCAAGTGCAGACGAGGAGGAGGAATAAGCAGAGCAGGAATACCAGCGGGAATAACCCTTTCCGTCGAAACTGTACGGTGGGTGAATGTTAATCCCGCTGGCCAATGTCACGGGCTGAAAGCATCTGTGTCTATTCCAAGTCTATCATTGTGCAGTACTAACGACCCTCGGGTTGACGAGTGAATGGGAAAGTCTGCTGCCCTGTTGTAATATGATGTATAGTCAATAGCAGTATACCCATGTCAGGGACGAGGGCAACCCCACCGCCCCCAACCCCTACGCGTACGCGTAAGGAATTACAGGGAAACTCTTTTGAAGGGTGGGGTAGTGTAAAAGGCACCGGACTTGGTCTAACAGTCAGAAAGAGCAGGGGTGACTCAGAGAGAGAGAGAGAGAGTTTAGAGGTGCTAGTGGAGGGGACTTGGGAATACAACCAAGTTAGCTCTTTTCTTAAGAATAACAACAGGCAAATAATTCACATACTACAAAACCATATTATGCTTTAGAATTTTCACATTTAAAATCCAAGACAAAACATTTTCGCCCCCCTGAAAAGGTCTGCCGATAAAACAACTAGCCTTAGTGCAAGTCTAGGCCGGTAGTGGTTGAACTGAGGCCTATTACTGGGCAGAACTTTGGATTGAATGTCAACGGTATCTTAATCAATGACTCCACTGTCTTCAGCTAGGAGCTACACCAGCTGGGGGCTCACTCGGGCTGGAGTCTAGAGAATAGGAGAGATACGCTCTCCCCTCCACAATGTCTTGGTTTATATCTCCTTAATGGAGCACGTTTGATTTGCCGTCCCAACGTGTCTCAATGAATTCATGGCCGTTCGGAGAGCAAAGCAGTGTGCCTTGAGCAACATAGGAACACCACAGTCTGAGGCGGATCAGATAACGCAGAGCCCTGAGCCGTGACTTGTCTCTAAAATGTATGCCTCACTCAATCATGTATTAGGCCATCAGCTGTGTTCGTTTGTCATCATAATCCGAAAGTGATCAGCTGTTGGATATAATGGAAACCTGTCTTGTGTATTCAAGGGGCAATTCTCACCCAAAGGGTTCGTTTTGACAACTAACTTGTCATATTTTTTCCGTTTAAACGCTGGCAAACGCCTGTGTGCAACATCTGGTTCAAATGGATGAGGGTCTGTCAGCGAGGAGAAGCTCCTAAAAGCACAAACACGTCTGTTCACATGTAACAGCTCATCGTTCAGAGCTTACCCGAGAACAAACTCATGTGTCAAAGTCAACTGGCTACGCTACAAAACGGCAACAGGCTGCTACAATGTGACAGTGAAACTGTCTGAAGGCTAATCACTATCCAGGTAGGGAGCAGGCAGGGAGGTTCATTTACCATTCCGACTGTTGTCCTCCGTAATGAACAAAATGTGCTGTGCGAACACCAGGCAAGTTGATACCAAACAACAGGTGCTTTGGGTGTACTGCGTTCTACAAAAAGAAAGAGAGAAGTGAGGCTCGAACTATGGTTTACCATAGTATACCATGACAGACTCCTGCCTTTGTATACAACTTCCTTCCCCGTCCTAAGCAGTGTCCTGCTTTCCGGCGCAAGGGATAGGAGGGAGGGGAAGCAGGTTGGGATGGAGGCTCACAGAAGCATGTGGATAACATGGCACAACCTTACAAAATTCTGAGAGACGTATTTTCTGATGATACGACAGCCGGAAACAGGGGGGGGGGGGGGGGGGGGGGGGCACATTACACCAGCCGATTACCAGGCTGATGAGCGAAAGACAGTTCAGAAAGGCAAAACAGACGCAAGAGCAGTCCACTGAGCAAATACTTATTTTGTGCATAGTCATACATTTCTATTGGCCTTCCAGCAGGGATGACGTTTGGTCTGGAGCCCTGTTCTGTGTCACAGTGCCTGAACCAGAAGGAAAGGAGAGCTCCCTGTGATCCCACTTTTACCGTTTTCCACAGTGGATTTACATTCTTAGGATTCTTCCAGAGGACCACTGCAGTCCATCTTGACCCAGCATGATAGGGTAATTCACAGAGTTTAGCCGAACATTCACTACAACTGACATTTTTATTTCAACTGAGGATTGTGCGGGTAGGGCAAACAAAACAAGCAAGCAACAACGTTGTTAAAGAATAAAATGTTATATCCATATAGTTTTAAATATTTTGGGGGGATTCTAAAAAACAACTTTCTCTTAAAAAAATGGTGTGTAAACTATTTTAAATCTATAGGGAGATTGACAGACAAGATGAAACAACAAAAAAACTAAAAGCATAACAAAAAGTAGATACGGCTCCTTCCTTCTCTCCACTTATTTCTATCAGTAACAGAACTAGCTTAAATATTTAATTTGGCTCTTCCCTGTGGACGGAAAGGCCTGGAATTTGCCTCGGCCCTGATCCTGGAATTACATCAAACACGGCAGCTGTCATCCCCCTCTCCCAGTCAAAACATTGTCCTCTCATCTAAACGTTTAGCTGTTTGTGTTGAAATGGAACAAACCAAACACAGCAGTCCAGAGAGAGGAAGAAAGAAAGGGTTGAAGTTCCTGAACTATCATACAGTCCAATACATGATATTCACTTTGCAACAAGTCAGTCTCAGCCTATAATTAGTAAGCCTTCACAATTTTAAGAACTTTAATGCACCTAACTTTTTCCTTACTTTTGCAGCTTTAATAAAAGTGTAATAAACCTAGGAATTATATAAAGGGAGCATACCAATAATAATAATAATATAAACTGGTTGGTTTAATTCAAATAATATGTGTTTGCTGGCATTGGCAGTCGCAGCTGCTGCCTTCTCTGACCCGACAGTAGGCTATTTGGTGCCAAATGACAAACTATTTGTTTTGAGGCTGATTGGGTGATTGTAAAGTTTCACTTTCCCATGCAGGCAATTGAAAGTATACAATCAGCATTAAGTCTGGTTTGAATGTTTTTCCGATATAAAACTAATAACAATATTTACATTGACTCGCTGCTGATGCTGAGGATGGTCGCGGCAGCTAGTGACTAGTCTGCTGCTGGCAACACGATTTAGGCTACAAGGCTATTCCCTGGAACTAAAACATTCCATGTTTGCAGTTTGAGGGATATTGTTTTACTAACGTGTCGCAATGTAGCAAAAAATATGTATAGATGCATGCTTTCATAAATCCCTGACACAAATATAGAAGATACATTTAAATAGACAGTAAGTGATAAACCTTCCGAGTACTTAGTGCTACCATTTGCAGGTTAACAATTAGATTCCAGGAAATAGACCAGGCCCACCTTAGTGTGCTGGAAATCTTTTCGGGGCTTTAAAATCTAAACTAGATACCTGTTAATCGCAGCTTCACCGGACCATTTCGCCGAGCTCCTTGGTTAGACATGTCCTCTTGCTTCCAGCTTGTCTACGCGTAACAGAAAAATTACATTTACTCTAAAAAAAATAAAAAAGGGTTATCAAGCCACTTCGCCAATTTCAGACAATAATGGAGTCAAATCATTGTGGCCCGGATGTGGACAAAATTGGCATCACGATCGTAAACGGAGTCGTGCAACAAAAAACGTGTGTTGCAAAGTGCATTGGCTTGGAATGTGTATTCTTAGCTATTCTTGTAATCTCAAACCATGGATGACATCTTAAATCGCTTCGGCTCAGGATTCAGTGTTCCCGTCCGTTCATCAACCAGTCGGAATTTGAACTGTTGAGCTCGCATGCACCCTTCAGTAGAGATCCCACTACTGGGAGGCTACAAAGTAGCTGACCAATGACGACATAGACAGAAACAGTGTAACATGTGGCATAGATGATGGCACAGATCTGTGTAGTCTACCAGCGTCTTCCAAATGCCGTATATATATATAGCTTTCTATCTAGGATCACAATTTAACGAAGTCAGCACCATTACATTTTCTAATGAAAACCGCAGTTTCCCATACCTAAAAAAAATACAATGGCTAGTGCTTTTGATCAATTTAATAAGAAAAATTACCATTCACCACCATTCATGACAATTGACAGTATCTTGGTCACGACAGTGGTTCATTCATTAAGTTCACATATTTTAAATGCCCCAAAACTTAATTTATGCACAAACCCCCCAGAAATGACAAAAGATCCCACAATGGACTTTTATTTACAGTCACACCCGATAAGAGGAGTTTATATACAGACATGTCAGACAAAAATAGAGAAAGGTCCATCATCACATAAACAAGAGACAAACAGTGGCAGTGTGTGAAAGGTACAGTGGAGTTAACAGCTCCAGTGGTATTTAGAAGTTGAAAGTGCTTTGGTCATCACTGATCTGGAACGCATAGCCATCTGTGGTCAATTCTGGAGCCACACACTGGTCTTCTTCCTCCTAAAAAGTAAACAATATATAATATGTTATTAACACCCATCAACGTAAACATGTCTGGTCTTAAATTTTAAACAGCAGCAAACCCACCTCTCCAGAGAAATATTTCTCAATCAAGTTGAGCGAGGCCTTGTAGACCAATTCATTTTCGTGGGACTGCAGTGCCTCAATCTTGTCCAGTCCCCCACACTCTTCAATCATTAGGGCAAGTTTCTCAGCTTCACCAATCTTATCTCCAGCCTGAAAACAAGAAAGCATCCAAACAACTGAATAAACATTTTGTTTTTACCATAAACTAAGGCAACCAATAATGCAGGCAATACATCATGCTGTTAGAAGCAGCAATGGTGTTCAAAAAAAAGCTCCTCACCAGAAAGATATTGGTTATGGCGTCTAGGATGACAAGGATGGTTTTAGAGTCCTTGGTGGTGAGCAGATTCAGCAGAGGCTCCAGCACATTGGCTTGAACAAGGTATATAACCTGTTCTACAGTGCCCCCACTGGTAAAGTTTGTAATTGCCCAGACAGTCTCTTTCTGAGTTTTGTAGTCACCCTACAACGTAATCAAAGTTGAAGGTTATATGAAATGAAATTACAATCACTACTTACTGAAAAAAATCAGTAATAAAAAGGAACAAAATTGTGTAAATAGGGCCAGGCCTAGGATTTTGACATACAATAAGATTCAGTGGATAACTTCAACTTCCATACACACAAAAAGCCCAAACCTACCCTTCGGAGAACTTCAACTAGGTGTGGGATGAGGCCTGCATTGATGACCTCCTGGATCTGGCAGTCTCTGCCGGCGGTGACGTTGGACAGTGTCCAGGCCGCCTCCTTCTGGATGTTGGCTTTGTGGTGGCGCAGCAATAAAGAGAACATGGGCAGAGCGCCGGCATCCAGCACCGCCTGCGTCTGCTCGTCTGTGCCAGTCACAATGTTGCCGATGGCGCGCAGGGAAGGGGTCTGCAGGGAGACAGATGAACGCGTTGAATATGGGTGATCTAGATATATATATACCCCCCCACACATTATGTATATTTATGAAAAATACACCGCAGGTAGCAATGTGTCATTATATAGGGATCTCAGAGCACGACGCATATAAACACAATGCATACCACGACAGAGAGGTCTCCGGAGTCCAGTAGCTGCACCAGGCGAGACACCAGGCCGGTCTGCACCACCACCTCAATGCGCTCGTTGGGGCCGTCCGTCAGGTAGGACACAGCCCAACAGGTGTCGGCCAGGACCTCCTTGTCCTCATGGTGAAGTAGGCGCACAATTGTGGGCAGGATCTGCTGCACGGCCGCAAGGGGTGGGGAGGGGTTCTTGTTGCGGCACAAGTTAGACAACGTCCAGGTGACGTTTCTCAAGTAGCCAGGCTGCAGAGAATACAAATAGGAGATTTTGAGTCAGAACAAGCTATTAACTTGGGTTAGAGCACCTCCTAGTGGTGAACAAAGTTATATGGAGGGCTTTTTTTTTTTTTTTCTGCAAAAAGCATTTCAAACAGCAGCAACGTGTATTTTATGGGGGCAATGACTTGGATGGAACCGTCAGTAGTACCAAATATTATCGGATACTTACACTAAAAACAGACAGGTCAGGAACTGCCAAAAGACTGAGCAATGGGGCTATAGCACCATGTTTAATTACTTGGTCACGGAAAGCTGATCCATCACCTAAAACATAGTAAAAACATGGACAAAGAGGTTAGCCAAAAACCATCATAGCATTTTTCCTCTTTACCAAACTGTTACAACTACAACACATCAACGATCGAGGTCAAACAAAGGAAAATCACTCTCACCTGCAATGTTTCCCAGAGCCCAGACAGCTTGCTCGCTGATGTGGGGGTGGGGGCACTGAACCAGACCGATGAAAGCAGGGATAGCGCCACCCTCAACGACCGCAGCGGTCTGGTCTGACGTTCCGGAGGCAATGTTAGTCAGAGCCCAGGCCGCCTCGAACTGGGTCGGCGGGGAGTCGACCAGCCCCAAAAAGGCAACAAACTTGGGGATTAGCCCAGCGCCGATGATGCGGTCGATGGGAGGATGCCTCTCACGAGACAGCAGCTTCCTAGATTGAGAACACACAAAAAAAGCATATAGTAAAACTGTATATTTCATATGAAAATGAGAAGATTGTAGCTGGTAGCTTTGCTAAGCTTACCTTGCAGCTTGTGTTGCCTGGAACTGGGTGTCAAGGTTGTTGCTGTTGACTCCAGCAAGGATTTCCTCAACTGTCCACTGCTGTGTTGCCTGCAAAAAATACGCCATGGACATTGTAATGGATGGACTCACTTCAAATCTTCCATGAGTTCAGATTCACAACATTCTATGCCTACTAGAAAACACACACCTGGCTATTTTGGCTCTTTTCTTGCAAAGGTGATGTTGCTTCGTCAGGGAGAGTAGAAACATTCCTCTTTTTGAAGATCTGATCATCCTTCTTAGCTTTGCGAAGCTCAACGTTCACCTCTACCCTCCTACGTCGAAGTTCCTGAAAAATGCAAAAGAAAGTCGGTCAAACTAACATGTTTTGAAGACACGAAAGACGACAAAGTAACAAACCCTAGTTTAGAAGGCAATGCCCAGAACAAGTATGTGCACGCTGCTGCATTACCGGTAACATTTGAAACTCACATTTGCATCTTTGCCCTTGTTCTTGAAGTTTTTCAGACGGTCGGCGTTCTCAGACATGCTTTCTTATGGCAACACTCAGTTAAAAGAATAAAGCAGATTGATAGTGCGGCACCTACATACAGAAAAACAATAATAAATTAATCAAGTCTTCGAATTTAAAGTTAGCTAATGTTATAGCTAGCTAGTTAGCCAGCCAACCAACTATATTTATAATCAGTCGCATGTGAAATTGCATTTATGGAAATAATATGCCTAAGGATATATAACTAACGTTATACCAACTTCAGCTAACAGTGCAAGTCACAAAGCGAAGGACAGAATAAAGTGCACCTCTGATTAAAGATGGAATAATAACGCAAAAGATGAATTGCAGAAACATGCTTACCCAGATTGTTGCTGAAAAATTGTGATATTAGAAATGCTGTACAGACCTTTAAATTCACGCAACATAGCCATCTGATTGGGCTGTTTGAGAAAACGCATCCATTGGCATGCATTCATTGGGCCATTTTAAAAAATCACAGGGCGCTCAGGAAGTGTCGTCAGGTTTAAATTTTATCGCGAGAACACACTGCATGACGTGACTCTCGGTTACTTGTTGCCCACGATGTCACTGTTGTACATTTCCGCTGCTGATAATTGCGTGATTTTAGAGGGCTAATTATCAGACTTTTATCTCTTTAAAACTTAAAAGCGTAGAAACGTGTACAAGTGTAGACACCTTTGCAAATCGTTTACGTCGAGTAGCAATTATACAAACAATTATAGCCTTAATTCAAACAAAAGGAAATGTTTTCTATGAAGTCAGCCTAACATAAAAGGATTAATAAACGTGATATAGTCCTATTCAGATTTAATCACCTTTGAGCATACTAGTGAGAAACAAAGTTTCCACTCTCACCACATTACTCACCAAAATATTGTCTGGGACTCAGTTTTGATTTGGCAACTTTATGTTCGGGTGAACTTGGTAGTTTTTTTCAAGAATGTTTATAAATGCAAATTGAACAAATATTAGTGTAAATATTAACGATTAAAAACAACGTACTATAGTGAAACAGAGCTCAGTCATCTCCATTTATTATGTTTATTATACATCAACCTCTTCAGTTGTAATACAAAAAAAAGAAACGAATTTAAATTCTGACACATTTTACAAACAGGCCGGGAACCAGGATACCTTAATACACATTGTGTTTTTATCCAACTGTCATCAATGCAGAACCATCATACAATAACTTATTACTTTTTAGAACAGCTGAAATTAACGATGCATGTCCAGACAACCTTCTATATAAAAATTACAGGGATTCTTCAAATTCTATTCTTTCATGCCATGTCAATTTAAGAATTCATCAAAAGGGGAGCAATACCACTGATATCTACTATTGGACATAAAAAAGCCAAATAAAACTCAGCTAAGTGTTCAACTGTTTTTTTCCATAATCTGGCTTTATAACAGGCGAGAAAAAAGGCTATGGGAATCAAATTAAAAGGAAGTACATGGAAATGTGAGAGCTCTGTAGAGTCTTTTCTCAGAGGTAAACCTTGTAAAATCCCCCACTCTTCAGCTTCAACCAATATTTCCGAGAAGAGTAGTGCAGCTGTAACTGTGGGAGAGCAATCCTTAGGTTTGATACTTCGATGGAGAGACAGGGTAGTGCCGAAACAAAGTCCAGGGTGTAAGTTTTGTAATGAAATCAAACGACATCTTGGCAAGTGCATTTTTTGAGCATTTATGTTTGGTATTATGAGCCAGAAGACTGTAGTTTGTTGTTATGAGACCTACAGAATGTAGAAAGTGAGGAAAGTTGAAAACCTATTATTATAACCATTATTTTACCGTCATATAATATCAAAGAGTCATTTGAACAACAAAACAACATGGATGCTGGGGGGGTTAGTGTAGCCAATTGGCATTACTCAGCGAGAATGCTTTGTCACACAGGACAGTAACTCCAAACTATACACTGAGGTAACTTTATACAGTGAGAAATTGGGTAAGGTCCACTTCAATGGCCTTTCAAACTCACGTCCATTAATCAAAATTGCATGATTTCCAAAAGGAAGAAGCAAGGCCACTGGAAAGTAAAACGCAAAACTTAATTTGTTAAATATGTCTTAAATATATACAGATTAGGCGTCTAGAAAAACATGACCTCTTATCCAGTTGAGAACAGCAATCAAGTGCGTGCTTGTTTTCTACCATTGACGCTATCTTACTCATCATTTGCAAACATCAGATGAGTTGAAAAAAACAAACTGAAAAAGCATATCCCTTGATAACCGTTTTTGTACTTGGCAACACGACAACCATTTCATAAAGACTTTCGTTATTGTCAAGGCCTCTTTGGAGTCTTCATACAGCTGTCAAATTGACTGCATAGGATGTTTGCTTCTCTGAATGCACTTTATTGTGCTTAATTATTCGAATACATTATTACGTAGAATTACTGCTGTTTATATAACAGCACGTTTGAATGATTTTCACTACTAGAGACCCCAGCATCCAGCTCCAGCTTTTATGGCAGCTTTATGGTAGTTTTTATGTCAATCTGAAAGAAAGAAAGAATGAGGGTGGTATAAATTGCATGCATGCAACACAGGACAGGTGAAAAAAGTTACAAATGCGAGATTTGTGAAATGCGATACAGGTGTGAAACACAGACATATCACAAGCAGCTGTGACATCAGAAGCGGATGTCTTGGCTCAAGTCAGCTCTATTGGTTTTAGTAAGTCCAGCATCTCTAACACCTCATTCAGATCATACTACAGTACAGCATAGGCCATTCTACTATTACTACTACTACACTACTACAGCCATTCAAAAGCATCACAGCATGAACACATATATCAGTAAAAAATATATGAAATGAACATGATGCAATACAAAGACAAAGACATGGCAAATCTTTGTTAGAGATTTTATGAAGTCATATGTCCTCTCCCCATGAATGAGCTAATGGTGGGGAAACCATATGACACAGTCCCACTTAGAGTATAGACAAGCAAAGAAGTGTGACAGGCAGAAGGAGTCTCTAAAAACTTCAAGGCCTGGGCGAGAAAACTTACCTGCTAGCTTTAAAACCTTTGAGTTTTTGCACAAAGAATGCTTCCAGCACTTCAGCACACTGAAAGAAGGGCGAGTCGTTGGGATTGTAAAAGCGGCAGTTGTCGAAGACTTTGGTCACGTCTGCCACAAACTCGGTAAGTTTGCTGTAATACCTTTTCTGCAATCGATCTTCCATTGTCGATAGATCTTCAAAGAAGAAAAACTCATGACTAAATGCAGTATGACGGCCAAACCAATTTTCAAGATAATAAACACAAAGCTAGCACTGATCATTATCGGAGAAGAAATACTAGAGCTAGGTTGTTTGTACTGTTATTACCAGAGGGTGATATTACCTGACCACACATTCTCAGATGCAGTTCTTGTTTTATTTTGACTAACATAATGTGAACCATTAATCAACATCCTCCAATGACGTGCTCTTACCCATTGGCTCCTTGATTACGCCATAGTAATCAGGAGCATCATTTGGATCCACTGGTTCAAGGAAGGGCCATGCCATTTTGTGAGCCTGTTGACAGAGACTTGTTAACCGCTACTAGAAGTGGATAGATTTTCAATTCCAGACATGAACTTGTAAAATGTAATTTGGCAGACTGGCCGAGAGACTGTTTTCATACCTGTAAACAGCGCAGTATTCTTTTCAAGCCGTCGTAATCCTTGTCGGTGAGCGGCGTGAGGACAGTCATGGCGTCTTCGGTGGACTGGCACTGCGGGCAGACGTATACGTCGATGTGGGTGGCTTCACTCTGCAGGATGCCCACACAGCGGCCATGGTACCAGTTCTGACAACGGTCGCAACCGATGTAAAACCTAAAAAAACAAAAAATAAAACGGAAAGCCCAATCAAACACTCATTGTTAAACTCAGAAACAGTACCAAACTCTTCTTAAACTATTTCGGTATGGGGTGTTAACCAACCAAGTCAGGTATATTATAATTCCTCCCACCAGAGTTTCACACTCAAAGGTCCTTTTTATAGCTAATATACAAACACTACAATACATATCAGAAACATTGAATGAGCCATACTGTGATTCGTCGTATGGCGTCCGGCAGATGCAGTAGAGCTCCTCAGCAGGGGCCTCCTGCCCCCGTTTACAGTCCGCACAGACAAAGTCTTCAAGCTTCTTGGCTTCTTTCTCCGAGATACCCACACAAGCCCCGTGGAACCAGTTGGAACACAGGTCACAACCTATGTAGAACCTAAAGCAACAACAAGACAAACGTTCATTTGGCGATTTCGTTGACGCCGAAACGACAACGTTCCTGTCATCTAGTGCGGAGTTTGTGTGTTCGTGCAGTGTTTGAATGTCCTACTTTGATTCATCGTAGGGCGTTTTACATATGCAGTAGAGCTTGGTTTCCTTCCTGTGCTCCTTTGAGGTAATGACCATCATCTTCTTCTTCTTGTGTTTGCTCGAGATGGAGTCTCTGTCCTTGTGCCGGTCCCTTTCTCTGTCTCGGTCTGTGTGTCTATCCCTGTCTTTGTCTCCGTCTCTGTCGCGGTCTTTTCCCCTCGTCTTATCCCTGTCCCTATCCCTGCTCCTATCCTTTTCTCTATCCTCGTCCCTCTTGCGTTTGTGTGAAGAGGAGGGCGAGGTCATCGCATGCGAGGAATGGGAGGAGTGGGAGGAATGGGAGGAGTGGGAGGAGTGGGAGGAGCGAGCGTGAGAGGAATGCGCGTGGGGTTGAGAGGACTGGGAAGGGCGGGAGGCTGTCTGCCCCCCGGCAGAAGCGGCTGTAGCAGCAGCCGCCTGGACGATGGCAGCTTTGGCCTTCTCCTTCTCCTTGCGGAGCCTGCTGATGTCTCTCCTCAGCTCCTCCTGAGATACAGCAAGGCAGCGGGGGGAAAAGAAAGAGACAGAAATGAAACAAAAACACGTGACACTTTATGTCAGTAAGTCGCAAAGCGTCTCTCAAAAGCGGAGACGACTTCCCTTTATGAAATGCGCATTTTGTATTTACAACAAAGAAATAGCCAATCGTGCTTTACTAAAAAGAACGTCATCAGCCATCCTATTGAACACAGAACATCTTAGAAGACGTATTGAAGTGATCCTACTTGGACTTCCAGCTGGAGCTCTTTGTCCAGCAGGGCTCTTTTCTTCAGGATCTCGGCTTTGAGGTGCTCCCTGTGCTTGTACAGCAGGGCCGTGAGCTTGCTGGCGTTCTGCTTGGTGCGTTTCTGCTCCACCACCTCGTCCTTCTTCTTCTTCTTGGCCGCCTGCTTCTCGTCCTTGTCGATCTTATCCAGGAGGCATTTCATCACCTGATTGCACACGATCATTCTGCCCAGGGGAGAGGAAAGCGTCGTCGTCAGTGGTGCTGGACACAACGGAGTGAGATCATTTGAGAAGGTTCGAAAAACCTTCATGTTTACCTCTGGTTGTCCTCGCGCACTTCCAGGCTCATGGTCTTCCTGTGCTTCTGGTGATCCACCGGCGCGGCCTGCTTCGCCATGAACTGTTGGTCAATAAACCACTTGATTTAAAAGCAAATCTCCTAAAGATTGGATCTGATTTAATTTCACGACGTGACACTTAGACTGATAGCGTTGTAATCAAGCAATGTCATTACCTCCACCGCCAGCGTACTCTGAATGAGTGGAGCTCACCTGTTTCTGGAGGCTGTCTCCGGGGCTGACGGTCTGAAGGACTTTCTCTCTCCTAACCTCCTTTTTCTTCTGTTGTTGATGTTGTTGCTGCTGCTGCTGCTGCTGCATCTGTTGTTGCTGGTGGTGCTGGATCTTCTGGAGCTGCTCCTGCACTATCGGAGCCTGGATGGTCACCACATTCTGGATCTGGTGAGCCTGCACCGAGCCTCCTGCTCCGGCCTGCTGGATCTGAATAGGCAGCTGTAGCTTGATCTGCTGGGGCACCACCCCTCCCTGTTGCTGCTGGGCCTGGACCTGAGCTTGCACCTGGGCCTGGATCTGGGCTGCCACGTGGGGCGGGAGGCCGGAGAGGACCTGGACTGGTTGCTGGAGACCTGGCACGGTAATGAGCTGGTGTCGGATTTGGGCTTGCACTTGAATCTGGGGCTGGACCTGCAGCTGGGGCTGTGCTTGGACCTGCAGTTGGGGCTGGCGTTGGACCTGGTTCTGGAGCTGGGCTTGAGGCAAGACCTGTGTTGTCTGGAGGGGCGTTTGAGGCTGGACATGGCTCTGGAGGCGAGCCTGCTGTTGGGTGGGTCTCACGGAGGTCTGAGTAACAATGGCTGACACGGGGAACGACTGCATCTTGACCTGCAGTCCCGAGGCTTGGCTCTGGAGCAGCTGGACCGTGGGCTGAGGTTGGAACTGAATTTGAGGCTGGGACTGAATACGAGGCTGGGCCTGCGCCTGAGGCTTGAATTGAACCTGCAATTGAGCTTGAGGCTGGAGTTGGCCTTGCGGCTGGGGTTGGAGGCGGACTGGAGTCTGCGGCTGAAGTTGAGTCTGAGGCTTGAATTGAACCTGTAACTGTGCCTGTGCCTGGAGCTGGCCTGGGAGTTGGGGCTGAGGCTGAGGTGGGGCCTGCGATTGGAAGTTGACCTGTAGAGGGGCTTGGGGCTGGGGCTGAACTTGTAATTGGGCCTGTTGCTGGGCCTGAGGCTGTAATTGGACTTGGACCCTGGGGTGAAGCTGGGTTTGCACTTGCACCGGCAGTTGGGCCTGGGGCTGGACATGCGGCACCTGCTGCACCTGCACCTGGGGTTGAATCTGAAGCTGGGGCTGGAACTGAGGCTGGAACTGGGGCTGGAGTTGAGGCTGGAGTTGAGCTTGGGGTTGCGTGGTCCTCACTGTAGTCTGAGTCACAACGGCGGCAACAGGGAAGGATTGCACATGGACCTGCATTGGCGAGGATGGGATTTGAGCCACTTGCTGCAGGGGTAACCTCGTAGGCGACTGAAGAGGGGTGTGGGCTTGGTTCGCAGGGTTGACAGGTGATTGTGTAGACACCGGCGGTGGAACAGAGACAGGGGGCGAAACAACAGGCGCGGGGGAAATCCCTGCCGCAGATACGGAGAGAGCTGTACAGCCCGGGCCGGGAGCAGGCACGGAAGCGGACAAAGTCGCAGGGACGTAGAGAGCAGGTAGAGCAGCAGCCAGGGGGGAAAACACAGAGGAAGACAGCGGGGAAGACACAGGCATCAGACGAGAGGAAAGTGGGGCAGGCAGACAGGTAGAGGGAGGAGTGGCAGAGATAGGAGCAGATGGAGCGGCAGGAACAGGAGTGTACACAGGAACAGGGACTGGCGCTGATAAAGGGCCCAGAGCTGGGAGCTGAAGGGGAGAGGCAGCCGGTTGAAATGGCTGGATAGACGGTGGGCTTTGAGACGTGACGGGGGTCTGGATGTGGGGCTGCGTGGCTTTCTGATTCAGCCGAGCTGCAAACAAATAAAAAGAAAAATGTATTAATAACATTGGCAAAAAAAATAAGTTGTTGCTTATGGAAGTGCTAGTGGTCTGGTTGTAGGCTGATGATAGGCGGAGTTAGCCTCATACCTGGGATTGATGGTGTTGTGGAAGTGGACCTTACTGGTGTGAGAGCAGCACCAACTGCAACAGCAGGCACATAAACTGGGACTGGGGCAGAACCTGCAACTGGGGCAGAAACTGGGACCAGGGCAGGGGCAGAGACTGGTACTGGGATTGGGGCAGGTACTGGAACGGGGGCAGGGGCATATACTGGGACTGGGACAGAAACTGGGGGAGGGGCAGAGACTGGTACTGGGATTGGGGCAGGGACTGGGACAGAAACTGGGGCAGGAGCATATACTGGGACTGGGACAGAAACTGGGGCAGGGGTAGAGACTGGTACTGGGATTGGGGCAGGAACTGGAACTGGGACAGAAACTGGGGCAGGGGCATATACTGGGACTGGGACAGAAACTGGGGGAGGGGCATATATTGGGACTGGGACAGAAACTGGGGGAGGGGCAGAGACTGGTACTGGGATTGGGGCAAGGACTGGGGCAGGGGCATATACTGGGACAGAACCTGGGGCAGAGGCAGAAATGGGCACTGGGATTGGGACTGGGGCAGGGACTGGGATTGGGGCCGGGGCAGAAACTGGGACTGGGGGCGGGGCAACCAGTTGCGTTGGGGCTGCAGGTGATGGAGCAGGAGCTCTGACTTGTCCTGGGGCCGCAACATTAGTCGGAGCTGTTATCGGGGTTGGTGGTGCAACTAGCCCAGGGGCCACAGCTTGCACAGTGGCCGTACTTGCAACTTGGGTTGGGGCTTTAGGTTGGGCAGAGGCTGGAGCTGCCACTTGAGGAGGGGCGGGGGCCTGCTGTTGGGGAGGGGCAGAGGCCTGGGCTGGGGCAGGAGCTGCGACCTGGGCAGAAGTAGGAGTTGCAGAAGTAGGAGTTGCAGGGGAGGTGGTGACAGGTGCCGAAGTCGCTGCTGATGACTGTGGCATGGGGGTGAAGAGGAAGCGCTGCACCTGGCCGTTGGGCATAGCAGCCTGCATGAGCTGCTGGCCTGGCCCAGGGACGACAGTCACCCCCTGGGGAAGAATCTGCAGCTGCCCCTGAGTCTGGCCCTGGCCTTGGATAACCACTGTTAGGCCTTGGCTCCCACCCTGACACACACAAACATTTATTTTTTTATTGGGAACAAAAGATATGATAAATAAACTGTGACTACACGAAATGTGTTCTACTAGACACATAGATTACAAAAGAAGAGAGTGATGAGGGAGTGTGAGTAGAAGGCAAAGGCAAGGCTGCTGACCTGAGCCCCTTGCGTTAGTTGGGAGAGCTGGGCCATGGTGAGTTTGACCTGACCCTGCTGTGGCCTGTTGCTCTGTGAGGAGGGCGATGGGGCGGCAGGAGACTGGCCGGGGGCTGGGGTGGCCGCTTGCGGGGACTGGGCAGCACCCAACGCCCGGGGGCCTGCGCTGGTCTGGACGGCACTAGCACTGGACACGGGCTGGGCTGGAGAGACAGAAGAAGAGATTTGATAGACGACCTAAAAAAAATTATAAAAACAGACAGAGGCTGCTCCGCCTAAGGAGAACATGAATCCATAAGCCGTCTGAATAATCACAAACCAGGCAACGCAGCGCTAAATAGCGCTTTCATCCAGTTGCGTGAAAATTTGTTTTACGTGACCAATACCTTGTTGGGCCATGATGGGTGTTCTGACCATGGTATTGCCCACAGTCGTGCCCTGAGTGGGTGAACTGACACCAGCCACACCTGGTCTGATCAGAGTCCCCATTGGAGCAACCTGAACCAACAGGGTCAATATAAAACCACATTTAGGAATCTGAACCAATTCAAACCATGCTTTAATAATGGCAATTGTTGTCATAGGGTAGAGCAAAAGAGGTGGGGCAGGAAGGGAAAAACCCGGTACACAGATACTACAGATACCATAGATAGTTTGGAAATGGAGGGATATTAGAAGGAGAGGGAGACTGGGCAGACCTGTTGCTGAGAGACGGAGGCCTCAGTGCTAGCTCTCAGGTTAATGTTGCTGGTTGTAGGTTTCAACGTGCTGTATGTCCGTAGGTTGGCAGGGGGGCCGGAGGGGAAAATGCCCAGGACATTCTGCTGGGCCACACCTGCAAAGGAGAACAAAAGGGTGAGAGCTGGAAGACAGAGTTATTAGAAAAACAGTAGCAAGCCATGAGATTGAGTGTGTCTGTGTCTGTGTCTGTGTCTGTGTCTGTGTCTGTGTCTGTGTCTGTGTCTGTGTCTGTGTCTGTGTCTGTGTCTGTGTCTGTGTCTGTGTCTGTGTCTGTGTCTGTGTCTGTGTCTGTGTCTGTGTCTGTGTCTGTGTCTGTGTCTGTGTCTGTGTCTGTGTGCATATGTAATACAATAATAAATAACAAATCATCAACAGCTGAAAACATATTGTTGAACACCCCAAAAATATTACAGAAAAATAAATTAAATTGTTGTCTCAATGAAGAGCACCCTTTTCTACTCCCAGTCACCATGGTAACGCAGGTTTTGTCAACACATAAAAAAGACAACGAAAAATGATGATGGGGAAGAAACATCCTCCTGCCCTGGGGGACCTAAGAGCTGCAGTGTGTAGGCATCATGCTTTATAACAAATTCATAGAAAATACAGTACGTCAATAAAGAGAGAAATAATATGGCAGAAATATATTCCAAAGTTACCGTCTCTCCCTTACAAATATCAACATAAAGGCGTTGACCAAAAAAAACACCATAGCCCTCCCTACCTCCTTGTGTAGTGGGCATGTTGACTGTGACAATCTTGCTGTTAGGCGGGAGCGGTAACTTGGCAGTGAGCACCTGGCCAGCCACGGTCACCGGGCAGCCTGTGATGTGGAAGGTTTGCCCGGACGTGGTGGTGATGCTGCTGGTTATGGTGGAGGCTGCTGGAAAACACACCGTGCCAACCTGCAGTCACTCACACCCCAAACAGGGCCAACCCAAACCCACAACCGCCAGAGTCCACAGCAGTGGTGTCCAGTTCCCATTAGAGGGGGTTTGGTCTTGATGTTTAAATGGCTGCTGTAGTCAATGCTTAGTTCGGGTGGGCAATTTCTTTTTCAAATTAGCAATCGGTAGCTACTTCAAAATCCCAACAAAGAGTCCAAATAAGTGTGGTTCTTCAAGAGGGGGGGGGGGGGGGGGGGGGGTGTTGGACACCACTGGCCAGAACAATATTATGACCAGCTTGCCTAATCCAGTTGATTATAGGAATACGCAGAGATGTAAAAGCCATGCTGATGAATAACTTTTTTACCTTGTGACTGACCGAAAAAAAAAAAAAAAGACTAAAAAAAGTATGCCCGCATACTCAACTCCTCTCCTTTCTCCACAGATCTCTTTGATGCCACAGGGAACATGACACATCGCACTCACACAGGAACACAGCCCTCTTATCCATGGTTTTGAAATGGAAGCGCAATTTTAAACGGACGTGTGATTTCAGATTGCCTCGCGGTGAATGAACGCTAGCAGCCGCATGATCTGCTTCCTCTACACTCACCTGAACTGCTGCTGTTCTGCCCCTGTTTGACCCAGGAAGCGAACGACTGCTGGAAGTTGGACTTGCTTTGAAACGACAGGGGAGGAGACAGCTTGGAAGCCAGAACCATCTTGGTGCCGGGGGTAGCCTGCCCTGTTGAGGGGATCGGCCCTGCCCTGGAGCCTGCGGAGGCCGGGGTCGTCGGACTGGTGGTGGAGCTGCTGGGGGTTGTTGAGGTGCTGGTGGTAGAAGCACCAATCTTCAGCGGCTCCAGACGTTTCTAAAGCACAAACCACGGAATGGTATCACAAAGTCAATTTTCAGTAACAAGTTAAAACACTAAATTGTAGGTGGCCGTAACAGATTCATTAATTTAGTGGTTTGATCTCGCCACCTGTTGAGCAGCTAATCTCTGCTGCCGTAGCTGGGCCATCAGGTGGGCCTTGACCTCCTCTGCAGTCTTGAGACCACTACTGACTTTTATCTGGTCGGTGGTCTTGTCTTTGTCAATCCTGTGCCGGCGACAAGAGTCAGTTATTGCCATCATCATACATATATCTAACTAAAACAATAATGCTGTCACACGAAAACTTCCTGAATACTATTTCATGTTAAATTTCATTTATTTGTGGTCACAGTGAAAAAACCATGGGATTGTCCAACTGTATGGTTATATCCACACTGGTTGTTTTAATAGGATTACTAAGAGTCAGTATCGTAATCATCAAGGTTGGTCTTTTCTCACCTCTCGGCAAAGGCTCTGATCTCCCACAGCTCCAGCTCCTCCTCGTTCACCCAGGTCTCGATGACGGTGGGCCCCGTCTGCTTGGCTGGCTCAGGCTTCTTGGGTCTCAGAGCGCTGGAGCGCAGGCCTTTCCTCTGCGGAGTGGGGGTGTCTGTTCAACGAGACAAATGAAACGACATCACAACAAGACCCTTGGCAGCAGCTACCATACTTCAGTTAATAACCTTCTCTCGGTTTGAGCCACGCGGTAGAGAAGGACGGAACAGCCATTGGGTATTTTCAACAGATCCTTTTCTTCCGCCTTAAATGTTTTTTTTTTTTTTTCCCGTTCTTTTACCTTTAGGAGTGTCAGGAGCGCCGAGGGGACAAATGATCTTCCTGATGCAGTATTCCGACCGGATGCCGTACGGACCCACGTCTCTCCGTTTGGTGATCTCAGTTGTGGTGATATTCAGGTCTGTGGTTTCTGGGACAAAACAACAACATTCAATTATCTGTGTTTAAAATAAAAAATAAAAAAACACAGCTATGTCGCTGTGTTACAAGTGAATCCAGAAGTAACTTTAATCATTGCTACTTACAATACAAAATGAATATCTATGCATTGGCTTTTAAAAGAACGCACTGAAGAAGAAAAAAAAGGGCCTGTAAAGATAACAATCCATCATGGAAGTGGAGGACTAAGGATAATTACACTAAGCTCTAGTGTTGCTCCTCACCTGTGCGTGTGGTCCCTACAGCAGCGGAGGGCTTGACGGTCATATCGTCCCATCTCAGGCAGGCCCACAGCAGCCTCAGCATCAGGCTGACCCCTGCCAAGGACTTCACTGTCTGGAGACGGTACCTGGACAACAAGCAACAGTAAATAACAATAAATCAGTGCAATGAACGGTGACTGAATTATAGTCAATTATCATGTTCATTAAAAAATTGTTTATTTAGTTTCATTCTTTGGTATGTAGCATTGGAACAGTTTTTTTTATTTTGATCTTAACTGACATATGAGAGCCACTGAAATACAGGCTAAATAACCCCATCACCAACCTCCAAGTCATTCCAAAGGTGGGCCTGGGGGAAGGGTAAGGCCAGATGTCCATGGCAGGCTTGGCGTTGTAGTTGAAGATGGGCACCTCCCTCATGCCCCCTCTCCTCGCCAGCTTCTTCAGGTCGTCGTTGGGCAGTACAAAGATGCTTTTCTTGCTGCTCTTGGTGACAAACTTGCGGTAGGACGGCAGCGCCGTGCCCGAGCGGGCTTTCTTGCAGCGATTGAACCGGAGCAGCCGGACACGGTCTCGGGTCGAGTACTCCTTACTAACCGTCATGGAAGTGGTCACCGGCGAAGACCCAGGGGGGCCGGACTTTGCGCCTTTGACCGTTGCCGTGACAATGGTCTTGGACACCCGGGACACGCTCGTCCCCTGCAGAGCTGGGGAGTCGAGCTGGGTGACTGTGGTCTTGGTGGTGGTAGTGGAGGTGGAGACCGCGCTGCACTCTGCTGCACACGTCACCACAGGCGTACTGCTGCCAGAGGCCTGGGCTATCTGCACGGCCCGAGACTCGGTTGACACAGTGGTGGTTGAGGTGGTGGTGGTGGTCACCTGGGTGAGGGTCTTCGTATCATCACTACTGCTGCTTTTATTACTAACGTTGGAGGATGGAAGTTTACTGGAGGGTGCCTCTCCTGTATCCATGGGAACAGGATTGGTGGTTTTAGACGCAACATGGTTCTCAAGCCTGGGCACTTTCGCAGGAGGCGGATGCTCAGGGTCTGAAGCAGCGTTGCTCATCTCTGCATCTGCCACCAAAGGGGTGCTGGGTAACGTAGTATTGTTTGCATTTCGCCCATCCACGGACAGGCTACCGTTTGTCAGGGACTTAACAGGGTCATTTTGGGGCAGTACTTTCCCATTCACCTGCACAGGGTGGGTTTTGCTTTGGTCGGTAACCATGCCCTCTTTCCCCCTCTGTCCATTGCCCAGTTCCGTGTCCTCATACCCACGCTTCTTTCTGTTCTCCCCGGCAACAGTCACCTCAGGTTTGGCAGCGGCCATTACAGATTCCGAGGTTGCATTGTCTTTGAGGTCCGTGCTTTTTTGAGGCCCCCCATTTACCTCGTTATGGGGTAAAGACTCTACATCGCTGTCCCGAATAACACTCCCATTTTTGGGTGTCTCCGCGCTGTGGTTGGGGCCTGCGGAGCCTAATCTGACATCCAAGGTGTGTGTCTCTCCTGACGTCTGACACTTCTCGGGCTGTTCCTGGTCAAAGTCCAGCTTTTGAACCACTTGGTCTTTTGCTGCGGATTCCGCCTGGGCGCCGTCTCGCTTTAAACTCGTCGAGGGCGTCACCGCCGACTTCTCCGCCTCTGCCTTGGAGCCTTCCGTTCTGACGGCAGCGGGGGCCCCTTTGGAGCCGGCGAGGGGTTTGGGGAGGTGCGCGGACTGTTTAAGGCGCTCCAGCCTGTGCTTCTCCTCCAGCGTGAACTGCTTGACCCGGCGCTCCAGCAGCACGTCCAGCTTGGAGGGCTTCACCTTCTTCTTGTAGGCGGTGCGGAGCTGGAAGCCCTCGCTGACGTTCACAACGTCGTAGTTGAAAGGGCGGACGGCGGGTTTGCACTCCGGCTCCTCCTTGCTAGGTTCAGGGCCTCCCACCTTGGGCTCCTCCTTCACGGCCTGGGCAGCAGGAGAAGCGCTGCCAATGTCCCCTTTATCGAAGAGAAAGAGGGGGAGGATATTCACAAGATATTCACAGAATTCATCTAAAGAGCACCTTTTGGATTTAGAAAGCGTTACTTTAATGAACATGGGTGAGTGGGACAGAATAAAAAGGTGAATATCTAATCTACCTTTTTCTCCAGGGGGTCTAGGATCAACCTCCATCTTTTCATTATCGTTCTCCTCTTTCTCTTTTGCTATCTGAGCCTCTTCTAGTTTATTACTCTGAGATGGTGCTGTGCCAGAGCTCTGATCCTTTTCGGTTTCCGTTGTGCTTGGAGCCGGCAGTTTGGAGTAGGTTTTAATACTTTCTTTCCGCTTGTTCAGACCACATGCCACATTTACCTTTCCTGTTGTAATAAAAGGCAATTTGATCAATAATGCATGAGGAAAAAAAGGCTAAGCGCATGCACAATGTCTGCCGCTAGACTTTAAAATGTGAGCCAAGGGAAAAATAAAATAGTGGGAGGAAAATCCAGCCCTTACCCTCAAGTTCTTGGCGGTAGTTGGCGTTTGTGTTCCCTGGTAGCCTGGTAACAAAGCGGTGAACGTGGGTCTTACTGACCCAACTCCAGCCTCCATAACCAGTCACTCTGTACTCCTCTCCCTTCTGCTTCCACACCTAACCAACAACAAGACACACATGGACTTAAGACGTGGACGTTTTACTTCACGTGTAATAACGTGCTCGGACGACTGCCAATTTGAAGGTGGCGCTTTGTGATGGAAACTTGGTGCCATCCGACGCCACGAGGTCCAACAACAATGCCGTTTTCTGTCAGCTGAACTTTACCTGGTGTTTGATGGGGAAGGTGTATTTCACCCAGGTGGCCTGCTGCAAAGTCTCCTCGTCCTCGAGCTTCTTCTCCCTCTTTTTTACCTTCTCTTTATCCTCCCGCTCCATGGCGCTCATCCGATGCAGCCTGAGGTGGCGGACAAGGAGAAAGAAGAGATAAAGAACAAAGGGGGAGACGGAGAGAGAGAGAGAGAGAGAGAGAGAGAGAGAGAGAGAGAGAGAGAGAGAGAGAGAGAGAGAGAGAGAAGGAGCGATAGAGAGAGGGAGAGGGCGAGAGAAATGGGGACATAACAAAAGAGTACTGATCAAAACGGCAAGGTGACTGTGGTTTGTTTGGTCAGCAACACTCCATTATTTTGCACAGCGTGCCTTTCCACACCCAGGGGGTCAAGCTACTCTGCATACACCTCTGACTAGTCTACCCCAACGCATTCCTCCACGAGGGAGGGAGATAAGCAAGCCAAAAAAAAGCTCAAGTTATCACTGCCGCAGGAAGGTAGATTAACAACTGCCTGCGCAACAATGGAATGGCAGCAAGATGTGCACAGAAAGCTGAGACGACAAAATTACTTCACAGAAAATTCATGAGTCTATTGTCTGTAAAGCAGAACAAATAAATATATTCCCCTTCAGGCGTAGAAAAGAACTACTGGTTTACGGAGTCATTAATGAACTGTCATTAAGTGCCCCCCCCCCCCCCCCCCCCCCCACACACACACACACACACACACACACACACACACACACACACACACACACAGACCTTGTGTGTCCTAGAGAATCCCTCCAGATTTGCAGCATGACCACAGGTTTGATGGCACACTCCAGGATGGCCAGAGCCAGTGCAAACTCCCTGGCCTTACTGCACATCTGGACGGCTTTGTTCCAGTTGGACCTGGGGAAAGATAGGTGGGAAGGAAAATACAGGAATCAACGGGTGGCGAACTGTTCAAAATGTCCTTCACGGCGTTCACCAATCATGAATCAGCAATTCACTGAACAAGTCAAAAAGAAGCACGGTGAGGCGGAGGCGAAAATTGAAAGCCGCGGTTCACAACCCCTTGTAAAGAGTTCTGATGCTCCCAAGGTACAACGTGCGGTCTTCAAATGGCTGAGAATCCAAAGGGCTCGACCCCGTACGGTACCTGTGCGCGGCCCAGTTGGGGTGCATGAAGGGTCCGGGGACGTTGTTCTCCAGCTGGATGATGGTGAGGCGCAGCGTGGAGATGGTCAGCACCTTGGAGCCATGGACGGAGCCGTTCCACTTGAACTCGGCGGCCGGGGTCAGGCTGAACTTGTGGGAGAGGTGACGGCGCTTGTCGTGGTCCTCGCGGTGCTGGTGCTTGTTGAGGGCCAGGGCGTTGGTGCTGAACTGGTTGTGGTAGACTCTGTATTTCCCTTCCTGGCCCAGTTTGAACAGGCTGCCCAGGTTGGGGGTCTGGGGGAAGAGGTCCTTCCGGGCCAAGCCGGGCTGGGAGGCGTCGCCCTAATAATGTCATAATAATGTCATCATAACCCATCACACAGGAAAAGAAAGAAAGGCATTAAGGGAACATCATTAAAGCTTTGCAATGAGTAACACTTCTTTTTGTTTTAGTCCACTTATTCATGGCCTATAAATGAGGCTTTCTGTGGTGTAACACATCCACAACCGCACACACACGTTGGTTGGAGTCTCACCTCCTTGCTGTCTTTGGGTGTTTGGTGATTAGACACCCTTCCTGATGATGATGTTCCACCATTCATTTTGGACTTGTATTCATCTGCCAGACACAAAAGCAACAATACCACATTGAGACAAATTTCAAAAGTGAAGGAAAAAAGAAGGCAAGCCACACAAGAGAAAAATCTCAATTTGCTTTTAGAAATCAGTGTTTGAACGATACGGTAGTTAGACAGAATGGTCTCCGTGCTGGCCAACATCCCTTTGTCCGTGTACCTGTGCCGTCCTGACTGGTGAAGGAGGACTGTGAGGAGTGGTCGGCCATGTCTGCCTCCTCTGCTTTTCGGAGAGTCTCAGAACCAGACACCTGGCTGTTACTTTCCCCTGCAGGTTTCTGTTTCGGGGTCGAGGCAGGGGGCTCCTCTGGGGGGAAGCAGAGAAGAACAGAAGTATGAGACTCCCGTCCCAAAACAGAAGAAAAAGAGCCAAAGCTTTGTGTAATGACTCAGTGTGAAAACGTGTTACTATCGCTTGGCTCTGGCCAAGACACCTATTGTGAGGCAACAAAAGATGTGTGTGTATATATATGTATATATATATATATATATATATATATATATATATATATATATATATATATATATAAAAATAACAGAGTAAAAACATTTAACAGTTCGGCCAGATGCCATCCTTAACCCCCCTGTTCCTGAATGATAATGCAAATTAGCATATTACAACCAGATAACTGCTCCACCAGGGAGTTTATGGAGCGGATGATTAAGCGCTTCAGCGGTCCGGTCCGCCAGATAACACTAAATCCCCTTCAGCAAGGGATTCCTTCTAGGCATAGCAATAACACAACCTCAAGCTGTGCACAAGCTGCAGAGCCAAATAAAGACACCGACTCTGCCTACAAACAAGTTGCTAGGAATGACAACTCCGTAGCCTGTCTTCCTACGCTGCTGTATGTGGTCGACGTAGCAGGCAGGGGAGAAGCCGTTTGTGGTTTCAGCTACAAGAATGATTTCACAGATTCATTGGAGTACGAATGAATAGTTGGTTGTGACAAGCTTGGCGTGGTCAGGGGCGCTGTCATGGCACGCTAGAAAGCGATATCCACGCTCCGAAATCAAGCCTCAAAGAGGCTTGTCAACCTGACAAGACCCACAAAGCACCAGCATACAAATGATACGATGATTGAAGAAAAAAAGAAAGAAATGGGAGCGAGCATGCAACAAAACAGATCCTGCAATGAATACCAATTGGACCACAGGAAATATTCAGCTTCAAGTGGGGAAAAATAACCATGATAAGACAAGACATGCTGCAAATCAACCCAATGAAAAGGAGGTGTATGTAATGTGACAAATAGATCTGGTGTAGTCGCAGTTTTCAAATGGGGAGGGGAAAGATGTCTAAAAGTGAGCCAGCACAGGCCAAACAAAATCCGTTTGCAGCCAATAAGAAAGCCTGTTCAAAATATCCCATCGAAAAAGTATGTGGTAGTAGACAAACTGCAGGCGACGGGGTGCTGATGTGGAGTGACATGCAGGGTCACAACAACACCAGGAGACAGGGACAAGATGCTGACGGCTAAGGTGGAGGCTTCCACTCTCTCCATGTACCTGTGCTCTCCTGCTGGAGCTCTGCAGGGTTAGCCCCACTATCTTGGCTCCCAGTGGGAGCAGGGTGAGCCCCTTTGGTGGGTTGGGGGGGCTCCGGAACAGTGGCCGTGGAGCTCTGGGTAGTCGAGTGAGGCTTATGGGCCTCTGGGTAGGTGCCGTTGCCCTCCTTACCAACAGGGGGAGCTTTAGCTGCTATGAAATGAAGAAGCATTGTTGACATATTCCTAGTGTAGGGATCAGAAAAAAGGTGACTGGTCAACTCCTTTAGTTTTACCTGGTGAGCTCGAGTCTTCTTTAGACTCAGTGTCTTGGTGCTCCGCTCTTTCTGCGGGGCTCTCCTGTGTCTTGGACGGGCTGCTCGGCTTGGACTGATTCTCGTCCCGCTCTTTCCTTCTCACATTCAGACGCCCCGTTAGCTCCTCTGCAGGGAAAGGGAAGAGGCCCTCTGTTAGACAACAACGCAAAGGTCCATATGTTGGAGTGCGAATGAAAGTAGTGGATAGTCAACAGTCCTTAAAAAATTGTTTTACTTTCAAAGCGAACTCAAATACTGTGTGTACAGTGCGCTGAGAGCTGCCAGTAAATGCTCTAAAAACTGAAATACATTTCTAACTAAAGCAAGACCGCGAAGATATATTACATTTAACTAGCGATTACATACATCTATAATGAACCAGATTTCTGGGTGCTTTTTATGTGTGTGGCATTATAGAAATTACTTTGAAATATTTCCCACAAAGGTCTTCTCTAAAAATATTTCAAAACAGGCAGATAAACTGCAACTAATGCATAGCAAAAAGTGCAACTGAAGCATAGCTAAGACCCATATCAGTTGTTACCAGAAGCAGGGAAAACTGGTTAACTCTTTACCCATCTCTGACTAAGGCCAACCAAAAATACAGGCCAGTGCTTAAGACGATTTTTTTCTGAAAGCATAGTATTGGACAGAAGCAAAAAAAAAAATGATTCTGTATGCAAAAACAAATTCTCAAAAATAATGAGGATCAGGAATAAACTGCAAGTTTTGGTGCATACACACAATTACACACCGAAGAAACCCAGCACAGGGCAGACCCCTGTTAACGGATGGATCATAAGGCCCAGGAGTCGGCCCTAAGCAGTGGGTGGAAAATGATCTCCAAAGACCAGCCTCCCCTTCCAGCCACGTTTCAAAACAATGGTTTTTCACTTGGAGGGGAACAGCTGTGTCACCAGCTCCAGTACACAAAGGAGTGTGTAGACAGAACAGCGCTGCAGAGGACTTCTAGTCAAAGATGATTAAAGACCAGCAAAGCCCATAAAGGTTGTTAGAGGTACTAGAGAAAGGTGATATTACACAGAATAGAACATGCCCTGCACCAGTAAAACAAAGAAACAATCAGTTTCCTCGGTAGTACGTCTGTCTGAGATGTTGTCTTTTTAAATCTGAATTTAAAGAGCAGGATGAGAAGAGTTACATTCTAAAGTGTACAGTATAAACAAACATATCTCTGTAGACAAAAAGAAAAGTGATCGGAAGCTGAATATGCTCAGGAAAACCCTGCGACGTACTGACAAAGATAAGGGTGCCAGATTGAGAGTAACGGATACCATAGTAATAAACCACAAAGTCGTATTTGTATCCTCTCTGGTTCTTTGTTTTTATGCGAGGGGGAATGGGCCCACACTTTTCTCTATAGATGGTAGAGCTGCCAATAGGATATCCAAAGTTAATACATGGTCTATATCAAACCTGTTTTTGTAAACAATACCGAAATCTGCTTTCGCTTAACCTTTGTCTCTTCTGCAGTTCAAAAAAGACACTACAAAAAAACGTATCATAATTACTGCATAATTATTAGACAGATTATGTTCAGCGCCGTTTGCATTAGCACAAGACCACTTGCAACATCACTTACATTTCGAAATCGCATTTCTTTCGAGACCGGACATTTTAGAGGCATACCATTGATAGTAGTGAGGTAGGCCTTGTTGTTGCCACGGGCCTTGTTGGTGAGGTCCAGGGTGATGTCCATGTGAGTGTCCACTTCCTCCCTCATCTCCTCCAGGGTGGCGCACAGGTCGGCCTCCCAGTACTCCTTATCCAGGCCTTCCAGCAGCTCCTCCAGCTGCGACTTCGTGCTGTAGTACCAGATCTTCTTCTTCTCATACGCCCCGTCCTCCTCACTGCAGTGGTAAAGGAGCAATCAATGACTGTAGTCCATCTCTCACACAGTGGCAGTAGCATAGTTCCCCTGGTATACTCTACATGATAAGTAGCTCCCTGGCCAGCTGCTCCGCGTCATATTAAATTGAGTGTACACTTGTTTGGCCTGTTCTAAGAAAAGCCTAATCTTTCCCCTTCCTCGTAAAGTCGTTAAAGCCCGATTTCAACTCTGTGTTTTGCTGCAGAAAGATGCTTTCCAACAAAAACACTGAGCCAAATAGACCCCTTTGGTAAGATTTCAATCTGGTCCAAAAATCTAAATGGAGGGTCTGTGACCACCTTACTTTAGCAGCTAAAACCATGATGTCTTCAATTCAAATTCTCCTCGACTTGCTTTATTTTGACACCATGCATCATACCCTCCTTCTCTGAAAATATTGTAGAAAAAACTAATTGTAAAACTATTTTTCATCCTTGCACTACAGTGAAAAAATTTTGGCAGTGTTGCAGGCAATATGGAGGAACAAACAGATATTCTCAAGTGCCAATTCACAGGATACAGAAAGAAACCATCCTCAGTACAAGATGAAAGGGAAAGAGAAGTTCCACCTGTGCGTTGAGGGTGCAGTTAATGATCATAGCACCCACTCTGCACTTGCTGACACCTCAAACTCACACTGTTAACAATTATGTTGGGAGTTTGATGCTTCTACGGCATTTCAAAGAAATTAAATTAGCAGAGTTGTCATCAAAAAAATTGAAATGTAAAGAGGAATCTAATGATTGATTTAGGTTGACAGTAAAAAACAGCTAAAGAGCAAAGGTAGTTAGTTAAAGGTTAAACCTTGCCTGTTTACTAAGCACCCTTGATGAAAACCTTAAAGTTACCACAATAACAAAAAGGTTTTAGCCATTATTATACATTTGCCGTTTACTTAAGCACATTCGAGTGCATTTGAATAAATATGGTGACTTGCTCAAATACAAGGTTAATAACAACCAGGATGATAAGGGTGGACTACTAGCATCACAACTTACACAATAATCCTTCGGTTGAGGAACCAATATTTCCTCTGGTGGCGGTCATAGCCGATGGGCTCCTGGCGGATGTAGGGCTTGCACTTCTGCATCTCCGTGACACAATCAGTTACCCCGGGCACCTTGTGCGCCACACAGATCTCACACTGCCACTCGTCCTCCGGCACTTCGGTCAACGGCGGCTTCACGCACTCCAGGTGGTAGACGGCGGAGCAGGTCTCACAGCACAACAAGTCGCCCAGCCGATGGCAGAGCCGGCAGTGATCGTCGTACGTCACCACCCCTTCCCACACGAGTTGCTCTCGGGCAATGTTGGTGGTGAGGAACTGGTCCACCAGGAACTGAAGCACTTTGACCTTGCTCTCGAGCGGGCCGTAAGGGTAGTCCTCCACCTCCTGGTAAGGGAGGACGTGGTGGTACTCTCGGTCGCTCTCGCAGTAAGCCCGGACCACCTCGGGCCAGGTCATGCCGTCGATAAAGAACAGGGTGGAGTTGACGCTGTCTTTGAGGTCTGCGGGACCGAAGGTGGTGTTGGAGGTGTCCTCCTCGCGCAGGATGAGCTTCAGCAGAGCGATGTGAGTCTCAGCTATCAGCGTGCACTGCTCCTGGCCCACCAACGCCGCGCAGAAGTCCTCGAAGCGGAATGGGGAGAGTCGTAGCACAGTGCTGAAGTTGCGAAGCACCTCGTAGATGGAGGACACTGTGAGTAGCTCCTCGCTGGGGATCATCAGGTCCTCGGATGTATCCGGAAGATCCAGAGGAGGGATCTCCTTCTCCTCCAAGATGGGAGATCGTGGACGTGGTGCCCAAGGCCTCTTCCTCCCTGCAGGTAAAACAGAAAGTACACTCTAAGTTTGATAATAAAAACGTGTACACCAGGCATATATTATAACTGTCATATTTGTGGACAATTTTGGATAAAAAAAAAAATCTAATCGCAGATAAGACAATCCAGTTACATTTTCAACAGCCAATACATGTTTATAATATTGAATAGACAAGCCTGTCAGTAAAATGAAACCCATAGAAAAGGGTCAATGCTAAGTTGTACGATGCTAAGTGAGCAGTGGAGCAAGTGTTTTTAAAAGACAATTTGATCCCTCTCCCACTTCTATTAGCAAGGCTGTCTTTTCTGTATGGTGCACTTGACAGGGACATCCATTCAACTCCATCATTATTGTATGCCTTGCTCGTTAACAGTGTTTAAACAATATAAAGTCAAATATAGTCATAGTATAGTATGCATTAGTATAGCTTAGTATAGTCATAGTATGCATTAGTATAGCTTTACAACTTCGCTGGCTCTGACAACTTCTTAAGATTATAGAACATCGAATTTGACACATCCCTCCTCCCTTTCAGCACACAGATAGTAGTTGTATTCGACTGTAAGGTTAATATGACGGGAAAAGGTTGCCCATTTATGTTATCTAACAACATATAGGTAAATAGTGGGCAGGCGGTGAGTGAGATTCAGTGAGCTGCCTAACGTTAGCTAGCTCTGCCTGCTAGCTTCTTGCTAATGTTAGCGTACGTTTATGGCATGTAGGTTGGAAAGTTCATCTAAATACAGAGATGAAATAACGCCGAGGGTTAGTTAGCCTCTAAATATATGTGCTACAAATTACAAAATGAATCTCATATTCTCGTGCTCTGATTCCAGAGCAAGATAGCATGATCCTGCTGCATGCACAGCATTTATAAAGCGAGGCCTGAGATGTGTGCATTCTCCATTTTGAACAATATAGCATTAGCCTTCTTCCTGTACTTTCACAATTATTAACTAAAGGGCACATTGAAATTGTTTTTACTCCCAATGCACTGTTTTAGTTGTCATTCACCAACCAACTTAATCGTGCTGCCCTACCCGGGGTGCTGGCATGAGTGCTTTGACTCCGAAAGCTGCTGTCTGTGCAGAAGCTGGCATCATCATCATCCTCGTCGAGTACATCATCGATAGAGTCAGAGTCTTCTTTCAACGGCTCCTCGTCCGTTAACGGCTCTTCTTCTATTAACTCTTCCTCCTCAGACCTTAAACTAACAGCATCATCTTCTTCATCACTCTCGTGGTCATCGTAGACCACCGATTTCCCAACTGTTGTTGTTGTTCGCCTTCCTCTACCTCTGACACCACCACCTCTGCCTCTTCCCCTGCCCCGAGATGTCGAGCCTGGTCCTACTTTTCTCTTCTTTCCCCTTACCGATCGAGAATGTTCCCTCTTGGGACTCTCAATGTCCTCATCGCCACTATCTTTAGCCTTTGGCTTTAAAGTCCTTCTTGGCCTTAAACCACGCACTGGCCCAGAAGAAAGCTCATCTCTCTGCTCTTGCAGGGCTTTCGGAGGCCTGCCTCGTCTCCCCCTCATGATAAGCAATGTCCAGTATTTCCAACCGCAATGTTTGCACTATGAAGCCTTCACAAATCCCAGAGAGAGTGGACACCCTGAAATGCAGGACACGTAAAGCTTTAAAAGTTGCAGTCTAGTAAAGCTCCGGTATGAGTTAGGATTACAAAGCTCAATACGATTGCCCGGCGTCCCATTTCGGTTCGCACAGATCCGCCATTTTTCTTCCTCTCCGACGAGTCTGGAAACATAGATAGAGCAGGCCCACAGTTGAAGTCACGTGGTAACAATTGTTTTATACGTTCATAATTCGAAGTATTTTGTTTTTCCCCACAGAGACAGGTCAATATTCCAGACACTTTAATACAAGTCAAGTTATTTACTGCGGAAATGTTCTTGAAGCTATCAGCCTTGTGTAATTGGCCACAATGTAGGCCATGCCGTCTTGAGTGTTTTTACAATAGTGCACGTTTAGTTAAAACTTGTTGGGTATGGCATGATCTTTAACGAAGTAGGGAACCTAATCATGTGTGGGCCAAGAAAATGCTGTGCCTATGGTGGCAAATTCCTCCACTGAGAGACGCGAAGGAAAGAGGCATGTATATTTAATGAGCAAGCTGTGTTGGCCTACTTCAGAGACATAGAACTAGCCTACATCATTGATATCGCACAGGCCTCCGTGCTGCTCTGCTCGAACAAAATGTTAAATCAATCATATATAACATTATAGTTATAAGAACTTGTACAGAATATTGAAAAATATTTTGTGAACGGGAAATAACATCAAGTTGTCGTGGCCGAGTGGTTAAGGCGATGGACTAGAAATCCATTGGGATCTTCCCGCGCAGGTTCGAATCCTGCCGACAACGGAATCTTTTGATTACCAGTGATTCATATTTTGTTTATGGCATATTATAGTAGACGTGTTCTTTTTTCTCTCTCTTACTTGCCGCTGTACTGTGATTGTGAAAGGTAAGTCGAAATACACCAAGCAGCGGCGAAGTGCGGCTGATACCCCTCCTAATACATTATCAACTGAATCTATCCAGAAGAAGTATTCCATCTTCGCTTATAAAAGTGTACTAGCAGTTATTGAACAAACTAATTTTCACTCTCTATCAATTCTAATTATGAATTATAACAATTTATCTAAGATGGCTCGATGGCTGATAGCTGCCAGTGGGTGGCGGCAGCGCACCATCAACTTTAAAATCCGAATTTTGGGGAGAGGGTTATGGCTATGTTATTGCACGACATTTTTATATAGGGAAGCAAAACAATGTTTTAACCCTTACAATTGCACAGATACGTTATATCTAACATTTTGAGTCACCTATCATGCATTGATATAATCTAGTGCGTAACTTATATTCACAAAGAAGCACGGGCTAGTAGAGCCGAAGATGTAAGAAATGAAGTATGCACCAGCCTAAAAAGTTTATAGTCATTGCTTATTTTTTTATAGGAAAGATAGAGTCATGCATTTCTAAATTAAAACCTGCTTTTCTGAAGTGTGCCTAAATTGCATGAGTGTAGTCTATGTAGAACCCAACCATAAAAGTGTAAGTGAAAAGGAAAACTGGCTAACTGCTGACAGTCGGCAACGCTTACGATACAATTACATTTTCATATATATGAGTGGGTTTTTAATCCCCCCAAAATAATAATAACATTTCTGTCGTGAAATACTTTACCATGTCTGGCAATTAGATCTGGCAACCTAGATAGGTTACATCACATATAACTTCCACACTGTTTAGACAACCAGCACCGGTCCCAAATCTGTGCCATTGTGAAAAACAATTCTGAAATTAAAATTTGTGAGATCAGTTATTGAACAGGAAATTAACTCAAAGAGCACCATTTAGGTCTTGCCTGGCCTATGGATGAGTAGCCATTGTAATGACATAATTGTTATTTCAAATGACACCCCTACTTTAACTACGATGGGAAGGGGGCTCTGTATATTTCAGATTTAAACATTACACACCACAGCAATGGTACTTTTCCAAGGGAGGGACTTGCTTAAACTGGTCATAAATCCACTCGCTGGTAATAATCTCCCTGTCTATCTGAGCCGTCCTCCATTGAAAAGTGAAAAGCTTCTTAAAATGTCAAAGCGGTAAAGAGCACTTGGTATTTTAATGCTCCCTTCAGTCTGTTCTCTTCAACCGGACCCAGAAATGGTGGGTTGCCTAGTGGTTTTTATGAAAGTGCAATTAGAGGCTTTGGGGACAAGATAGATATTCTGGGCTTCAAGGCCCCCTCATCCAGCCTCTATTTTACATATTTAAAGGAAACACATTAAATATAAAATAGGAAATATCTGACAGTATATCTATATCTTTTTCCATAAAAATAATTTTAATCTGCAACATTAAGTCAACCGGCAGTGGCTCTAGCACAGTGACAAAATGTTGCATGTTCAAAAGACCCAGGTCTTAGGCATGACTTCCCCTTTGTTGCTAATTAAGATGGAATTAGGCGTTCTCATGGTTGACACCTCCAGTGTCTTGGGACAAGTGTTTGATAAGACACACACTTAGCTAGGCGTGATGTGTTGAGTTGGTCTTAAATCTCCAGTCTGATTCATTGCTGCACACTCACAGTCCCAGTCCTTACAAATCACCATCTGCCTAAAGCAAGGAACCATTTAGATGATACCATTAGTCTCCCAAGATGTATCATATTCATATTCATATGGCTTCAGGGAAAGCTCATGCTCTAACTAATCCTAATTTAGGCAGATGTTTTCTGCCAGCCAGAATAAAAAGCTGTATTGAAAAGCCTAAGAAACAGTTTTGAATCAACAAAATACATATTGGATTAAAAGTGAATCAGATGAAATGGGTACACTTGACACAGACTCTATGGAATTGAGCCATGAAGAGGGGACATTTCCAGTCTAATACAAACCACAAAACATGATTCAAATTTTTTAATAATTGCATTTTATTAATTGAAAACAAAAAACAAAACAAAATGCAAATAAAAAAAGAGCAAAAAACAAACAAACAAAACAAAATATCATTAGATAAGAGAGGCGAGAGACACTTAAATAA
This sequence comes from Aplochiton taeniatus, assembly GCA_017639675.1. Lineage (NCBI taxonomy): Eukaryota > Metazoa > Chordata > Actinopteri > Galaxiiformes > Galaxiidae > Aplochiton > Aplochiton taeniatus. The sequence goes on along the minus strand of CM030183.1, from coordinate 6,775,114 downwards.
GAAGAGTTCCATGTTGGTAAGGGCAAGGCGAAGGGATGTGGAGGTGGGGGTGGGTTGATGGAATAGGTTGGATTATATACTCTGTTTCTCACTGCAGGACTGACGGGCCCCACAAAGGTAGGGGGCTCCAAGCAGCAGGTCGGAGACACTGAAACACCAAAGAGAGAAAGGCACTATCCAGAGAGAGCAAGAAAACAAAAAACAAACATATTGACACAGAAAACAAAAAAACAGAGGACAAGTTAAGAAATAAGACGAAACCAGACGAATAACATAAAAAGTGCTTTACTGCACGCCACATTAGACAGAAAAAAAAAGGGTCGAAATCAAAACAAAAACGTTACATCGGTAAAGCTGATCTCTCAACTTTTAGCATAAAGGACAATCTCTCAATTTTCTGAACTGTTCATCTGTGCTAGTTGCAGAACTGTACTGATGATTACAAAACAAGAAGGAAAATTTGGATAATCATGTTAAGTGCAAGTATAACAAGGAGGAAAGTGTTTATGCATGTACAGAAGGTTTTGTATTGTACGTATTCTTTTTTTTTCACGGTATGTATGTACGGTTCTCATATATCTCTCTCTATATATAAAGGAATATTGACACCATTACTAATTCAGCATGTTTTGGAATTCCCTTGCAGTTTGTGTAGTTCAGTTCTCCGACCTTGCTTCCCTCATGTCAATGTCTATGGACTCAGTCAGCTACATTCAAGGCCCCAGAGTAAATTGGCTGCAATAAATACATTGGCTTGAAAAAGGTGGCTTGCCTTTCTCAGGGTTTCATAATACAACAGCTCTTGCAGCTCAGCATACACGGTTCTACTCACTGGTCGACATTAGCTTCCTGACAGGATTGGTTTCTTTTCAAAGAACAAACACATTTTCTTGTGGTCCAGACAAGGACATCTTATCAAATGAAATTCATAATGCTTTAAATATCATGCCTTCTTATCCGAGAGCCCTCAGATAAACCCAGAAAAATTATACTGACAGTTCAGCACATTCTAGAGCTACTAGTACTTAGCCAAACTAACCAAACCATTTTAACATAATTTACAAATGGAAAAAAAAACAATACAATTTGTGATGAGAGGTAAAACAGACAAACACATACAAATATATAATATATATTCTTAAAAAATGGATTCTCTCTATAGTTGATTTATTTATACAGCCAAGGGCTGAAGTACAATGCTCACACGCCAATGATCTTGGACATGAAAACTTTCTGTAGATGGCATTTGTAATGTTTTTTTCTTCTTTTTAAATTTCTTCTTTTTAATGTTTTTTTTTTTTTCTTCTTTAAAACATGATTGGGATTTATCTGTATTTCATTTCAAGTGATTAAAACAACATGCGGCAAATAAGGGAAACAAATAAAGAAAAAAAAAAGAAAGGCAGAATGTAAAGAAGTAAGGAGAGGACAGAAGCAACTGTGGGAGTTCAAGCAATAGAATCATTCGGTAATCTTCAAGGTTGGTGCTCTATGCTTAGTTGTGTTTTTCCCTCAATGACAGTTCATTCCTGACCATGGCGTTTCCAATGGAGGCAAACATTCTCAGTAAAAGTAAAAGTTGATTTTTGCAGCCACCAACTCGGAGACACCTCTGTCAACACTACTCCCCCCCCCCCCCCCTTTTTTTTTTTCTCATTCGCTGGCTGCGTTCTTCCTGTCTGCTCCTGATGTCGTGGGATGGAGGGAGTATAAGGGTTGGGGACTGGATGGGGACAGATGGGGTCAGGCAGTGGGCAGTGGTGGTGATGTGATGATGGTTGTCTAGTTGGTGCTGTTTTTTACAACACGTGACTGTTTACATGTTCCGGTTCACAGGTGTGACGTAGTTGCGAGGGAACATGCCCGTTTGGCCGTGGCAACCTCCCTTCCACCAGTTGGGGTCGGAGTTGTCCAGGACCTGGATGAAGTCGCCACGTCGGAAGCCCAGCTCGCCATCCTCCTGGGGGTCAAAGTCAAAGAGCGCCTGCACATACGTGGGATGCTAGAGGATAGCAAAAAGGGGGAAAATAATAATTATTATTAATCACTGATTCCCTGTCCTGACAGATTAGTAGGGATGTCCCGATCCAGGTTTTTTGCCATCCGATACGATACTTTCATATTCAGTATCTGCCGATACCGAGTACCGATCCGATATTTGTATTTTCCTAGACACAGCTGCACAATGTGTTCTGCAAGTTAGTTAAACCTATTCAATTTAGATTGTTTGATAATTGATTAAAAGCATTAACAAAAATAGCCTGCAGTACAGATTGCCTAAAATGTATTATGTTCTAACAAAGTAAACAAACTATCAAATATAATTTAATAAATAGGTCTTACAAAAATAAAACATTTTGTTTACTGCATAACCTACATAAGCCTAGTGGTTTACGACAATGGACAAGTATCGGAATTCGACAACTTTTCGACGAAATTGTTTGATATCGGGCCCGATACCGATACTTGGTATCGTATCAGGAGATCCCTACAGATAAGTATGAAAATTCTTCGGAAGGTATGACATTAAATTCGATGCCTGTTCACAAATGTGTGGAGATAAACATCAAATAAAGAACACAGTCTAAAGATGAAGATGTCGCGTCACTCTCTCGTTGGGTCTCACCTGGGTGACCTGCTCGATGTCACGCAGGAAGATCTGCTGGTTGCGAGATACGGAGGTGGAGCGGTGGTAGTCCACCAGCTCGTTCAGCGAGTTAAACTTCACCACCCACAGGAAGTACTTTCCGGCTCCGTCGCGAAGGACTTTGAAGTGCTGGACATCGTTTCCGAACCTGAAGTCGGGCAGATGGGGGTTAGGGGTGGGTGGGATCAGTGAGGAGATGGGAGATATTGAATGGCAGATTACAACAACTTAGTTTAAACAAAAGAATATACCAGCTCAGGAAGTAAGCTAGCCTGAGAGAATCGAGGTAAATAAATATAGATGGCTAATTGGACAAACAGACTTTTTCCAGACTAGTAATTATTATATACTGTTATACACTACATAAATGTCAAAGGTACAGTAGACCATGTTAACCCATTCAGTACTAAGAGCTAGAAAGTAGTGCAAACATGGTGTGTGAGCAACAGTTCTAATGTGGCTTTTAAGAGAGTAGAGAAGTGAGGCCAAAAAAAAAAAAAAGCTGACAGATAAGCAGAAGCAAGCTCAGCAGAAGCTTTAGCTGGAAACAGTTGGCATACGGGAACGGTGAAGGAGGGATCAAGTGGTTCAAGTGAAGGAGGGTTCTAACGACAAATAAAGATATGGAGGATTGTGACGGGTTGGAGCTCTGCCACCAGAAGGCAGCACTGAGGCTTAGGGAGAATAGGGAAGTGGCAGTAATAGGGGGTGATCGTGCAGCGCAGGAAGAGGACTTGGAACAACTCGGCCGCCAAAATGCTCATATTGGCTGTCCTACGGCCGCCCATGCATATCACAAGCTGGGCAGATGGATTAGTATCATGACGATGCAAACACATTCCCATTTCGAATCTGCATAGCCTTGTGCTCCTGTGTATTAATACAACGGTCACGCAAAAGGCGTTCCGTAGTAATTGCAAATCGCTCCTCACTTGACAGAGAGGGAGAAGTCTCCTGGCGCGCTCTCGCTCTCCCGGATGAGGAAGGCCCCGTCGTGCCTCTGTTTGTTCAGCATCTCCTCCGCCTTCGCCCGGGGAATCTTCCCAAAGAACCACCTGACAGAGGGCGCACAAACACACAAAGCATGTTTAGGACCGTAGAAAACATTTCCCTACTCTCTGACCACCTCCACGTTGTACTGGTGGGCCTGGATGGGCCTGGTTAAAGCTCTTCAGTGTGATCCAAGTCTGGACAAGAGGACGTGTGTCTCACAGGCCAGACTCATGTTGTGCCACATCAGAAGTTCTAGTTCCTGTTCCTCTGCTTCACAGCGTTGTGGTTTGGATTTACATTTATAGCATCACAGATTAAGCCCGCTGCCCCGGTCATGAAGCAGGTGCCGGAGAGCCGCATGTCTTTACTCACACTTCTCTCACACTTCTCTCTCTCTCTCTCTCTCTCTCTCTCTCTCTCACACACAAAGGTGGGCACTGCGTGCAGAGAGGAGACGGTGACACAGGAACGTCTATGTAAGGTGAGTCTGGGACAGCAGCAGGAAGTCAGACAGAAAGACGGACAGGAAGCGCTTACATGCTGTTAATTATTTAAAAAGTGCAGCCAGTCCCGAGATGACATCTAGGCTCCTTTGCATGCAACAGAAAATGACTCAATAATAAAATGACCAGGCGGCAGTCCCCTTTGCATGTGCGCTCAGTGGCCCAGAGAGCCCGCCAGCCAGCCAGCCAGCCCTTGGGTAATGACATGCATAGGAAACTGTGGTCTCACATGGTGACAGCCTGGCTACATGGACACTCTTTAGTTTGCATGCATGCACGCAACCCGCAACACCCCCCCCACCCCCCACCACCACGCCCACTGTTAGAGTTATTAAAAACTCATGTGGAGACCTGATAGCAAAACAGAGTTCATTAAAATGGCATCCAGACGAGCGATGGGCCTCAGCACGGCTCCTGCTGCTGTCACACCTGGCCTTCCTCCTCACGTACTGGATCGGGTGAGACAGGAGGTTCTGGGGCTGGTGCTGCCTGGTGCCATTCCACCTAATCACCAACCCGGTGTTTATGGAGGCTTTGGACCGTTCCAACACTCTCCAGCCATAAATCTCGCCGTTTTCTAGACTGCAGGTCAGCCAGCCTTTGTGAGGGCTGGCTCAGGTCCTTTGTGCGGCACTGGCCTGCACCTTTTCCCTCGAGCCTCGAAGTTCAGGGCAGAGGCCATAAATGGAATAGGACCCCTTTTAGCTTGCTGCTTTAACACATAACCTGGATCTGCCAACCCGAATGAACACAGTGAACGTATTTATAACAGGATGGACTGTCCAGCCTTGTGGCATCTATGTACGCTGTAATGCAAACTACCAGGGCTTGGTGGAAGTAGGCCTATGCGTTAATTGTAGAATAGCCCCAAGGCTACCTGTGCATGACATTCCCTTCAACTGGGACATCTGACTCAACATTTCGCTTCCCTCTTTGATGCGGTTGTATTGACTCAGGATATGATTGAGTCAGGATAATTAGCATAGTCTACTCAGACCTCGGAGGGGGAATTTAAATAAGGTCTATAAATACCTGAAATACAAGTACATCACAATTTGACCAGAAGAAAAAAATGTTTTCTAGTTTAAGGGCCAAATAGAGAAACAAGCAGTCACCAAATACGTCATCCATCTTCTATCACTACACAGCCCTTGCAGGGTTCTTTATCTCACTTACAAAAATAGCATTAGTAAATCCTAAAAGAAACAAGTAGTTGTTCTTAGGGCCACACTGTGAATTAGACAAGACTTCTTCAGGGCCTCCACCCAGACAAATTGGATCTCACACACCCACAACTATGATGCTGATGATGCAATATGATCAATATTCAATTAGGTCTAAGAGGCTAAATGCACATTCATATAGAGAGCGCTAAACTGGCACACAGTGCTTCCAAAACAACCTGCTAAGCATTAGGCCACGGGTCCTTAGGAAAGATGTCTCTCAATAATAGACACAAACACACACACACACACACACACACACACACACACACACACACCACACACACACACACACACACACACACACACACACACACACACACACACACACACACACACACACACACACACACACACACACACACACACACACACACACACACAGTTTGTGCCACTACAAGCAGGATGGGAAAGCTTCCAAAATCTTATGAATTAGGTATTTAAATTCATGGAAGAATCCCGTCAGCCTATGACGGACCATTACAACAACACGTTAAGATGTAAATGTTGCCTCTGCCATTGAGTCACTATTGGAGGCGGGTATTCTTCACCACAGACAGCTGCTTATTCTGGTTTATCAGCATGCCATGGCGACGTGTTTTGGTACAGCGGCGGCCTGAAGTGAACTCAGAGCCAAAAGGACCTGTTCATAGTGAACTCTGGTCCTCTTAGGGCTGAAGGGTGCCTCTTCCAGCCTGAGGTCATCGAAGGGAAGTGCGTCGCCTGAACACAACTGACCGGGAGAGACAAAGAAACAGAGGCAAATCTCTGCAGGACATGCGGTCTCTTGAGGGGCTTCTTACTCTGGGTGCTTAACGTGCCACTCTGAGGGGCCTTGGTGGAACTCCTCCGCCTGAGAATCACACTTTTAAAGTAGCAGGGGTGTGACAGATATGACTACGGTATTACTATAATGCATTTGACCTTTGGGGAAGAACCGCTAGCAAGGAGATGAGGTTCTCTCTCCTAGGTCTCCATTGGGTTAGTAAGTTACAACTCTTCTAAGACTCTTCTTATGAGGAGGACTCAGTGTGATCCTAATGGAAGGACAGGGCCATGCTGTCACTGGGATGCTGAGGTCTATATACTTACGGATGAGCCTTCATCTCGATGTAGTTCTTGGGGATGAAGCCGTCTTTCCCGTTCAGCTCAGCCTTATACCAGTTCTGGTCACACTCTTCATTTAATACCTGGAGGGAAAAACACAAAACCACCCTGAAGGTTAAACAAGCAGTTGAAGCTTAGAGAGCAACGAAAAAGATATGTTGACCCACCTACAATAATATGATATTTTTTAAATTTAATTATAATCAAGAATGCAAATATAATTAAAAAAAAACAATGCCATACAGACAACCTGGCAGTGGGCAGGCCACCCCAGTCAGTTAGCCATCCCACCACTAGGGTATGGCTCAGTGGCACAGCCATCTGTGAGAGCAGTCATGTCTGACAGGACACTGGCCAGGTGTGCTATGCACTGGAGCATGGCTGTGTGTCAAAGCCAGAGAGTAGGGTTGTGAGAGGCAGAGGAAGAAAACTAAACATCGTACTGATCCTACACAGTCAGATGAAAACACTTTTCTTTGCTTACGTTGCTTACCGTGGGCGTCGAAGGAAAAACAGCGTACTTGTGATTAAAACGGTTCATTGTTCCTATTCTCTTATTGAGTTACACCTTTAAACCCTTGCGTGTTTGTCAGAGGTTCATTGGAAAAAGGAGGCGACAAGAGGCTAAGCTCACTCATCACCAATGATGATTAAACGCAGCGACGACAACCATCACAGATATGACCGCTGTTGAACGGACATGGCTTCGGCTTGCAACACCCTCCACTTTAACCAGCTCTGTCAAAATGTCAGCCAAACACGTAAAAAAAGGAAAGGCACAAATAAGGGTGTGAAGGAAATGGCGAGTGCAACATCCTTCCTGAGGAGAATCATTCTAGGCAGAGAGGGAGGTAGAGAGAGGTAGCACTCAAGAGGCACTGGGTGTGCCCGTCACTGTCCGACCAAATCCAACCCGGGGGGAGGCATAACATGTGACTCAAATGCCCCCCCCCCCCCCCACACACACACACACACACACACACACACACACATTTAAAATGCCCACAGGTGAGAAACGTAAGATAGAAAGAAAATAAACATTCACCCTGTAGAGGAGGAGAAATTAGATAGTGTGGTTGAAAATTCACTGCAGATGTGGTCACACACAAAGACCACATCAGTCTGGGGCTGAAGACCGTTGAGAGAAGCTCTGAAGAAATACGATTTCGGCAGAAACGCTTTCGACCATTAGCATAAACATTTGAACTGTCCTCATCAGGAATTGCACAAGGCGTGTGATAAAGAGTGCATCTGCTCCTTTTTCTACAAATCCTAATACGACCTATGAACCTTACACTGCAGCACATAGCCATATTACCAAACTCCAGATACAGTCAAAGTAGATTTGCAGCTGCAGAATGAACAGACCGTCTTTGTGACACAATGCCTGCACACGAGCACCCCCGCCACCCCGTCCAGTAAACACTCCCTACACTGGAAGAGGAATGAGTCAACTTTTTATTGAAAAACAGCTCGGCGAGTTGAGTTGGTTTGGATGAGCTTAGCTTCACAGTCTCTTGCCTTTGATCACAGCCATCTGCATAATGCAACAGCCCACGTATGGAGAAGGCAGCCTAGTTGCCTGCCAGGCAGTCAGGCAGACAGGCGTGCGGGGCTCTTGACAGCTTCATGGTTGGCCTGGGTCCTCGCCAAGAAAGACTGGCAGATTAACCGACAACACTGGGGATAGAGAATACTGAAAAACCATTTTTCAATTAATTTCCTCCTAGTGTGGGCTAAAGAAACAAGAATGTTCATCTAAAACACGGATTTCTAAACCACACTGCATTAGGCCTAAATAGATTCATATTCTATAATAACTGTATTACTGAAGAGCACCATGGTGGATCACAATAAAGGCACATTGGTGGAGTATTGAACTCAAAATTCCAAACAGACTTGGTCTCTTTCCCTCTTACTCTTTCGGCCCAACATCTTTCTGATGCTGAGAAAAACACAATAATTTCCCCCTGGCAACCCCTGTCTACGCTCAGCCTCTCTCTAGTCCCGCCCCAGCTGTCCCCCTGGCGGGCCCGGAGTGGTGACTCGCCCCGGCCGCTCTTCCTGGCAGCTCAATACACCCTGTCTGACAGGAGCAGGGCGGGCCTAAGACCCTGCCTGGAGCTGACAGTGGGCTCCCGTCAGAGCAAAGGAAGGCGGCAGTTAACTCAGTATGTATATGATCGACTTGGGGGGGTGTGGGGGGGGGGGGGGGTGGTGGAGGAGGGAGATGACAAGCCTACAGTTAGGTAGAGTTGTCTCTTTCTCTCTGTGTGTGTGTGTGTGTGTGTGTGTATGTGTGTGTGTGTGTGTGTGTGTGTGGCTGAGCATAGTGCCCTATTCATGGTGACACAGATAAAGGGCAGCAGGCAGGCAGGCAGCCCGCCTCTGGGCACAGCTGGCTGAATGACTTGGTGGGAGTCCCTCTCCTCCACATTGGCAGTCTAACTGGCTCTATGAACTCACAGAGACCGCGGTCTCCTTCTCTCGCTAAGAACACACGCTAAGGCCATCTTCACCTAGCCTACTTCTAAACAGCGGTTATGCATTCCCAATTAACCCTAACACATTTCTAACGCATCTAAAGAGCGTGCTTAGTCGACAGCCTTCGCATTCCCGCCTTACCCAGAAACACAGTTCCCTTATCTGTCAGTGAAGCAGTGCTCTGCCCGGGGTCTTTACACGGCTTGGATCTGGTGGTGTGACTACTTACACATGATGTGGCACTGATTACGGGTGTGAAACACCAGACAGACCAAAGCACACCCTGGCTACGACTGGCTGTCTACTGTTCCGAGGAAAACCAAGTGCTTTTTCGCAGAGGTTTAAGGCCAGCATGACCGCACAGAATGAGCAGCCAATGACCATCAGACCAAATCCACTGCGTTGCTGTTTCAGTGCAGCGATACCAGCAGCTGAAGCTCAGCACAGCAGGTTCTTTTGTGAATAAATAACATATCTGCTGGCTATAGATTACATCATCGGCTGACGTGGGACGGGGAATAATAGGAATAAGAGGGGGAAATAAAAAAAAAAACGTTTCCTGGTCACGAGTTATACATTTACTGTTTCCTGAATGCAGCGCTACAGTCTGGCCTTACCCTTGGATGGTTGCATAACAAATGTACATTCAACAGCCCCGTAGCCACACCGCCTATGCCAGGCAGCTCGAGGTGCTGCCACCCAAGGCTGTGATCACACTGGGCTTCGTTTTCCTTGAATAATTCACCAGCCCGCGGAGACAGCCAATAACGAGGGCGGGAGCTCCTGCCTAAGAGAACGCATGCGAGCAAACCACCTTACCTTTGCCTCAAAACCGACCTACTTAGTACACCGTGGTTGTGAAACAAGAGTTGTGTGTTCACTGCAAACAGGCCGCCATGCTAAGAGGCACAAAGGGCAGGTGGAGAACAAGGAAGACGCCCGATTTGTTGTGACGACCAATTTGCCAAGTGTGTCTTTATCACATTAGGCTGTTGGCTAGCAGAGAAGCCGTTTGCTAGGGATTAGACTTCTAGCCCGGAGCTTGGCAGCCACCCGTTTACACAGATTAAGGGGCAGCAAGAGCGTTTTGCTTGCTGGAAAAACAGTAAACCTTCCATAAGTGGCGGGGTGTTAACATGAAGCCAACATGTCAGTTTCTTTAACGACGCTGGGTCACGGGTCACGGCTGTGTTTCCCTCAGGGCACCATCTTCACAACAAGTTTAAATAGAGCAGTGATATAATCAATTCTAGATGAGAGAAATGGCTAACAGTTGCAGTCTACCAGCAAAGGTCTAGCCATGCGAGAGTTCTAGTGGTGCCTCTGGAGAGAGAAAACAGCTGAAAGAGCAGCCGCGGCAAGTCCCGGAGAAAAAAGCGAAACTGAATATTTGCTTTGTTGGCACTTTTGTTCCCGGGGAGGGAGGACACAACCGCAGCATTGTGACCATGAGTTGCTCTGCCTCTCGGTTTGCTCTGCACGCCACAGTAGGCCACTAGTTAGGCCCTGCACTGTGCCAACGCTGTTCTGTGGGCGAACGGAGCCAAGACGCATTCTCTTCCTCTCGAGCGAGTTCTTTTTTTGTCTGTCTTTTTAATCAGATTGAAGTACAATAGTTGCAGGACCTTTTATCAGAGAGGCTAAGGTCCAGGGGATAATCCCCCTCACAGCTGCCACCCTACAGACTGGGCTCCCCCCCCATCTATTTCTATTTCTCTCTCTCTCTCTCTCTCTCTCTCTCTCTCTCTCTCTCTCTCTCTCTCTCTCTCTCTCTCTCTCTCTCTCCTCTCTTCTCTCTCTCTCTCTCTCTCTCTCTCTCTCTCTCTCTCTCTTCTCTCTCTCTCTCTCTCTCTCTCTCTCTCTCTCTCTCTCTCTCTCTCTCGCTCGCTCTCTCTCGCTCTCTCGCTCTCTCGCTCTCTCTCTCTCTCTCTCTCTCACACACACTCACACAATTAAATCCCGTGGATGACACATATACGCACAGACGAACAGTGAACTGTGCCCGCTCTCCCTAGTCCAAGTACCCAGAACTGAAGACTTTGCCCGCAAAGCATCTCTGAGCACTACCATCATCTGGTGGTGGTTTGTGTAGACGAAAAGGCTGAGCGTGCCTTTCTGATGACACTGCTGACGGGCCGGCGTCCGCGAAGGGTCGGGACGCGGGAAGGAAACAGAGCGGAGGGCAGGGGGGGGGAACGAGATGAAGGGCGAGGGAGGAGGGGCGGTGTTAAGTAAGCCACATGTCTAGGGGCCAGGCCCAATCCGGCGCGGACTGCAAAGACGAATCAAGACCGTGGATTACACCGCAGTGTCAATGAATCTGGTAGCAGGCAGGCAGGCTATCTATTCTAGAGAGATGGATAAATATAAAGCCCCATCTCCATTTAACAGACTGCCATTGTCGTTCCCCCGATAATGGTCCCTTCTGTTGTCTATTTTGCACTGCGAGCAACACAAACAAAAGATTAAAAGTGCGTGATTAGGCCACTGCGGTTGGTGGTCCATTAGGCGGCCTGGCGTGGTCACGTGCAAAGTGGTGTTGGGGCGGTAACTTTCATCATCATGAGGGCTGGTGTTATCCAGGAGGCTTCGGTCAACTCATCCGTGCTACAGATCACAGAGATAAAGAGACTGAAAACAAGAACTGTCTGTCCTATGAGCAGAACATTTCTGTGTGTGTGTGTGTGTGGGTGCGTGCAGTAGATAAGAACAGGAGATACAGGGAGTGTGTGAGTGATAATGCTTGTGCGCTTAGTCTGTGTGCATACAGTTGAGTCCTGTGTGCAAGTGTGAATAACATGACAGCAAATAGTTACACTGATCGGCCCATAGACACATGCCAGGAGGGGTCTGGTATGTTAACAGATCGGGGGCTGTTGTGACCCCGGCAGTAGCATGAGAGGTGCAGAGCAGAGCAGAGGCAGAGGCAGAGTAGAACAGAACAGAGCAGAGGCAGAGGCCGAGGCAGAGTAGAACAGAACGGAAAGCAGAGTTGTAATGACTCGAGTCAACTGACTCGACGGGCTGTTTTGACCATGGCACTGACTCGACTCGCCTCGGAAATGCTTTCAAAAGACTCGACTCAACTCGAGTCTGTGCAAGAAATGACTCGGCTTCTCCATTTTCCACGAACAAGAACAACCAGAATCTTGTGCCAGTTCCGGGCTGGTGCTAGAGCCGGTTTGCAGTTGGTTCAACTAGCGAACCTTCTAAGAACTGTTTGGTTTTGTACTGGCTCGAGAGCCACTTCATTACGTCCTTCCTCCTTTCTCAGCAGCGCTAGCACTAATTTCAATCGAAACAACAATGGCAGACTACAGTCTCTTTACAAGTGTTGTGCCTGGCTTTGTGAGCCTGCATTAGCATCCAAACACGACTGGTCCAACATATTTTGTGCTGCTCGTCATGATTGCTATGTACGCCGATTACGTTTGAGAAGAAAGGTAATTTCCCAACACGTTTTGATTCTTATAAACACTGATCACAATATGTTGCTTATAGCCTTTTGTTGTGAGCTAGCTCACTAGGTAGATATAGCTCCCTAGAAGTATCACCTACTTTTAGAAGACTGGAACATGGAAAGCTCACAAAAATACTGCTTATACCGCTAGTGACTTGGCGGGTCAGACAGCAGAGCAACAATAGTGACTCGACTCGAGCTTGCATGTGAAAAACTCAACTCGCGTCTCCGTTCCAAATGACTCGACTCGAGCTTGCATGTGAAAGACTCAACTCGCGTCTCCGTTCCAAATGACTCGACTCGAGCTTGCATGTGAAAGACTCAACTCGCGTCTCCGTTCCAAATGACTCGACTCGAGCTTGCATGTGAAAGACTCAACTCGCGTCTCCGTTCCAAATGACTCGACTCGAGCTTGCATATGAAAGACTCAACTCGCGTCTCCATTCCAAATGACTCGACTCGAGTCATTGAAAGACTCAACTCGCCTCCAAATGACTCGACTCGAGTCCCAATTTTTGGTGACTCGTTACAACTCTGGCAGAAAGGCAGACGGGGTGTCCCTGAGCTAAAAAGGAAGATCCAGGCTGTAGATGAACTCAATGTATAGACATTAACTAAATGCAGCGACTATTCCTGCGAGAAATAGTTTGAAAACAAATCGTTGGTTAGACCTCCAACTGGCTGGCCAGTAGAAGTGGGTTAGGGAGGAGTAGACAGACAATGAACTCCTCCGCTCCCAGCAGGGGGGTACAGCAAACACCAGGCCCCTCGTCTGTGACTAGAACCACTAGAGGATACAGCTGCCTGTAGATGTCAAACTGGAGGAGCGAGCAGGCTGACATTGACCTACTCTGATCCCAGCAGGGGCAACGGAGGGAGGAACACAGCCCCCGCCCCCCCCCCCCCCCCCCCCCCCCCCCCAGAGAGCAGCTCTGGTTTGTTAATGAAGACGCTCCAGGCAGGCTATCCTCCCTGTGAAATGAACATGGTGCTTATGGACGTCACCACATGGAGCTGGGTGTTACTGTTGGGTTGACTGCTGTTCATACGACACACGTCATTATTATAAGGTCACACATCGTGACAATTTGGTGGTTCTGCAACACGACTGAGCACGAAACTGTTGACCTCCAGAGCACCCTTAAGTGAAGTCACTCACTGTAAAGCGAAGTTCGAATTACTGTGGTTAAAATGTAATGGCAAATAAGACTTGAAAAATAGTTGCATCCAAGGAGTGACCTTTGTTGTTTGGCTAGTGGGTGCACATGTGGTAAGCAATACTCTTGAATATAAATACATGAGAAAACGGTGACTCAAAGGCCATACAGTAAACTATAACACAAACTACTGTGACGTCATATGCATACCCTCTGTGGGCCCTGAGATTTTGTGGAGACATTTGCAAATCACAGTCAAATGCAATAAGTACAAAGAACAAAAAGATCCTATTCCACGGCCTGATCCGCCCGCACAGGGACCGACACAGCCAGGCGAAAGCCTGCTCTCCGAGGAGCAGCTCCACTAAATCACAGTTCCCCGATGGCGCAGATAGGAGGGATCAGCGGGCCAGCCTCCATCCAAAAGTTATTTTTAAAACTATAATTACCGAAACACCGTCTCGACAAAGACTAGTCATAATCACGTTCCCTTTTCCCGAAAACCCCCCCACGGAGAAAACTAGAGAGATGGCTGCAAAAAGAAAGTGAACAGCATAACACGTTGCCAGGGATATGCAAAGATATTTACAACGGAAACTCCACGGGCAGAAAACTGACACGGAATGGAATCCTCATCTCTTGTGGTCTGCAAACATTGGCACGGATAGCATTTTCCTTCCCCTCTCATCTGCTTAATTCTACACGGAATTATCCCCTGATAACTAGAGTTGCAATGAACAAGATCCCCGATCTGCCGTATATACAGGGAAGGGGCTGTTGTATGGACACGGCTGCCGCTTACACATGACACAACCATCTGTACACATGGACAGCTGCTCTAGTTGTACGGAATTAGGCGCGGGCTTTGGGCTGGCCAGCGCCAGGGCCAGATCCAACGCCAGCTGCACAGGGTGGAGGGAGGGGCGGCCACCAACCACACAGAACTGGCCATAGTTCGGCACTCACGCGAAAGAGCGACTTATTTAATGAAGCAACAGATTATCCAGACATTCAATACAATTCCTGATGCATCGGATCATGCAAGGGACTGCCCAACACTACCACTTTTTAAATAAATTATTTCATTTTTTTTGTAAGTAAACTGAGCATGTAGGTCTATTTGTTTTAAGGAAAATCCCTACTTGAAAAATATTTTAGGTCTAATTAATTTTAATTACTGGCGTTGCAAAACCAGAGCAGAGTGGAGGACAGTTTTCTCTTCCTCCAGTCACTGACCAGGTGGAAGAAGAGGGAAGAGAGATAGAGAGAAAGAGTAGAGGATTCTTAATTACGTCTCTGACTCACACTGCCGTCGCTGAGGGAGGGACAGAGAGCGATAAAGGACGAGAGAGAGATACACAGAGGTAGAGAGGGAGGGATGGAACTGGAAGGAGACGTTCTAAAGAATAACACTCCTTGTGATCAGCTTAGTAGAACTCCAGCGGGGTAAATAAAGAAATTAGGGCATCTCCCTTTCACCAGTGCTGGCTACACTTTCTCGACTGAGTGTGTGGAAAAAGTCCTTGCCCCTGAGTGGTCTCCACGTAAACAGGATATCACAGGGAACAGATGGGGGGTTAACGTGTGCATCCAATAGTATATTCAACACACCAGTGTAACAATTTAAACACTGATGCACCCCTTTTTTTTTTTCTTTTTTTTTTTTGTCGTTACAAAAAAACATTTCCGAAAAATGAGGCTATAAAGACAGATTGAGAAATTGAGGTAGGAGGACAGGCGGCGGAAGTGAGAAAAGGCGAGGAATGCTGGGGAGTGCATGAGCATGTGAATCGCGTGTCTGCGGGGCGGTGAGAGTAAGACGACTAGACAAGAGACCGATAGGCGTCCAGCGACGACGGCAACAGGCGTGCTCCTGTCTAGTGGCTTGCATCGAGGAGACTTGGGACATCCTAATCCCTGCTTTAGCGGGCCGATTTAACCGGCTCCAAAGCCTGCCCACGTTGGATTAACGCGTTAGAGCGCGTGTCAGAGCTGCAACTGCATCGGCAGCATCTCTCCTCCTTGCTTACGAACGTCTGCCGTTCCTGCCACGTGCGCCTCTTCCCCTGTGTGTGTCTGCGCACAGAGTATGGTCTGCTTGCGTGTGCGCGCCTCGACTGCGTAGATGTAAGCCCTCCATCTCTTTTCGGTGTCCTCATTTGCACAGCTGAGACCCAGCAGTAGCAGCATCAGTCCAGTCTCTAGATAGTGGTGAGAGAGAAAAGAGGAGGAGGAGGAGGAGGAGGAGGGGGCACATGGTAGCATGTAACGGAGACCATGAGGATGAGGATGGCGACTGGCTCAGCTGCCGGCAGATCTACGGGGGCCACTTCACATCACCATTGTTGTCTCTGTTACGACAGAGCCCGGTGATGCCTGACTAATCAACCGACCGACTGCAATGCTCCCCAGCATCTCCAGTTGACCCAGGGCAGACAGCCCTTACTGCTCCAACAAGCTCCCAGCTCGCAAGAACACGGGAGAGACAGAGAGCGAGAGAGAGCCAGAGGACAGCCAGCGTGTACTGCTGTTGACATGCCGGGGAGCCAACGCTCCAGGGGCTGTGTGGGTCGAGTCGGCGGCTTGGTGCCGGTCAGGGTCAATCAGTGTCAGACCACTTGGCCTGCTGATGCTTCCCTGCCTCGCACTCAACCTGACTGGGAACATATGCTCGGACAGGAACTCACACGCACACACTGAGACACGCGCACGCGCACGCGCACGCACACGCACACGCACACGCACACACAGAGAGACACACTGAGAGACACACTGAGAGACACACTGAGAGACACACTGAGAGACACACTGAGAGACACACACACCCCATAGGCATACACTCGGAATTTCACACTTTTAAGGAGGAACAGCACACAGGAAAAAGCTCACAGCCAAAGAGGCCCTTTTACTCCATTAGCACGATAAGGCTATATTTGCTTTATCGGTGACTTGACTTCACCCAGTCCTTCCGATGGGCAGCGGTGCTCGTGACAGGTTGGGAGGTGGCGTCATGACCCGTGATGAGCAGAGGGGGAAAAAACAACGTTTTCTCCCCCTTTGGGTTGCTGGGGACAACCCCGCACAGTCACTTCCTCCTCTTAACTCCCGTCTCATTGGCTTGACTACCAGCAAGTCAGCTTGCAACACGCTGCACTAAGAAACCTCTTAGGAAAGATATGGCAAGGCAAGGCTGACTGGCACTCACAGTAGGGAACTACGTCACGACTCAAGAGCTAGGTTCTAACTTGTGCAAAACTTCTTCCTGCTTCTTAACACACACACACACACACACACACACACACACACACACACACACACACACACACACACACACAGCTAGTCGACATAAAAAAAGGACACACATACACACTGCGATACAAGTCAGCCTCTTGAGACCGAACACTAACCTTAATTAGAAAACGCTTGTCGTACCAAAGAGGAAGGCACACAAACAGAAAACCAGGGACAGTGCCTTCAACTACAATGGAAATACAATATGCCTGCGGCCATTTGACTGGAAGAGGCTCGGCTGTATGAAAAACTGCACACTGAGCAGCATTGTGGTGGGGATTTAATGAGTGTGCTCGACTCCACAGAATTATTACATTGCCCTTTATACACACACACACACACACACACACACACACACACACACACACAAATTGACTCCCACTCAAAGAGGAATCGTTTAAATTTGAAGGCAGGATCTGAAAAATAAAGAAAAGCCTGGCGTGCCAGGAGCTGGTTTGGGGCCCGGGCTATCGTCTACTCTGAAGATGCCTGAGGTACAGACCTAAATCAGATCTGGGCTACAGAGAGAAAGTTGATCAGCATAAGAGGAAGGCTCTGGGCTGGCATCGCTCCCCTCATCTTTTCTCCATCCTCATGGCTACTAAATCTACTGGGAGGGGAGGGATGGTCAATACCTGTGCGAGGGGAAGGAGCATTAATAGAGATAGGGGAGAGTTCATCAGCGGCGGGCTTAAGGAAAAAGTTGTGGAGTAATGGGCGACTCCTCTGGGGTAAAATGCCTGGATCAGGTTCCTGCACTAACAAAAGGAAAAGATCACCAAGCGTCCCGTCTCTCCCCCCCCCCCCCACACACACACAATGGACCGTTGGACCACTGTATGGTGACGAGTAGCAGGTAGGTTGTGTGGCCATGACGTGTTCTAATTCTAAAACATAGTTTAATCATCACGGCTAGCAAGTTTTGTCTGGGCTTCTGTTTGCAGGCCGCATGTACTAGTGAGTTTTCTCCCTTGTATTCCAGCAGAGAGGGGGGGGGGGGGGGGGGGGGGGGGGGGGGGAGGGGGGGGGGGGGGGGGGGGGGGGGGGGGGGGGGGGGGGGGGGGGGTAGAACAGCCAGCCTGCACACTGTGAAGGGGGAAAGGAAGTAGCTGGGGGTGGGAGAGACACCAAACAGGAAGTGAGACTAGCAGACTAGCAGAACTAGGTTGTAGCATGAGCGTCTATGCAAGTGGCATACATGCACACTCACAACCCAACCATATTAGCCCCCCCCCCACCACACACACACACACACACACACATACACACACACACACACACACACACACACCACACACGTCTGTTTTAATTGCCTGTCTGGTTCATGAGCATGCCTCCACTGTAGCCCAACTGTATGCCATACAGTCACCAGCTGAACAGACATTCCTGTCTTTAAAGAGCGTATAAATTAAACCCAAACAGTTTCTCATCACTGCTTTATAAGATGTTGGGAAGGTAAAAGCTCACATTTACTGCCATGTTGGTGCACGGTGCAGATTGTAAGTGCAGATTGTAAGTGCACATTTATTAATTATACTTAAGTATGGAAGTTGGTCCAGGCTATGTATGGCTGTACTGGCCGTAATTATGATCAAGGCAATTCAAAAAGTGTGTGGGAAATGTCAACCGAGTGCCGCAGCTGACCCCTTTTTCACATTTGTTTAATTTTGAAACATGTTCCCATGCAGTAAATCAACTACAATGGAGTGGTGTTTGCCTAACACCTGCTTCCATTTCCAGCGGGGCTGCTGAGAGGGAAAGGAGCGAGGCGAGGCCAGTCTTAGATCACACGGGGCGGCCAGGGGTTCAAAGATCTATTGACGGCAGCCACGTTTGCCAGCCGGTTGGCTTGTTAATCTTTATTTATTAAAGCAGGAAATGAGAGCGAGCGTGCAGCGCTGAGGGCTGCGGGGCGGGCTCGGCTCGCCTCCGCCCCGGCCTTAATATCTGCTGCTTCGTGGCGGAGAAAGTAGATCACAGGCCCAGACCCTTTCCACACGGACCACCTGGGACGGAGGGAAGGGGACGGGATCAGGGGGGCCGCCGCGCCGTCTGGCAGTGGACGCCGCTTGAACGGGACGCGGTGTTCGCAGCTCGGCGAAGTCGCAGAGCGTGGAGTACGACACACGGCCGCGACCCGAGAGCAAAAGCCAAATGTACACCACCGCCCCCTGGTCACCACGCGGTGACCCTCGAGGCCTTCTTTTTGTTGCTGCTGCTGTGTGCGGTACAGTGGTCGAGCCCGAGCTAGGGGACTGACGGTACGCCGCCCACAAATACAATGACAAACGACAGGGGGGGGGGAAAGGTCTTATTTGACATTTCACAGAACCGCAGCCATACATGCAGGATGCGTGCTAGACTGAGTTGGCCTTGCGGTTCATCTACCCAGGGCTCCCATTGTAGGCCGGGATAGGGAACGATGATGAGGACTCATTCGGCTTGACATATGGCCCGACCCCTCCACACAGGGCTTATTGCCTTTGGTAGACATTTAGGGCGATGACATGAGCAATACGCCTCAGTCAGTTCACAATATTGCCATCCTTCCAGCACACACAGTGTCTTCATTAAGTTCTGAAATAAAGATTCAGTTCAACATCTTTTCAAGCATGAGATAAAGTAAGCTTACCCTTGGATTCACATCAGTTGAAGTTTTAATTTCATTTAAATTAAATAGAACTCGAGTTTCATTGACATGCAAAGGTGCATACTGACCTATTCTCAAGTGCAGATTCCCGAATGTCAGTTCAAGTGAAAATGTCAGTTGGATAATACAGGCCGACATCTAGAGAACAAACTTAATGTCCTTTCAAAAAACGTTATAACCATACTCGAGTGTTTCTCTTAATAATGTGCATGATGGGAACTTCCCTGTGTGAAAGGACTACAGGAACAAAACAAAACCGTTTAAGATCAGATAACAAAAGTGGAGGATTGAGCTTCAAAATGTATTCAAACTACAAACAGGAAGGTGTCAGTTGCATCTGTGTGTCGCTTACTGATAAGTAGCAAAGGCATTAAGCAAAGTACAAAATGTTTTTAAAATTCAACTCAAATAAATGTCTAAAAATGTGCAAAGGTATGGCATCCTTTGGAACCATTTCACCACAGAAACAATCACTTGTGGATTATATTTGGTCCAAACGTGATTGCCTGCTTCACTGAATGTACTGGCAAATGAGAGGGCTAAATAGTGGTCTATGACTCAGGGAAGCAAATTAGAGAGAACTGTAGGCTTTTCTGGTCAAGTCAGCTGGCTGAGTCAGTCACGTAGCGATCTGGAATCCGCAGAGCACACAGACACCATTAAAGTAGTTTAAAACAACGGAACAAATTACACTTGATTAGATTAAAGACGCACACTTCATTGATAATGTGACAGAGGCCGCTCTAAGACCCCTCTCAAAAACACAGATAATTTACCAATAAGTAACACAGTCGCATGCGGTTTCCGGGCCTTGCAACAGCTTGTTGACGTAAACGCACTGACCACATGCATTGTGAATAGCATTCTCTATTCTGTAAATAGTTTCCCTTCTCCATTTGGTCGAACTAAAAAGAATCCTAAGTGAACCCTATAGTGAAGCAATGACTGAGCTTGGAAAAGTATGTATGAATCATGAACTGCGCTATCTAGGCTAATAGTAGGATAGAGAGAGAGAGAGAGAGAGAGCTTGTCAATTATTAAATTTTACAAGTCAATAATTCAAGATACATTGCAATCTAATGAGAAATCAACGTCGGGAACCATTAATTCAATATGACTGCTCCGTCATAATCACACACACCAACCCCTTTTCCCAAAGAGGATTTTAATATCTTCATCTCACTCAGGTCAAATGGTGTACTTCCAGATAAAAGTACACGAATATGTAATAGTATAACTCAGGGAAAAAAACGATCATAATTATTATATAAAAAAAAAAAAAAAGCTTTTGTATGTCTTTGAAAAAGATTACAATACGATGTCCCCAACTCACTCCCCACCATCCCATTCAACGGCCAGGCTTTGGATAACCGGTTACGTAAAAGGTATTTTCTAAAAGCAGCGGAAATGAGAGAGGAAATCGCTGTGTGGCATCAGCTGAAGCTTGATGCTTAAAGTTACAGGATGAGCTGGAAGGATATCTTTAAGTCATTAAAAGAAAAAACTATAACAAAACAAGAAATGAACCTTGAGGGTCTGCAGAGCCAACAAACTTTAATCAACAGCATCATCAGTGCCCACTTTGCCGTCCATCTCCTCTGCCACACACCCACCGAACCAATCCGATCAGCTGATGGGCCACAGCCTACAGTGTGACAGAGAGGGGACAGCTCAGCGTCTGCCTCTTGTTCAGACCGTGGACACAGATCTTTCTTTTTTCCTCCCCCCCAACCACAATGGCACGAGAGGCTTTACCCACGGACCAACGCGGGGCCTGGACTGAGTCGGTCTGTGACACACAGGCCACCCATTGTCCCTAACACACAAACTCAACTAGAGACACACTCCTGTATGTGAACTGACCGGGGCCTAGGGACGTACACTGCACAGCCTAATGCTGAGATGCTCATCGGGGGATGGGATGAGGGGAAAAAAACAACAAAGCTCAAACACAAGCCTGGCCTCCCGTGATAGAGACCTCTTGTCTGAAGACTGGAGCTGCTTAAGCTTGGCATCAGCATGCAGACAGCGCTGGAGTGAAGGTGGAGGCATAGAGCACCGTGTGGAACTAAAAGAATAAAGTCCTCTAATGTGGCTTTTCAAATGTAACACAAGCAACCCGCATGCAAAGCGCAAATTTGATCATTCAAAAAAGAAATGGGACAACTCAGACCTTACGGTTTTAGAACGTACTGTTCGTAGCGTAATTGACGGTTTAGACAAATGAAAAGGAAAACAACTTGTCTTCGAGAAGAGAAATCTAGGTGATATAATTAAAAAGGAATAGCAAAAAGCAGTGGAAAAAAGCTATACTCAACTGAGGACAAGGCTCCCCTACCTTAAGCACTGACTGGACTTACTAGCAGTGAATTGGAACAAGCCATGCCTTAAGGGACCAACAACCACAGTCTCCACTCTCTGCTCTGCCTGAACAGACAGCAGGCTTCAAACTGTCACAACAAGTAGTAGACTTAAAAAGCTCCATTATCAAAGACAGGGGTCTGATATTACACGGGCTGCCCCTGGATCTTACTCTCAAGTCTTAAATCTCTTTATTATAGGCTTTACATTTCATAACAGTCTTATATACATTCTAAAATGAAAACTATAATATTGGCTCAAACATCATAAATATAAATACTACCTTTTCATTAGTAAGTGGCTAACAAAAATAATCGGACTCATGACAGAATTACTAGGGACATGGGACCTAACTAAACACTCTTTGAAACGTAGGAAGATATTGAAAAAGTAAAAGCTGGGTCAAATTGGTCCTGCACACAAATACCTTTTAAGTATTAAGACTTCTATGTTTTTTAATAATCTAATTAAATACGGCTAATTCACAAGCCTATTTTCCACTTGATGCAAAAAATAACTAACACAGCAATTATTTTGGCCTAAGACTTAAAGATATCAAGCTTGCATTGATGATACAATTTTTGACAGTACAACTGATACGGCTTCGAATGTAGGCACATTTAGCCTAAACCCTCCACAAGAAAGCTCTGCTGTAATAATAATTAGCCTCAAGTTAGGATAAAGGAATCTTGCGGTGAGAAAATATGAAACAGGATCACACAGCTGACATTGGCCATCACATGAACGCACAGTGGAGTACTGTGCTCTGCTGTGCCCACAACATTATGTTTAACATGACACAATGTGGGCGGCCTAGGGCCACAGAGAGAGAGAGAGGATAAAAAACGGAAGATGAAGACCCAGCGAATGAGAGAGATGGAAGTGAAAAAGAGAGGCGTGTTCTATCCCGTCCTTCAGAAAAGCCTCCTGGAGGGGATGAGATTTAGAAAAGGGATCGCCAGCTAAAGCACTAAGAGGGGGAGCGAGAATGAGAGAGCAAAAATTAGAAACATGAAAGAAATGGGATGGGGGTCCTCAGCACTGTGAACCATTTGCGTCAACTCAATCCAGCATAAAAAGGAGACACAAAACAGCTAAAATAACAAAAAGATATATCCTTGACCAGGTTCATTTCCTTGGACTTCACTGGAGTCTAATGAAAATGCCCAAGAATACACATCTTATTTTAAAAAGCCCATTCTTTGATAGACTGAGTGACGTGATAAAAGGCTCACTTTGGTCACAAGGGCACGAGGGAGAACGAAAGTAAAGGTCGGTGCTTGTAATCCCAATTCTAACCCATTCTGTGGAAAAAAAACATACTTATCCGTAGTATTAAAACATAGGACTGTGCAGAACACTGTGCCTCTTCGCGTCACTATCCGCAATTATGATTGTGAGCGACGCGCTTCTCCTTGTTCCACTGAGAGAACCCCCGGTGCTTCTGCTTCCTGCAACATTAAACCAACTATTGATAGCCGCATAGCATACAGCATAAGGACTATGAGATGTTCATTTCCAGGGACAGAGACAACGGGAGTGTTATGTTCGCTAAGATTTGCTCTTTAGAAAAAGGGAACACCTTAGGGCAATTCATCTCAGCGGTATGCTCTGGTAAAATGGCACTGTCATATCAATATCAATCAACTGTTTGGTAACATGTAACCTTAAAGTTACATAAAGAAAAAGATATAGTTCTATATAGAGTGCCAGCCAGCAAATTTAAGACTACTTCTTCACAGAAAGACATTCCTCCATATTCAGTGATTTAGTAGGCCAGGACTTTATGACCCGTAAGTAGAAATTCAAAAAGAAAATGACAGCTTTTCAACTCTAATTTCTTCTGAACTTGAACTTCTCTTATCTAGGCCAGAAACTCTGCATGCTTTGATGAGAGCGGTACCGCCTCAATCCAGACAATTGGCAGGGAAAATTACGAGAAATCACCTTTACTTCTCTGATATGCAAATTTAATAAGAACCCTTTATATTTAGCTTCATGTTACCTAAGCTGGCTCTTGCTCTCTTTCTCTCTCTCCCCCTGCTTTCCCCCCCCCCGTGAAATAAGGCCTGTTTTCAAATTCCCACACTGAATCGCTTGCGCTGAAATAAAGAAATACATGCAAAAGCATATTCACACACTTTGTCAGATCCGCTAAAGCAGATGACTCATCAAAGTCGACTTACAATCTCTATAGATAATGTTAAGTTAATCTTCTCTACACTCGAGAGAATCCATCTTCAGATTTGAAAGTCAGGACGCAATGAGGGCTAGAAACCATCTCTCTCTCACGTACAAACCACCCCGGAAATTTCCCCCATGAAGTGCTGTGAGTAGGGCAAGAACTACTTACAAAGTTAGCACTCAGATGGAGGGGTTGGCCGGGTGTAAATGACACTGCTTCAAAGGGATATGCTTTCATGTACATGTTTTCTAAACACCGGTGCAATCAAAATGCATTTCAGTTCTTGGCTAAGGCCAGCATTCCACCGGGCTCTCTCACTCTATTACACTGATCTCCTCTCTCTGTCAACGGTGCTGAGACGGGCAGCGCCTGGCGATCCAGCCTCAGGCTTCAGCAACTCCGGCAGTTTTTTTTTTTGTTCTTCTCTTTTCCTTTTTATACCGAAGTGTATCGCGGCGCTGCATGCATAAAGTTCCGCCATCAAGCTGCTGAACTCACCCTGGCTCGCTGATTAATATTTATGCCGAGCTCTGCCGGTGGTGCTCGCTCCAGGCTTAGGGGAGGGTGTCGTCGGATCACACAGAGGCCCAGCTAAACACAGGCCTCTGAGATCATGAGAGATGGAATCTGTGGGCGAGGAAGATGCGGAGCACCAATGCTTCGACTAGAATGGATCTCCTCTCTCGTCCGTCTTAATAGCAGCATGAGTGCTGGGGATGTGAACTAATTGTCCGTATGAGAAGGGAATGATAGAGAACTGCCTGACAGTAACAGTTCCGAACACCTGTATGTCCAAGCAACATGTACCTGTTGTTCATTAAACATGCTACTGCTTTGGTGAAAATAGAAGACATTTTACATGTTATGTAAAGGTCAAGTCTGACTATAGCTTAGGACAATTATATCATTTTTTTTAGAGACCCTTAGAAAAGAAAGGTCTAAAAAACCTGAAGGGTAATAACATTTAACATTGCCATACATTCAGGAGGAGTTTCCATTTAGAATTGAACTACCCACACTTACATTCAAATTGTCAACACATCTTTTAGAAGCAGATACCTCGCCACTCGCACACAATACACAGAATCTCCCTAAATATATAAATACGAGCATAAAAAAAACTAAAAACAATGGCTGCTGTTGCGGTGACGTGCAGCACAAACATGTCCTTTCTCTACGTAAGGCCCGCTGACGACGAACAGAGGACTTATGATGATTACATTTAAATCCCAAAGAGCCCTTGCAGACAGAAATTGTTGTATGTCCTTTCTAATATCTTACCATCCCATCATGCTCAGAGAATGACGTGAAGTATTTTCAGGCAGTCAAAAAAGATAAGTGGAGCTTTAAGTAAGCAGGTTATACCCGGGGTGGGATGATAAGAAATTATAGAGTTTGTTATAGACTTCAGCTAGACATACAAGATAGGAAATATAAACTTCTAAGGTAATCAACCAAGAACATCCCATTTGCGTCATGTTTCCCTCTCTTTACGACAATGACCTGAAAATGTAATTCATGTTCACTAAAATCCATGATGTTACTTAAGGGCCAGTTATTTTGTAGTTACATTCACATTCACCTATCTTGTATCTAAGACGGATATTTCTACATCTTAAAACCACGAAGCCGATTGCAATTACATTGCCGTAAGACAAAATAACTAGTTACATACACTGGAACAGGATAGCAAACAAACAATTGAGTCTAAGCCTGACATCAGCTAATTACGACATATGAGCTTAAGCGTTAGAGCATTTGAGGTTCTCCTTAAAAAACTTCTGACAAATATGAAATCTTTAGACTTAGTTGGCTGGAACGGTTTAGCCATTCTGAAATCATTGGGTCTTGATCGATTATGATGATGACACAAATAGAACCCTAAATTTGCAAGGAGTACATAAATGCCCATGAGGTTTTCCTTTCCCTCCCTTCTGCTGTACACATGATTTAGGTAGGCATATTAACCCAAACACATGGAAAACAATGCTTTTCATAAACGCTATCAACCTCGTACACAAAAAACATAAATGAAACCTGAGAAGCAACCATTTACCTTTAGTACGTCCCCACGTTTGAAACTCAGCTCGTCCTCAGCAGTGGCTTTGAAATCATATTTGGCAATGGCCTCCATGGTCCTGGTACCTCGACGACAACTTGTTTATGGGTGTGTGTTTCAAAAAAATCTCAAAAATATAAAAAACGACACAGATCCAGAACTGTGGTCAGCTTCTTTTCTCCGAGTCTCTCCTCCCTTCTATGACCCGTTCCTGTAGAGCGGGGTCCTCACATAAAGGTTACAGTAGTGTACCTGCAATTAAGAACAATGTGCCACAAACATTAATACTTCTGGATCCAACTAACATTGAAGTTGACACTGTGATAGCTAGTGTTAGTTCATCCATCATATCTGATTTGCTGAGCTTGCACACAGACGTGCACTAACAGCCCAATTGCCTCGCATACTGCTTTAAATGGATAAGAACAGCTTAATTAGTTAGTAGAGAGCAAAGAGGAAGTCAACACACTAAAGCCTTAGTGACCTATGTTAGTTTTTGGCAAACAAAAAGCAGCCCCACGGCTAGTGAATTGTCAGTTTAACTAACGTTACAGAATAAATGTGCCATCTAGAATTGTCAGAAGCTCTTTGAGGAAATGTTAATATTGACATCTATACAACCGTCAGCGTTATTACGTTCCCACAACCGAGGACCTGTCCCATACCGCAAAATACACTGTCCCCCCGACCCACAGCTCAGCTTGTGTTGTGTTAGTTACTGCGCTTGACTGTCCAACTCAGACCGTAGCGTTGCCGTTAGAGATTGCCACGGTGCTTAGCTAACCGTTCACACAAAAACATGAGCAAGGCTAATTTATTTTAACAGCCAACATTATCTACCTCACTCGTTTGTAGTCAAACTGTCTACTAACGTCATGTGATTATCTAAACTTTAAATAGGATGTCTATGGCAGGCCTATCAACATATCAAACATTAGCTTGCCGCAAGCGCTGGCTAAAATGAGGATAACACATTTTTCATAACTCTGCCAACGTTAGCTCGACATTTAGCTAACGCGTTAGCTACGATAGCCGCAATAGCTCTGCGATAGCCAACGTAACGTTGGCTAGCGCTGTCGTTGACCGTAGTCAACTTTTATCAATTGGCGTAAGACAAATTTGGCCAAGCGAGAAATAAATACTCACCAATCTAGTTCATATGTTATGGTGCCAATTGCTTTCTGAACTTAACGTTGTAAACGTATATAATCCAATCTTTGTTTTTGAAAAGGTAAAATTGACGCCTTGTTTTGCCTAACCCTGGGCTGGTAACTAACGTTAGCTAGCTAGCACAGGCAACGTTGTTTCCGCTTCCTCCAAGCTCCCAGATGCTTAGTTGGGACTGGGCTGTGTCTGCTCTACCCATTGGAACCTTCCTCGCAATGACTCTCTCTCTCTCTCTCTCTCTCTCTCTCCCTCTCTCTCTCTCTCTCTCTCTGTGTGTGTGAGAGAGATAGCGAATGTGTTTGTCTGCATGTATGTATGTATGTGTGTGTCAAACTCGAGCCCCCCCCCCCCCCCCCCCCCCCCCCCTCTATTCCTCCTACAAGAATAAAGCTAATACTTTTGCCAATTCGGATAGAGCTCTATCAAATGGAGATCTCTGTCTGTCTCTCTGTATGTGTGTCTTTGTTTTGAACAGAGAACGATACCTACATCACGGCCCATGTCATGGATAGGATCAGCATGTTTCACACACATCTTGTCACTGAGCCTGGTACTGTGACCGACCTTGTGTTTATATCTGAAACCAAAGAAAGGTGCGACATCTAGTGGATAATCCTTATACAGTACTGTGCTTTATTAAGTGTCGATGCTTTGGCGCTGCATATAGCAGATGAGGAGTTAATTAAACTAGGCTGCAACAAAACTACAGAAAATTCCCTCTACTGATGCCTTCTAACTGTTAGAAGACTTTATTGTATTATTCATTTATTTGTTTACACGTGACATAATTGATTGTCGCATTGAGTAAATTGGTCAACTGTTAATTATTGCCTAAGAATAGCTCAATTAATCTAATTCTAGAAAATACAATAATGATTATTATGTCAACATTTTACAACTACAGCGTTAACAATTAAAAAAACAAAAACAGAGCGTCAAGTGATTTTACTGGATGGCTTTATTTAGCCGTACATGGCATGGGTCCGCCAATTGGATGGAACCAGGGCGACTTTAAAGAGCCATGCGTAATAGGAGCAAGCTTTATGTCTAGTATACCTGGGTTCCGAAGCGGTGTATGCGTGTAATCCTCAAGTGGTAGTGAGGCCATTACATGTTATGGTGACTTTTTTCTTACTATTATTAATGTAAAATGTAATTAGGCAAGACAAGAAGACTCCTTGCAAATAATAACCGATGCGGTTTAGATTTACAACTTACTTCAATGTTCAAACTTTGTAATGGACTTCGGATATGATTGGAGTGAGAACTCATCGTATTCATCATTACCAAATGTGTCTGAGGAGACAACAGGTATGTTAGTATTTTACGCTCCCCCTTTTTTCAGGTGCAGTGTGTAGTGAGTTGGCAAATGTCATGCTCAACGATTCATAAACCACAATTTCTTATGTTTCAATGCAGTATCATATGTATATGTTTACACTGCTAAGTAATGTATTTGTCGGTGTACGTTCGGTGTAAAATGTATGGTTAAGATTTCAAGTGAATGTATTGTATCTAAATGATGGAGTGAATGAGATGGAAGCTGTAGTCCTTGACTGGAACTAAAACAACGCTGTAGTTGTTGTTTGTTTGCGAAATTGCCAAACTTCTTGGATGCTATATGGTCTAGTTCTTAACATTTTTAGTTTTGAAGAAAATCTCTTTTAAACAAGGTAAATAATTGTATTTATAATGCTGTCACTCGAAAGAAGAAAACATATTTTTTTATTTGTATTTTGTCTTGTCCCACCATAACATATGGAATGCTGAATTCTAATTTACATTTAGGTGCTTTTATAATATATCTACATAATTTTTCTTTTGTAATTTCTCTAGAAACTGAGGATCCTTACAACAACACGCTCATGCCTACCCTCTACGGAATAATTTGCTTCTTAGGTATCATAGGCAACTGCATTGTCATCTACACCATTGTGAAGAAGACCAAGTTCCGTGTCCAGCAAACAGTGCCCGACATTTTTATCTTTAGCCTGTCTATTGTGGACCTCCTTTTCCTCTTGGGCATGCCCTTCCTCATCCACCAGCTGCTAGGCAATGGCTCCTGGTGTTTTGGTGGCACCATGTGCACTGTCATCACAGCCTTGGACTCCAACAGCCAAATAGTCAGCACTTACATCCTAACGGTTATGACACTTGACCGCTACCTAGCCACAGTTCACCCTATCCGCTTCAACCACGTGCGAACCCCCAACATGGCTGTGGCAGCGGTGGGTCTGGTGTGGCTACTGTCCTTGGTCTCCATCACCCCAGTATGGATGTACGCTGGCCTCATGCCCCTCAGGGATGGCTCAGTAGGCTGTGCCCTCCTGCTGCCCAACCCTGCCACAGACACCTACTGGTTCACCCTCTACCAGTTTGTACTGGCCTTTGCCCTGCCTTTGGTGGTGATCTGCGTGGTCTTCTTTAGCATCCTTCAAAACATGTCCGCCACAGTGGCTCCCCTGCCCCAGCGTAGCCTGAGGCTGCGGACGCGCAGAGTGACCCGAATGGCCGTGGCTATCTGCCTGGCCTTCTTTATCTGCTGGGCACCCTACTACATCCTGCAACTGGCTCACCTGGGGGTCCAGAGGCCCAGCTTTGCTTTCCTCTATGCATACGATATTGCCATCAGCATGGGCTACGCCAACAGCTGCATAAACCCTTTCCTCTACATTGTGCTGAGTGAGACATTCAAGAGGCGGTTCATCGTGGCTTTCAGGCCAGCCCACAGGGTGTTCAGAGTGGACCCGGCCATGGGTGATGTAAGTCTGAGACTGGCTCCAGATTGCTCTCAGTCTTCTAGAGAACCTCTGAACAATATTGTCCCTGTCACTGTGGCTGTGCACTGAGGAAGGTGCAACGGACACTAAATATGGCACCAGCAGGTCTCAATCTTTCCCATCCATCCCATCTATCAGTTGTTAACCATTGGTTGTAATGTTTCTAAGATGAATAGTAAGAACTTTTCAATCTGTAATTCAACTCACATATAAGCCTTTGCACATCTTCAAAATAGATATTAGGTTATCTATTTTTTTTTTTTTTTTACCTCTCTCTCTCTCTCTCTCTCTCTCTCTCTCTCTCTCTCTCTCTCTCTCTCTCTCTCTCTCTATATATATATATATATATATATATATATATATATATATATATATATATATATATATATATATATATATATATATATATATATATATATATATATATATATATATATAATCTCTACAAATGGTTAGTTCAATTAAAAAATCCTTCTTATTATTGATAACATTTGTCACAATTACTGCCGGACATTTTAGGATAGAACTTACTGTAATCACACTAGCTTCTTGATAACAAAGTAAATAATGACTAACCCGAACAGAGGAGATTGCACCTCACCAAATGAAATAGCAAGTTGTTAGAAACACAATTGTTTCCCAACAAATGAGTCTGTCGACAGGAGTACAATAATTGTCTTTGAGAGAAGAAAATTGCTCACCAGCCATTATGTCCCTCATCATGCTCTAGGTCTATTCAGCTCCTGTGTCAATATATAAATGTTCACTGTTCAATGTGTCAAAGAGATCAGCTTGCTGTGCACGTTTTAATTGAATACTGGTCATGGTTCAGAGGGATATTGAACCCCATTAAAAGGTTTTCACATGCAAAGATTTATCTTTACGTTTCACTGAATATCAATTGATGATCAGAGAGAAATGTAAACCTCGTTTAGAGGGAGGGTCAATGTTATTTTAGCATCAGGTGAAACCGTATTCTTTTGTGAGCTTTCACATTCCCTGTTGTGGTGGAGTATTATTTGAGGAATTAAGCTACCCCTAATAGTGGATCTGTGCAATGTGTTCTTGGTCAGCTTTAATGTTTAATCAAATAATCAAGGAAAGGTTTTGCCTGTTGTATTTTTTATTCGCTGTATCAAACGACTCCATTAAATATTGCTCTGTAAGAATGCACCGATGTGTGACATTTTTCAATTGAATTGATTTGCGCATAAAACTATATGTATGCTTCCGGGGAATAGATAGATTTCACTCTCTGTAAAACTACTAGTTTAATTGTGCATATTTATTACATTCATAGGTTTTCCATTCCCCATTGAACAGAACTCATTTTAATGACAAACAAGTCAAGGTTCAAGGATAAAAAGACTGAGCTGCCCACAAACACAGTTCAGTCAAGACAACTTACGACATGTTTCACTGTTTATTGCAATAATATGGTAATACATTGAAAGTTGGCGTCTGCGGTTCTGCTGTTGTGGGTGACTTTCCCGCCTAAGGTCATCAAGACTCACTGAAACCATGGGTAGGGAGCAGATATCTGCAGATTCCCCCTGACAGATACTGCGCAACAGATTCCAAAATTGGTGGAGGCTGGGGTAGAGGTGGGTGCGCAGGAGCATAGTGTGTGCGGTGCACAAGCCAGGGCGGTGCACAAAGAGCATGCGGTTTTAGACTTACGCTTTCAGTACACCCTGAGCATATGCGATTGGTTGATTAGTGTGACGTGGATAATTGCTGTTGACTGAGTTGCCCGCCTAAACGAGCTCTGCCAAGGTGGTGTTGCCTCACTCTAACGGAGACACACTTGTTCAAACACTGTCTCGAGAAACAAATTCGTATGAATAGCAATGAATAACAATTTAGGCCCTACAACAATGTGATTGGAAATGTAAGTTATTGGATAGGTAAGGATCTGTAATAAAATGTGTGACGTTTGATTCTAAAAGCAGCTCTGGTTTCTCGGAGTAGAAATAAATAAGTATTAAATTGTCTGCAGACACGTTTGAGTCATTTAGACATTAAGGCTTTAGACATTTATCAAATTCTTTATTCAAAATTAGGGTCACGGACATGAAATGTTCAAAAACAACAGTTACCAACAAACTAAGCTAAAGGATGTGCTCCCTTAGAAGTCTTGGAGATTAATCATCCTCTTCCTCTCAGAGGCATGACAGGAGGAAACTTACACCTGTGGTCAACAGTACTATTGAGCGGAACTCATACATTTCAAGTCTATACGAATGTGATGCAGACATTTTGCAGACGCACACTGTATGTCAACACACAGGGTTGAGGAATGGACTGTTTAGTTAGCCATGTACCCTTTTCAGGAATACATTTTAGCCTCCATTGATTCATGGACCATAATTCTATCTATGCCCCAGAGTCCTCATTACTTAATTGTAATCATATAATTACGCACAAGGCTGGATTACTCTCCAATAACACACTAACGTCAAGACAAATATTTACAGTAGGCTATATATCATTCTCTGTGTAATTTCGACCCAGGCTACAGACCGTATTGGTGTTTCAATGATATACATTGCAAATTTATACCAGGCCCTCAGCTTTGACTCCGTAGTCCTGGAAAAAATTCCATCCCATGCTAGAGGGACATACATTACTTCCTGTCCGTGGGAACACACGTACGGCTCTTATTCCTTGGAGCATGAGGACTGCATGTGGCAGGTGGTGGTTGTGACACCAGGCCGGGGTAGAACACTGCTTGTTATAATTTAGATAAGACATAGCAGCTGCCAGTAAAGGTTCCTACAGAAGGAAAGACAAAACAAATTTCACACTTTCAGTGAATCTATTATAGAACAGGACCTGTCTTGAAAACCCAAACTAACTTAGACAAGAAACAGAACAAAACAAATTCCCCCATGGCAGAAGCCGACTAAGGATGTTTAACCATGTAAATTGCAATGCACACCACTGATGTCTCACATTTTGTGCTACTAGTTTTTCTGAGGGAAGATGTTTCCTGAGTTTTGTGCCTCAGTGTCACTGTTTTGAAATTTGAGAGAATCTGTAAATTGAGTAATGAATGTTTTATTCTAATATAAACTAAAGGAACGAACTATACTCTATGCAGCCTAGTATCTGCAGGTGTTAATTCTCACTCCTGGCAATATTTAGTACTATACACAGGCATTTTTTATGTTGTTGTATTCTTGTTCAATGTCTGGTATGATGTCAGCATTTAATCTTACAATGTCTAACAACAGGATTAGGGTTAAGAAAGCGATTAGAACAGATTTGCAACAAAATAGAAAGAGCCAGGATTCTAACACATTCAGTTGCATCCTTAACATTGGACTTGCAAGTGACCATACACTGAAGCTTTAGATAGTCTTAATGTGTTAGGCTGGTAACTAAAAGGAAGATAAAAAGAAACCGATGTCTGAACCCGTGTTAATAGTGTCATGATTGTGCTATTGTATGTATTCTGATCAATAGAAAGCTCTTAAAACACATTACAAACCATCGATAAAGCCTGTGCCAGCAGGGTTACAACTGAACAGGGCTGTAAAATAACTGCTCTTGGATAAAATATAGAGAAACCTGGCCTGCATCAAAACTGATAAGATTTGTTATTACTGGAACTATCCTTAGCATCTATTTGTGGTCAAACAAGATTTTATACTAAATACAATTAGTCTTTAAAGCTATCTTGATCCTGAAATCACATTTGCTGTAATTATTATTATAAAACTACTTTCTCAGTAATGTCATGAGAAACATTTCTCCCTTGCAATGAAAGAGCCCTGCAATTCTGAATAGAACAGTTTGCCAAAGAGCCTCTGCCTTTCTGCTTTTGTCATTATATTTTCAGGCCTCTGTTGCAATGGGTTTATTTACTAAAACGTCAAATAGCTACAGCACTCTGTGATGATTTAGATAATGAGCACCAACGTAACCCTCAAGTACAAACAGCCATTGGGAGGGAAAACAGTTATGGGTCTGAGGTTAAACCTACAGTTTTTTGTTTAAAGATGCTGCTGCCAGGTGTGTTGAATCCGTATTATTCAGTGACTAATGAAGGTGAATGATGCGTGACAAGCCATTGCATATCATTTCCGTATAAATTCTTTAAACTACCAGACACACTATTTTTCCCTATCACATGGATAATTACAGACTTATAATATCATTATTGCTCATTATTCCAAGTGTAAAGATCGTACTTGTCTGCACAACGCCAACAAAATATGAGCTTTGAGTTGGTATTTTTTCCATTTGTCTTGGTTTCGTACAAATGTTTTTATTTACTATAGTCAGCTGTTTTAGGCAGGAGTATTTACTATATGAGAATTCAAGAGACATACATTTCTTTAAGTCAATGTGCTTTTACATTAAAAACCAAAGGAAATATGTGACAAAAACAAATTGCCATTCAACAGTGTGGGTACAGAAAATAGTTAGTTTTTTTAATTTGGCATTTCATTTTCTGCAATGGCAAATACATTTGTGAATACATTTATGAATAAACCAAGTCAATATCTGATATGATTAGGCAAACTCAGTATGATACTGCCTTGTAAAATACATAGTTACAAAAATACAGTGATAATATTATCGCAATATCTTTTTAAACCCAATCAGTTCTGCATAGATTTAGTCACTAACAAAAAATAATCTGTGTTAATAGGTCAGTGTGTGGGGTTGAAAGGGATGTCCTATAGATAACGACACCCTGTTATGTTGCCAAAGAGACTGGAAAACTAAGGGTCCTGGCTTTACGGAGTGTTATTAACCAGGATAAAGAAAGAATTGGACATTATCTGGTTCCAGTGTTAAACAAAGCAACCACTCTGGGGGCGTGTAGAGGCACTTCACAACCAAAAAAGACACAATTAAATCCAGATTGCAGTTAGACAAGCAGTTGCTGTGACGGCAATTATTATATTTACTTTGTCGCAGGCAAAAATAAACGACAGTACAAACCAAGCTGTGAATGACAGCTTTCAGCTTTTTGCCCGCGGTAAAGTACCGCTGACAAGGTCTGGCTGGGTCTACAGTGTCTGACCACTGACCAGTGGATTACCTATCACAGCAGTGGTATGAAAAAAACACTTCAACCCTTATGCTACGTCTATGCTGGCAGAACTACCAATCAACTACTTCCAGACCCTTTTCTAGTTGTATCAAGGCCGAGCAAGGAGATTGCTCCCTCGTCTACTGCAGACAGAGAGGTATCAGAAGCAGGACTCCGGCACGGTTCTCTGCCTGCCAAGGGAGGTGGTGCTATAACGCGCCCGCTGCAGGGTGGCGTAGCTGGGCTTGTCCGCCACCAGGCTGCTGTGGGCTGGGGGCGCCAGGAGCCCGGTCCTCTGCAGGGAGGCACACCGGCGCAGGGTCAGGTCCTGCTTGGGCTGGATGTTGGAGGAGCTGTGGGCGCGCTTGATGTCCGCCGCCTTGCCGTTGACGTGCACAGCGGCCTTGCCGTTTCGGACGTCGCCTTTAGGGGCGCCGTTGGCCCTCTTGTCCTCGGGAACTCCCACTCCGTTGTTCAAAGTTCCGTTGGAGAGGGAGAGTCTTGCAGAGCTGCCATTGGCCATTTTGACCACTCGAGCGTTACCGTTCGCCCGGCTCTCCGGTTCCTTTGTGGGCGTCCCCTGGATGTCTTTCCTCAGGAAGCCAGGTTTGAGAAAAGACAAGAGGCTCTCTTGGCTCCTTCCTTCCTCCCCCTTCAGTCTCCTCCTGTCCTCTGGCTGCACGGGGGTCTGCAAAGAGTCCTTCTGGCTCCTGGAGCTCAGTCCAACCTGGGCCTTGGCCCTCTTCAGCGTGGAGTCCCTGCTAGGAGGGGCGCTGTGGCTGACGTGAGTCCCACACAGAACACTTCTCTGCGGGTGGAGATCCAGGGTCCTGCCCTGGTCCTGCCTGGTCCTCTTGGAGGAGGACGACCTCCGGCCCAGAGAGCCGTCCTCTCTGATTCTACCAGTGCTGCTGCTGACACCCAGGCTGAGACGTCGCTCCACGGCTAACCTTCGCCTGCCCTCCGGGACTTTGGGGGAGTCGCAGCTGTCTGAGCTGGGCCTCTCGGTGCAGCTCAGGCTGCTGCCACTAGGGGAGCTGCCCAGGTCCCTGTGCCCAGCCTCGCTCCCTCTTCCTTGGGCTTTCCCTTGCGGTGGGGTGGCCACCAGGGTGACGATCGGGTCTTTGGTGCAGCGCGGGCGGCGTCCTGACTCCAGGTACTCCACCAGCTCCCCTGTTCTTGGGGTCGAGGGCTTGCAGCGGTCCTTGGAGCCAAAGGACCAGCGCAGGGGCAGCACTTTGCTCAGGGTGTCTCTGGTCTTGTTTGGGGACCTCATGCTCACGCTCCTAGCTTGGCTCCCCCGCACAAATGGCTTGCTCTCAGGCTCATCTGGAAGGAGCAGAGATCAAATTAAGCTTATGAAAGTGTGCCAAAGTGTTAAGAAAAGTCATTACAACTCATATATTCATATAATGTGATCTCTGACTCTTATCTAATGGCACAACGACAGAATTACAACATCCGAATGGTATCTTAATGTTCAGAGAATGAAGTAAACTACTACTGTGTAGTTTATAAAGTTGTACAATATAACAGAATATAATACAATCAAACCATGTTTATAAGCTCGATCTATGTGTTCTCCAAGCTAAGGCTGTAAGGCTGTAACAACAGGGAACATAATATTTCTGGTGGCCACTCACTTGTCTCTGCTTTGGGGGTTTCATCCTTGAAGACAGGCAACTCGGGAGACTCGGGGGCGGTTGGTGGTCCGGGGGGGCCGGGGGGGCCAGAGGTGGACCCTCCAGAGCCCAGGCTGCTCTTACTCTCCCTTGTTCGTCTGACCAGCCAGTGGTCTGAGGTGGAGGAGCTGGTGGAGCCTGCGATTGGTCAAAAGAGAATAGGTGTGCATTGTGTTTAGTCATGTTACTTGTGAGAGGATGCAAAAAAAGGTTTGGAAAAAGACAGAACATTTGAAAGTGGCACTCCAAGAAAAAACGGCCTCACTGATAGGATTCATGGGTTTCTTTCGAGGATGTACTTTTGTAATCTCCAATTTGGACTCCCTGCTTTCAGCGAACAAACCTTGCAGAGCTCATCCACTCAATAATGCTAAACCTGAATTATATCCCAATCTGATAAAATAATGAAGTTTCCACCATTATAGCCAGAGACATCAACCAACCAACAGCCAATCAAGGTCAGGCACGTGTGAACCAGGTGGCTGGTGTAAACTGTGTTGAAAGCGGACTCCAAACCGCAAAACACTGACCTTTGAAACAGTAAGACTTCCCACTCTGTGAAAATAATACAGTGCAGGTCTTCTACCTCTATGGCGCACGTCTTCTATGTGTCATACTGTGCTTGGAATTGCAGACATTTATCCAATAGCCCTATTATTCAAAGAGACATCCGAAAAACCCTAAGGTTAGAGAGGAGCACAGTGTTTCATATTCCAACTGTACGACCTCCTCTCCCGAAAAAAGCGGTGTCTGTATTGCATAGTGGAACGCTTGTGACGGAGCTCCCACGGCGACCGCTTTAGGAAGCGGCGGTCCCTCCCTGACAGAGAGACCGCAGCGCGGCGCCACTCACCCCTCAGGGAGGAACTGGCGGACCAGGGGGGGATGGTGTGGCGTCTCTGGTAGAAGAGGATGTAGGCCCCCCGCGTGCACACCTCCCCCTCGGGCACGGCCTCCGCACTGCTGTCATCGTAGCTGTACCACTGGCCGTCCACAGAGTTCCTGCAGAAAGCTGCCGCGGGGGGAGGAGAGGGAAGCAGACAAAAAAAAAGAAAAAAAAAGACACGCATTCGGAACAAGCTCAGAACTACGGCTGGTGTTTGAAAGAAAGTTATCCGCCTCGGGTTATCTGCCCGGGGTCCTGATTAGTGGTGGTGCGGCTGCGGCCTGCTAACCTGTGTAGTGTCCTCCGTGCATGCCGCCGTGGTGGTTGCAAACCGCGTACAGATCGTACAGGAAGTCCGGCGGGGGTCCGTCAGACGGGCGGGGCTGCTTCCAAGCGGGTTGGAGCGGGACGGCGGCCGGGTTGGGGCCGGGGGCCGGGCGGGCATTGCCGTGGCTCCTCTTCACCATGTGGGGCGCCATGTCCAGCCCCGCCAGGGGGAAGCGCACCAGCGTGGTCAGCTTGTTCCGCCGCTCGCCCACCTGGCAGAAGCGCTTGAGGTGCAGGATGAGGATGTCGGGCAGCGTCCACAGGCTCATCTTCACCATGCCCTGCTGCAGCTGCTTGCAGTGGGGGCACTTCCATGCATCGTCTGGGGCCAGCTGACAGGAGACAGAGAGAAAGAGAAACAGAGACGGGACAGACAGAGAGAGAAGAGAGACAGAGCACACATACGTTTATGTAAATAACAGAGAGGAAGTTCATTCATACTGACATGGGAACGTGTGTAAAATGTACGTACTTCCATTGAGCACTCGTATATTATAATGATTTAATAAACAATCAACCAACCCAAGGTTTAACAATCACCCAACACCAACCTCGTTGAGTTCCAAATTGTCTGACCGTCGGGACCTTCCCATTCTTTTGTAATCATCTGTGGCCATTACAAATCCACACTCTAAAACGATTCACTTACAAAAACAAACTTCATATGCGTGCCCAAGGATGGTCTCCTTCCAATATGTGTGCAAAGAAGGCCTATTAGCGCTGATCTGGTGAGGGGCCGAACGCATAGCTCATCAATCAGACACAACGAGAGGGGTCTCAGTAGCACGAATGTGACTGAGTCTACACCGGTCTGATCAGGAGCGACAGGAGGCCGAGCTGTTGCCGGGGAGACTGCCGCAGCACACCAATTTATCACTTTCAGCACCATTAGGAGGAAGGAAGAAAATTAGATCTAGATAAAGGATTCCAAGAGAATATAAAGCCTAATGCTCCGCTTTGGCCGTTCCGCCGCAATTACAGACAGGAAGAGTCCAGAGACCTTTGTTGTTAGCAATGAACTGAGTTGAATGGAAAGCGTGCCTGCCATAGGGTGTCTGTATGTACAGAATGCAGATGGTCATTTTACAGATAGGTCATTGCAATTTCCACAAAGTCAGCTAGGATTAAGTTTACAGGCATGATGGGATTCACCCCAGGCTACTTGTCTGTACTCGTCGGCAGGTATATCACGCACCATTCCGCATGTGACAAACATGCTTCAAATCGTAAGGCTCTGATTGGTTTGGCTCTTCAGGCACTTTAATGCGCAGGCTTCAAAAGAATGCACACAACGTGACTCAAAGGAGGAATGTAAAACCAACCAATAACACACATAGCCACTTGGTTAAAATCACACACAGTTAAATCAATTAGGCTTCAGGCGATTAGCAGGCAAAGGTAGCAATCTGTAAACATGGTGTGGTGTCAAGGCGGCCCAATTGGTCCTTACTATTCATTGACATTGTTTTTAAATGAAGCACTATAGGGATATGGAAGGAGACCACACCAAGGGCTTGATTGAAAAAAGGTTTTTGTGGGTAAAAAACACGTGTGTACACGTCAAACCCAAGCAGGGAGGATTGCGTCTTTCAAATTTAGCACACCTTGACCATTTTCTGTATTTGCCCTATGCACATGCAATAATGGGCATTTCTCCTTACTTAAATGTGTCAAATATGGGGAGGACTTTCTCGCTGATAATCTCCCATGGCATTTCTTTTTGTTCTATTTCTTTGCTGGAGCTCAACAAGGTGCTTATTTGCCTCGTCCAGTAGTTCCTCTAATTCAATGGGGTCACATTTTATTTTCCTTTTCCAGTTGTTCTGTTTTCCGTCCGAACTATCCATGGCTGGAATCAAGTTTGGTAGCTTACATCAAAAGTCTAGTACTGCTTATAGAAAAAAAAAAGCATATGGCATGGGGACCTATCATAGAAAAGAGCTACGGTCGATAAGAAACCCAGAAGATTTGTGGGAAAGAGCCCACTACTCCTAAATTGGCCGTACAAACCTTTTTGAACAAAGTAACATGGCAAGTGTGAACCAAAAATAAACAGCATCGACACAGAGCCGTTGGTTACCTGTTCCTCTTTAGTGTAGAACTGGAAGCACTCGTCCAGGGTGCAGCTGTGATGCTGGACGTGCTGCTGCTGCTGGCCACGCACGCTCTCTGCGTCCTTCACCACCTCCTCCTGGATGTTCCCAAACAGGCTGCGGGAGCACAAGCACCACGATGGATTTCACAGCACAAATCCAATTCCTTCTTTCGTTTTTGCTATCACACCATGAAAAGTGTGAAGACACGTTAAGACTTTTAGAGAGGTGAAGGAAATAGTGTGCAGAGTGTGGTGGGATAGAACTGACCAGTCTTTGACTCTGTGCTCCCACTCCACGATGAGCTTCACATGCGGCGGTCCTCCCGAGCCACAAAGCTTTAGGGCTCTGAAAGACGTCAGGGTGCAAGGTCATTTGTTTTACACACATTTGTTTAACGAGTC
The DNA here is from genome assembly GCA_017639675.1 of Aplochiton taeniatus. Classification (NCBI taxonomy): domain Eukaryota; kingdom Metazoa; phylum Chordata; class Actinopteri; order Galaxiiformes; family Galaxiidae; genus Aplochiton; species Aplochiton taeniatus. Next base: position 6,734,608 of record CM030183.1, on the reverse strand, counting down.
AGACTCATTCATTGCAGATGGTGTGAGGTGAGACCATTAAACGCACCACCGTTTCACAATGACTTGTGTTTTGTTCAAACACTAGGTGTCACTAAGACCAAAGGATCGAGCTAAATCTATAGACGTACCGCATACAGTACATTAACCAGCGCAAGTATAAAACGGAAACAATTTGTCCATCATGGATTTTAGGAGTCTTTCAGAGAATGTCCATTCATTTTCAACTGGCAACGGAACATGTAAAGTGTTTCACGTGAAACTACAGGTCAGTGACACTTTACAGGAACTAATTTGGACATGATTCTTGTCTGTACATAAACAGCAGTGAATCAAAATGAAATATTTATAAAACAAGGTCCAAAAGCTGGACAAACCTTTTCTATTCAGGGAAACAATCTTTAGATGAAGACACATTTTCTGTTCCGATGTACAGTAATGTAGTGTTTGTGTAGTGGTGACAATTTGAATGGTTCTGTGCAGCTAAATCATTCCCATTTTCACAATATCTTAAAAAAAACTAAAGTAACTCCAGTTTTGACAAAGTACTATTTTTTTCACTTTCTCACTTTCTCACTTCTTTAGTATTTCCTGCTTTGTTTTCTGATATAGTTGAGACTGAAATTGAATAACAAGCTTGGCTGACTTTTGAACAGCACTGTAGCGGTAACTGTTCCTTTTCCAGATTGCTCTAATGACTCCCTGTAATAATTGAATACCGGTCAAACGGAATTCAGGGCCACACATTTCTCTAGCTGCAACATCAGAGTTAAAGTTCAAGAACACTGGCATCGCATTGGCTTCCTGGAAGCAAGACTTCTATTAATACATCTGCAAATGATGAATAAACAGATAAGTTTCTCCTTGCAAACTCCTCTTTTGAATACTGGTTCATATTCACTAAGTGCAAAGCATTAGCCGCCCACCCATGAAATGAAACGGAATAAAGCTGTGAATCCCACAATAGTGTAATGTCTGCCAGCATTTAAAGCATCGACACACAACCTTGATACATATTAAAGTGAGCCTGCTTTAACAAGCACTGAGTACTTTCATGAGAAATCTTTCCTGCTGGAGCAACCTTTTCATAAGAATCATGTGACAAGAGATAAAGCCCATGTCAGAACCTCCATTTGAGCAGGACGATAAGGCGGTTTTCCCCCTCAGGGATAAACAAGGTTCCACACAGGCGTTTCTGAAGACGCGCTGGGGACGCCGAGGGCAGGCCCAGCCTCTCACCTGTCCACGGCTGGGTGGAAGAGTGGCCGTCCGTCCTGAGGAGAGAGGAAGCTATAGGAGGCCGAGCCACCCACCACACGGACCCTGAAGAGCACTCTGGAATTCTGAAAGGACAAAGAGAACCCCGGCAGAGTGTTAGCCTCAGCAAGTACGGCTGACAGAAAAAAACTAACATGAAACACAAAAACCTTCTGATTGGCCTTTTAAGGTATTTTGCATTGACTCTGCAACCATAATTGCCTCAAAGAAACAGAACAGGAGACAAGTAACAAACAAAAAAATTATAATTAAGTTATCATGGAGCGAAATCCGGAACAGAACACAGTTTTATAATGGATCCATTTGAGAGAGCGCCACTTGAGAAAGATCTGCAGCCAAGCATAACAGAAAATAAATTGGGGATTTAATAGTTCCCAGATACATTTTTTCAAAGCAAAAAGCTTCCACATAATTCTGGCAGCCTTTTTCTCCTGTAAGAAAATGTAGAGTACACAAAGCCTAAGGCCAGTTTTCTTCAAATGAATCCCAATTCAGATTCTTTTTAAGTGAAAGATAATTTTCAGTTGATTAACAACTGGGCCCCTATCCTCCGTGGGAAATATAAAATGAAATATATATAGACTGGATTTAGAATTTCATTTTTGCCCAGAGAAACCCAATAAAATAGATGACATTCACTTTTTCTATGCATGCTGCGTTTTTCTCGATTACATCTGAACTTTCACAGTGAGTTGGGGGGAAAAAACCCCAAAAACAAAGTCAGACAGCTATTTTTGCCTTTCCTTTGAAATGTTTTCATATCAGTGAGAGATCTGAAGGGACTGAAGGTGCATTACAGAAAAAGCAGGCCCAGAAAAGAAATTGATTTCCTCTCCTTCAAACGAAACAGATTCTGTCTTTGTTGGCAGTCCTCGAAAATACACAACAACAGTTCAGAGAGGAGAGCAGTGAGGATGGTTTAAAAAGCCTAGGGAGGAAGATACAACACCACAGAAACACAACTCCCCTCCACGCATTACCACGGAGATGTCCCATAAAGTTGCTAATGAAGTGTTTTGATGCACCGGGAACATCGCAATCAATCATAATCAATCATTCAATCGATACCACTAGTATGACTCTGTCTAGGCAAGCATGTGTGCTGCTCATATACTCCTGAGGGGGGCAGCACCTCCACATCATCCTCTCACCTGGCTGGCACCGCGTCTCGGTGCGCCAGGGTGAAACACTGTCAGTTGGTTCCTGCCTGTTTCTGGTCTATGTCTGGCTTCTCTGTCCAAGGAGCACTTTACAGTGCGAGTGACGTCAATAACCACAAGCTTCACTCTTTCATGTGTCTACATACAACCGGGCCTGGATGCTCTTGAGTGTTTCAAAAGGCTCCGAGTGAAACCAAAAAGAAAGTCAAGAACATGATTAAGCCAGCGATTAAATCGATGATGCTTAAGCCATGACCAGACCTGATGCTGCACTCACTCACTGTGAACACACAAAACTCCTCCGTCATGGAACAAACAGGTCTCATAAGGGGCATCAGGGATCGAACCACCATAGACGGGCATGAGAAAAATACTCTTCTATATTTGTCTTCCATCTGAGACAGCAATCGCTGGAAACGTCAAGTGCTCCTCCAAACACAGACGGCTAAGACGACACTTTGGATAGGGTTGGGGTCTGAGAGGGATCTTCTCGAAGGATCGGAGGTTCGTTCTCAGAGCACCCGAGTGAGGCCGTGTGGGAGCTTTCTGCCTTTGGAGCATTTAACGTCAACACCACATATTTGTGCGCACCGCAGGCAGCTAAATGACTACTCCGTGCTGTCACGGGAGAACATGATCCTTTCCACACGCGTTTGAAGTCAATTACACGTGAAAAGAACCCCAATGAAAGATGACCCCAAATGTGTTTTCTTTTCATTTTGAACTTTGTTTAAGACATTTTTGGGGCTTGACGAGGGGATACATGTGGGTACCTGCACAGACCACCCACGCAAAGTATAACGCGCGTTCGTGTGTCCACGTGCCTTCCGACCGATGTGGCAGTTGCTAGCGAACGCACACAAATAACCAGGGACACAGATAATCAGGGGAAGTTGCCAATGGAGACACGAACGTGTGACAACAGTTAAGGGAGTTTGTGTGTACGCGATGAGGCGGCGCGAGAGGAAAAGTGCACATAAGAGCAGCCAGATTTGGTGCAGGCTCCGAGCAATGTCATCGTCACCCCTGTCAAGAAAAGGATTGCTAAGTAGAAAGAGAGGGGAAACAGCAGGGGGCAAAACAGCCCCTGAAGATACCGGAGCCCCCACTCACAGGGAAGGGCTGTTATTGTAACCTGTGGGAGAACCATCAAACTATAAAAGACCAAAACAAGGAAGAATAGTTTATGGTCAGCGTCTTTTAAGCAGGGTTCAAACGGCCAGTATGCTAAGGATGAACTGTGACGAAGATTGCAACATTGCTCGGGCATAAAAGACTCCCCAATCACAGAACCCACTCCGACAGTTGTTGATGTAGGGATTGTGAGGGTGCTCTGCATGTTGCCTTCGCATGAGGCACAAGATGTGTGAAGGTGTATAACTGTGCACACACAGTAATACACTATTGTCAAATGTCAAACTCAATTTCCCCTCCCACATTTCCCAATATCTCCTTTCTTCTGTATCCAATCTTGTGGTGCATCAAATCGTTTCTGTGTCCGTTCCTTAATGAAAACGTGTTCGTGTGAGCGTGTGCACTGTAATGAATTACAGCAGTGAGTGGCTGAGGAAGTGTGAGTTCTTCACTAATTATACCAACCTGCACACACACACACACACACACACACACACACACACACACACACACACACACACACACACACACACACACACACACACACACACACACACACACACACACACACACACACACACACACACACACACACACACACACACACACACACACACACACACAATGCTTGGATAGAATTAGATACGGATCTAAAATCCACTTTTGAAGGAAATGATTGATGCCATTAAATGTAGTGACTGGCTGGGGGGAGAGACAGGCCAGAACACAAACATCCAATTTAAACATGGCTCCCGTCCTGGCCAGAGGAGGCTCCAGCAAACTCCTTAAACTGATTACAGACACCGGGACTGTAATTAAATGGACCACTGGATGAGGCGAGAAAGGGGACAAGGAAAATCCAATAGAGAGAATTACTGAGAGCTTTACGCTTTTTTACTTTTCTCTACTGTTCAGCGTCCTGTTCTCTCCGTCTCAAACCTCACTCATTCTAGTGGTTCTCTGGAATGCAGCAGAATACCTAGCGAGTTAACTTATCTGCTTTACTACAACAGCAACGGAGACACAGGGACAATTTCCCTATTGGTTCCTGTAGCAGTCAGCCAGCCATCCAGTCAGTCAGTCAACCAGTCAGCCAGTCAGTTAACTAGTCAACCAGTCAGTCAACCAGACAGCCAGTCAGTCAACCAGTCAGCCAGCCATCCAGTCAGTCAGTGAGCCAGCCATCCAGCCAGTCAGTCAACCAGTCAGCCAGCCATCCAGTCAGTCAGTCAGTCAGTCAACCAGTCAGCCAGTCAGTTAACTAGTCAACCAGTCAGTCAACCAGACAGCCAGTCAGTCAACCAGTCAGCCAGCCATCCAGTCAGTCAGTGAGCCAGCCATCCAGCCAGTCAGTCAACCAGTCAGCAAGCCATCCAGTCAGTCAGTCAACCAGCCAGTTAGTCAAACAGCTAGTCAACCAGTCAGCCAGCCAACCAGCCAGTCAGTCAGCCAGTCAGTCAGCCAGCCGGCACTCCACACACAGAGAGCGACACTAATTGGAAAGCTGTGTGGTTACATGATTAAAAGCATGCTACGCTGAACTGAACAGCAATCACAGTGTAAATACACACACACACACACACACACACACACACACACACACACACACACACACACACACGTACAGCAGGACACACAAACTAAGAGAGTAACAGGCTTGTTGGCTTCAGCGAGGTAAATAATTGATTTGACAGCGGCTCACAGCTGGGGTGCGTCTAAGCAGAGTGTGTTTGTTTCATTAAGTTCCGTGTTCAGCGGGGGCCACAACAGCGAACGCGACGCCGCAAACAAGCTAACTGGGCTCCTCATTAGCTACCGGGGGCATGCAAGACTGACAAGCAGGGTGACCCCGCCCTCCGAAACCCAATCAGGCCCGGTTAGCACGCGCAGTGCTACGGCCCCTCACTGCAATATAAATGCAAATACCCCAATGCATATTTCGGTGTAGGTATTCAGGAAGATTGTACAGTTTAAACACCGCCAGGCCAATAACAAGGGGAGTTGATCACACAATGAGAATCAGGAGCTACCAAACATACAGCTATAGGATTGAATCAAATATATTATGAATCAAATGAATGCGATAGAGGACAGCCCAATAAGTCAAACTATGGCATAGGACCACAGTCTTAAACAGATAGTGAGGATTATGAAGTTGTTGAAGGCTTTAATGCGTCACTGACGGCTGTCCCATTAAGGTCAAAGGTCGATATATCGGCACCTACCTGCGCCTGGGCTCCGTTGATCATCAGGTAGTAGAGCTTGCTGAGGATGCTCTGCTGCAGCTGGTCCCAGGAAATCGACCGGTCCTCTCTCATGAGGAACGGGGGGCCAAACCTGAGGAGAAGGCGAACACAGAGGGCGTTGGTATCGAACCCGAAGCTGACACAGTCTAACTTGCACCGGTGTCTGTAGCTACACCTGACAAACCGGTGTGGAGAGCATGTGTTGCTTCAGCACAAAGACATGGTGTAAACCTGAGGCCAGACCACAAATCAGTGTCACAAAAAAAATATAAATGACACCTAACGATCAGTATTGTCGGAATTACAGATAACAATTATGCGCAGGGTCTGATCTGCAAACCGCATGGCTTATAATCAGCCTGAGAGGCTATTTCCCGTGTCGTTATGCCTGATGAGAATTGCCCGGCCCACCTAATCACCATTCCACCAGGGCCCTCATTACAGCATATCTATATAAAGACACTGGAAGATAATGGGAAATTATAATAGGAGAGGAGAGCAAGGGCCCTCCATCTGAAATGAAGGATCACACGACGCATCCATTAAACGACTACGGCTCAGATTGAGGGCAGGTCTCAGTCGTATGAATCAGATGTAGTAGCGTGCGTGTGTGCGCACAAACACGCACGCACACGCACGCGCACGCACGCACACACTTAGAAAGGTGAACATGCATGGACACCTAATTCAGGATGAGTCATGGGGTTCATTAAGTGGCATATCAAACATTAATCACTGAGGTTGTTTATCTGGACTCCATTACTTGTCCTAATGTAGGACTTTCTTCGCAACAGATACTTTACTCCGCTAAATTAAAAGAGCTTCACATTAAATAATCAATGGACTCCTCCCCCCCCCCCCCCCCCCAGTAGAGTTAAAAGAACGATTGGGGGGGGCGTGACAGGAGTACTGAGGCCTTCAGTAGTGGAAGCCAGTCGTCAACCGTGATGAAGACCGTGGGTTGGACACAAATTCTGGGGGATATTTTCCCATTAGATCAAGGAAATCATGGAGATGCCGGAGGTACATTAAGCTGGATGATCACAAACACTCATCACAGCAGCCATTAATGTCACCGGCCTCCGTGCAACGCACTTTGCAAGTCTCGGAGCCTCGCTTCCGACCCACACTCCATGGTTGCTACGAGCAACGGCTACAGCGAACAAAAAAGGGGTTGACGGAGGAGAACACAAACTAGCGAGTGTGACCGGGGGACGAGGGGGCTTGGTGGATTGGTGGTGAGAAGCCGAGGGGATTTGCTGATATTAAACCATCAGTTACATCAGAGCGGTTCGTGAGCAAGGGCCAAAACAATCATTTTAATTTCGGAGACAAACTACGGGACACTTTCATTTCCTGTACTCTTGGGTGTCTCAAAACCCCTGATTGTTACCTCCAGGAATTGGTAAGCTCAAATCGCCAGCCCCAGACCCCGTGGCGGCTTCTCTTTCTCCCTCCCCTGCAGACACTGCCTAACGCCTCCTTTCCCTTCCCAGTGAACGCTGCGGGGCCTACAAGATATACCCAGGAAGGGTGCCGGCCAAGATGGGGGGGGGGGGGACGTGTCGATTTGGCTTAGCGTCGCGGCCATGTTCTTTTCTACAGGATTCTCCATGCAGTCTGCGTGCTGCCCCCGCAGGCACCGTCGCTGTGTGAGAGTGCAGGGCTGCGACGAAAGCCCTTTCCCCTCTCTTTGGAGCCCTCCTCCGTGTCGACACACCGCCGTGGCGAGGGGGAGAGCAGCCCGTCCAGTGGGGCTGCAGGTGGGAAGCTTTCAGAACAGATTAAAGGCTGGAGGACGGCGAGGGGGCGGCGCGGTGGCTCAGTGGTTAGCACTGTTGCCTCACAGCAAGAAGGTTCTGGGTTCCAACCCCACCTGACCTAAGGGCCTTTCTGTGTGGAGTTTGCATGTTCTCCCTGTGCCGGCGTGGGTTTCCTCCGGGTACTCCGGTTTCCTCCCACAGTCCAAAAACCATGCAAGTTAATTGGTGACTCTAAATTGCCCATAGGGTGTGAATGTGAGTGTGAGTGGTTGTCTGTCCCTATATGTGTTGGCCCTGTGATAGTCTGGCGTCCTGTCCAGGGTGTACCCTGCCTTACGCCCTGTGTTGGCTGGGATAGGCTCCAGCCCCCCCGCGACCCTGTAATACAGGATAAGCGGTAGAAGATGAGAGATGAGAGGGGGGACGGCGAGGCCATCCTCACTCCGCTGCTTTGAATGGGAGATCATCCATCTGGAACACTGGCAGCTGTGTGGACACGGGAGGCGACGCAGCCTAGCATTGTGTGCAGTACTAGCAGAGCAGGGGAGAGGAGTGCATCTGGGGAGTTAAACTGGCTAATAACTCACATTCTGTAGTGGAGCAAAGAACGCAACAGCCAGCTGGGTTAACAACACTGGTATTTTATCCTTATTTTTCTGCAAGTCTTTGATAATAATAAGATAATAAGATCCAAAAAAGAATTGGGGTAGAGAGTGCAGGTCTTTACCGAATCGCAAAGTCCTAGCATAGCACACATGCTTTAATACAATTCTGCCTGGGAGAAGTTTGATTGATTCTTCTGTTTTAAAACAACGGCAAGTAAAAAAAATATATAATTTGATCCAAGAAACTCTTGGATACATCCAATGAACACCCCCTTCCCAACACACACACACACACACACACACACACACACACACACACACACACACACACACACACACACACACACAAAGAGAACAGTGATATGATCGTGCACTGAGTACTATTATCTCCCTTTGAACTCCCATTGATGCCCATGTCATCTTTCATCAGTCATCTAACTGAACGGAAACAAGACTCAGCATCAATCTAAGCCACGGTTTACAGGCTCATCCTGAACTGATGCAAACATAAATGCGTTTTTATCTGAAAGAATATAAAGTATTTGATCCAAGCCAGACCAAAAAAAGGCTATAGATCAAACTTCAAACTTTATTGACCTCTTCGACTTTCTTCTCACTCCGAAGCTAAAGGCGTACTGTGTTCAGAGAGGATATGGATTTGACAACTTGCCTTCTACTGCCATTGCAGCGGACAGATGGAGCAAACACTGTCTGAGCACTTGATGTGATGGCATGCCCTCCTTCTTGTTTGGAGAAACGTCCAATATACGCAGCCCAAACGTCCCCAAACATATCGGCAGAATATTCTGCACAACACTCTGGAAATGAATTTTTCATGACCTGACGTGTGGAGAAGAGGGTATCAAAATGAGGAGAGATCCCCTGAAAATCCCAATGACACGGAGAAAACTGGCAATGGAACAGCTCTGGGCAAGCGTGACCACCAAAATCTACTGGCGTCGTTTTAAAAATAGATTTCTAGACATTGCTTATGAGGACAGATCGGACAGACATGCTAACATGGGTCACAACAACTTCGACATATTAATTAGTCAAGAAACAGCGTCATCTCCCTGTTGGCACCGCTGTAAAACAAAGCAACGAAAATTGGAATGGAAAAGAAATTTCACACTACGCTAACTTGGAGAACTGTAACTGTGAAGCAATCCCCCACGGAGAGAAAGAAAAAAAAAAAAGACAGACAAGAGATGAGAAAGTGTCTCTAACGCAATTTTCTCTCCATAAAGCAGGCCTTTAGTCTTCACCTGGTGAGCTAGAGACAGGGGAGTGGGGTATTATCACCACAGTAGAGAGACGGCGCGATGGAGACACCCAGCCACCAGCCCTCCAGAACGGGATTGAATTCTGTCTCGGGGGCGTCTACTAAGCGAGTATTGATCTCCCTATGCTGTCAGGGCACCCAGCCACTGATGGATCGCTCCATCAAGTCACATGTCAAACTCGGCGGACTTTTTCTCTGTTTGAACCTGGTCTCTCGGGGAGATAGGAGAAGAAAAGAAAAAAAAGTTCACGGAGGGCTGGGAACATCAAAACTTCACACAAGAAAGTAGCCTTTGAAAACAGGGGACAGAGCTGCATATTTCCTGAAAAGATGGACGAGAAATGCAGTTGTCATTGAAATTTAAATCAATAGCTCTAAAACAGGGTAGGGACAGTGCAATGAATGACATCAAACGGCGACTTTCTCGCAGTTGGCTTCCATTTCCTAGTTTGTCAGTTTGTAAGAGACTTCAATGCTGAACCACCACACTCTCATCTCGCCGTCGCCAGTGCCTTTGACAGGCCGTGCGTACGCGTACGTGCACACGGCTATTTTTCATGTGACGCAGCATGCGTCCAAGACCAATGTCCTCTGGGGGAACGCAACTGAACTGGCCCCAGGGCCGGGCTGGCCACTCACCTCACAGCCTGCTGGGCGGTCCCCGCGGCGTTGCACACCAGCAGCAGGATCTTTACCGGGGCGCCCTGGTTGAGGAACTCGGACGACAGCGTCCCCGAGGCCAGTAACCTTTGACCCTCGGGCCCCGAGGAGTACGGCGAGGACGGCAAGCTGTGGTGATACCCTGTTAGGAGGAGAGAGAGAGAGGGATGAAGAGGACAGATCGGGTGAGAGTGAGAGGACGAGAGGAGGGCGGAGCAGAGATGAGATAAAAAAGCAGCGAGAGAGAGAGAGAGAGAGAGAGAGGGTTAGAACACAAGAGATAGGGAAGACGAGCAACGAAAGATCTGCAAGAAGTGCAGAGGAGCACAAAGTGAAATGTAAAAAAAAAAAAGTGGTGAGATGGCAGCTTCTATTTGAGGAGGAAGAGGAGGACAGGGAGGAGGAGGAAGGGGGATCCAGAAGGGAGAACAGATGGGGGGGATGGCTGCGGACTCTCCCAGCAGGAGGTGTTATCTGCTGCAGCTTCTCTTCCACGCCCTATCCTGGCAGGGGGGGGGGGGCGCAAGCACAGTCGCACATCTCACTGCACTGCTTCTCCATTTCACTCTCTCTTACCCGTTCGCTCTCCAAAGCGGTGGTCTGCGGCCAAGTCGGGGGGGAAAAAAAAAAAAAAAAACGCAGCAGCCCTACGACGTACGTCACACCAACAGAGTCGACAGACCACGGCTGACAACCTTTTGGGAAGCGGTTGCGATTGTGACACGCCAGTGTCAGCCCCTCGACTCTGCCGCTGTGATAAATCACCTGGTAAATTAGGCCTGCAGACACCGCTGATGGGGCTGGGTATGGATTGGGCCTGGCTGGTGACGGTGTCTTTCCTCCCCCCACCAAAAAACCGGAGCGTTTCATTAAACACCGCTGTTTACACCCGCTGTGCCATTCATCACCGCCGACAGCGAATGTCACACTCCAGTGCCCCGCAGGCCTCATAGTCTGTGGGCAAATATCAGGCCATTTGTATCCCGGGCTAACGCATTCACGACTCAAGCCTGCCATCCCGGAAATGGGGTGGAGAGGATGTCGGTCTGAACACCGTATGACGTTCAAAGGTCAGGAAACCCATTTTAAACCAATCAGAAGCTTCCTTTGCGTGCTATAATGGCACGGAGACGGACACAGTGACAGCCTTTTGACCTGTGGGCAGCCGCATGAGGACTGGCTGTGACTACAGTGCCCGGGTATTCATGTGTTCATGTTCCCCTAATCTGATCAAACTTGCTTTAAATCATGCATTTGCCATTTCCTGCGTGCACTGAACTCTGGGCACCGTGTGAATGATTTATAGGAATGCTCCGGTCTTTAATGAGTTGTGCAACATGTTCATGAAACAGCAGTAAAACCCAGAGGTCACCGCGTATACCGTCTCACTGACAGATTTTGTTCCTGGGGAGGGGGCCTAACATCGCTCATTAAATCAAAGATCCTTTTCTTTATGGTCCGGCATCAGAAACACAGTTTCTAGACATTTCCCCCCCCCAAGGTCTCCTTTCACAGCTTTCTAAATGATAACCTGTTTCCTCCTGGCTTTGGGATGCTGTCAGCTTTTCAGAATGAGGGATGGAGAAAGGGAGGGGATTGGAGAGAGAAAAAGAGAGCGAGAGAGAGAGAGAGAGAGAGAGGGGGGGGGGGGGGTCTAAATAGCTTGGGTCAGATCCCTACTGCTGCAACATAGCAAACCACACAGACACAGACACACAAACACACACAGACAAGTGCAAACCCAAACTGTGTCCACACACACACACACACACACACACTACCACTTTACTATCCCCCTTTGCTTGTTGATTCTAATCTCATCTGATGAGTCACATATCACTATCCACCCCGGTGAATAAGCACCGCGTGACGGTGCATTCCTCCCCCGCTGCTCTCCTGGGTCTGGTCTGGTCAGACACACACTTTGATTTTCCAATTCCCGCCCTGCAGGCGCGCGTGTGTGTGTGTGTGTGTGTGTGTGTGTGTGTGTGTGTGGGGGGGGGGGGGGTCGGGGGGCAGGATGAGCCAGCCTAAACACTAAGAGAACCTATAATTAAACACCTATGCCACAGAAGACCTCTCTCTCCCTCTATTCTCCATGTTGCTCTCTCTCCTCTCTCCTCTCTCCTCCCTCCTCCCTCCTCTCTCCTCTCTCCTCTCTCCTCTCTCCTCTCTCCTCTCTCCTCCCCAGCCTAAGCCTCTGTCGCTCCAGTCTACATTACCCATCTCACTCTCACTCTCAGGGCCAGGCAAAGCATGGCTAATGACCGGACAAACACGCTACCAGGTTGCTTCAAAACCAATGTGCTGGATTATCTCAGTGTGGTTTTTTTCCCTTCTTCTTAAGGTGTGCGGGCAGTGGGTTGATAACATCATATGACCCCCCCCCCCCGATGACCCTGGTAGAGGCCCAGTTCACTGGGCTCCCACTGACCTAGTTCAAGCAGCAGCCTGACCGCCTGACGTGCCCCCTGCTGTGCTGCCTTCCACACCCTGAGAGGCTTGCTTTCATGACGGGGCCTTTTGGCAAACAAGCGTTCCACATCAGTAGGAACTGAACTGGACGCCCTCGCTTTGTTTGTTAGCGGGGGAATCTGAAGCACATGTGGAAAATCTCGGCGATGCCCCCATCAGGCCGCGGGGACACTCCCCGGGCCGAGACTCTCTGAGGGTATTTTCGTTTATTGGAACAGCATTGGACAAAACGGTGTACGTGTCATGGTGAGCTATGAGGTCGTATAGGTTGCAGCTGTTTACCGCAGGCTAAAGCAATTATTCCTTAAAGGCCAGAAGCAACACCAACTGCCAAATCTATTAGGGGACGATCTAATTTGACCAAGGGTTGGAAAATACCTCAGGAAATGAGAACCTGTTAGCATTTGTGAACTTGTTTTGTGTAAAATGGATACTTCTACTACTTTAAAGGCTGTTAAATTGAGCTCAGGCCTCTACAGGTACAACACAAGCACTTACATCATCGTGTATTCCATTCTTGTTCTCTGAATACGTTTCTATGGCAATAAAAGGTCAGAGAGGAAAAAAAGAGTTCGCAAAACACACACACACACACACTCCCACTATCGACTATTTCGAACAAACCCGCAAGATTCCATACGTTGGAGGTAGGTATTGTGAACTGAGTCGACAGGGGCTCAATAGCTCAATACCCTTTCTGACAAGCTGCAAATGAAACCACTCACCGAGACAGACAAATACACACTTCAGAATTCCAAGGTGAAATGGGACATTACTGGGTATGTCAAACTAAGGTGAAAACAGGCCGTAAAATGTAAAATAAATATTCGACACGCATTAGTTTGCTATTGATTTTCGTTGGATTTTAGAACAAATCATTGAAGATTTTTTTTCCTCGTGAGAGTAGAAGTGCAGCATCTGCAGACTGAGGTCCACAGATATTTTAAGTAAGTCTCTGCTGCACTTCTCTAACACACACACACACACCTGACGGGTCTTCAAGGAGGTGCTGAATTCATATTGCGTGTTCCTGGGAGTGAGAGAGCTTGTCAACGGGAGAGAAGAGTTGTTAAGGATGACAATTTGTGGCAGATACACTGAAACTCCATACCTGACTGCTGCCATGGTTTTTTGCCTAAGGTATCCAGTCTAAAGCAGAAACCAGGTCACCAAGAGAACCTACCAATAGCGAAAATTAGGGAAAACTGCAACAAGGCTTTTCCTATCTACATATACCTAATGAGTCCTTTCGTAAGAGCTCAGTACTTTGAAGTGAAATCCTAAATAAAAAATAAATCTATTTTTTAAATTTGTAATGGATTGGGGATCTTAAAGAGATCAAACCAATTAGGATAAAAAAGACTAACCGATACTACTGCGTGTGCATATTCCCAAAGTGCCACACAACCTGCTAAGAATAAACTTTATTCCAAAGTGCCGAGAAGAAAGAAGTCATGGGAGCAAGTTAACTCATTCCAACTGCATCGCTTCATAGAGTAGCAGTTCGCACTTGCCTTAAAGTAGTTTGATTTACAGGGCATTGATTACCTTCCCACCGCGAGGTGGAAGAGGAGTGAGGAGGAGCCTTCCAAGGATATGAAGTAGCAGGATGATCTTCGCACATAACCTCCTGCTAGAATGAATCCTTTGTTTTGGAGTTCAAGGAATCAACTTTATTTTCCAATAAAAACATATATCTTATTTAGGAAGGAAACTCTTCAAATACACTGTGCTTAGGATAGGCAGGGAAGAGGCTTTTAAATAAAAAGGGGCCTTCAAAAGGTACTTGATGTACAGTCCATGCAGCGTGCTCATCACCAAATGCATATTGATTGAGAGCACCGAAAATGTAAGTTCCATTAGCAGCCCCTTGCCATAAACGTTTACGAGCAGTGCCATCGCTATATCATTTACAGGGGTCAGTCACATGCAGCCAGATAAGCTGGGGCCAGAGCCGTAGCAAGACGCAGCAGAGCTGACATAAATATGCTCATCATCTCGAGCACTGAAAACTGACGGCCACGCCATAACTCGGCGGTCCGTGTGTTGGCGTGACGACAGGAAGTGTCCGCCGCTTATCCGCGGACTAAACCGAACGCGCGCAGCAGATGAGATCTAGTGGTGTTGATAAAACAAGAGGAAGATAGTGAGGGGCCACGGAGTCTCCGTATCAGGGCCCGTTCGACCGGGGTGTACAGCCTGTCAGAGTGCAGAGCACGTAGCGTCAGGAGAGGAGAGGAGAGGAGAGGAGAGGCGAGGAGAGGAGAGGAAAGGAGAGCCAGTTGTGGAGGAAAACAAAGCAAAACCAGTTGATGTCCTGGAGAGAGAAACAAGGGAGCACTGGAATGCTATATCATCTGCAATCAGACATACTCTCCAGAAATGCAGCATATCACTGTAAGTAAATATAGCATCAGTCTGCATGAGAGCCAGAGTCTAATTGTAACTCTTGTGAGTGAACAAACCTACATACTGCACTGTACACAATTGTATACGTTCCCCAAAGAAGCTCTATAGAGAGTCTAATCCCTTAGGATTTCTTCAAACTCAAAGACAGTTTTTGAATTGTGTGTTTACACATGCGAGTGTGTGTACACACTGGAAACACAGTGCATTCTGCTAGTTGGAGCAGTATGTTTGCGTTGACGCGCAGTAAAGAGTACCTGAGGAATTAGCATGCCGTGGAGAATCCTTTCGGCTAGAGAGAACGTTATAAAAGCAGGAAAAGGACGTCATTGCAGAAAGAGAGCTCGGAGACATGACCTGCTACAGCGTGCGGCCTGAGGTCACCTGAGATTCGCGCGGGGCCTCCCCTGATGTAGAGGGGCGGGGCCTGGAAGGCGTAGAGGACGTCGTTGTCAGCGATGCAGGTCAGGTCGTCCTCGTTGAAGAAGGAGCGCTGGAAGCCCGTGGAGTAGATCTCTGTCAGGATCACCTTTGGGGGGAGGGGAGGGGAGGGGGGGGCAAGGAAAGACAGAGACAGACAGACAGACAGACAGACAGACAGACAGACAGACAGACAGACAGACAGACAGACAGACAGACAGACAGACAGACAGACAGACAGACAGATAAAGTAAGTGCAAGGCGGACAGACAAACAGACAGACAGACAGCCGGTAGTAAGTTGCCCTCCCCAGAAGTTTCATTAAATCCTCCGTGAACATGTGACCTTATTAGTGGGTTCTTCCTCTTCTTCATAGCCAGCTGTTCCACCTTATCTTAAGCAGCTTCATGAATATTTTGAAGGAACGCCATGCGAAAAACAAATCATCTGGGCGGGCACTAATGAATGGATACAGATTAGACCCCCCACTGTGGTACCTGGTCAGGGGAGATCTTGCCCTCGTCAGCCACCATCCTCCTCAGGTAAGCCAGGGAGCCCGAGAGCGGAACTGCCAGCCCAATACGGAGGTAGCGCTGGCCCTTGGTACTGAACACCAGCGTCACACACAGCGGCCTGCGATGGATAGAAGGAAAGGGGGGGGTTGACCGGGAGAGGAGACCAGAGATTCAACTCTCTGCCATTTCGATTTTTTTTATTACCCCTTTCTCTATGACCAGGAAGGAAGACTTAAGACGGCGATGAATAATTCAACACATTTTTAACATTAATAATGGATTATTAGGACAGGTCTTTATGTGCAAGAAATAATGGAATCTGTATCGCGTTTGAAAGCCCGGAATGTTCCCAGGGTTGACCTTCCCACCCCTCTGAGCTGCGAGAGGCTGTGCTGACAAGAGCGTGGTGTGGGGCTGATATGGAGGCTCTGATGGAGGCTACCCAGAGTCACGGCACGCTGAGGGGATATTCTGTATGTGTACAGTACACTACACCCCCCCCCCCCCCACACACACACACACACAAACAAAATGAACAGTCCACTGACGCAGTAAAAGGGCACTCACACACACTCTCTCACACACACACACACACACACACACACACACACACACACACACACACACACAGCCTCTACACAAAAAACAAAGGCATTCATTTGCAAAAGTGATACTTCTAGCAAGTGAGCCCTTTTCATAAGTACGTTTCATTAAGCAAGGAAATGCAGACTAGTAGAGATGAAGGACACTGTACTGCACAGCAGTGGCTGATTCCAGATCAGAGGTCAGAGGGGCCACACACACACACACACACACACACACACACACACACACACACACACACACACACACACACACACACACACACACACACGGCGCAGAGAGCAGATAGAAGTACCATCAAAAGACGTCTGGAGTTCAGAGAGTTCCCTTTAAGTATGAACTTATATGAAGTAGTAGTAGACTTAGGGCAGGGACACTTTAACTACCCTACCACTGTGGCCTCGCACACACACACTCTCGCTCCCATCGACACACACATACGACAGCTTTATTCAAACAAAAGGACAGGCCTTCTCCAGCTCCTGGCTATCGACTACACAGAGTGAGGTGTGGAACTTCCACACAGCGAGTCTCCAGACACCTGCGGGGAAGCGAGGCAGCTTTTCATCAGCAAACCCTCGCTCAAGAGACCGCTCTTAATTCAAACTAATTACCCTCCTTGTTAACGGCCCGGCATCAACATGGAATCACTACAGGTTCAAACCAGCTCACCGCGGGGTGGAAGTAACTGTTAAAAATCACTCCCCCTCACGTCTGCTGTCTGTGAGAACTCGTTTCAAAGCCATACTCCACATAAGCATTCAGTGGAATGACATTTTGAGACCAAGGTTGCTAAAACGGCTTTCTGCAGAGAGTCTCGCGCAAACTTCGAATTCTCCAACAGTGTAGGTTGTGTTTGTCGGCCTTGCAGTAAGAAATGCAAATATTATGGTGTGTGTTGAGGATGAGAGTATTTAACCGGCATCGTCTCTCGGCCTTAAAGGTAATGACAAGCTGGTGCATGTGCAGCTCGTTAAAGATAGTTGATAGATAATGACTTTGATTGGGGACTGCAGCCACCGGATATAGGAAATCCATACGGTCGATGTCCAAGGCTGTGCTACATATCATCATGCAGGATAAGTGGAAGCCATTAGCTTTATCACAAAATAACACGTTACAACATTATTTGCATTCTGAGTAAACCAGTAAAGCTGAGTCCTGGGAGTTAGGGCATAATAAAAGGGTTTAGGGGCAGGTTAATGTTTTGAAAATGAGATAAACAGAGTCTCAAAAGGCTAGCTTCCAATCATCTGTGTCCTGTGTTTACTTAGGGACCTCCTGTGATACACTGCAAGCCTACTGATACACCTACAAGCGTACTGCTCACTCAAAAGGACATAAGTGAGGTATAAGTGAATATACGGGAGTTTTCTTTCTTTTTGCCCTGTTCGCTACACAAGAAGTTACTCAAAGTGGCCTTGGTGATCATGGACCATGGAGTAGCTTCATAAACCATAACTGTTGCATCTGGTGGGGTTGGATGACAGCCATATCAAAGTGTTTTTTAGAGGAAGGGGTTGGGTAGGCTTGTTGGATTTATTAGGGAGGCACACCCTGGTACTCAGTGGGGGAGTTGGAGAATACGTCCGCCGTATCTCTATAGCATGACAGCCCAGGCACAAGAATCTGGGATAAGCTTCGAGCGATGCGCCCGACTTTAAATCAACCTTTGTAATTAGCACTCCTCTCTGTCTGCATAGGATGCCGTTAAGTAGAACTGTGAATTAGGCAACTGGAATAGGAGGTAACCTATAAAGAATCTGTGCCACACCGTTGAATTGTTAACTTGATCCAAACAAAAGGACGAACCCCCCCCCCCCCCCAAAAAACGTACAGAAAATATATAACAGGAGAGCGCGGAAACGAGAGGAAGAAAGGGAGAAAGAACGACGGGGAAAAAAAGAAAGCGTGTGGGGCTGTCTTTTATTTAAATGGAAGGATTGAAACGGGCAGACTGGGGCCAAGAAGTGGGAGTAAATAAAACAATGCTTCTGCTCCCTGAGGTCCCTCTACTCCTTAGTAAATTTCCTCAGCACGTCCAAGGCCACCAGCGCCAACCCACTTACTGTTCTAACTGACGGCTCGCCAGAAGGATTTGAACGGAACCTCTTTGCTCTTTGTGCTGAAGAAGTGGTTTTTAGTGCCCTGTGAGGTGGTCCACTCACCTGGTCTGGCGCAGGGGGATTGGGAGCGAGATGCAGAGGAAAGGGTCAAATGTGTTGCTTTGCTTCAGACAGTGGGGACAGGTTAGCGATGACCTGAAACGTATTGAGACAGAGAAAGACACTACGTTACAACCACACTATAGGCTGACAGTCAGCCTCGGTTATTTTGAACACAAGCACCTGTGACATTATACCCTCAAACGAATGTATACTTTGTAGTAAATAGTACGACAGATTGATCAGTTCAATGAGATTGAACATGATGAGAAGCAGCAGGAAGCACGGTTAGTTTCCATCTAGTTGATCCTGCTGCCTAGGATCATTGTTATAATATCACCATGGGTTCCTTAGGCGAGAGAACGGCCCTGAGGAGACGGCCTGTTTCCTCTTCCCGGGACACTCAGGACACGGCTCTCTGGCAGAGGACAAAACCGGCAGCTTTCCACTCCATCACTTTTCCATTCATTCCACTTTGTTGTCTCTGATTACACTTGTTCCTCCAAATACCCCCTGCTTTTTGTTGTCTGGTGCAATGACTCACCGACAGGCCTTTTACAAATACGTCTTTAGACTGCTTGGAGGAAGCTTAAGAGATCTTGTGTACCGTTTCCACTGTCAGGAAAGTGTTTCACAAGAACGTCATACTTCTTCCCCATGGGCAGTTGCTAGCGCACTGGCCCGAACAAAATCCCCAAAATACTAGTCCTTTACACGGATATCTTCATAAAGTGTTTGCCGTTAAGTATTGTCCAGAAAAAAATACTGTTCTATAGCATTTTTATATTTGTTTCTATAGGGTAATTTGTATTTTTAAATAAATCAACTTTTACCTTCAAGACAGCTTTAGGCACTAAGAAATATTTTTCATTTCATTCTAATATAACATTTTTTTTTTTTTTTTAACAGAAGTAAGTAAAACGCAACTTCAAGAAGTAAGTCTCTAGTATTCCATGTTTTGTTCCTCGCTGGACAAAAGAACTTCACTATCCCAATTCTGAGTGTCAAGAACTTTTCCAACCAGGGGGATCCATACTACCATGGGAAATTAACGCCAGAGCAGAGCTGTTCAAATGTGTTCCCCTTCTCGGAAGGCACCTGACAGACCCATGGAGATGGAGGTGGGGGTGGGGGTGGGGAGAGGGGGGGGGGGGGCGTGAATAAAGCTCTATTTGAGCAGCCCCAGCTGACACTG
This sequence comes from Aplochiton taeniatus, assembly GCA_017639675.1. NCBI lineage: Eukaryota > Metazoa > Chordata > Actinopteri > Galaxiiformes > Galaxiidae > Aplochiton > Aplochiton taeniatus. The sequence goes on along the minus strand of CM030183.1, from coordinate 6,714,704 downwards.
GCTCCGAGTAGAGCTCTCTCTTGGCAGAGTGCAATGGCTTCCCTACGGATGTCTCAGTCTCAACAGGAAACAGGACGGCTGCCCACGGCTCGTGCATACCAACAACACTCAGCCGCCACTAAAACATAGATGGGCTGTGTGCGTGCCCCAGTAGGGGACACTTAAGGAGGAGGAGAGGCAGGAGAAAAGGAGGTGATATTCTGGTTCATGTCCTGGCTAGAAGAAGTGTGCCGAGATAGAAAGGAGAAGAAACCCCCTGCCTGATGATGGAGCCGCGTTGTACAATTCTTTGAGCAAAGCGTGACCACTTACTCTGACTTGAGACTTTTGTTCGGTATACAAGCTTTCTAAAGCATCCGTCAGTGAAAGCTTTGTGTAAGTCCCCCAACAAGAATAAAGGAACATTGTTTTATCGACGAATACAGTGACTAAAACAAGTAAGTACTGAAGGTTAAATTGGACAGATTGACTCCCACATCTCAGTGAGCCAGTAGATATTTACTTAGCACTGTACTATCCAATTTATTGTAAATTAAAATAGCTTACACAGAGGTGAAAAGGTGAAAAGCATAGAACCTTCATCAAGGCACTGCAGTGCTAGATCCAGAAGGGTGACCGACCTTTAGATATTGCTGCCATGAGCCACATTATTGAGCAGATGAACAAAAGGCAATTAAAACAGGCCTTTTCCTCCTCAGTCACCCAAGAACCTCATAGCAGCATTCAGAGCCTCATTTACCAAATACAAATAAATTAGGTAATAAACCAGTCAGTCCAAACGATCCAGGCAAAACGTGACAAGAGCCTCTCTACAGAGAAACCGGTTGTCGTGGAGTGAAAAGCCCTCGCTTCATGGTTAAACTGCACAGAGTCCGTACTCTGACACGCTCGGCTGCCCGGCGCTTGGTTTCACTCTAATAAGTAGGGCTTGACAGAAAACAACAAGACTTTATTACTCAGTGGGTGCCCGGGTGTGAGTCACTGCTATGGGCTCAGTCTCAGACTGAAGCTGGTCACATCCATACTCTCACGGAGAGCAAACAGGCATGTTATTTTGTTAGACTAAAGAATAAATAAAAGGTCCGCAAATGAAAATGGCACCTAACATTTTCTTCCGCCCAAATATTTTGACAGGATATCTGATAGGAACATTCAATTTGCACATGGATACTGATTGCAAGTGACTGCCTGAGCTTTGTCAAGGTCAACATGGAAACATTTGGAGTTTGACATTAAAACATTAAGACATTAAGTGACACCAGCATGCGTTGAATGACAACTAAAATCTACGTCAAACCACATTGGGGAATCAAAGGCACGCCTCAAGTTTGTGTCAGCACACTAAAAGCGCTTTAACTTGTTTGAACACTTTGAGATCATGTCTACGGTCAAATTCATTGTTAAGTCTCAACGAGCTATTAGAGGCATGATTCTCCAGCCTGTCTACTCTCGACATGGCATCGCACTGGACATTTTTATAAGCTAGGCTAAACGTTTGTCTGAATGGCAAACGTAAAAAAGAAGACAGTTATAAAATGAAAGACAAACAATGACGCACTTATGTAAGTAAAAGATGATTACATTGTGTTGACTTTTTTGTGACGTGAAGTGTATCGATGTACAGTAAATATACATCACTTATATCGCGACGGGGCAAAGGTTATTCAAATGACGGCGTGTGTCAATCACGGGTACACAGTCAGTAAAGCCGGGCAGCCAGTTGAAGTTTCGCAATTAGCCAGCTGAAGGTCTCAGTTCCAGTGAAAACCTTGAAATCCTGGTTGAGTGCGGGCCCGTGTTTGAGTGGGTGAGACTTCCCAACTAAAATACCCTGCCAGGCAGCCGGCTAACATTATGGATGCTTGCCTGCGTCTACGCACAGCCATTTCCTAGGGTGTCAAAGCAGAAACATTTGTTGGCGGGTAGCAATTAAGGGACGCGCTGTGACAGATGTGTTACCGCCATCAACACCCAGCTGCCAGTTTTCCCAGTGATTGGCAGGTGGGCAGAAGCGCTAAACCAACGGGATATTACCAAATAAAGGAAAACTTCAACACAGAGTGGCACTGTCATTAACTCATGACGGACTTGCTCAGTTGTAACAGTTGAAAGGTCTCAGGGAGCTGCTGCGGATAGTTCTATCAAGAAAATGATCATGCCCTAATCCATCTGTCTGTTATGGTGGGTGCCTAGCAACAGTTCTTAATCTTTGCACATATGGACAGTGTTTTAAAGCAATACAAATCTCAGTTCGCCAATCTGAAAAGAAAAAAAAAAAACTAATAACAAGGAGGTACCAAAAACTGTTCAATGATGTATAAACAAATTTATATATGTGGAGGAGATCACAGAATCAACTGCTCCTGTGGGGCTACAGTCCATAGCAACTGTGTTGCATTGATCATAAAACCCTAAAAAGTCCAAAACAAAACTAAATAATAATTATTTTCAGGACAATAGTCTAGCTCTAGTTGTCTACTTAATCTAAAGGTTAGGGTAGAAGGCCACGACTGTTTTGGGGGCCCTCAGTAGCAATGGTCTTTCCTGGTAATTACTGGGTTGGCACTAGTGAAGGGAATGAGATTTATGCTCTCATGGTCAGGCAGGCACCTCTGTCCATAAGGTGCTGTAAAGCTTCTATAATACATCTAATGACATGTCCATTACATGTGCTGTATGGCAATTACACCTTCATTTAATCGATGAGGCCTAAAGATTAGAGTCCTAGAGGTAGGGAATGCGGCAGGGACATGCAGATCTATAGAACGATGGGTTAAGACAATATATGGGCCGGCTGCAAAACCGCAAAGAAAACCATCGAATGTGGGCCATTATCATAAGGGCTGACTTCTTTGAATTATTATTTGTGATGAAATAAAGACCGCATTGCAGTGCCATACAGCCACTGATTATGGTGACTAGAAGCTTATAAGAATGTATGACCAAGACCATGCTCAGCCAGATAACTTGAAATGACAGAACTGACGAAGGAAATAAAGACAAATTATTTAATTAATACATACGTTTTTTTTTTTATGTAGAAACATTTCATATAGCCAATCAAAGATGCTTTCAATTCGGGCAAGAAGACACATACAAAGCACTGAATACAAAAATAAGACGTTTCTAGAAATGTCAAGCATTTCTCTAGTATCCACTCATATCTATCATCTTTACACCTTATTGCTAATCAGAGGCACTTCAACCCAGGGACATCGCTAGAGGTGAGAGTAGAGGAAACTTACTTATACTGTGCCTGGAAGTGATCCTGGACAAAGCTGTGGCGCATGCCAGCCAGCTGATGCTGCTGCTGCTGCTGCTGCTGCTGCTGCTGGGAGGGTGCCGGCTTGGCTGTGACCAGGACATCTTCCACTCCAGGCGGACCCTGAGACCAACAGACACCAGGACGTCACACATCAGCGTAATGACCCTCATCAAACCGCGGATGCCAGTACAAGCCCTTGTGTATGTATCGCTCGTGTTTATCATTTGGATATTTTGAACGTTTCATTTACTTCATTTTGATTTGTTGTGTTATTAAGACACTGGTGCAAAAGAGACCAGTCTTAGACAGTCAACCCTGTATGTATATGTATATGTATATATATATATATATACACACAAATAATAAAAAAAAAGATAATTTTTGTTTTACAAGCACTGGCAACCAAAGGCAGTCCAGAGGAACGTCCTCACATCCACATCAATATTGTATCGATCAAGTTTTGAGTTGTTGTTCAGCATGCCTCACTTTGCCTATTCTGCAAAAGACAACCCCCCCCCCCCCCCCCCCCCCCCCCCCCCCCCCCCCCCCCCCCCCCCCTGGGTCCCCCTCTTATTATTCTCTAATCCACTCACCTACAGCGGCGCTAAGCCGGCCTTGGACAAAGATAAAAGAGAACGGCGGAAGCGATAGAACTAACAGAGACTGATAGTCGAAACCAAATGCAAGGTCAGGACAACAAGGGTGCCTGTCAGAGACAGCGGCTCACAGCAGGGGCGTCTCGTTAGAAGGGCAGTAACGGCTGATAGCTCTGGCAGTGTGGGAAAACTGACGACTCACCCTTCTTCATTAGCAATGATTGACGGGGGGCCATGGCAGTTGTACCCCAGCAGTGAGAACAACAATTAGAAGTCAATAATCGCTCATTTTGAGTACACGCATATTCATCTCCATTTGTCTTGTGTGCTTGTTGAAACGTGTGATCACGTTGACGTTAGGCGACAATAAATAAATACACATTTTATTGTTGTACGTCATGGTGGAAGCATGCAGTATACTTCCTCCCTTATCATGTCAAATCTGAAGGATTCGCTGACGGTGGTATCGAGGTCAGGAACATCCATTTCAACGCCACGCGATTTGTCTCCAGACTCGAGCGCAAGAAGATAGAGGGGGGGGTTGGTGTCGGACCGACACCACAACAGCTGGTAGACATGCACTGTCATCAGTAAACTGTGTGAACCTATGTCAGTCCCTTTCACACTTTGCAATATGAGGGGCTCAACCAGAGAACACTCCTATGGGACCTACATCACGACAACCAACGGACATTTTCACACTCAATCAATGCTGAGTCGGGGGCACTGTGCTACCAGGAACTGTGGACCCTCCTTAAAATGTATCCTTAAGAATAGGCTTGGTAGTAAAGCAGAGAGTGAGCGTCCTAGTAGGTTGTAGTGCTTTATTTGTCCAAGGGTTCATTAAACACCAAGCCCATCCCCCATCTTTTCTCCAACCAGTGTGTACCGTTGTCTACGGTTAAACAGCATCAGAACACATGAACCCTGAAACCCTGCTCTCCTGGTATTTAAGAGCTGGAAGAACAGGTCAAGTAGGGGCCGTATAAAAAAAGCTCTAAAGTAAATAAAACCCCAGGTTTTCCATGTGGGCATATGATTATTAACATGTCACAGAAAAGCCAGCCACTTGAAACTGTATTAAGGCCACGCTATCATTTCAGCGGTTGTTTGACACCTGTTAATATAGGCAGACCAAGCCGTGTATTCCAAGACGGCGCTGTTTACACTTTGTGTTTACTCTGCCTCCCGTGTCCGACGTCATCCCCGACGCCCACGTCTTGTCAGATACTGGCTGCCACTGTCCTATTCCCAGGCTGCCAGGCCCACCACGGCTGACACCCACAAATGGAGCTGAAAGAAGGATTGTAATGTCTGGGGGGAGTGAATAGAGACAAGTGGTGAGAGAGAATGTGCAACCCCCCCCGCCCCCCACACACACACCCACACACACACAGGAGGGAGTCCAACGCCATCTTTAGCAGGCCCTGGTGGGTCTATTCTTTCAAGTCCACTTGAGCACAGCGAAGGCTCAGAGTGGGACTGCAACCTGACCTTCCCCTTCCAACCGTGCTCCAATTGGCAAACACAAAGCCTAAATATGTCTTACACTCCCGAGCCTTCCTGTTGGTACCTTTGTCCCGCTCTCTCTCGCCCTGTTTCCGTGTGAACCTCTCCAGCCTTGGTATCGGGTGAGGTTCAACCACATAGGTGTTTTTCGAATTCTAATTCAATGGGCCACACCCTGCTGAGCTATATTTCTTAGTGGCTCGCTCAGGAGCCACGGGCTTTTAAAACACAGAAGGATGGAACGACGGAAGGAATGCGCCTTCTCTATACTACCCACAGGGTTTTCATTGTGTTGACTCAGTTGGAGGTTTGGTCCTGCAACACTCCTCTGTCTCTTGTTCGGTGAAAACAGAACCGGACAGCTAATACATTCCAGAGCTATCTTTAAACAGAGATAGCGGAACAGCACACTCTTATCACCTCATAGAATGCTCTGGTCAGCTCCCGCAAGTCCCCAGACTTTGAGGCGGCGAAGCTAACTACTAAAGATTTAGGCTTAAGGTCCAGTAAGCAACTGACAATGGTTACATGTCTACTGTCAGGTGGTTCCGATAAGGTCTGGGCCATCTGAATTAAAGGCGGTGGGGTAGCGATTCCTACTGGAACACACTGTGACTGCTGATTCAGCCGCTCCAAAACAACATTTTCTTTTAAAGCTTTGCCACTGACGCCCTTGAAAAGAAGAGTGTATCTTGAGAGGCACCACATGCTTGCATGTCCATGTTTGAAAATGAGTTGCTATCTCAGAAATTGGTTGTCACAATCGGACAACTTCAAGCCTATATTAGTATGAGCAAAGACAAAAGTACCCAGAAATTCGACCATCCCCCATAAGATATAAGTAGTGAAACACATTATTAGAGTCACTTGGTTTGATAAGCACGGTAGTATACCAGCTAAATTGATAGAAATCAGAACAGGAGATTATTCGGAGTGAAACCCCATGTATCTTAACGCCTGAATTGTAATGTGTCCCAGTCAGCTGCATGTCCCAAACAATGTCAAATGCCTATTCCTCATTTTGAAACTAGGGGAAATAACAACTTCATTAGCAATGAAAATGATGTCTTTCTCGTCTGCCACAGGCAGGTGACTGATATTCATTGGCATTATTCTAATGTGCGAGGAAAAAAACTCAACTCAAAAGACAGGTTAATAAATTGAGCGTTGTGCATCTTGGTGGTATGCATTTTACAATGAATACTTCGTCATGCTTATAATTTAGTACTTAGGTGAAGGAAAAAAAGACAAAAAAAAAAGCTTTGGTAACGCTCTGTTGGCTGCACTGAGTACATAGTAACATTGTGAATTGTACCGGCCAGCATGAATAAAGGACTGACATCTTGATGAGAAAATATTGGCAAACTAGGCTTTTGCCCATGCTCCATCTGTTCAACCATTGTCATTGGAACTCCGACCATGTATGGGAATCCCATTTACGTCTGGGGATCGTTGATGCCATTGATATGCTATGGTGACATTTGAGGCGGTTGGGAGTAGAACTCCCAATCTGAACCGCCATCTTTTGACACAGCGTACTGTCTATGCCACCGTCTACATCAAACAAACACTACCCTCTTAGATGATTATTTCTAAAAGAGATTATGGAGCCAGATAGAAATGTGATTGGATGAGCAGAGATGATATGATAACATTGATCACGCTTATTCTTGAGTACGACCGGAGTTACGCAGGTCGAATAAAAGGTAACATTTGGCTTTATTGGTTCACCTGCCAAAAATAGAATCCATTAGGAAGCACTAACCTGCTACGGCTAATATCCAAGATAGGTTTAAGCCACGGAATTGTCTACCTCTGCTTAATCCAACAGCCTCAATGCAAGGAGAGGGGGCGTGCCAATGCCCCCCCCCCCCCCCCCCGAGAAAGGAGAAAATTAAAACTCAAATCCCTCACCCTGGCACCTATAGCTATGTAATTGATTTCCAGGATTTAGATAAATGACAAAGATACAGCGGGTTGCCACTGACGGGAAGGTCTATAGCCGTGCTGCTGGCTCAGCATGGCTGGCAGCATCAGGCCGGAGTTCATTTTATTGTGATTTCCAAGCCGACTGAGCGGGAGAGATACTGGCTGACCCAAAAAGGGGGTCATTCATTCTACCCAACCGAGCATGCCAGACAGTTTTGACAGCGTTTTAAGTCTATGTCCAGACATTGGTAAGCTGGAAAAAAAAGAGAGGAAAAAAAATCAAAACGAAGAGTAGGATCGAGATAATAAGCACAGCGTAAACAACTGTTGTGCTTTCTCTTAAATTGGATGCTCAACGCTGCTTGGGGCAATTTCCTTCACACACACACACACAGTCGGTTTTCACATGGGTGAAAAGAGACCATTAGAGAGAGATCTGGCCAGTGTGTGTAAAAAAAAAAAACTGATGAATAGTGGTTCATGCGATACATTCAGGATACGCAGGAAGCTACCGGGTGCTTTCATTCTAACACAAACAAAACTGTCCCACTCACAACTCCCCTCCCCCTCCTCCGCATGGACAAATGATCTGTTCCGGATGGGTTCAAAGGGTTGCACGGTAAAGGGGGACAAGCGGTCCCAGTAATGGCTCTGACGTGAATAATTCAAAGCATCTATGAAAGCTGAAAACACAGTGATGGACACGTGCTGTTGAGAGCGCGCTACAGTGGAGTGATCGAGAACAGGGGGGGGGGGGGGGGGGGGGGGGGGGGGGAGGGGCACCTATTGCACAGATAGAGAGAGAAAGTGTGTGAGTGAGTGAGTGAGTGAGTAAGAGAGACATAAAATGGGTTCTACACATATCCTGCCACACAAGGCGGCACTGAATAACTGAATAATGGAGCCGTGTCTCCCTCAGTGAAAACCTCGGGCCGTGCCTCTTTCTCTATAAATATCTCCAGTACTACTGAAGGTGAAGAGGGGCGGAATCACAATCGCTCCCCCTCCACTACACCTGCCCCCACAGAGAATCCCTCCGGGTGGGTGTGTAGTTATGGACATGCTAAGTGCCCCTGCTCCCAGCGTACAATGCCCTCTCTCTCCTTTCTGCAGCTTGTCAAGTGTGTGTCAGGTTCGAGACTAGCCTCGCTGTCTGAGAGAACGATAACTAGGGGATAGGCAGCCCACTGCACCTGAACATTTGCAACCAGGACAAAGAGGGCACAGCAATTACAGCACTACCAGGAACAAAGGCAAAGGAAAAAGTAGAGGTGGCATCACTAGCGTCTACTGAACGTCAAAATGCTCTACCAAGCAAGAGCGCTGTCGGTCCAGTGAAAACCGACCAGATAGATTAGGAGTAGACTGCACTTTTGTTTGTTTCAATCCTGATCCGAGCCATGCTTGGGATCAGAGCAGAGCGACATAGACCGGAGAATCAACTCTCTCACCTTCGTATTTATGAAAAAGTACAACACCAAAAACCTCCAGTCGAATAGGAGAGGAACACTTGTCCTGTGCTGTGCAGGAGAACACCCCCACCCCCCGCCGGCTCCAAGGCAATCCAAACGGAGAACTAAACAGAGCCGCTGCCCCACGGGGGGGGGGTTGATGAGCGTTCGCAAAATGACAGTCTGTCAGCTTGAATTGTTAACCCTCACCTTGTTGTCTTTCCACTTTAGATGTGTCACATGCAGAAGAGAGGAACCAGACTATGGGTTGGAGTTTGTATTTCTGCTCTCATCTGTCCTTACAAAAACAACAGACAATTTCACAAAACAAATGAGTAATCACCTTGATTGATGAAAAGTTTTCGTATTTATTTAATACACTACAACTGTATTTATCCAACAGTTTTTAAATGCTCGATGTTTACCAACACCAGAATATAGTCAGCATTAACATACTTTTGACATACAATTTTCGATTCTAGTATGCGGACTCTTCATTCAAGTTGCAGATCTTTGGGAGACCATGAGATTGGCCCTCCCAGCAGAACAGTCACACGGGAGGGCCGGTAATCAAATAGCAACGTCTGAAGGTCAGAGAAGAGACTTTGGGAACGTGGGCTGTAACAGCACAAGCCTCCAGAGCCAGATCTACACCTCATGACCTCGAAGGGCAGACTGCACAAGGACTCAAAATGCATTTTCGCCCCCGCTGCTTTGTTGTAAAGAGGGATTGATTTTGCTTGTTTATTAACACGGAAAGGAAGGAAGGGGATGAAAAAGAACAGGATACAATGGATTAGAAAGAGAGGCATGCATAGACAAACTGTCACAGAATAGCAGCGTTCCTGCAGGGGACTTCTGTAACTAGAGAGTCTAGTGTTTCTGAATGAACCAGAAGTCCAGGATTAGTGGCTGTCAGTGGCGACTGAAAATTAGGCAAATACCATAACAATCATATTAGATGGGGAATCTGGAGAAAAAATAAATCTGCTTTCTAACTGACTGGCTTGCTAAAAACTGTTTTTTGTCAGTCGTAAATAACAGTGGGGTCGCTATAGCACTTGGATAGGATGACTAAATGGCCGTTCACTGTCATATTGCCGGACACAAGGCCCCACACGGAGCAATAAACTAACCGGAGGCATAATAAGACAGTGTACACACTGGCGCCCAGTGGAGGAGCTTCCACCTAATCCAAACGTTGTTGACCTGTCTGGCCCTCCATATGTCCCCATGGAAACGTTCCCAGCTCTGGGGCACAATAAAGGAGGGCAAAAACACACAGCGCATAACAGCGGCCGTTAGACGGCTCGTTTCCAAGTCAAGGGGAGGCTGAGGGCAGGGTGTTTTTTTTTCCCTCTTTCTTTGGTGGCAAACTATCGTGACATACCACATATCTGCTAAGCTGATTTACCTTGACTTACGAAAGCAGAAGGCAAAAGGCAGAGGAGGAAATTAAATCTAACGCAGAAGAGGTGGGCCTCTTGATGCTAATGGACGGCATTACCGCGCTGCGGCGGACGGCTGGGTGACGACAGGCAAGACGGGAGAGAACGCCCACCGAGGAGGATTAGATGACAGCTCATATGAGGAGGGAGGAGAAATCAGTCGGAGGCCCGCCGTCTGTATTTGGGGAAGGTGGTTATGCTAATTAGGCACACACGTGAGCAGCTTTTTACGTAACGGTGGTAAGCTTTCTGCCAGGTTAGAGGCCTTTGAAGACACAGGAAGCAATTTATTTTATCTGGCGGAAAAAGTGAGGTTTTTCACCGATCAACCTCTTTATCTTTGCGCAGGTAGAAACTGGGAAATGTGTTTCACATGGCGGTGGCCAAGCGATAAGGCAACGGGGGCAGTAAATGACAATGTCCTTAGCTGCCTCAGATGCACTCAGACAGGCAGAGCCTAATTGTATCTGCGCCGGAGAGAGCAGCCCGGGCCAGACCGCCGATAAATTAAAAAAGGTCTTTCTTTTTTTTTCAAGAACACCGCTGCTGGCAAAGAGACGGTTGACCTCAAATTAAACATCCGTGAGGAGTCAGCAATTGACGGATCACCCCCACATTAAACCCACACAGAGTCACACGAAAACCCACAGCGCCGTTCGTCGCGACACTCGACGCACCACACAGCCCCCCCCCCCACGTCGGCCCCCAGCCGGAGCCCGGCAGCGCGGCCCGGGCCGATCGTCACAAATCTGGGTCGGAGGTGTGCGGCGAACACAGACGAGGAGCGGTCCTATTGGCTACCTCCCCTCTGAGACGCTTTGCCAGCTGGGTGGCTCTGCTCCACAGGAAGGCATTACGGCTCCGCTGGGAGGGACTTCATCAAGGATGGGAGACAGGAAACACACACACACACACACACACACACACACACACACACACACACAATGGACTGACCAGACCCAGAGATGGAAACACTGGACAGAGAACACACACGCACCATTGTGTTGGTTTTGGTGGTGCCGCTGCTGGGCCGTAACGTTGTGGTCGGCGAAGGGTGGGTGGCGTGATTGGGAAACGGGCTCCAAAGGTCTGCGGGGAGCGGCGGTGCACTGCAACAACATGGCCCACTCACGCCCTCCTGAATAGCAGCCGAGGTCAGGCCAAACAAGGACACAGCCCAAAAGCCTGGGTCTAGACACACGTGTGAGGGATTCACTCGAGCAAACGGTTACGAATCCTTGTGTCGTTGTCGTGACCCCGCGGCGCAAAGGTCAAACTTCCGTGGCGTTGAGAACACTGTCATTCTGTCAGCCCTCCAGGCTATCCTTAACTTCTCAGTCAAAGCTGTGATCAAACATCCTTTTAATCTTTGGGTTGAACTCTAATTACATGTATTCTACACTGGCCCCTCCTTCCTCTCAATCTCTCTTTACTACCCCCCCCCCACCCCCCCCCACCCCACCCTCTCTTTCCATTCCTCTTCCCAGCTCTTCCCCTCCCGCTGTCCTCCTATCTCGGCAGGCCCTGTTACAGTACATTCCCAGAGCGTCTCCGGCGTGTGTCTCATTCCCTAAAGTGAACTGCTATGCCCGACTCAGATCTCTGTAAAGCCTTTTCACTCTCCTTGTTTAGAAAACGACGCGCTGACGGAACCGCCTCCTGTCTTTTCGTTTCCCCCGTCTCGGGCACGAGGAGAGGCTACTTCTCTTTCCAAATTCACACGGCAGCACCATCGTTTGGATAGCCTTGGTCTCGAGGTGTAGACGGACGGATTGATTTGAGTGCGAGATGAATTACTTCATGTCCGTCCTGGCAACTTCACCGGATCTATGGAGTTGTCATAATAAAGCGTCTCTCTTGTCACCGTGGCTTAGGTGAAAGTTTCCCCACCTTCAGCTTCACTAAAGCACGACCTAGTCTCACCCCTCCTTTTTTCCACAGGCAGCGCACAACAAGCACCTCTTTCTTCCTGTTTCACAAAGGGCCACATTCATGAGAGAGAGAGAGAGAGAGAGAGAGAGAGAGAGACAGACAGAGAGGGCGAGAGAGAGAGAAGGAGACACTTGTCCACAGCCACGGAGAGTCAACACTGTTTGCGAGAGTCTCTATGCGCTCTGAGCCGGACTGTCACCCTCCATTAAAGATACCACAAAACGCGGCGCGGCTCAAACCGCAGCCCAGCATGACACCGTGGGCTAGCGCACACAATCAACCCCCGCAGCTCGCCCAGGGAGTGGGGGGCGGTGGGGGAATTCCCTCTACACCCTGATTACTCCAGTTCTCTGACAGTATGCTGTGTGACTCAATTTGTGCTGAAAAACAATTAGCACATCCCCTCAGGGTCCTTGTTCCGGAGGAGGGGAGAGAGGGAGGGAGAAAAGGAGGAAGGGAGAGAGGGAGGGAGAAAGGGAGGGAGTGAGCGGTGTCCTCTTTGCAGGGACGTGTGCAGACTGGTAAATGGGCCGACACCCCCGCCCCATCACACACTGGCTGGGACCGTGGACGACTCTGCCAGCCAGCATCGCAGGGGCTCAGAATGGCAAACAACAAACTCCAAAACAAACGAAAAAACAAACCAACACATAACAGAGGAGAACTCTCCTCAAGCCCCTCTCCCGAGGCTTTCAAGCGACAGCAACAGGACAACAAGACGCCGCCTTCGTTTCGACTTTCAGTCATAGTCAAATAAAAGCCAACGCACAGAGACCCGATCACCGTCCCTGCCCTGGGTCTCCATCGGCGGCCTGTCGTTTGTCTCCCGTTAGCACAGCGTATAAAAGGGCCGCTCCCTTTTCTCACAGAGCTCCTTGGTGGGTGGCAAAGTCCGAGTGATCCACGCCACGGCTTTGGAGTACAGCCTCCCCGTCTCTCATAAAGACATATAAGGACCTATAAAGGGAAACTGAGAGCAGGAATAAAGTGTGGCGGGGGCTGGCTATGGTTCCGAGGGGAGCCATGAAGGGGGGGGGGGGGGAGACACGGAGGCAGAGAATAGCAGGATAAATCCCATTAGAGAGGGGGGCGGTGTACAGTACGCTCTATGATGAGGGCTGCTGCTGCTGGGATTATGGCACTGGGCTCGGGGGTATCAGGCCACATGTTTCCAGGCTGATAAAACAGAGATGTCTGTTGCCTGTACTTGTGTCTGTGGACAGCCACCGCTGGGTGATGGCGCGCGGCCTGGACAAACATAAGAGACAACTGTCACTAGAGAATTTTCAGCTCCGGGCAGAAACCGTAGTGTTATAGTCAGGGTGTGTGTGTGTGTGTGTGTGTGTGTGTGTGTGTCTCAAGAGCCATTTATTGACATACTGTACCGCCTATTCAGTTGCTACTCACTATTACTAAACTCAAAAAAATAACGAGCTTTGTGGACATTTTTCTAACCTTATAAAAAGTATGGAGGGATAAGATAGGTCATTAAGTCATTATGTTAATCTGTTGTCAAAATACATGACGGGTACATGTCATCTTTCTCCAAAGACCACAGTATAGGGTCTCTCAATCCCGACGTTTTGGATGTTTTCACTGGAGCGGCCCTGGGTCCTGTCTGTCAGGATTAATGGTGGTGGCATTAGCAGAGACAGGGAGATGCTTCCCAGGGATAGGTCAATAATGACATCACCCAGGTCTAATTTCAGAGGATGTGATGCGTGATGCGTCTTCCTGTCTACCCGGAGAGGACACAGACAAGAAAATGTAAGTCGCCAAGTCTAAACAGAGAACCTCTGGGATTGGAGGGGGTATCACTGAGCAGTCAGGGCTCGAAAGGTCAGCCATTATTGACGCCTAAATCAGACTAATGCATACAAGATGAAGCTGTGAGGACACAACAAAAGGGTCAATACTGTTGCCATGGAGAGATACGGAGACCCTCTAGGTTTATGTAATCGTCCAATGAAAAGCCAGAAATGGAGATAGACGAGAGGAAGAGCCTCAATTTGTGGATAGAAGTGTGGAGTTCACGCTGGCCTGGTAAAATTCTGAACATACAGGCCACACGTCGAGGTTGGCACATGAATGTTAGCAGAGATTGCAGTTCGTTTAACTATTACAATATATCATACGCCTACAGGGGGAATTCATGTTAAAACAGAGATGAAACCTCACAGTGTGTCAGCGGGTTGGTGATTCTCCACAACGCTATCTCCTCTCCGGAATTAATAAGGTGTGGCGCTTTGGTCGTAGAGGCGTCCCAGATTCTCCCCCCCCCCCCCCAAAAAAAGAAAAAAAGTCTTATCAGCAGTGCTCCAGCCCGTAGCCTGGTGCCTCGTTTGACAGTGCCGTCAAATCCAGACCCAGACACAGTCCAGACGCCCCTCTGGGTCCTGAACTAAAAGGGCAAGTCGTCTCACACCAGGGCACCTGGGCATCGTGCGGTCCGCTATCAGATGACCACCGCGTTCGCCGTCCGTCCCGATTAACGCCGAGAGAGGCGGAGAGCGAAGGGGGACAAGGTGACTTAAATATGTCCGCAGACTGTGATGGGAGGAAGACGGGTAGGCAGACAGGAGGGGAAGAGCGTGAAGGGGCGAAGAGGGCGCGATGATCGCGGCTGACAGTCGAAGGCAGGGGAGATGGCTCGGTGAACTGTGGCCCACCGACGTTCACTTCCGCTGGCACGGTCGCCTTAGTTACGGAGAGTGAGCTGCACACGAGCGTGGGTCGCTGTCATGTTGCACGCAAATCACCCACCCACAAACTCCGGCACGTATACATACTATATACACACACCCACCCATCCAAACACACACAAACAAGCGTGTTTACTACCACCCAGAAGCTCAACTATGAATGCATTCTCAAACATTTATTATGAATTGTCTAGATTGTTTTGCCTTGGTAATGGAATCTGACTGACACGCCTTCTGTATTTTTCCCTGCCGACCTGCTTATGCTGCAAAAGTACACTGACCTCAATAGAGGGGAGAAAGACCAAGCTGCAATTAAGCCTTAACAGGAGTCAGGCTTGTCATACAAGGTCCACGTCTATGACTTCATGTTTTTAACTGAACTGGCTGGATGGCCCTTTACCCCACCCGAAACCAAGCGCCTTACTAAACTTCTATAAATGTCGTTTTTACTGTTTTTGCGAATGATTCATATTCATGCTTGCTAATGCCAAATTGATAAAGGCAAGACGTGTTGGATCCCATACGGAGTGATGTATAGTCACGGGAGTCTGTTTTGTAGCTTTAATACCATCCCACCCACCAGTACAGCAATGATATAACAGAATAAATCAGAGAGAAAGAAAGGCCTTTGGGAGCAGAGGACACTGGTATCCTGTAGATTTATTTGCGATGACTCACCAACAGCGAGTTTAGCACTTCTTATAAATCTTTCCATCGGCAATCACCCTGATAGCGCTGCGGAGCAAAAAATAAGTGGGGGTGTATTTCAAAAGTTAAGAAAAGAGTTTTTTTAATAATAGATCAAATATTCTGCGCTAATGGCTCACAGCAGAGCAGATCAAAGTCCTTTCCAGGGGGTGTGAGCCTGCCGTGCCCACAGGCGTACCTGGAGGAGGAGGCACGCAGGAAAACGATCAAACGGCAAATCACCACGCCTTGAACCTCCCCGTCCGCAGGCGCCTGCGACTCAGACACGGAGCAAAGTTAGGCACTTCCACTGCCGCTGTCACTCGGGTCGCACATTACAGGGGGTAGAACGTTTGTTTGTGACGGATCCCCAAACCCGCAGCCAACCCTGGTCGCGGTCCTTAAAAACCCAGGGATGCTGTCGGTGAAATCAGTGGCGCCGTGTTGTAAACACCGAATTCCTTCAGGAACGCGCACTAAGTGGCAAATGAAAGGAGCCACAGCTCTCACTTAGAACTAAACTGACACTGTGTAAGTCAAACGTGTTTTTCAGTGTGGCTGAAAAGATGATATCTTAAAAACAGCAAATAAAAAACAGCAGTGCTGTAATGTCTAAAGCGCATCAAGATGTTGTGTCTTCATATTTTTTTTAACCCTTACCTGCCCAGGAGCTTTGACCTTGTTGTTGTTGTTGCTACAGGAGGACAGGTTGACATCCTCGTGGACACAGTCCAAGAGCCACAGCAGAAACTCCAAAGCATCGTGTTGGGAATTGCCTCGGAATTGGGATCCGTACTTGGAAACTATAGTCTGAAGAGAAAATAAAAGCAGATTCAATACCACCCTAGATTTGATACATATCTCAAAATCACTGGGGTTTGAATGATTACGGAAAGCAGTTCATTACTTACAGTTTATTAAAGGTTCAGTTGACAATTGAAGCCCCATTTATGCATTATAATTGCAATTCTGTAACAAAACTGAGCTTTCGAAGTAAAACTGATGAAGCTTGAACAACTTTAGGTCCATGCTATAATCCAAAATGCAACTTCTGAGTGTTCACCAAAAAAACGATGTGAACTAATATGGTTTCACTTCTGACTTCTGACAGCTTGTTAGCGTTTAAGCTGCAACGGGGGGGGGGGCAACTGAGTACCCCAAATTGCATTACTTTGCAAAGCCAAGCTTCCTATTCACTTATTGTACTTTCTCTGGCACAATGTGTGAAATGGGAAAGTCATTCAGTGCTGTGTTCCCTTATGCACTACCTCTTAAGAACACCCACGTCGAAAGCACAAGGGTCCTCGGAAAGCAGAGACGGCTGTATGTCTGGCGGAGGGATTGCAAACCTCGGCAAGGGAACCGGCAGCATGTCAATTATTCACTGAAGCTTTCTGTCACTCTTCTTGTCACTTGATCGCTGATCAGAGGAATTCTAGCACCACACATTAGCACGAATGCTCTTCACGCTTCCCCCGTCAACCCATCCCCCCGCTCTGAGACAAAGCTATTGCTGGTCCCGGATACAACATTTGCAATCAAGTACTGTTTTTAGCCGAATTAGAGATGACTTGGAGTGACTCAGACTATACAGTCCTCATGGTGTTTCTGACTCATTCTTTTTCAGTATTCAGAAATATTTGTCAGACAACAAACAACAGCATAACACAACAGTAGGCTTTGAGCATTGTGTTTGTACGACAGCAAAAAAAACATGGCTAGTTTAAAGTATTTTTTCCTGAACATCAAAAGAAAAACCCTCTTAGATATTTGCCTGAAAACCAGGCTGGGGGCTACTTAAGCCCACACGAAGCACACAACACGTAGCCTCAAATCAGAAGTTTAAGACGGTGAGTGGCACACGACTCAATTAGGCAGGAATTAACCGTGTGAACTCCAGCTGGCAGCCTCCAGGAGCGGAAGCAGTAATGAGAGATTACAGAGAAGAACAGCAGACTGTGATCACAGCTTTATAATCCCCTAATATCAAGGCCCACACAGCAGAACCAGGCTGTCAGTCAGACGGCTGGTGAAACTGCTGCATCATCCTGACGAGGACGGCTTATATCACGTGTGTGAAAAACATAGGGTGGGAGAAGCACTGTATCACTTGAAGGTGGCACAATTTCAAAGCAATTTCGAAAAGGAGTTGACCTCCAACCAGTCCCTTCAAAACGTAATGACTTTGTATCGGAAGAAGAAACCGGGCATCGCATGGTAAAACCTTCCGTGACGCTACCTATAATTATCATAATATCAAGACATACTAATCTGCTGTTTTGTAACCGGCCATTACACTAAGGTAATAACGGTTATTAACATCAGGGCCTTGAAGGTGGCAATTGTCCGAGGGACATAATTGGTACCGTGAATTTATGTCACACAGGCAACTCAGGCAACACATAACATTTAAAGCCAAGAGAAATGGTAGTCTGTGTGTGTGTGTTGTTAGTTCGAATAGACACAAAGCATTCCATGAAAAGCTCATCAGTTTATATGACATGCGCGGGTGGGGTTGTATAGCTGTGTAAAATTAAAGTTCATTCTTCAGGGAAAGAAAATTGACAAATAAATAAATAAAACTGGTAATCCTTCAGAGGATTTGCCTAGACCATTTAACTTCATAGTCACCAGCTTGGATAACCCAAATATTGACACGTGCATTAAACCACAGTGCCACAGTCGCAAGGATGAGGTCATCGCAAAACAACGGGCAGCACTGTAATAACTAATCCTCCCATCAAGGCTAGACTGCCCATCTATGTCATGGCCGGGAGAAAAACAGCATTCCACCTCTTCTATCCCTACCCTCACTGACCCTTTGTTCTGTGGACCCTCTCTGTTGTGGAAACCAATGAATTGGCTGTTGAGTAACCATTCACATATTCGGCTGTGGTCCCCCTATTGAGGCCCCTCTTTGCAAACATGAAAACCTACCAGGAGGGATTCAGGGAATAAATATGAGCCGACTGTCACGATCAAAAGCAGACATTGGTCGACAGAGCAGGTAGAAGAGACTCTGGGAGTTTGTGACAAGTGGGACGCGATGACGAGGCAAATAAGTTACTGCAAAGTTGCTGCTGGGGAAAGGCGTTTCCATTATGATTCAAAATGCACACGACTCCAACCTCTGTCCGGCCAACCAGCCAGGTGCTACTTGAATGTGGCTGACCGCTGGTTATCCTGCTATACCTCTTTGTTTTGTTTTTCTCCCTTCCAGGGGCTCCGGCCATCCCGGTAAGACACTGGGAGGCCACACCACACATTCACCATGGGGAACGTTTACTTCCTTTGATCAACCAAATACCTGTCTTTAGTCAAAAGAAACAAAACTCTGTGGATGATCATAAAAAAACAGACTGACTTTATGTGGCCTTCGATCAGCTAAAAGTATACTTGGTGTTTATTGTGTTGGCAATGCTTTTCATTTCCTTCCTTTGCAATTCCATCTGAGTGTTGTGCACAACAACCTCTAAGCCATGCAGAGGCATGCAGGGTGCTAATTCATAATCATATAATTTCAACCAACATAACACAACGTGGGATATCTAAATTATGGGTTGAGGTTTTTAAATGACTGTTTATAAGTGACGAGTATTGTTTATTGGTGTGGGCTTCTAGGCCCAGTCACAGGTCTATAACAACCATATGATTTTCATATAATATCACTCCATGCAGCTTTCGTATTACTTAAGAGCCAATTTAATTAAGCTCTTAAGCTCTTCTGGCCACAGGGAACTCAAGACAGACCCCCGAGGGTTTGTGTTTTCAACATATTATCACACAAGCCAAGTGTTTTTCACTGTCTCCACTTATCTTGACATCTTGAAGCATTCGACTCCATGTCGTTTCCTCACATTTTTACTCTTAAACAAAATCTGGTAATTCCATGAAATGAAAGTGTTTGTATTATAGAGGGTGGGAGGTTGCCGTGATGTGTGAGGATACCAATGCACACACATTGGAAGGAGTGGAGCGGTCAATACAATCAATGTATATTCTATTATTATCGGGTGCAGTCCAAAACAGAATAACAAAGTTAAGGTCGATTCTGAACCGAAACTGGGTAGGACGACAGGGATTCAAATGCTGCACTATAAAAAGGTAATAAAACCTGCCAGAGGAAATGTATGCAACACTCCATCAACCAACACCTTTGTTGAGAGCTCAGCCAAAGAACTTGCTCATCTTTTGACTTCCAGCAGATTACAATGAAAAAAGAGAAGAGGACGATTGAATTGCATAGCCCTCAGATTCAGACGGCGTGTGCCTGTAGCTATACAGTACTTGCACTCTGCCTCCTAACAGACTAATTAGCATTTCCAAGAATATCGCATGGTGGAGCTCTCCCCCTCTCTATTCCATATTATCTTTTCTTTTTGCCTTGAACTATATAGCTCAAAGAAACCCAGAGCAAAGAACTGCAGGCAGATGAGTGTGATGCTTTTCCCCCCCGTGTTCTCTTTAGCGTGGGGAGAGTGGGAGAGCCTGAGGGAACCTGATAGGGCTCTGTCACAGGCTAATGGTCCACAGGGAAGTTACATGCTAGAGCAGAGAGAGTTACACTAAATTAAGTCATTTTATGCAAGAGCACACTACCAGTGCATCATACATGGTATAAAAAAAATAAAAAAACAGTTGTGCACAGTGTGTATGACTGGTGACTCGGTATGATGTGTGCTATTCGTGTCTTTGCTACAGTCCAGTGACGTCCAATTCCCAGCACAATGTCCCAAAGATAAGACCGTGCAGAGATAACACAGTGGCATTCAAGAGCAATCAAACTGTGCCGTGGAACATAACTGACATCACACATTTCCCTTGATTTGTGAACAGGGTTGTGTTTAGAGCACAATGAAGCCATTGTTTATGTTCAAGGTTCACTGGTGCCGTGTGTAAGCCAGTGCATGTGGTAGGAAAGTGCCAGCGCAGCACTGCAGCCAGACACCTGGTAACCCTCTGCCCTCAGCCGCCAGGGACACACTCAGCCAACAACCTCCATCTAAACTGCTAGTCGACAGTGAAAGCCCTGGCTGAGCACATTCCTTCTCATGGCTGTAGCTGGTGGGGAGAAGGGAATTGCTAAGTGATGCATGGCCGGCAAGACAATATTTGCATGCACTACATAGTTATACATGAACAGCGCATGTTTGTTTTTATGCTAAGCCCTGTACTAAAGGACCTGTTTCTCCTCAATTGTAATGTGCCTTGTCATTAAGTTCTGCCATACCATGGCAGTGCCATCCTGGATGGCACTGTCACGCTATGGCAGTGATCATATTTTTCTGTATTGTAAGTTTTATCATTTTATCTTCCAGCAATGTAGGCCCACATTCCTCCATTTAAATGATGCCCTACAATTATCAAATATTTTAGAAATGTAATGGGGCCTGATAATTTGGCTTGTTCAGTATTGTTTGTGTCAAGAAATAAAAGGGGCAAGGTATAAAGAAGGAATAAAGAAGGAATTCTAAATTCAAAACAGTATGAAGTGTTATTGCCCAAATATTAACAAATGTTGTCAAAAAACATTCAGCATGATGTAATGGTATCTTGTGTTGGGTTTGCCTACCTTGAATTCCACAGACAGCTGGGGGGTGTATTCCAATGTCCAAAGTGCCCTCACAAGTGCAGCCAACTGCTCAGTCACCTCACCCTTAACTAGTTGAATTTCATCACTTTTAATAACGCCATTAATTCTTCTTTGATTCAAATCGAATTTATACCGTTCTAATCCTAGATACTCTGCCAGCAGGTCGGTGTTACTCAGGCACTGTACAACAGCGTTCATGAAACATGTGTTCCCATGGTTTTTCAAGCCCAGCACACCTGGAACTTTGTCCCCAGAGCACCATAACAGCCTTTCTCTGACAGAGGAGCGGGACGAGGACGTGGTTGAAATCTTTTTAAATGTATGATCGCCGGAATATTGTATGTCCTCTTTGACAATTCCTGAGTTGGCACTTAGAGTGCAAGGTGTACCGTCCCGAAACCCCCCATCGTCGTCCTCTGCATCTCGCAAATCACCATCTCCAAAGTGGGTGAAACTGCCTAAAGTTTTGATAATTCTGTTCATAAAACTCCCAACGGACTTGAACGACTTCTTTCGGAAAAGCTTCCCAGACTTGTGTTTCTTTTCTTTGCGCCTGGATTCCTTTGAACTCAGCGTGTCTTCTCTCGCTCCGAATTGTTTCTCCATGACAGCGGCCACTATTGCAGACCACTACTTTCTCAGTTTATGTAAAGTAAATAGTTACGAATCCCAATAAACATGTCATTTTATCTTTCTGATATATCCGGTCTGGATAGCAAAAGGTCGAGAAAGCGCACAGAGATGACCACATCGGAGTCAAGGCACATCGGCGAAGTACCGACCCTGCACAGAAAGTAAAATGTTCTTCCACATTCCCGCAGTTAACGAAAGCATCCATCACTACACCAACTCACCTACATTGTCCCAAGTTAAATGTTATAATCGCCAACAAAACATTATACACACTCAACGCAATGCCATTCACTTGCAGCTGCACTGAGCGTGCGCTTCTTCTACACGCTTCCAACTTCGCCTGAAGAGAGGCGTGTAGTGTGATTACTTCCCTCCCACTTGAATTCCATCAGCAAAACAGTCAAGACTATAAATTATCACTTACATCGAAAAGCTTGTAAACTTTACTCCCCTTATTCATTTTTCATAAATAACACTCAGCAAAGGAGGCGTAAAATAAATGACAAATATACAAGTTAAAACGGTCCCCGGTTCAGAGAAGTTCTCAAACTCCAGCGTGTTTAAATCCGTAGGTCTAAAGTTAATTCCTCATTCATAATAGGCACGATGGAGTATTATACATGTTCATTTAAATGGAGGAAATACAACCTGATATGCCTTAAAATAAAGTACAAAAAACGAACATATTTGCTTTTAAGCTTGTTATACTTCAACAAGGAAGTAAGAGGGCTGCACTGCTTGAATTCTTTGTTCATGAGAAAATATGTTTAATAACACAAGTTGGTACTTATATGGGATTATTGGCACTAAATAAGACATTAATGATCTGCATCCTAAAACTCCACTCAAGATCCAACCAAGTCTCCTCTGTTGTAATGTCCAGTAAGAGTGAAGGTGTGTGCATTGGGGACTGGGGGAGGGAGCTCTGCCTAGAGATCCTAGCAGCTCTGGGGGAACCTCCACAGCAGTACGGCCCCGTCTGTACTGGTGCTGATCACATACTTGTTATTGGGGCAGGCCATCACGCTGGTGATGCTGCCACTGTGGCCGATGCCAACGTGAGTCACCTCCCCCTCACCGTACCGCCACACTTTCACCAGCTTGTCATCGCCACCTTTGCAAGAAGGGAAGAATGTTGTTCTGTGTCCCTCTTTTAGGGATTACTGATTGTCTGTTGATGGTGCCAGTACAATGGGTACAATACAGTGTGTTTCATTGTTTTGAATGGCCTTGATGAATGACGTGAAAGGCAACAGGGGATTTAGATTCCCATTGTCATTACATACATTTGAAAGAGTATAATAATGACTGTTTACAGACCAAGCCTGGTGAGAACAGCTGGATCTCACAGGCTCATATTTTGCTTCGCTACATGCCTTGGAATCAACGTGTAGCATTTACGGGTCAGGGCCTGGTTTACCAGGCTAGTTCATACCATACCCGTCACAAAATGTACTCCGTTGCGTGTGATGTTCAAGCCATTGATGGATCCAGACAGAGAGCCTTCCAGATCTCGTACGGCTGACCCATCATGGACCTCCCAGTAGCCAATCTGTCTCGAAACAAGAAGGGGGGGATACTACATTGCTTCATGTGCTGTAAACACACTTTTACACAGGCAGTAAAATGACTACTGACATTAACTAACTCTTATTTAACCTCCAGCAACAGAAGGTGTCAAATCCATCTAACATTCCCCAGCTAATTATTTATCAAACCAAGATCGGTGGTCTATGACCATGGCAACATTATGTGAGCTTTCTAATCTACAAAAACTCTTGTCTTCCTTTTCCAAAAACTTAACATGCAGGTGGTATCTCAGTTTATTTTTGATTTTGTGTGTGTGGGGGGCAGATACTTAACTACTGCTTTGAAATTACACTACTAAGTTAATTGTAGCTAATTGTAGCTACTCCAATCTATTGATTGTAGAATGCAGTGGCTCAAAATATGTTTGCGAGTATGTGAATGAGCAATAATCATCTTTGGGGTTGGAAGATATCTCCTTCCAGCTTCGGCCACACCTTGCAGTTAATATTTGAGTTATATCCAGAGCAATACAGCAGTTCCCTTTTAAAATGCAGGGGGCTTTCCTTCCCCAACTGCACAGTTAATTGCAAACACGTAACGTGAAGGCATACATGCGTACACCATGTGTGACTGGGCTTTCCACTCTACATAAAACAAGGAAGTACCACGAGTATGATTTTGTTTGAAGCCGACATTTAACGTTGTTATGCATGCAAGCAAGCGTATTGAAGCCATCATCAGCTTTCATTTATCCTTACATTAGGGAGCCACTGAGTATGCTTCAGTAAGACGAACCACTTTAAGGGAAGTACTCTGGATTGGCCCAAAATAAGACTGTGCTTTTTCTATATAACAGTTGGAAAATTGTCTTTTGGAGAGAGGCAGTTTGCTGACCCTAAAGTAGCCCTTTCTTTAAAAGGCACCAGTGGTATATTAGCATGCTAGTAATTTCCCAGGGAGGATTTTCACAGCAGAGAAAAGTGTCATCCCTGAGTGGAACACAGAGACCATCTGGTCGCCTGAGTCATAGCTACGCCGTCTGCTTCAGGAACAAACACACCAGTACTGTAGCTGAGAAAACAATGCAGTGTCATTGTCACACTGGCCTGCTACAGCATCTGGCTTGAAAATATGACCTATGGCAAAGAAGGGGTGCGCACACACACACATACTGTAACTGTGTTCGCTATCAATGATGGCCGTGTATCACATATAATCATGCTGTATAGTACAGAATAATTCACTGGGTTGTCATCTAAAAGGGTTTTATGATGCCAGACAAAAGCATTTTTTATACACATAGCCCATGGGTACGTCGCTGAAGGATCCTCTAGGAAATGCGTGCGGTACCTTACGGTCTGTCCCACTGGTAAGGATCTGGTGCTCCTCGGGGTGGTAGCACACCGTTTTGAACAGAGTATTGGCCAAGACCATCTGATTCCTTATAAAACGCCTACAGGAACAAGCCGACAAAGTACACATCAGCGACTTGAAGAGGGTTATTTGTTTGCCGTTTCCCCACCTCACGGTACAGAGTAAAACAAATGTGGATGAGCAGCTCATGGTATTTGAAGTGATGCGGTGGTTGAGAGTGGTGTGGAGTCACCGGGGCCAGTGAGCAGACCGGGCTGAGTGGGTGGCGGAGCTGTGGCTTACACCAGGTCCCAGATGATGCAGGCCCCGTCCGAGCTGGCCGTGACGCACTCCTGATTGTTGCTCTTGATCTTAATGCAGTTGACGGAGGCCTTATGCTCCTTCATGGTTGCCAGCAGCGTGTGCGAGCCCGGCTGCATCTCCCACACCCGCACCTGGAAGAGGCAGCGGGTTCGTTGGCTTAGCACGGCAGCAGGGGGAGGACGGAAACACTCCCTCTGGAGGCTCAAACGGCTAAGTTTCACATTCTATTTCTTGACTCATCCCCTGTCACAGCCATTTCGATTAAAATACCAAAAGTGTTTTAGTAGGTTTAGAGTATAAAAAAGGGAGTGTACGGACAGGTATTGAAGGTTGTCAAAGCATGTATTTACGAATAAATGAATTATCCAAATCCTTACACATTAAAAAAATATATATACAGTGGGGCAAAAAAGTATTTAGTCCGCCACTGATTGTGCAAGTTCTCCTACTTAGAAAGATGAGAGAGGTCTGTAGTTTTCATCATAGGTACACTTCAACTATGAGAGACAAAAATGAGAAAAAAAAAATCCAGGAAATCCCATTGTAGGATTTTTAAAGAATTTATGTGTAAATTATGGTGGAAAATAAGTATTTGGTCAATAACAAAAGTTCAACTCAATACTTTGTAACATAACCTTTGTTGGCAATGACAGAGGTCAAACGTTTCCTGTAAGTCTTCACCAGGTTTGCACACACTGTAGCTGGTATTTTGGCCCATTCCTCCATGCAGATCTCCTCTAGAGCAGTCATGTTTTGGGGCTGTCGCTGGGCAACACGGACTTTCAACTCCCTCCACAAATTGTCTATGGGGTTGAGGTCTGGAGACTGGCTAGGCCACTCCAGGACCTTGAAATGCTTTTTACGGAGCCACTCCTTCGTTGCCCGAGTGGTGTGTTTGGGATCATTGTCATGCTGGAAGACCCAGCCACGTTCCATCTTCAATGCTCTCACTGATAGAAGGAGGTTTTGGCTTAAAATCTCACGATACATGGCCCCGTTCATTCTTCCCTTAACACGGATCAGGCGTCCTGTCCCCTTTGCCGTAAAACAGCCCCAAAGCATGATGTTTCCACCCCCATGCTTCACAGTAGATATGGTGTTCTTGGGATGCAACTCAGCATTCTTCTTCCTCCAAACACGATGAGTTGAGGTTTTACCAAAAAGTTCTATTTTGGTTTCATCTGACCACATGATATTCTCCCAATCCTCTTCTGGATCATCCATATGCTCTCTGGCAAACTTCAGACGGGCCTGGACATGTACTGGCTTAAGCAGGGGGACACGCCTGGCACTGCAGGATTTGAGTCCCTCTCGGCGTAGTGTGTTACTGATGGTAGCCTTTGTTACTTTGGTCCCAGCTCTCTGCAGGTCATTCATCAGATCCCTCTGTGTAGTTCTGGGATTTTTGCTCACCGTTCTCATGATCATTTTGACCCCACGGGATGAGATCTTGTGTGGGGCCCCAGATTGAGGGAGATTATCAATGGTCTTGTATGTCTTCCATTTTCTTACAATTGCTCCCACAGTTGATCTATTCACACCAACCTGCTTGCCTATTGCAGATTCACTCTTCCCAGCCTGGCGCAGGTCTACAATTTTCTTCCTGGTGTCCTTCGACAGCTCTTTGGTCTTGGCCATGGTTGAGTTTGGAGTCTGACTGTTTGAGGCTGTGGACAGGTGTCTTTTATACAGATAACGAGGTCAAACAGGTTCCATTAATACAGGTAACGAGTGGAGGACAGAAGAGCTTCTTAAAGAAGAAGTTACAGGTCTGTGAGAGCCAGAAATCTTGCTTGTTTGTGGGTGACCAAATACTTATTTTCCACCATAATTTACAAATAAATTCTTTAAAAATCCTACAATGTGATTTCCTGGATTTTTTTTCTCATTTTTGTCTCTCATAGTTGAAGTGTACCTATGATGAAAATTACAGACCTCTCTCATCTTTCTAAGTAGGAGAACTTGCACAATCAGTGGCTGACTAAATACTTTTTTGCCCCACTGTATATACTGTATTTACATTATGTAGTGCTGAATTTGAACAATGATTGTGCTTGATCCCCAATAGGGGCTTACCTGTCCCTCTCCTCCTCCACTGACAATCCTCTTGCAGTCGCTGGTGGTGGCGATGGCCGTCACTCCTAGGCTATGGGCGTTGTGCACCGTCAGAATCAAGTTGCCCGTCTCAGGGGTGAAACCCCGGATCTTCCCGTCATTCCAGGCTGCAAAAAGCAGGCGTGTCGGACATTTTCGACATTAGCTTTGTTAGGATGAGAACGTGTATGTTCTCAAGAGACAACGGTGATGGCTAGGGTCACTTTGAATAAACTTTGAAGTTAGAGCTCTCACAGAGCGCCCGAACACTGCCTGAGTCATTTGAACCTTCTGAAAAGAGTTTCGAAGGTCTGTAAATGGAGAGAGTCTGTGAGTATAGTGGAGTCACAGGGCTATTCCCTCACTTCTCACCCACCGCTGATGATGCTGGTTCCATCTATCATGAACAGCACGGCGGTGCACGTCATGTTTGGTACGCTGATACGGAGCACTTCTTTGGACTTGTCGCTGCGCCACACTCGGATGTCGCTCTCCGAGCAGGTGGCAAAAAGCTCCGAGGAGCCGCTGCAAGAGGCACATCCCAGTTAGCCTAAAACATGTTGACAAGGTCACCTGAGTGTCGATGATGGCTCAACATGTGTTTCAAGGGCAGCACTTTCAAGGCATGGCAGAGAGAGGAGACAGATGCTATGACATAGATTATGTTTTAGCTCCCTCTACTGGTGGCCAATTAAAAGGCAACGTTGACTTTGGCATGCATGGAACTCCACTCTATTTCACCATCCATACCCATTGGAAGGAAAGGAACACAGCAGTCCGTGGCTGAAACACCAAGGTGTAGGTAGCAGTACTCCGAACGTCATTCTATAACTCACTGAGGGAACGCCACGTCGTTGACGGCACTGTTATGGCTTGTGGTGAGGAGTTCCTCCTTAAAGTTCGGGTAGGTGAACCGGTACATCTGCGCCATGTCAGTGCCCACAAAGACCTGATGGCCCTCACCACGCAATGAAACAGACGTCACACCACCCGAGAGCTGCACGCTCCTACCACAGACGCAGATTCAGTTTACAGAACAGCTATTAGACCACAATGTGTTAAATAATAGGTTTGCATACACATTGCCATTGGCTAGTAGTTTAAAAAGCAACATATTAAGGAGAATTTCAGTTTTACAACTAACTTGAGAAGTTTGAAGTTGGTTCCAGAGCAGAGAGTCAACATGCCATCTCCTGAGCCCACCAATAAGTCGCCGGTCTTCATAGCTTTAATTGTGTTTACCCCCTTAAGACGGACGAACGAATAAGAGATTAAGCTGGTCATCCTGGACATATTAAATATTTCAATGTGAGAAAAATAACATCACAAAGGTAAAAGTGTTTAATCAGACTGTTAGTACCAAAAAGGAGAATATCCCCAAACTTATTTTTATAGTCTACATAGTATAAATTATAATAAACTCACCATACTAAACTTAGCCGGGCCACAGCTACTGAGAAGCTTGGTCTTCAGGTTAACTTTCAGGATATCTCCAGTAGTAGTGCCACAGTAGAAAAAAACATCATCCTCTTCAATCTGTATCATCGAGGACGTAAACGATCAAATCCAACCCAATTCTTTCCATACTGGCTAAGCTCCAGAGGACAAAAAAAAAGAGGCAAAAGCACCACACAAATTACAATGCAACAGCAATAGAGCCAATCTGATGTGGCACTCACCTCAACACACTTCACAATTCTCTTCATTTGCCCAGTCTGACAATCTGTAGATCTAATCTTTCGGTTAGGTAGATCCAGTTCCCAAACACGGAGGGTGCCACTGCAAAAATTCAAAAAATACTATTAATGAGTCAGTGAAAGTAGCGCCTTCAAAATATGATATATTCTGCAACAGTGACACTCATCAACAGGACATACTTCCCCGCAGACACAAATATGTCGTCACTTGTGTTGGAGTATTGCACAGTGTAGCAGTGGCCAGCGCTGTGTACCGAGGCTGGGCTTCCGCAGATAGCCTCCTTCTGTCCTACGTTCCACACTACAACACTGGAAACAAAGACGTGAACAAAATTCATAGGCAAAGTTTCAATAGCCAACTTCTCTCCCTGAATTACACCTGACATGACAACTCCTCAATGAATTGACAATCAATATACTATAATAATTAATAATATTATATTAATTTACTGGTTTGCTAAAGTTGTTTTTTATGGCATGTTGTAAGCTACATGTGATTGTTTTAGGGGGCAGCTACCTGCCATCGTCCTGGCCCCCGAGGGTCACCAGGTATTTTTCGTTGGGGGAAAAGGTCAACGCTTCCACCTTAGCTTTGTGGAGTTGTAGGCGTGCATATATTTCTCTCTTTGCAAAGTCCCATATTATAACATCTGCCTGTTACAGAATGATCATGACAAAACCCCAAAACACATGTCGGTTATGCATTTGTCATACATTTGGTCAGCCAGCTGGAAAATCTGATTATTGAATGTTTTCTAAAGTTATCCTTATTTGCATTCTAGTCATGCCATTACCTTGAAGCCCATGAAGGTGACCTGGCCTGAGGCAATATACCTTCCACTTTTTGATACGGTGACACAAGACACATTGTTTGTGTGGCCTTGCAGGACCTCCTGCTTGTTGGTGGTCAGGCTTTTAATGAGGATGTTGCAGCCCAGGGGATAAATAAGGTGTTCTTTGTTTGGGTGGACTGTGAGGCCAGAGAAGACATAGCCTGAAATGGATTCGAGAAGAGCATCAATAGGTAATCATTTAACGAATGTAACAGGTAGCAAGCAAGGATACCTCAAGTGCGCAGGTAACGTTACAATAACAACTTGCTACCCGACATTTGTAGGGTAAAATAATATGTAACGTTTGCTAACTTGAACTACTTAGAAATACGTTAGTTAACGTTTCCATGCGTTATCTTGTTGCTATCTGTTGTGTCAAGAAAATGAGCGCTTTCCTGCTACAGTTAGGCTGGCGTCAGACAAATGATGTTTAACATGTTTTTCTCCTTACCGTTAAAACCAATAACGGATTCCAGTTCCAGAAATGACACATCTTGAGTTTCTCCACCAGCCATTTCTTTGTTTATTGAAAAGCCAGAAAAACCGCTAATGACATGAAGAGGGGATTTCTCAACTTTTTTCGTTTCCCTAGCAACGGTTAGAGTGAGGACCAGCGCTCGCTGTCAACAGAACAATTTGACTCATTAAGTTTGTTCGCGAGTATAAACAATAACTTAATTGACTTCTATACTCTTTGGTATAAATGTTGCAACAATATAGCGATCTCATGATTGAACATGTTTATAGACATTTTCCCCTTCCTTCTAGATCTGTAAACAAATCCACAACAAACAAAAAACTTAAATAGTTGTGTTAACTGGGTTTAGCTTCGGGCACCATATAAGTGAACAATTTACAACTTAGTTCAACATCCCGTGGAAAACAGCCTGCTCTCTGATGTTGCTCATGAAACAACAGTGCCAAAGGAATATATAAAGCATAGGCAAAAGCGTACTCTTTTCAAATGGCTTATCTAGAAGACTTTGCGCTGTAGTATTTTGCATAGAACATAGTGAACCAGTGCCCCTTGACACCTTGACAAAAGCGGTGACCATGCAAGAGCAAGCCACTGTACAGACAGCGCTGCTCAGCATAAAGGTCTTTATTGGGGTCACATCCGGCTCAGACCACCCAGCCATGTGGGGATCACCCATTCATGAGCATGTGACCCAGAGCCCCAGCTTGTCTTGGCCACGATGACAAATGAGACAAAAAGTATCTATAATTCTTTCATAGAAATGTATGACCTTTGGTTTTGAGGATCTTGATGAAAAAAACGTCTTAGGTACAAAACAGTAGTTTGATCACTGTAGTCCGGTATTAGTCCATACGGGAGTATGACAGTGTCATTGCAGACACAACACTTGGTTCACCCTGCCTTTGGGACAGCAACATGCTGATAAAGGTTACCAAACCACATTATCCGGGGGCCCAAAATTGGTGTTTTCATTCACAACCAAAAATACCTTTTTGTGTACCTCACATTTCCTGCAGATGGCAGTCATTTAACAGCAATGGTAGATAACAGACGGAATGTCACATCCTCTGACCCCAGTGTCCGTAAGTGAGCACTCTGAAGAAGCCTATTATAGCTGAACCTTTAGTTGTGGCGGATACTCTTGTTCTGGGTGACGTCAAGCAATTTTGGTGCTCGGCCTTAGTATGTCAGAGGCGCTAACACACAATAGTGTCCTTATAATCAGGCCTATGAGTGTACATTTCAATGGCCAGTGAGTCACATCCTCTTTTAGAATGACGTTTGAGTCTAGATATGACTATTGAATTGAACAGCTGAATAATCTTGTTTGCTAGTTTTGTGAAATAGTGAGAGGGATTTGATAATGTGCCTAATTTCATTAAAAAACCTCAAAGGCTATGAACAATGAAAATACTTTTTCACGGAGCATTTGCGTCAATATTTGTCCAGAAGATCATCTGGAATTATAATTTAACTGATCCACACATATCCCAAAGTGCATGCACAAAAGCTCTTCACAC
Organism: Aplochiton taeniatus; assembly: GCA_017639675.1. NCBI lineage: Eukaryota > Metazoa > Chordata > Actinopteri > Galaxiiformes > Galaxiidae > Aplochiton > Aplochiton taeniatus. The sequence continues at coordinate 6,683,130 of CM030183.1, read as the reverse complement.
GGGAACCTCTTAAACTGCTTAGGTCCTAGATCTAACTTTGAGCCCAATAACTGGTGCTGTTTTAAAAGGCACAGTGTGGGGTCTCTCTGTGCATTGGTGATATTATTTACGCTTGGGTTATCTAAGCTTTCCACTCCTCTGATACTAGTCTTACAAGATCTGTTTGAGAAACAGCAGGCTCATTGAAGATTAGCCTAGGGTAGAAGAAGGAGGAGACCCCATTCCAAGACATTGATGTCCCCTGCTGTATCGGCCAGCCCTGAGACCATCTCCCCTCTCTGAGGCCACGCTGACCCTGGGCCTGCCAGGCAGCACTCCAGTGTGACCACGCTCCTTTAGATGGGCCTGATAGGCTCAGCAGGTTTAAGCAGGCTGCTAATTGGATAAGCTTTTAATCTTCGCATCATCGCCGCCCTGCTGGATCTGTGGCAGAGCGAGAAACAGATCAGAAATCCCTTTCAGTAAACATGGCTTGATTGTGATTCGACTTGTATTTCAAATACATGAGGATAGATAAATATAAACAATTGCTCTGAAACAAAACTTCCAACATCACCTTTTGAAAAGAGTGTTATTAATAAATTGAGGCCCAAAATAAATCCACAGGCTGTAGGGTAGTCCTACTGCACTACAATGTTTTGCCCAAATACAAAGCTCCTCCTGAACTCCCTGATCCTAAATTACCTCTAAGCTGTCATGCAATCTCTGACAAAACGCAAACATGTTTATTCAGCCTACACATAAATGCCAAATACTGTATTTGACCGCTGACAATTACGACATGTTTATTTCCTCACACATTGATATTCTAAAATGGTTGTCCTGTCTGTGTGTTGTTCCCACAGTATTTACTTTCCAGTTGCTTTAGTCATGAACGCAAAAACAGATGTGCTTTTTTTTGGTCCATTCACACATCATACAATCGTGCTAAAGTCATCTCACCCGATGCCACTGTGATGAGGACATTTGATATCTGTTGAGAAATCTATGTTGTAGGCGACATATGTTAGGGAGCGACAAGTGAGTTGGCCAAGGAATGACATGCATGCCAGTACAAGGCAGGAGAACATGCTTGCGAAAGGAAGTCCATGGGTTCCGGCGGGGGGTTGCCTGCCAGCTGTGTGAACCGCATGCTCCTTTTCTCCAGATGCTGGAGATGTCCTCATGAGCTGGTCTCACCGCTGTGTGCCATGTGTGTGTGCGTGTGTGTGTGTGTGTGTGTGTGTGTGTTCATTTATTCTTTTCTTGTTTTTAGAGCCATTTCAGAGATATCAACTTGTCGTCGGCGAGCACCATCCGTCATTTAAGGGCTGCCAGCTTCCTAGCGCAGGGGTTCATGTCGAAAGAATTTGAGATTTAAGTCCAAGTTAATCAGCTCTCTGGCTGCTTTTCTTGGCATCGCCTAGGCCCACCACGATACCACAAGCCCGGACAACAGGGTAATTACAAACTCCTATCCCACCGAGTGTTGTCAGCGATGACATGACTGGTGTTTTCCTGCTCATCTCGGCCTAGTGAATACAGAGGATGACACACTTCCACGACATGGGAAACGGGGCGTTGTTGTAGATCGTTCCTCTGTGCCTCTCGACTTCGCACCACCTACCACAGTGAGGATAACAGTAGTTTGTGTGTATTTCCTCAATCTTGTTTTATGGGTCCGGGTATTAAAGAAATGACAGGATAATTGTGCCTGCGTGTGTTACCCTGGGGATTACAGGGATGGTGTTTGGAGGGCACCGTGGCCACACAGAACTAACGTTGATAGTTTTGAACAGAGAAGCCCTGTTCTACCACTGTAGCTGTGGTTTCATGTTGGGTTGACTCTTACCTTAAACACATTTTATCCTGGTATGTTATTATTATTTTTTTATACGTTCTTTTTTGAGCAACATGAAAACAGGCTATTCCAGGACAGAGAAACTGAAATTAGGCTGTAGCTGAGAAAAGAGCACTCTCTGAAAAAGTATTGCACAATTCAAACCTATCTGCATGTCTAAATGTGGACTGGTACCGTTTTTATTTTGGAAAAACAGCATATATATGTATAACAGAGTTTAACAGATTTGACTGCAGCAGGATCCACAATTGAACTTGGTCATTTACCAAGTAAAGCAACAAAGGGCCATGTCCTCCCCTTTCCAGTGTGCACCCCATAACTTGCGCTACAATGACCTTCACGGGAGCTGTTCATCGCAATGTTGTTAAAATAAGACCTCTGGGCTGTAGGTAGCACTCCGTCTGTCTAGAGAAATATGGACGGGAGGTTTTGGGCCCATACGAGGCGCAGGACACTGTGAAGAACGGGCCCCACCATTCCAGAGTAAATCCTGGGTCTGCAGGAAGGAAGACCCTTCATCCATCTAGGCCGGACCCTGGAACCTGCCAGCACAGTGACTTACTGTCAGCCCCTGTGTCCTGCAGATGCTGCTTGTTTGGAGGTCTGGATGGTAGGAGGAGGTACGGGAAGGAATGACTGATGTCGGGGCCGGAGCAAACGGAATGTGCCAGACGTCCATAGGAAACGGGAGTTTGGGCTGGACAGGCGAAGCGAGAGAAGCAGTTAACAGCACAATCCAGTGGTATTTCCAGTAACAACCCCTCATTAAAGCACCTCTGTTTCCAGCTTTTTAAATGAGAGTGGGGGTTCACTGTGGCACGCTGATTCCGTTTGACCTGTTTTAATATTACACTATAAGGCTGCAGTCGTTTAAAAAAAAAAAAAAAATAGCCTTCCCTCCAGGACATTACTCATTCCCGTTTTTATAATGCATTCTCCTCTGCAGTGGATGAAACATCTTTCAAGTGGTTTCACAGTGTCTGTGGTATAAGAGAAGTGTTCCATTCCCGGTGAGATTTGCTCTCGTTATTTTTAAACTCCAGAGGTTACATCCATCCATAAATCACCTGGCCCACGGTGTCTAAACGTTTCGGGCTCAGCCGGCAGTGAATTTACGACCCACAGCAAGCGTAGTGAAGAGGCGGCCTCTGGGTCCGTTTGCTCTTTTGCTGGAGCTCTTGTACATATTTAGAAAAAGTGTGAGGTGATGTCGTGGGTCGGACTACCCTATCGGCATGGTTACTGTCGTACCTCAGTGTTCTCTTGACCGCTTGATGAGATACAGCGCAAATAAGCAGGCTAAATCCTTGTATAAATTCTCTTTACGTGGAGAGAATCAACGCACGGGGATCTGGGTGGCAGGCAGACAGCCAGTAAGCAGCTCAGTGACACTATGCAGGGTTTAACCTAAGGCAGAGAGAGCTGGAAGATTATGGTGGACTGGTATTCACGTTTAGGGCTCTTTTTCCTTTGCTTTCAAATACAGCTATTTAAACTTTGCGCTTTCAACCAGGTTTGGTATAAGAGTAAATAGCAATAAAAAAGGGATTGGAGTGTCTCATTCCAAGATTTTATTTAAAAACAAAAAAAAAAGGCAATCTACCTCATATTGAGTGATGTCACTTCCATGTCAACAGTTTCTGTTTGTCTCAACTCTGTTACGTGAGAATGTTCAACAGACCTGGCCCTCCTCTTTTCCTCTTACTCAACCCATCCCCCTCTCTGTAGCTACTGTAGCACCATTGAGGCAATGTAGAATAAAATGCGCATGCTTTTTAATTTTTTTATCTTAACCAATTGCACAACTATATGGTGATAGAACCTACAGGAGATGAAATGGCAACCCCTCTGGTGGAAGCATTAGTTTGTACTGCAGGCCTCTTTATCCACTCAATGAATAGCCCACTTGTTGAATGTCAAAGTCGGAAGAGGGAGACTGACAGATGCTGGGCGACAGGTGCCCAGAGAATGCCATGGGCGGAGGGAGGGGCCTCATCACAGTGGTGGGGTTCAAAGGTCACGAAGGAGGAATAGTTGGGTGAATAGCCATAGACAGAGGACGAGGAACTTGGGGTCCATGTATCATTCTGTGGAGACAAAAGCTTGCCTTGTGGCTCCTCTATGTTCTCTTTCAGTGAGCACATCTGCTGGGTGTCACCAATTCTCTCTGATTCCACAGACATATATCTCTTTTCAATCACTTCAAGGGCAATAACTGGCTTTCTTAGGCTGTTGCTCAGCCATGTAGATGTCTACCACAGATGTTCCCAGTTATTATGACGTCAGCAACGAGGAAGCTGATTGTAATTATATTACAAATACGACATTAATTATTCCGTGCTAATGAGGTCGGAGGATGTGAGAAAACACCAGCGTCTCTTTAACCTGTCTGTTTTGGTCGCCCAGTAGCCATTAGTATCTCTCTCTCTCTCTAACGTTGTGTTTGGCAGGGCATCAGTAGACTTCCCGCCAGCCAGGCAGGCAGTGTGCCCTGGGCCGGCCTAGTAAAGGGACTGGTACAGGAGCGATTCTAATTTCACTGCATGGTGGAGTAAGCGTGTGCCACTTCTCCCTCAGAAAGACCAGGCCATGCACCAGCTCACAGTAGGGAGCCCGTTAGAATCCTTTAAAAGGCACGGCGGGGGACTTCTGTGTTCCCCGAGAGATTATTGCCCTGTGATTCATGCTGTTTGATTTAGCTGCTGCGCGAACCGTCTTTCGGCACGTTTCAAAGACACAGGTCAAACAAAGATTTGCAATTCAAGCAGCGTCTTACACTGTCAGTGGTGAACCGTATTTAGAATGTAATACCGGCAAAGAGCTGAAAAAAAGGGCATGCATTCCTTTTGCAGTAGGTGTTTATGTGTAATGTGTGTGTGTGTGGGTGGGTGTCCTATCCATAACAGAGGAATTCCCTTTTCTGTAAGGATGTTTCAGGTGCCGCTCTTTCAAAAACATTTTCGTTGGCCCCTGAAGTTAGTGTTCACCCCAAACAAGAGCTCTCTGCCAGGCCTAGTGTTTCCTCAGCTGGTGGACAACCTCCGCTGTCTCACGCATCTCTTCCTCTGCCATCCATTTCCCCCTCAGCTCCTCTTCCCTTTCAACATGTCTACGGAAGGCCAGCAACACGGCCTGCACCACGCATTTTGTTCCGTATTCTAATTTTAAACTAAATTAAACTGACTTTTCCTGACAACAGCAAATACATACATTCCAAGCTAATCAAGCACAGCATCATTGAACAAACTGTGGTAGGGCGTTTGGATTATTTCCGCATGTGGTACATTAGATTCCAATATGCAAGTTTATTGGTATAAACATAAGCGCCTAAAAACTTTATAGGAGCTATGCGTCAGCTATTTGTAGGAGCCATTATAAAGATATTGGTTGGCAAAGTATGTGCCAACCAGTGCTGCCAATCTGCCTGTCTTTTGCTGGCCTGTGTCACAAGATATTGGACTCGTATATCAGGCAAAGAAATAGCTTCCACAATATGTTTCAGTTGAAACAAACATGTAAGTCTTGCTTGGTGCTGGTGAAAATGATCATATCCTGAAAGAAAAACAATTGCCACCGCTCAAGACCTCCCTGCACTTCAAAGTAGGTGTTACAACCTAGCTCAATGACCTGTGCCAGTATGAACCCCAACTACAGTTATGAAGAAAAAAAAATCCAATACGTGGCAACATGGGAGAGAGAGAGAGAGAGAGAGAGAGAGAGAGAGAGAGAGAGAGAGAGAGAGAGAGAGAGAGAGAGAGAGAGAGAGAGAGAGAGAGAGAGAGAGAGAGAGAGAGAGAGAGAGAGAGAGAGAGAGAGAGAGAGAGAGAGAGAAAGGAATGAGGTTAGGGCCGCACTTTGAAGTCCAGCCTTTCTTTTCCAAAAGAATAAGGGCACAGGAATCACCTGCCATAAAGAGCTTGGTCCACGGGACTTGAGTAAGCGCTGAGCTTTTTTTTCTTCTGGTGCCTGTGTGGTTATAGGTCCCAGGGGAGGCCTGGCCCCGGCCCCTGTGAGATCACATCGGCGTGGATCAGGCAGGCAGGTCTCCAGCCGGAGGTGGAACTAATGGGCCCATGTGTCCGCGGAGACACTTCTGAGAGCCAGATGCCGGGAGGAGAGACGTTTTCACACCACGTCCCCCGGAGTGAATGGAGGGGAGTCCGCCTGTCGAGCCTCACACGCATGTCTGTGTTGGACACATAAACCAGTGTACGTCCACATGCAACCCTCACTTATGTACAATACTGTGCAGGAAAGAATGCACACATATCATCCTCTTTCACGCGCTGAAGCTCGCGCCCTGTCTCTTGTCCCTCTCTCTCTCTCAGCCAAGCACACACACTCTCACACCCCCTCAGAGACACCTCCAGTTTGTTGAGTCTATGCGGAGACTGTTTCCACTCTGCCTTCCATTGATGTGGCACGTGAGGTGAAGCAGTCTAATAAATAGAATTCAGACCTCACATCTCCAATGCGATCTGCCCGCCCTAGTTAAAGTCACGTACAGGCGCCGGTGATAGGGGCCGGCCCTGTTATTAATGCCGCCCTGACCTCGGTCGGACGTCTTATTCCAAGTGCTTAACGACTACCATCCCTCTATTTGTTTCAGCTGTCCGACCGTTAACCCCTCAGTAGAGGACTAGATCCCAAGGGAATCTTGCTCGGGACATTGCGTTGACCTGACTCAAAGCAAAAACTTGGTTCATAATAATCCTATCTATTGTGATATTTTCAAAGGTATTTCAAAATGGTGGTGTTCTAACTAGCAGATTATCAAGACCAAGCTAGCTAACTAATTCCACACTGGCAGTGAGCAATATAGTTCATGGATGAATTCTTTTTTAAGAAAAAAAAAAAAAACGGGTTTCTTCTTGTTAGCTGAGGCCCAGATTAATCAGTTGGGGCTCACAAGAAAGTGCCAGTATGAACATTTTAAAGCAAGAGTGAATCAACACTTAATCAAATACATTTGGCCACTCATTTATGGACGCCATGAAAACATGAACAACGTAGAAAAACAACAACAAGATGTCGTGACAGGGGTTGGTCAATAAAAGAGTCAGTCTTTTTTTTTCCTTTTACAAGATTCCTTTCCTGACCCCAGTCATTTCTTTCAACAGTGTTGTTGGTGCTGTGAGAAACATTGTGTGAACTTGCATATTGAATTGGAACGTGAGTGTCACCAATCCTCCCTGATCACTGCCAGCACTGCCAGAGCGGAAGGCTGACGGGGGCCAGAGAACACAGATAACGGGACCACCCCCTCTTCCTATCGGGTGTATTGCATCCTGGACTCCTGTCTGGATGAAGGCAGGGACGCATGACACGCAAGCCCCAGTAGACCTCCTGAGAGAGTGGTGCTTTGATCGAGGGAGGCCACGTCAGAGTTAGAGACAGGGAAGCGTCAGTGACGTATCCTCAGCCTCAGTGAGTTATGAAGCATGGCTAGTAGCTGGATGTAATTGGGTTCTTGCTAGAAAAAACAAAAAAACAACATAACTCTGCAAGTGATCTAAGTACAAACAAAAGACCAGACTGATTATCACTTTGTAGCTAAGAATAAGGTGGCAATGAGTCACCGTTTTGGAACACAGCAGGAAGCAGGCTCCCAACCAAAACTCTGCTCTGCATGCTACTAGAAAACAGTGTGATGTGCTTTTCTTCATTGGAGATGAGAGGACCGTACTGAAATACAAGAATATTCAGTCCATGACGAGTTATTTGGAATGCCAATTCTTTTCTAAACCCGCGTTCAAGTTTTATCCTTCACTCTAGAGCATGTCCTTATTGAAGCCTCGTTGATGTAATCAAAATGTGTTTTTCCATTTACCACGAGTTAATTGATTCACTTTCGGAGCGTCTAGACGCTGCTCATTATGGTGCTGAAAGATTCACTCCTCCATCTCAGAGATTGTCAGATGCATTTGCGCTGACACACTCTATTAGTGGGATCGTGCTGTCACAGTTGTCCTGTTCATCAGCTTTTCCCTCAAACACATTAGTGTGGCTTACCTCCTAATTAAAATGTTCCGCATGTTGAGTGGTCACCTTTCCTAGCAAAACAAATGGGATACGTGTTGATTCACGTGCATACCTTTTGAAAGGTGGTCTGCTGCATACGTATGTAGGATGTGGTGTGTGTGTGTGTGTGTGTGTGTGTGTGTGTGTGTTTGTGTGTGTGTGTGTGTGTGTGCGTGTGTGTGTGCGCGTGCGCGTCTGCTTGTCTCTCTGTGCACATATTTAGCATCAGACCCTACACACTTTCAGGCACCATTCTGTTCCAGAACAAGGGTTTCAGAAATGTGTTCAACATGTTGGCCTTCCATCTTCAGGATGACATAACACAAAGCCATGTTCCAGGCATGTTTATCACTCTTTGTCCTCACCCGAATAATGGGAAAACGAGCTGTTACCAGCTGTAACCTATCAGTGTGCGTCTCTCAGGCAACTCGGCCACAACTTGCCCAAGAGATGGAGGCGGTGATACTAACTGGTAAGCATAGTGTAGCGCTACAGGAGAGAAATAGGAGCAATATTGGAGATTGTTAGGGTTGTCAGTATTTGAAGGATTTCTGTTTTGAAGTTACTTGCCGCTCAGTACCGTGATATTTGCAAAAGATGATATCTTTAAGCTCTAACATATAATGTCCATATGATATAATATTATTTCATATAATATAAATAAATGTAATATCATATAACAATGTTTCATATATTATAATTCAATTATATTATATACATTAGAAAGTGAATTGGTAAAAACGATGTTCTCCTTTCTGAGGTCACTTTGAGGATGGATATATATCTGTGTGTGTGTGTGTGTGTGTGTGTGTGTGTGTGTGTGTATGTGTGTGTGTGTGTGTGTGTGTGTGTGTCTGTGTGTCTGTGTGTCTGTATGCTGGTATGAAGTTTTGAATTAGACTTCCCCTTCACTGAGCTGTAGGTCTGACCTGTGCCTTCCTCCTGTGGTCCCTGTGGATGACTGCTGGGAGAGAGGTGTGTTTGATGTCGTATTGATGCTGGGCCTTTTGATGCAGACTCCCGCTTTGATGCTGGCGATGAACTGTATTGGAATGCCACCCTGGGTGACACGTACTTTGCTCATCTTAGATCGGGAGCATGAGGACTGATGTCAAAATTGAGGTGTGCCTTCTTTTTGATCCTGACAACAGATTTGTCACCAAGCTGACACTTTGGACTGGACCTAATAGTGGATGTCCTACAAGGAAGATTAGAGTTAACTTTGCCTTTCATAACTATAAAAAAAACCTGCTTTAAAATATATATTCCACATATTTGGTGTATTTTATTCGTTTTAAAATGCATATGTCCATCGATAAATTCCCTGACACTCCATTACAGTGCCCATGAAAGAGATACAGTATGTTCTGGAGGGAAAATAGTGAGATTTCCTACTGTAGTTCGCTGTCTGTTTTATGGTTACATTTCTGTTCCTTCCTGACTGTTAGATGTCTCGCTGTATTAATACGACATGAGAGGAGCCTGATTTACTGGTATCCCAGGACCACTTTGCTTTGACGCTGCTTTTATGTGAGACTCTGCAGGAAGGAACAACACGCTGACCGTGATAGCAAAACCAGACCCATACCTTACACTTTCCCACTTATTTTTTCATATGTTCAGGCTTACCCAACTCCTTTATGGATTGATGGTTATATTTTCAGCAGTCTTTCAAAACCTCTGATGACTTCATTGTTAAAGTTCTTTGCTTAGAGTGTAGAGTAGCATCTTAGTGATAATCCGTTGGAAAAATAGGTCAAGTCACCATATTTATGTTTTTGCCGACTAGACGCCAAAATGATCCCACATAAGGGCTTTAATGCTGTTATATATCAAGACAATGTATGTGAGGGGGCTGTACTTCCCTAAATCCCACTATTGGTCAATGTTCAGTTTCCATGCACCTCTCCCATTCGACCTAGAACTGTCTGGTTGCTTTTTAGAACTCCATGGAGGGCCAGGAGCAAAAAGGCAAAAATGGCAGGGAGAAAAAAGTGATTGTGAAATGTGGGAGCGAGGGGTATTTGGCAGGCCATGTCTTGTTTGCTCAGTAAACCCCAAGTCTCTGTGTTTTTTTGCTCAGGGAAATGCCCACATTGTTGAGCTTGGAGACGATGGTTACAGGCCAGCGCGGGGGCCCAGCCTGGCAGTTTGGGAGAAACAACAAGATGAAGGTCAGCTAATATAGCAGTTAATTCCACTTCCTGGTCGCCATGACATCCAGGCCGGGTTTATTTGACGATCCCAGACCCCGAAGTCACTCTGCACTTTGTTTAGTCCGTGAGTATTTCTCGTGTGAGCCAACACTTGCGGATATTAATGCACTCGGGCGCGGGGGGGGGGGGGGGGGGGGGGGGGGTGGATGGGGCTCGTCCAGTTAGGTAAAGGAAGGTTTTAGTTCTACTCATCCTCCTCTCTTGGCCCTGCTTGGATTTGCCGGCATCATTTTGTTAAGTGTTTCTTATACTACGATTTATTTGAATCGACTATTAAACATCCAAGATGTTGAACAAATTGTTCACTGTAACCAGACGGCGTGGAGAAAGCCCCCGGTGTGTGTCGTCGGTCTCCCTCTTTGTTCGGTGTCCTTTTGGACGTGCTTGGCTCTATTAAAGCCCTGAAGGTGAGAACAGAGTGCCACTGTCAACCAACTGAAGGACTCTTCTGGGGGAGCGGACCCCTTTTCAACCAGCATTGAGATGCCATACCTCTCCTGCATGCTTCAGTCTTCCGTCAGCGCACGTGAAACAGACAGGGAAAAAGCCAGTTCATGAGCTCATTGTCTTAACAATCGTTTACCTATGCGCTTTTGAGAAACGGCAAAAGGGAAGGGGGAGGGGTGAAAAATATAGTACACACCATCCAAAAGCCAAGTGCCTTAATCCTGCATGGAAATGGTAATGAGAGGAGAGAAACCCCGGTCTCTCACTCCGTGTGCACTCAGTTACCCAGGATGGAGCCGAGGCCTCTCTAGTGGGGCTTCTCCAGCGATGGATAAGACGAGCCTTTGTGCTCCAATCTAGTAAGCCAAAAATACAGCTTTTGAACCATGCACGTTGAAAGAAAGAGAGAAATAGAGAGGGAGATTGGGAGAGACTGAATGAGCGAGTGAAGAGGGGGTGGAAGAGCTTTGAGGGTGTTACTGTCAAATGCTGAGTGTGAAACATGTTTGGAATCTGTGATGTGTGTGTGGGTGTCGGTGTGTGGGTCGACGTGTGAGTGTGTGCGTGCATAACGCTCACCACAAGGGTTAATATCAAGTACTTCTTTAAGCCCCCCCCCTCGATTTAGACTCCATTAAGGTGCTTCAGGCTTTGTTTCATGGACTCCCATTCCCCCATACTTAAGCCCTACTGTGAATGAAGGGTGCATTGAATAGAAATAAAACGGAGATGATGGGCTGGGTGAGGGTCCATCAAACAGTGACTGAAAAATGCACACCAACTGGCCGTGTATCTGCATTGTTATCAAACTTGTGAGAACATGCACTAAATTATGTGTAGGACAGGGCGCCTGTATGTGAACCCGGATGTCAAACGGTTGCTTTCAAGAGAACAGGTAGAGCCATGAGTAATTACTGTGATCTTTCTGAAACATTTGGCGATGTTTATTCGTATTATTCGTCTAAACCCACCAGCGGTATATTGATGATAACATCAAAGTGATTTTGGAGTGAATTTATCCTCTGCCCCAAAGTTCTTAACTAAACATCGCTTGAAAACTACGTTTGGTGAACTGAGGAAGCACAGAGTCATATTGTTTGGTGTGCGATTGGCTGCTTTAGAAGCAAACAAAACAGCATCTGTGATGCAGGGGCGATTTAACGGGGGGTTAAGATGAGGGAGCATGGGGCCAAGTGGGTTTTCATAAAACAAAGGCCATGATTGCATATAACACTTTTTAGCATAGAGTAAAAGGATCTGAACTCCCTGGACAAAAAAACAGACTTTGGCCAATACAATTTTAAAAGCCTTTCCCTGACTTAAATGAAAAGTGGGTGAACCCTTAAATGAAGTCCTTCTTTCACACCCCTGGAGGCGAAGGGAAAGCTGGTGAGAAAGGAAGAACTTTGTTGGTGTCGGATTATCCTCGGTGGTGTCGGTCCTCTTCTTCTGAAGTCCCCATGAGGCACCTCCTCCCCCGCCGCTAATCCCATCTCCCTTCAGCTCTCCACCCAAATACATACACCACATAGAGGAAGCCTCATAAACAAGCTCAATATTAGACGACTTTTTGTCTGTGAATTGACATGGCTATGAGTGACGTGACAACTGCACATTACATTAATGTCTTTGTGACTGAGGTTGGTATTAAAGGGGTAATTGCACTGCAATACTGTCTTTGTATTTTCGTTATCGCTCCAATTTTTCAATCTGAATGCTCTGGTGGGCCCATTGACCTGGCTTGTTTTGATGAAAGAGAATTGTCTGTCGGTGAACCCTTCCTGTTGCTACATGGGTGGTCAGAGTAATACACAGACATCAGTGAGTTTTAGAGAAGTTTTTTTAAAACTTCTCTAAAAATGTCTTAAAAATAACCACATTTAGAATGGCAATACTTCCTCGTTAGTGTGTTTTGAATAAGTAAATGTTATGTGTGATTACTGAGCACTCCTTTTGGGTATTTTGCAGTAAATTGGTTCACGGAAATTTTGGGTGTATGGGCATCAATGTCTCCAAAGCAATTTTAAACCAAGCAGATGGAAATCAAATGATCTGCAGAGTAATGTGTGCAGGTGGTGCCCTCAGTAGTCCCATAACATCAATGTTTACCTTTCAAAGACAAGTCAAGGGGCACGGAACACTGAAGAAATCGCTGTAAAACGCGACAGCTTTTCACATCTGACAAAGATATCAAGGTATTTTCTATTCATCTCTCACCACACAGTGGTTTCCAGTAAGATTTTCTTCTATAATGGAAGGATTTTCTATTTCCTCTCGGCTTCTTGCCACTTCCTCTTTCTCCCAGCTGCTGTTGGAGCACACAGGCTGAGGCCAGAAGGGCACCGTACAGCCAAACCCATCCTACCCAGCCATGCCCTGTCACACCATCGGCCTGGCCCCCGTACGACCAGCGGAAGCTGTTTGTTATCGGAGGAGTCTGAGGACGTTAACAGAGAGACAATAGCAGGAGGATGACCGACGAGTCGCTTGATCCGCACACGCCACGGAATGTTCCAGTGTGTTTCTAAGGCGGGTTGCTGGGGCGTCGGGATGGAACTCGAACCTCGTCCCAGTCCACTAGATGCGGCATGGGAGCTGCCTTTGGAATGTTCGCTAACTCTCCAAACCCTACCACCAAATCTCTCTTGTCCTGAAGGAGAGAGGGAGAGCCTCACCCACATAAAGACCTCGTCTCCACTCTCCCCTCACACCCTCATCACACTGCACATGCGAGTCGTTCTGTAAACTCTACAATTATTTAGACAGTGAGAGGTCCCCCCCCTTTTGTGACTCACAAAAGTGCATAGTTTGAATGTTTAAAAAAAAGTGTTATTTTCAAGGACTGTGAACACTTGAATCTAGTTGCAGTATTAGATTAACAGGCCTTGATATCCAACTCCAGGCTCAGAAAACACATTTTCAGTGAATGTCTGAACCAGTGTGTGTTATAGGTTTACACTCCTCTAGAGTGACTTCATCCTTCTATTTCTCTTATTTCTTTCCCCCATCGCAAAGGATGGAAAGTTAGGGTAGTTTTTTATGGCGAGCCAGGCTGGTGGCTCTGGTTTTTAACACTAATGGGGAACACAGCCTATGTCTAAGGGGGGTGGTTATTTATTTGCTTGAATCCCTGGGAGAAGTTTGGATTGCGTGTCTCCTTTGAGGGCAATCCAGTTTACTTTGCCGTAAGTGCAAAGTGGCACAACCACGTAAACTGAAAAAAAAACTAGCACACAGTCAAGGATGGGTTTGTCTTGGTAGCAAGAACGTTTCGTTGGATTTGCAATTATGTTAAAAGCCCAAACCGTAAATGTCAACTCTCCATCTTACATTGCAATCGGTGACTCTACTTTTAAAGGCTGGTGATATCACCACTTGAATTATATTCTGGTAGTATAGAGGTTTACAGAGCTCTGAGATCCAATACAAATCATGAGAGGTAATAGCTAAATCAACTTTCTCTGTTGTAAATGACGGAGGTTCTCGGGTGGTAATGAATAATAAATATTATATCAAACTTGTGTCAAAGATAAAAGTTTAAAACACTGCCTTTCTTGGAGTGTTGTGAAAGGGTCCCGTTAATTTGCTGTTTGAACACGCTACAGGTTCAACAGAGCAAGACTACAGCAATTATTATTATTAAGACATGAATTGTGGTACACTAATGAGCACCTTTGGATCAAACTTTTAGACTTATATGTTCAGTTAAAAGACTGCCACCTAGAATGTTGAATATATCGTTACCTCTATTATTACCATACATAGGCCTACTGTAAATTAGGAACCTTTGATATAAAAAGGAACAAAAGAAAAAAAACTAAAGAAAGCAGATGTCAGATCACACACCACTGGTTCTTTTACAGAGCTTTATTTCAGATGAATTAATTTTCAGTTCTACCAGGCTGTTGAAAAGCTACAGACTTGTCAATACAGTTTCATCATTACAGCCGTCTACTATCAAACGTAACCAAGTAACCAAAATAGAAATAAAAACAAGAGAAAGAACAAGACACATCGTTTCATGTGTCATTAAATATATTCATTTGTAATAAACATAATATATTAGTATGCATTACAGGACATTACACAACCTTTTGCGATGAACACAGCAAAACAACATTTACAAGCCTTATGAACACAAGTTTAGATATAACAGATGTGCAGCAGAATGAATCAGGTCGGGAGTACCGCTTTCCATCTGTCTGGAAAACTGGTCAAGGTGTACACAAAGGATAGCATTGATTGAGAGAAATATCATGTATTACTGATAGAAATGTGTCTGAACAGACTTTAGTATTGTACAGTGTTATACTCTATTGGAGAGTGCACTGTTAGTGAGTGTGTATATGTGTGTGTGGGTCCTCCCCTTAGTCAAAAGTCAAGGGTGACCCTCTCTCTGCTGCAATCCACTGTGTGAAATCCTCACGTAAAACAGGAAGATTTAGCTAGCTCTGCATTCATTTGTCAGTCCATTTATCAAGCCTATGGTATTCAAAACTCTGGTTAATAACATATGGAGACATATCTAGTTAATGCTGAACAGAAAATAATACTATACAACTATGTATACATAACATTTAAAGAGTCGCTCATCCCTTCAGTTGCGTACAAAGTAACGTCACAAAAAGGAATGCCATGGTTGCTTTCAGTCTTGAGGGGAGAAATGTGACATTGGCACAGTGTGAAGATCAAATCAGTACCAAAACATCTGCGACAGTTCTCAACTCCACAGGATGTTTCATCGCAACATACTGTATGCATGCGTACGTGTACACAATCATCATTAGCTTTCAGTCATTGGAATAGTGCGCATGCAATGTCAACGGATTGGAAACGCTTTAGATAGGCTTTCAAACCTTTCTCCTCATGCTTTCTCATTTCCCTTCATTTCAAATTTGTGTCTGGATGGATCACGTTATCCGCGACACCCCACAATGACACATCCATTGTAACTATAGCAACACAATTTCCCAGCTGGGATAAAACATCTAATAAGAGCAAGGGTAACCTTTTAATTAGCCAAACTATTGTAATGAAACAATCATCAGGAATTATGTTTGTTGAAAAGGCATATTCAGTTTTCTAGAAGAAAATATTGATTTTGTTTCCATGCGTTGATAATAATTTTGGGGGACTATGAACAATCAACATGCTGCATCTTAATGTAACAAACACTGCTGACTAGTATTAAGTGCATGGTTGACACATATAGTATATACTAAAAACTATTTGATGCTAAAGCATTTATTCAAAACAACTTCTACAAAACAAGCACTACTGAACAGGTCATATCCACAGAATAATGTCTTTGTTTTAAAACAGAATAAAGAACGTGAAATATATATCATATCATGGCACTCTGAAGTAATTTACATGAAATATTCTGAGGTAATACCAACACATGAGAAAGTGAAGGCGCATTCAGGTAATTGGCACAAGTGACTTTCTCTTTCTTTTTACACCTCGTACACCACTGTAAAAACGAATTTTAATGACCAATTAGGAGTGTTAACACTCTGAGCAGTTTACACAATTTTATTGTGACAGGACCTGGTAAGAGGGAGCCATAATCCCCTTGATGTTATGCCAAGGCCAGGCCACCTCTAGAAAACGCTTTACACAACACAGTATAAAAAATGAGCCTGCAAGACACAGGTATATGACGAAGTCGATTGATTTCTGGGGATGGAAAAAAAATACAACTGCATCGTGAATAGAGGAGAGAGGACATGAAATATTAGGTGCAAACTGTGCAAACTCCACAACACAATAAACCTTGAAGGACCAAACAGAAACAGAAAAACAAGCTGTAAAATGAGCTCCTTCACAAATGTCCCTAGAACACTAAATTATATTTTTTGCTTCCACTCAAAGCAGCAGCAGTCAGTCACTTTTTCTCTCTCTCCTCCTTTTTTCCCCTCTGATTCTCTGTCATTTGTTGAACCCTCTCCAGTTTCTTCCTTTTCCTCTAGTTCTCCTTCTCTCTCTCTGTTCCACTGACTGGAGGTGTTATCATTCTTCCTCCATCTCTTCGCTCCCCTTTCCCCACCTCCTCTTAGCACTTGCCCCTCTTGTCGCGCTGCTGGAACTTCCTAAGTCGCCGGCCCCAGAGATCCTTCCATGGGATGAGCAGGCTGCCCTTGTCCGCCACCACACCACTCTGCCCGGGGGAGTCGTCGTCCATGCCCAGCAGAAGGTACTTCCTGCCGGGCTTAATCTTGGGACATTTGCAGGCCACGTCTTTGGCGCGCACCCACAGGAGCTGGTCTCCGCGGCGGATGCGGTGCTCGCCTTGTTTGTAGACGGATATTATGTTGACGGTAAACTTCCACCACTCGCCCGCCTTGTCTCCTTTGAGGACGTGCACCTGGACAGCTAGTGGAAAACAAGGCAAAAAAGGGGGGGGGAAGTCAGTACGAAAATGAAGTACCTGTCGAATAAGAATCCCTGGTTAAAAAGTTGACACACACATTCATATTTTTACGATGCGGGGTGAGCAGTGAAACAATAATAGCTGCTGGCTTTCCATCCTCCTTCTGTTGTCCAAAAGGCCCAGGGGTGACCCCACAGTAAAACTGAGCAGCAACTATAAATGTGCAGTTTTACAACTGCTCCAATAACTGCGGCTATGTTTGAACACAATCCAGAAATGGCTGACCCCACTGTGTCAATTGCTCTATTTGGCCCCTCCCCTCAGCCCTGACCCTTGACCCTCTCCTTTTCGGTCGACTAGCATGCTCCGTATTACAGCAACAGTTGCCATGGTGCTCCATGGGCATTGACAATAGCTGGCCACCGAGGGCATTTGAATGAGCACCTCCCTGTGACGGCCAGTCGTTTTTGACTGCAGCGGAGGTATCCGTAGAAACGCCTTTCCCTTTCCTCAACTGTCAAGTGTGGAGAAATACTAGCGGAGACAAAGCCAACTGTAACAAATTCTGCATATATTTTAAAAGAAAGAAATATCACATCTGTTTGGAATAAACATCAAAAAGCCTTTTCAAAGGTCCTACCATCTTTCAGGTGAAAAGAGCTCTATTCGCCTTTTAAGAGCCTCAGGCTAGAGCCGTCTAAACCTGGTAACTATTGAAACTCTTTTCTCAGCAGATGTTTAACCCAAGCAGCACTTTGCAGTAGCTCCCCTGCACATGTCGTAGAGTCTGTCACCCACACCAACCATTACCAGCTCACTCTTGATTGCAAAAAATGGCCGCCGTGGTGGCAACAAAGGGAAAACAACTCACTGGGACCTAATCTGTGCTCGAGAAGTGAAGTGGTGGGGAATGTGCTATCAACGATAAAGTAGAAATGGAGGGGAAAAAAACCCAACCTGAATAGTTTCCACTCACAATTGTGGGAATTGACCCAATTTGGGCAAAGAGTGTGCGTAGATGGTGTGAAACACTCGAGACACACACAAAAAAGTTAGGCGCGCGCGCACACATACACACACACACACACACTCACTCTCTCTCTCACACACACACACACACACACACACACACACACACAAACACACACATTCCTAACCACCTGTACCCTGTGGACCAATCAGCTGAGTAATGGAATGAGAACAAAGGCTCGGGCATCATGTGAAAAGAGCAGAGGATGTTGTCTGCTCTCCCTTACTTAATACGATGATCTGTGGTGTCAGGCAGAATATCGATCGCCCTCCACGGTCGTCTGGAAGGCTGTGAGGAGAACTAGGGGGTGGGGAAGGGGGTGGAGCGGCTGGGTAATGTGGGGGCTGTGTGTGTGTGTGTGTGTGTGGGGGGGGGGGGGTTGCCTGGTGTGAGC
This sequence comes from Aplochiton taeniatus, assembly GCA_017639675.1. Taxonomy (NCBI): domain Eukaryota; kingdom Metazoa; phylum Chordata; class Actinopteri; order Galaxiiformes; family Galaxiidae; genus Aplochiton; species Aplochiton taeniatus. The sequence continues at coordinate 6,664,809 of CM030183.1, read as the reverse complement.
AAATTGCACACAGTGCTCGGAAGAAAGAAAGCCTGTTGCACTGAGGAGAGCACACTCTCAGAGTCCTGCCATTCATTAACAATGTGTCTCTGGGCTGCAGCCCGCTCCTTCATCCCAACACATAAAGGGTGTGTAGGGGGTGGAGGGGAGGAGGGGGTGGGGGGCACTGTTTATCTTCCCAGCCACAGAGAAGTTTCCAGAGGAATCGGGATGTGTTCCGACCTTATGAGCTATCCGGATTCTGCTCCCAGAGCCTCATCCAAGAGGCACAGCGTGAGAATCCAGCGGTTATAGCCCTCTATTCTCCATGTTGCTCCATTCTCTCTCTCTCTCTCTCTCTCTCTCTCTCTCTCTCTCTCTCTCTCTCTCTCTCTCTCTGTCTCTCTCTGTCTTTCTGACTGACTGTCCTGCATGCTTGAAGCTTTTGGGCTCAGCGGTCCTGACCATGTCAGAACGGAGGCAAAAGGTTCTGTGCGTCTCTGCAGTTCATCCCCTTTTCCATTTTTCCTATTATCCTACCTATCTCGATACAGCTGACTGAAAACACGTCAAGAAATCGTAAACTATACAAACAGGCGGTTCCAGACTCGCCTTGTCTTTTTTTCCTCCATCTCATAGGGGTCCTTTGGAACCCAAAGGTGAATCTAACCAATAAAAGTCCAGGAAAACGAATGGTTCCCTTTTCTGTTGTGAGCGGGAGAGAAAGGCAGACAGCAGAATAATTAGGGGAGAAAAAGAGAGAAAGCGATAAAAACAGATATAGAGAGAAAGAGAGAGATAAACAGAGACAGAGACAGATACACACACAGAGACAGACAGTCACATAGAAAGAGGAAAAGACAGAAACAGAGATAGAGAAACAGACAGAGAAAGACAGAGAGAAAGAGACAGAGACTGAGAGAGAAAAGAGTCTGCGCACCACAACGTCCCTGCCAAGGCTTCCGCGGGGCCAAGCCTCCTGCTGGGTCTGTCTACTCTGGGCAGTGCACTGGGGCCTGACCTGCACACTGCCAACAAGGGCAGCCCTAATCAAATTAGAGCTCGCCTAATTACAACACTGAGGCCCCCGTCCCCTCTGGTTATCAGCTGTGTGACTGATGCGGGGACCTGGAACCCCCCGGGGTGAGCCCTCAGAGGGGGGTCGGCCGCCAAGCCCGAGGCCCCAGGGGTTGTGTGGCCCCTGCCTTTGAGCTCCGTCCCCGAGCGTCGGCAAACACGCGGCTCTTTGATTCATTGTCCCCTCGGGGAGAGTGAGGGATGAGTGGTTGGCGTGTTTGTGTGCGTGGAGGGGGGGGGGGGGGGGGGTCAGAAGAGAATATAACCCCTTTTGTGCCTGTCGTCTCCGTAGCTACGGCTGCGACGAAAAAAAGAAAGAAAAAAAAAGAATAAACACAACATATTTCTTTCTCTCTGGGGGTGGCGATCCGTCAGCATCTGCCTAATTTACCACCTGTTTGAGCCCTGTGGAATGTTCTGAGCCGACAGAGTGCATAACTGTGTTTAAACAGAGGGCCCCTTCCCGCGACCCGTGGGGGCCCACAGCACCACTCACACACGGGGGGTCGCGGCCCCCAAGAACAGTCACTGTGGAGCCCCACAAAGGGCCGGGGACAAGCCATAGAAATGCATGAGAAGGGAGGGTAAAGAAAATGCACCCCAAGGAACGGTGTCTGCCATAGAGCCTACGCGCAACCCAAAGAGAATCGTCTGCTTCCAGCGTTTTTGATGAACTTCACAGAAACCAATAGGACCCCGCCTGCTTTTTACCCGTCCAACCTCCTGATTTGTCGTTTTTGGAGTTTGCCTTGTCTGCAACGATTCAAATGTAAGCCCAGCGAATTGTGAATTAAGGCTGCCTTTGATTTGCGGGAAAAAATGTCAACACCCAACAATAAATATATAAATAAGTATTTTATATTTTATACATTTTTATCAATGATTTTTCCTGCATGTAAGTCTTACTGGACCAGATCTAAAGAGGAGAAAATTGCCATAATTGTTCAACTGTGGATGTATACGATTTAGAGCCAATATTGAATTAAGCAACAGGTATAAAACTGTGTAAAGTCTAAATAGTTAGTACACACTTTCTGTTGGAGCTATTGGAGATAAACTATGAAAGAAGCAGAAGCAGCCAAACTCAACAATTGTTTTGAATAACACAGGGAGTACGATTTCAAAACACAAACGGAGGTTGTGCCACAAGCCAAGAGCATAACAACACTGCCGTTGTTTTTTTTTAGGTGGCGCTTATAAAGAGAACATGCCTAAAAGCAATAAGAGGAGCGGGGTATTTTCTTTTTTGAAACGGCATAATATTCTGTAAAAGCATGTTATGCCGCAAGCACCCTTACATTGTACCCGTTGAAAACGAATTCTGAGCGAGAATACATGGAGCACTTGATGTATCACACCAAGGATTTCTGTGTCTGTGCCAACTGGTGATTTGTTCTGTAGTTTACAGACATGCATTTGCCGATAGCAGATCTAACATTATGCTCCTGTGATTAATGGCCTGGAAAATCCTAACAGCGGAGAGGATCACTCGCCATGTGGGGAAATGGAGGGCTGCACAGTGGGACAGCACAATGAAACAGTATATCTCAGACGTTAGCCGGTGTGCAAGCCGTGTACAGTAGGTGGTGGTGTACAATTCCCCGTGTCTTAGATGAATGGCTGGGAAGGCTCGGCACAGCAGTGTCCTGGTATTACTTTCATGTTGCTTTGGCTCTGGTTATATATTTACCAAAAAAAAAAAAAAAAAAATATATATATATAAAGATATACTTTTTGTGCTGCATGCTATAGTACTTCATGTATTTGTAAGAAACATTTGTGACGATGAACATGCGCAAAGCCTGCCATCTCTTTTTTGTTGAATGTTATCAGACCTAAATTGGTCATAAAATGTAGCGTTACATTTTCAGTACACTTTCACTATCGTCTGTTTTTTTTTTATTTTTTTAAAGCTGAGGATTAATCCCCTCACAACAAAAGGTATGTTCGGTTGATTTTTTCCTTCTTGCTTCTCATACTGTATCAATTTGGGACCTTGCAAAGAACAAACGCCTTTGGATTTCGGCTCCCCGACCAGGGCCTGGGGCTTCTTTCCATGTCCCATCACCCCGCTGAGGTCTTAAGTACAGGACCCCACCGAGGTCTGGGTCTTTGGGCTGCACGGAGGAAGAAAGGGCACAGTCTGGCAGGTCCCCGAGGTGTCGAGATGGAAGACCAAGGTGTGGAGGAAATTGGTTCTTTACTGTAATTACGGGTGAACAGAGAGCAAACGCAGCAGGAGTTGGTTTTTTTTTGTCACTTTCTGAAGCACTGAGCTTTGAAAGGTTGTTGGCGTCGATGCACACGGCCATTCAAATGTGCGCACAAAAGTGCACGTGTGCACACATACAGGTGGTCTTGGTAGCCCCACGACTGTATCCCTCGAGGTGTAAAACAAATTCATGGAGTGCTGAGCAGCCGTTGAGGTCTGACAGAGTGTGGCTATAGGCAGCAGCTCTCCAGCCCCACAGGGAGTCACTGTCAGGCGGATGGCTCTATCCCTCTCAGCGTAGCACCCTCTCTCTCTCTCTCTCTCTCTCTCTCTCTCTCTCTCTCTCTCTCTCTCGCTCTCTCTCTCTCTCTCTCTCTTGTGAGGACCATCTGAGCAGAGGCAGGGGTAAATATATGAGTTCAATATGTAGCGAATGGAGCTGAATAATCCCACTGTTACTCTCTCCGTTTCAGGCCAGAAACTGATCTCTTCTTTCTTTCTTTCTTTCTTTCTTTCTTTCTTTCTTTCTTTCTTTCTTTCTTTCTTTCTTTCTTTCTTTCTTTCTTTCTTTCTTTCTTTCTTTCTTTCTTGATAAAAGGAAGAAGCCCTGCAGTGATGATGCCTTTCAGGAAGCACGCTTCTTACTCTAAGTCCAACTCGCCATGCCTTGAGCCAATTGGGTTTATCAATGGTCAGAGCACGTAATGCGCTTTTAACATACCAGCGCAATAACAACATATCGTGCTAACAAGTGCTAGCTGCATGTGTGAAATTCAAGCTAAATGTGTTCTTGCGTTACTTTAAAATAGCTGTGGTAGCTATAATAACACATCTGTTGAGGTGTGGCTCTAATTGCACTGGCCCAGATACAATACAACAATAAGTTAGCAACTGCCGAACACGGCCTTCAAACACAACCTTGGATTTGTTTAAAATCCCATGTCTTGTTGTCCAGAAACCAGCACCAACTCCCTCTTTCTATGTCTGACCCTGACTGGGCTGTCCATCGGCCTGTGATGTCCCTCTGGCTTCGATTCCGGGATCGGTACGTTTCCCCTTTGATGCCGTGACTTTAATCCTGGGAGCGTGAGTAAGCCGTCACCGCAATGGCCCAGGCGCACACAGAGCCGCGGACCGAGGGTGTGGACGGACCCTGTGATCCAATGAAGCGAGACGTCTGACCCTGCGGCCGCTGGCAGAACCCCTGGCCCCAACATTCCTGCACAGTGGGCTCACTCACTCACCGTAGTCTTTCTTGCAGTACTTCTTCATGTTGATCTTCAGTTTGCCCTTGGATGACTTGCAGTGAGAGTCGCAATCTGAGGGGGGAAGAGAGAGAAGAAGGCGATAAGGAGGAGAGAGGGAAAGAGAAAGAGGCAGATGGCGTCGACGTGATGCAAACTGACAAAAAGACACGGTATGTATTTAGGCTACACAGAAAGTCCGTTACATTCGAATCCTCTGCATGAGAGTTTCTCTCACACACACGGTGCGTGTCTTGTGTACGGCCACATCGGGTTTATATGTACAAATCATTTTTCAACACGTCGTGATCAGTATTCACGAGTGCGTGCCAAGGCAAACTAAAAGCCTGACCGAGGCTGTCTTCCTGTGCATGGGCCTTGGTCCCATTTTCCTGGTGCCACACCAGTGTTACAAAGGGCATCCTCTCCTTGTCAACATGCCACAGCAAAATGGAGTATGGTTTCCAAAAGCAGATCCTCCCATTGTACAGAGCTCGCCTCTGGCCTGACATTACCCTGGCTTGCATTGTGTCAGCTCTGCGGGCTGGGGAGGTCACTCCAGCACAAGGAAAGTTCCCAGGAGAAATTAGCTAGTAGCCTTACACCCCGCCCCCCCCCCCCCCCCCCCCAAAAAAAAAGAAAAACTAGCTGGTACCCCTTAACACAGCATCCAATCCACTTGAGGCGAGAAAGTGAATACTCTCTCGGTGGCCGGAGCAAATTAGCCTGGGCTCCCTCAGAGGAGCCTGCTGCAGAGCGCAGGAGAACAAGCGGGCCAGAAAGAGCTCATAGCCTTATGATTAATGGCTTTGGGGTCCGGCAGCGCTATCCCTCCGACGGCCGCATGTGTTGACCCGGGCTCACGGATGGTCGACGAGCCAAAAGGCCTTTATTGATGGCGGCCACTGTAACGTTGTCAGCATGCCAGGCACCCTTTGTAATGAGGGAGGGGGGGCGGGGGAGGGGGGACGGGGGTGCCGGGACCGGAGGCCAAAACTGAAAATTGAAATAATTTGTTCCCTCCACTTTTCCTCTCACTGACACAAATTGGAACCAGAACATCTCCTGGTATCAGTCCCCTTCCCCGTGTAATGACCCTCCTCTTTTTTCTAGGGGGGGGGGGGGGAGGGCAGGGGGGTGGGAAAGTGGGGTTGGGCCGTCAGGGGAGAAAGGAGGGGGGTTAGTTGGGAGAGAGGGGACCTTTCAGCTTGCCTGAATATGGACAAACTTCATTATTTCTTCCAGCCCTCTGTCCAGTCTTTCCCTTTCTTTCCCATTATACCCTGTGTGAATAACGTTGCCCGGGCAACGACGGAATACGAAAAAACGTCTCTCCACTCCCACTCTGAAAGAGGCGGGCAGGGGCGGTGGCGGGGGATGGGCGAAGTCATTCCATGTATGTGGAGGAAACCTTTCTAGTGCAGCGTCTGACAGCTTTCGGGGTGGAGGAAAAAAATAAATAATAATACAACAACAAAAAAAGTAAATGAATCTGACAAGTCCATATCGACCACGCCTGATTTCCATGTAAATTAGGTGCTGAGGGCCGGGGCCTTTTCTGCCTCCCAATGGCCCTTTGGGGCCTTTACGGAACCTCCCTTTGATAGCTGGCGTTACCCATTACCGCGGCAGCACAATCCTCACACTGGGCCATCACACCCATAGCTCTCATTAAGGGCCGAACCCCCGCCGAGAAGACAAATGTCCCCTTTGTAAGGCCTCTCGAGCGGGGCCACCTTCATTCTCCAGGGTCCCTGGGGACCACACTGGTCCTAATTTGAAGGGTGGTGTCTGTGCGTGCGTGCGTGCGTGCGTGCGTGCATGTGTGTGTGTGTGTGTGTGTGTGTGTGGAGGGGAGGGGGTTTCTGGCAGACATTCAAACCCTGCACTGGGCCTGTCACTATAGTAGGAAACAGAGCTCACAGTTCAGCTCGATGAATTCCGAGCCGCCACGTTGCTGGTTAAGTGCTAATGATGAAAAGTGACGGACGATGTCTGCGTTTCGCAGGCCAAATGCTGGGGAATAGAAAAAGAAACTAAAGCCAAAAGAAATCGGTCACAAAGTGACCTATACTTTCATTCCATCTGTCTTTTTGACAATTACACTGAGTGCGGTATAAAAAATAGACAAGTCAACCAATTTGAGAAATGTTTTTGCCCAGTGACAAACTATTTGTGTGAAATGTTAAGATGACCGGCTCCAATCATCAAGAGGCTGGCATGCAGCCTTAAACCAATGCCTTTAAACAATTAAGACCCTCGCTAAGATGACAATGGAAGGCCTTCCCTCCCAGTGCAGTCAGGCTGGATCGAAAAACAAACTGGTCCAAATGAAGCATGTAATCCGATTTCAGTTGATACCCAAAGGAGAGCGCTGGGCAGGCTAGGAGGCCTGTTTGTTTGACCGGTGGATTCATGTCATTTGGATAAAGGTATCCGCCTCATGTCTATAATGTACCTCAAAGACGTAAAGGAATAAGTATAAATTACAACCGCAGTTTTCATTACAAGATACGGTGGACTGTAATCCAGTGAAAGATATGTAAACACAGAACTCATTAGAGGAACTTTTGCTGTAGAACTCACCAGAAGACTCCTCAGAACTTGTGTAGGTTGCCGTGGGGGACGCAACTGGGATTTCTGTAACAGAGAAATAAACACAATACCTTGACATTCCCCCTTACTATCCCCTGTGACAACTTAAGATGGGGAAATATGTGGAATTACATTTCCTGCCTGCTTCCCTCCAGGCATGAATGAATCTCAGAGCGTTTGTAAAATACACAAATGTTGTAATGGGTTGCCATGTTATTGACTGCCGATTAGGACACACAGGCTTGCAGTACAATACCTTTTTTTCCTATTAGGGCTTTCTCCCCTCACGTTCATGGCATTCGGTATTTTACGGAGCAAAGAGTCAGGCCAGCTGGCCTTCTTAAAATTGGAGTTGGCGGGGAGTTTGATAACACAACGTTTTAATATCAGCCCATTAAAAATCTAAAAACACATTTTGTAGAACATATACGAGAAACCGAATATGTTGACAGCTCGATCATCAAGACCCATTTCGTTCCAACGTTTTCACTGAATTTGTTCCCGTCCCAACACACATAAAGGCCTCCTATTCCAGTTGGTCCAGGGGTTTCATTTACCGCTGTGGCTCCCCAGCCAAATATCACAGAGATCCAGTTCCACAAAAGACTTGCCCAATTTCCAAACTCAACTTTATTGGAAATGTCCTCCAACTGAAAGGCCATTAACACGGTGGAGCATTCTACGTTTCCACCGTGCGTTTCCTTATCTTATCTGTTCACGACAGCCAGCTGTGTTGGTGACGGTGCTATCAGCGACCGTCCCATCAGTCACCATTGTGGCCATTTACGATTATCGCAGAGGGCCTGGAACCTGCGTGCGGTGGAGATACAGCCAACAAACATATCAGCGATCTGCCGTTCCTAAGAACTTGCGCCAGCCCGGATTTACTGGGAGATGCTACTGGTGTTGACGGCGCACACAGGTTGCCTGTTAGCCTAACTGCTGTTCAATCAGTTTCAAAGGGCCACATTTCCAACCAAATAAACAATGGCGCGCGATGGAGGTAAGAAACTAGATGGAATGAGCATGGGGCCACATTTCATAAGCACGGCAAGCGGGACTTGGAAGTATTTCTGGTCCTGTAGTTGCCGGCTACGTCAGCACCAGGAATGACGGCAGGATCGCTAGAAAAGACGGTTAGTTATGTTGGAGTGACCATGGGTGGGCTAGCAGGGGATCACTGTGTGGTCTGGGGACACCTCACTTGAACCATAAAAGCAGTCTAACGAGCATGCCCATTCCATAGAATATTTACTAGATGGGGAATTTTGCCTTGATTTGGAGGTGCTGGTGTCCACCTAAAGTTCAATCCACTGGCGATGTAGGTAAAAACGATTTGCTGCATGTTAGCCTGAGTCCCAGATTAGCCCAAATGTTTGCTACCACCTACATGGTTCAATTGTCAAATACCAAGGTACAGGATTCCTTTTCAGGGGGTGTGTTTCCTTTAATGAGCCTGTTAAACAGAAATCAGTTCTGCTACTTTGACACCGCCGGAGAGTTCAGGTCATACTTATGCAGGGGGCGATGGGCGAGCGGCTCTGCTGGTAGCCTTTGGCACAGCGGTTACACGTGATGCCCGCCACGCCGTCCTTGCATGGGCACTGGCCCGTGGTCTGGTTGCACGTCTTCCCTGCAGCTCCGACGGGGTGGCAGTCGCACGCTGTCAAGTGTGTGGGGGGGGGGGGGGGGGGGGGGGGGGGGAAAGAAATTGAAGGTGAGCAAATAAATACGGAAAGCAATATTGGCCGACGAGTGGCTGCGAAGCAAAATAACTAAGGCCTAGCAGTGTAATGTCACAAATAGAATGCTTTAAAACAGACCGGTGTGAGTGGTTGTCCATGGTTCCATTAATCGATCCAACAAATTTAAATCTAATGTAAACACCGAGGCTGAGAAATCCATCCTGTGCAGTAAGGTTGTGGGCTGGCGGACCCAGATGGCGAACTGGGACTTGCACCAGACCAAAAACCTCAAACAAATTACACTTCTTCCCTCCCATACTCACCCATAACGACAGCACTGTGGGCCCCATCATTAGACTTGGATTCAGAGGAGCACATAACATAGTCAAAAACAGGGTTTTAATATCGTTACAGAGCCTATCATGTTAAGCCATAATGATGTGTGCCAATACTTGAAGCCACTGCTTCGTTGTGTACAGTGTGTGTGTGTGTGTGTGTGTGTGTGTGTGTTTGTGCGTGTGCGTGTGTGTGTGCATGTGTGTGCGCGTGTGTGCGCGTGTGTGCGTGTGTGTGCGCGTGTGTGTGCGCGTGCGTGTGCGTGCGTGCGCGTGCGTGCGCGTCTGTGTATGTGTGTGTGAGAATACGAGAGGGTGAGAGAGAGAAGGAGGGAGAGTTTTCCTGTGTTAACAGCTGCAATCTGTGGTGGACACTCTGGCCTGATTGAATTTTCAATGTGAAGCTTTTTGGCAAAGAGCCCCCCTGCAAATAAAGATGGAATAATGTTAACCGTTGAAGGGAAAGCACAACGCACTTCAAAGCTGTCTGTTGAAGCCGTTAGTCGGGAGGATCGCATGTTAAATGAGAGAATTTCGTTCTGTGCGTGTGCTTTGCCAAACATTTACCATCAAGGCAGTGTTTGAAGTCCGAGCCCAGCACTCCCCACTAGGCATGTATGTGTTTTATGTACTAGAGTAACTTCAAATTTGCTTGATGTGGTCTGACAGAGGCATGCGTTGGGTGCTATTAGTGCGGGTTTTAAGATGGTCATGGATATTAGAATTTGTTTTAAAATTAAGTAATCCTTTTTTTATGCTTGATTTTTGGCATAGGAACTTTCACAAGTTTACTTATTTGAATGGTAAAATGGTTATTTGCTATATGGCCACTGCAATGTGCATATGCCCACTGTGTTTTTAGAGTTTTATATAAGTGAAATGAAAAAAATAACATTGCAAAACCACAAGTTCAATAAAATCATTGTTCAATAACTCAGTCCAAAAAAACAAAACATAAACACTGATGTTAAGGTGTACTGTTTCTAATCAATTCAAGTCGTGTGGATGTCATGGTAAACGGTAGGAATACCACACAAATGCCCATGTTTGTTTATCATTCTTTGAAAACAGACATCTGTAGAGTAAAACTTCTAAAAGTTGTAAACTGAATCATCATGTGGGCTCTGTTTTTATGTATGTTTCGGGCATCTTTTTACCAAAGCTTTTACAAATGACTTTCTAATGCAGGGTGGGGCCATTACGATAAAACTCCAAACCTGAAATCCAACAACATTATGTCACTTCTGTCCCTCCCTGCATTGGGGAAAGAGTACTCTGCAGTTTATTGTATTTGAAAGGTGTTTTCAGAGTTTGATGGTCTAACATTGATCAGAGAAAAGAGATTAGAAACGATTTGACGTTAAATTGAATGATGGCTTCACTTACAGGGGGAGATGGAGTAACAGATTGCACAGAGTCAGAAATAAACCCACATGCCTTCCTGCCCGGGACCCACCGTCTCCAAACACTTTATGGCCGCCACGCTACACTGGGAGCTAACTGGAAGCGTTAATTAATTTCCATGTGCTTCTGGGGGCCTTGCGGAGCGGAGCTGATGAGAGGTTAAGAGCGGAGGGAGGCTCAGTGGACCGTGGGCCTGCTCTCCGCCACTGTGGACTCGCCGGGTCTGGTGAAAGGGTTTATGCCGTCCGGCCGGCCCAGACGAGGGGACCGGGAATACGACGCGCCGCCGAAGCCCTCCGCCGGCCGTGTTTACACAAACACACCACCAGGGACGAAGTCGTTAATCTGGGAAATAAAGCACGAGGCATTCCACACCGCCACTGCGGACGCCAGGGCGAGGGGGCGAGGGGGGGGGGGGGGGGGGGTTCGGTCCCGTATGGCGGCGAGAGATGTTTGTGCTCCAAACCTGCGCCGTCTTAAGTGAAGGCGTTGATACAACCTTCTTAAAAAGAGAGGAGAGGGAGGGGGGGGGGGGCAGGGATCTCAGGACAGGGGTCTGGGGGATTGGAGAACGAAAGCAGACTTCCTCTCGACTACGCTGGCACGCCGCTGGATTTCCTGTCCAACAACAGCAGAGCGGGATGGTTGGCTGAGTGTAACAATAAATACAGTGAGCCTTAACTGATGTCACAGACCCAGGTTTTGTCACCTGAGGAGAAGGCAGCAATCAGCCCGTTTGGGCTCCGTCCCATAAGTTCTGGGGGCGGAGGTGGAGTGTGGAGTGTGGGTGGGGGGGGCATATACTGGAGGGCCAAGAGGCTGGAGTTCCTCAGGTTATTGATGCAGTAACTCAAACGCAGTGCCTTGGATGTGGTAAAGCTCGTTAGGGTAAAGGGAGCACCTTAGTAACACTAAGCTGCCCCTTCAGCTCCAGTCTCTCTCCCCGGGTAACTGCTTCCCCAACGTAGCCTGTGCAAATGTTTGGCCTGGCAGCGCAGAGTGAAACAATGCCACTATAAAACCATTTGTCACATTTAAGGAAAGTGAAAAAGATCGATCAAACTTGGGTCTCCGCGCAACGTGGCAATGTGTGTTGCATCTGTTACCCCAGGGCACGGTTTGAGTGTCTGAGCTTTGACGGGGCCAAGCTGTAGAACGACCCAAGCTATCGGCTTTGACAATGAGCGCTTTTGTAAACGATTTTGAACTGTTGTTGACACGGCTCTCTCATTCCGTGAGATTTAAAATAGTCCGAGTGAATTAGGAGGCAAAGTCTGTTGTGGTATGTAATAGGAAATGTAATATCATGTTGCAGTTCCTGTGACTAATTGGCTCGCGGTTGACCAGGGAAAAGGCCATTGGAGGATAGGCCGTCCCAGGCCCAGCCATCGACCAATAAGAATCCAGCCATGGATGTGGTTGGAGACCACAACACGTGAGGCTGCACAAAGTCACTGACTTGTCAGAAAAGAACATCGAAAGGCGACGTACATTTGTTTTGCGAGAACCATAAAAAGTGCCATGAAGCTAAAAGTGACGTATTACATATTATCTGTTTTTGTTTATGATCCATTAATAAGTTGCAGTTTTTTAGTGTAAAGAGAGGGGGCCTTGTCCTGATGAGGAGGGCTTTCAGCTGATTGGCTTGGGCCTGTTTCCTGATTCCTCCCTTCAACTGAATTTCATGGCAGACCTTCACTCTATTGGCCAGTTTCCTCTTATTCCAGGGAAATCCTCAAAGGCCCCCCCCGACCCCCCCCCCCCCCACCCCCCCCCCCCCCCCCCCCACCCCCGTCCTTCTGTTACAATTCACTGAAATTTAGGGCCACTCATTAAAGTTCTCCAAGTTAAGCAAATAGCATCCAATAAAAGGAATAAGGCATGCGGTCGCTTTGGGCCTGGTGCTGGGACCCTCCCCTCAGCTTGTGCTAAAGGTCCAATGACTGCATTATTTCATAGGCTCTGACAGTCAACAAATAAGCCTAGACTGACTAAATGAGATTGACTGTGTGTGTGTGTGTGTGTGTGTGTGTGTGTGTGTGTGTGTGTGCATGTTTGTTTGCCTGTGCATTCCTATCTACGAAAAAAAGGGAGAAAAAGAGACAAAGCAATATAGTGTGTGTGTGTGTGTGTGTGTGTGTGTGTGTGTGTGTGTGTGTGTGTGTGTGTGTGTGTGTGTGTGTGTGTGTGTGTACAGAGAAGTGAGTGACGGGAGCTTGTTTGATCAGGGCCCCAGCCGTGGTCTTGTCTCCCCGCGGCGCGGGCAGACAGAGGGAGGGAAGCTTTTGTCTCCTAACACACACTAATCCCAGACAGATTGGTTTCAAACATGACTTATGGGCTCACACCTGTGGTGTGTGTGTGTAGATGTATGTGGATGGGGGATGATTAGCCCGCCCCTGTCTTCACTCCTCTGAGCGGTTTGTTTGGCTTGTGTTTGGAGGGTGACTGCATTCGCCTCAGGAGTCAGAGGAGTCAGTTCACCATAGCTCCGAGACAGATGGATGATTTTCCACTTCGCTTACTTATTTGCGACACGAAGTTAATATTGAATAGGGAATGTGTTAATGTTATTAAATCTACTGTTGACGCTATGGAAAGACTCTGCTGATGTACTAGTATGTGTTAAAATATGATGGTCGATAAGAAGTCAGGGTAAGAATTGATTAGAGCACTCCCACACAAGGTATGATAGGCATGTATTAAGGGCTAATAATTGCATACAAATTTATTATAACACTTACAATATTTACAATAATCATAGTGGTTAAAATGTCATATTTACTTATGTACTCTAGAGGTTATACGTAAAGACTCATGATGAAACTAAATCAAACTATATATTTTTTTATCGCAAAACACACATTTTGTTAGGGAGTTGGTCAAGTTTTTATCTGTCAACATATTTCAGACACGCATCCACAAGCACGCCCTTACTCTCTGTTTCTTTCTGTATTTAAAGGAGAATGGAAACACTAAGACATCTTCAGATGTCTAAACATACATGTATGTTACATTATTAGAATATTAGACAAATTTACATACGTATCAATAACATTTTAATATTTATATTTAATAATGAAGTGTTTGGGCTTTAAAGTTGGACACATTTGGTAAACCTGCTTAGACATCTAAAGTTGTCTGTGTTTCCCTTCCCCTTTAAGCCAGTGGTGCTTCCACCCTCAGTACCTTTGCAGGCCCTCCTGTGGGATATGGCCTTGGTCATGTCCCTGTAGTAGCCCTCCTTGCAGTAGTGGCAGTGACGACCGGCTGTGTTGTGGCGGCAGTTGAGACACACTCCGCCGCTCCTCCGCCCGGAGAGTTTGTACAACTCCATGTTGAATCGGCAACGCCTGGCGTGCAGGTTACAGTGGCACGCTGAGGAGGGGGGGGGGGGGGGTTAGGGAGAGGAAAGATGGGGATTAGTAAGTTCACCCATTATTCTTGGGTCTGGGAACTCTAACTTCAAAACAAGCGACAATCGGGAAAAAACGTATAATTTGACGTCCACGAATGGAAAACAAATATGTGAGCTACAATCGTGTGGTCAAAGTCTGAGACAACTCTTGTCATTGTCGTCTTGACATCTCCAGACAGGGTATCAGGGGTCATCTTTCGGATGCCAGTTATTAAAACAGATGGTCTGGTCTGGTCTGGTCTGGGCTGGGCTGGTCTGGGCTGGGCTGGGCTGGGCTGGTCTGGGCTGGTCTGGGCTGGGCTGACCTCATCAAACCGAGACTAATGCAGCCACTAAAAGTAATGCTTGGCCATTCACGGTCTCTCTCTTTTCCTTTCCACCTGCGAATGGATTTAACCTCTGACCTTCAGTGACGTGCGACGGGGTCACTTCCTTCCTCTCTCCCACACATCAGAGAGACTGCCGGAATGCGACGTGTTGCCGTTTTTGTTTTTCAAGCTCAGTCAGGCCCAGGGGGGTTCACGCATTTTACAAGGTACAATACGGAAAGAAAACACTGTGGAATGCTGTGGTGATATTATTTGGTCTACAGAAGGCATTTGCTCTGAGAACAGCCGTCAGATTTTTCCCATAAGATCGCCAAGCTCTGTCAGGCTGCGACTAAATCCGGCACGTTCTACGAGGCTTCGAGGAGCAACCCTCATCATTTCCTCGTATGCCGGTAATCTCTCCATCAATGCACCCAGCCTTTGGGTTAAGGCTGTGCGATCAGAGCGATAAGACCGCTGCATATGCTCCGCGTTCATCAGCAGGCCGCCTCACGTACCGGCTAACTCACAGCTGCCACTGGAGACCAGGGCTGGCAGGTGGGTGGGATTCAGCACCACTCCCCACCGAATGGGGGGGCTTAGGCACGCACGCACACACACACACACGCGCACGCACGCACACACACACACACACTCACACACAGACAGAGGTGTTTGGCAGCTGTCAGAGGCTTATCTACCACACCTTCCACCTAAGGCTCCATTAGCTCACTCGCGTACCCTGGTATCTTTGAAGTGCACACACACGCACACATACATATGCCACGCCAGCCCAGCCCAGCTTCTCCTGCTCCCACTTCACTTTTTACCACCTTCCTATCCCAGATGTTATCTCCACTTTAGAGGAAGTGTGAAGAGTGAAAAAACGACAACTTCAAATGATTATGAATAGTAAATAGATTGGAGTGATCTTAGTTGTTTAGGCAAATGGCTTAATATGCTGGTACTGTACTGTACTTTGAGTGCTTTAAGGAAGCAATAGATAGAGCAGTAACCGTTTGATCAACACGTGAGAAATGGCATAATAATAATAATAATAATAATGACTTGGACTTCTATAGCGCCTTTCATGATACCCAAGGTTGCTTCACAAGAGTGGGAGGAGGAAGGTAGAGGGCAGGGTAGGGGTTTTAGGGAGGATAGGCGAGAGAGAAGAGGTGTGTTTGGCATGGACGATAGATCAAAATAAGACATCTGACAAACCCTAGTCTATAAATATTTATCCAGTTTCCATTGTCATGAGAAATCACAGAGCCAGCGTGAGCACTGGATATGCTCTGCATCACAAATAAAACATGTTTTTTTTTCCTATTATAAAAACATCGCCTATGCCTCATAACGGGTTTTTTTTTCTCTCTCTGTGATGGACAGTTTTGTACGCCTGTGCGCGTTGCTGATGCACATGTTGGTGCGGATTGTAAATGTGTCACGTGATGAATAAGTGTTATCGCTCCAGTAGCTGTCCCCAGGCCCTCATAAAAAGGCGCTGTGCTATCTCATCCACACATCCCGGTGGCGCTTGTCCTATCGCTACACTAATTGTCCTGCAGTGCCAGTGGCTCAAGTGTTGATAAGCTCCATTTAGACCAGCTGCATGTCCAAAATGTCCTCCTTTACTTTCTCTCTGACTCAGTCTCTTTGTACCTCTAGCTCTCTCTCTCTCTCTCTCTCTCTCTCTCTCTCTCTCTCTCTCTCTCTCTCTCTCTCTCTCTCTCTCTCCCTCTCTCTCTCTCTCTCTCTCACACCGTTTATCTCTCACTCTTTAAGCTGGCTTAGACAATTGACCCCCCACCAAATAAACACAGTCTTTGAAGACACAAACAGCTCTCAGTGAATTGCTATGGCAAAATTGTTTTAGTTAAGAATTCTGACAAATATGCTAATGCTATCATAATAATCTTCTTCTTTAGTTTTGAGATTGAAAATGCAACCTGTACTTGCATAACCATGACAAGTGTGAGCTCTGGCAGTGTGCAAAATGTTGCAGAGAAAAGCAGCCTTCCTGTATTCATTTCAAGGGCCTATGTGTGCCATGCATATGGAATTTCCTCATGTTCAAGTAGGCCTATCATCTACATCTTACTAAAGAACGTAGGTGTGAGTGCTTTTGTGTGTGTGTGTGTGTGTGTGTGTGTGTGTGTGTGTGTGTGTGTGTGTGTGTGTGTGTGTGTGTGTGTGTGTGCGTGCGTGTGTGTGTTGGATGGAAATGGCCCATCCCTCTCATACTTTTCAAGTGCGTTTTACGGTCCTTACACTGAACCGCATACCATGGAGATCATCAAACGTCTTGATCTGCTTATGCACGTAATGCCTTAGGAACTCAGCTCTTCTGACACAAAAGCCACTGAACATGTCAACAGGTGTCTGACTCTTAACCAAACATACGTACGGCCGTCCGTACTGCTAAATGAACGTGTGTTTGAGCTGTTCGTACTGAGTGCAACATTTAAAAAGGAAGAGGAGGAAAAAAAAGATTAAGAGTTGATCCAGGATCAATTATTCCTTCAGTGAGTGAGAGGTCGACGTGAGCCAAGTCAAACACAGCTCTCATCCCCTCACAGCCAGTCCTCTCAGGCAAAGACAACATGGGTGCCCCTATTAACAGGCCAGCCAGCCATATTTTTAAGCTTTAGTAGTATAATATATTTCCAACACATGCACGTCCACTGCGTACGTTTGAGCTTGCTTCTACTCCACATATTTCTAACTCCCTTCGAGAGACTGAAAAACCAGACCTTAAAGTGTTGATTGGCTGTTTCAGCACAGAACCTGGGACTCACAGGTCCTGTACAGGTTTTACACGTTAAAAGGACTTTATAATAGAACACCTAACGAGATTCTATTACAACGTGCTTCCAAGGCTGCATGCCAAACAACAAGAATAAACCGTTAAGTTGAAATTAGAGGCAAAGGAACGACGCGCGTGCTTGATGTTAAGTGCTCGACGCAGAGCGTACATGGCGCTCGCTTGTGTAACACTCGCATAATACCTGCACAGTGTGTGGGGGATGATTCTGAATAATGTCTCTGAGTACTCATTACCATTCATGAAGCACTTACGTACCTCTAGCTCTCCCGTAAAAAAAACGGTCTAAATAAGATGGAGCATCGATGGATGAAGTAATGCTGGAGTTATGAGGCGCATGAAACACGGTTGTTGCTTGAAAATAAGTAAGACTGCATTCCTGCATTTTGAAACAATAAAGAAATGAATCATAGCAAATTATGCTGACACTTATCAGGAAGAGGGTGGCAAAGTTGTGACACAAATCTCGTGAATTTTCAATGAACCACTGTCATATACAAGGATTTATGGAGGAAATTATGAATTGTATTATTTGGTAGCAACATGTGATTGTTTTTATAAATAATTATTATTATTTGAAGTTGTTCTAATTACAATCTTCATGGTAATTATCTGTCCATGCATGATTGACTTTAATAGTGCAAACCCATGTAAAAGTTATCTTCACACCATCAGCCATAAGCCCTAAGCTCGCAGAATGGCCCTCAAAAGTTGCAAATGCTTTTCCTACAGTCACCAGTTTGATTGCGCATTGCTGGAACAGCTGTGATTTTGATAAAGGAGCGAGAGAAAAAAAAAAACAAAGGCCTTTTGGAATGAGTTATCCAGATGATGAATCATTTTACGAGTTTCCGGAATGCTTTTGAAGGCTCGAGTCATGGGGGAAATATATACGGTGAATATAAAACACCTGGGGGGCACTGGGGGAGACTCCTTTTTCTACGCAGCAGCACTCAGCACTGATTCACAAAACGCCTCCTGACCGTTTATTCATAGATGCTTCGTCACCTTGGCGTTGTTTAAACAAATAAAACAACATCAAGAGAGCATGCCGCTATGAGAGGGGGAGAAAGACCTTCTCCTTTGATCAAGCACCCGGCAAAGCTGACAAGCGCGAGACAAACAAGTGTGTCTGAACACAAGGAGTTAGCATGCGTGATTGGCTTTTAATGAGACACACATTGGAGGCGGCTAGGAGGACATTTCAACATGGTGCTGTGATTAATTAGCAGAGCAAGGAGCCATGGGGTTCATCTTTACCCGCCAGGGGCGTGCAAGCAGGACCTGTGACCTTGCACATATCCAGGAGATCTATAAACAACCCCTCAGATCACAAAACAAAAAAGTGATCCTTACCTTGCGCTTATTGCCATTAAAATATGTTTTTATTTCATGATAAAAGTTGATCTGATACATCAGCGGGGTCCAAAATGTATGAAAAGA
This sequence comes from Aplochiton taeniatus, assembly GCA_017639675.1. Taxonomy (NCBI): domain Eukaryota; kingdom Metazoa; phylum Chordata; class Actinopteri; order Galaxiiformes; family Galaxiidae; genus Aplochiton; species Aplochiton taeniatus. The sequence continues at coordinate 6,646,282 of CM030183.1, read as the reverse complement.
GAGGCTGCAAAGGAGAAGGTAGGACGGGATGTTACACTCAGGAGGAAAGCTCAAGTCACAGATTCTATTCTCTTTACCAAGTATTTTCCAGCGGCCTAGTGCACTGACAGAAAGCGTCGGCTCCAGCTTCTGCTTTTTTTTTTCTGGTTGCCGCTGAGCGTACCGAGACTGGCGTTCCAGGGCCAGAGGCTAATAGAGCTGTGGAGATCAGGCTGCCTGCTTCTGACAGCAGAGATAGTATCAGCCCTGACGTGACCCTGGCGGCCAATGAGGTCGCAACACTTCCACTCGCGCTCCCCCCCCCCCTCTCTTTGGCCTGTGACAATAACAACACTGAGATATAATGACCCGTCACTCAGATCACCTTTCACCTCCGAGGAGCTGCCAAAACCACACAAGAGCGCACTTTGTGCCCTGAGACGCGATAAGAGATGAAAGGAGATAAGCCGAACTTTATAAATTGGGTTAGCGTTGTGGGGAAATGCTATCTGATTCAACATACCCCCCTCCTCATGAGGCCTCAGCCTTAAGCCAAGGGCCCTCGGGTTAAAGGGAAATCCATGGGTCAATATGTTTGCCCATTAGTGTCTTATGGGGCTTTAGAAAGGTAAATGCTGATATTCTAGTTTATTGGTTGCCATCTGTCATGTCAGAAAACTTTGAAAGCCCACAAGGATAGCCTGGTACCGGCCCAACACTAGATTTGAAAGCTCAACAACTTCCATTCATTTCTGGAATAATCAAACAAAGGGTTCCAGCTGCTGCCTGAACGTCACAACACATCCGTCCTCAACGCGTTTTGTCAAACTTCAGTAACCTCAACATTATGACGAGCTACAATAGGAAAACTATTTCATCTCTAAGACGAACAATCCTTATAGACTGATGGGAAAAATGTAATTTAGCCTTAACTATGACCCACTACAGTAAGCGTCTTTTTGGTACAATAATAAAACTGGTAGTGAAAATAACACAGTACAATGATTGGCAATTAGCACGATAAACGACTGACACCAAAATGGTGTCTTTTCACAGCATCAAACTAAACCAGTCCCAAGACCCTTTTTTTTGCTGGCTGCCAAGTCTAAGAAGTAAGAGAATTGGTTCTTCCCTGAGGTCTAATGGGGTCTTTTTTTTATGGCACAACCCCCTGTGGTCGTGTTTAACCATAACAAGGCCTGGCTGATGGCTTCTCGTTTCCCAGCACTGGAGCAGGTTTAATGGATGTGTGTTTGTGTTTGTTCCCTGTTCTTCGGCAGGGCAGCGTAGCACCCTCTCTCTCTCTCTCTCTCTCTCTCTCTCTCTCTCTCTCTCTCTCTCTCTCTCTCTCTCTCTCTCTCTCTCTCTCTCTCTCTCTCTCTCTCTCTCTCTCTCTCTCTCTCTCTCTCTCTCTCTCTCTCTCTCTCTCTCTATTGGCGCCCTCTCTTTTCACACGAGAGGCCGTGTGGGAAGGCTTCCTCTTCCACTGCCTCCTCTCTGGCTCACCGTGCCCAGTGATGTCATGGGAGGGGCTCTCCTCCTTTACGAGGCCGGCTCTGTGATCTCGAGCGGCGATCAATTAGACCAGCGATCAGCCCCTCCCTGCCCTTTTATATGTGTGAGCAACTCCCAGTGAACAAATTGGAACACACGCCGTCTCAACATAGACAGCCAACTAACGTCAGCCAGGCCAAAGTAATACTCTGAAGATCAGGCGAGACTCGCTGGTCTTCATCCACTGTGTAAGGCATTAGCGAACGTAATGTAACATGAACTAATGCATTCTGTGGTGCGCTGGGTATTGAGTGGTGAACGATGACTCTGACAACACCAGGGATTCTATTATCCTAATGGTTCCATGCTTACGTGTAGGGGATGGCTACAGGCTCATGGATAAAGTTTGATTTAAACCATGCTCTTTAACTACGGTACTTAATCATTTACTTTCTGTTTGAGTAAATAAAGAGATGTATTTTGAAGTATCCAATCACAATTCAATTCATGAAATAACAATATATGTAAAACGTACATCATATTTTACTGCATAAAGAGAATGTATTACAGTTTCTATTACACAGAGGGAGTACTTTTACTCTCCATTAGACCTTCATTCTTAGTATACCAGTGCCTGCACAATGCCTATGTATAGTGATTCACAGGAAGTGAAACTCCACGTTCGACGTCCCCTGTGCATGAACCCACTAAGAGTGATCTGAACCATTACCTATTTACACTGAAGAAAAAAGACCTGCCAGCACAGAACAGCAAAATAGTATAATTGTGCAATCAGTAACGACCAGGGCTATACAGTCCACTCACTCTGCGACCTGGTGGGTGGTGCCAATGATAACACACCTCATCTTGCGAATAACAGTGTACAGTGAACCGCCGTATCTCAGTCCATTTATTCCGCAGCTACGAGGCTGGGAACAATCTAGACTCAAGAGAGCGGGGAGAAAGCAGCAGAAGTGAGAGAAAACAAAGCCGAGAAAGAGCAGGAGGAGACGGAAAGGGTCATTGAGGTTTTTCGCTGCTATCAGAAAGTCTGCTGTCGCAATCAATTACCGTGTCTGTTCTCGCGGCCGGTGATGTGTGAGTCAGTCTCAGTCTAACCACCCGCGGTCCCTTTAGGCCACGGGGGTGGTTAAAGGCTGATGAAGGTTTCTGAGACTGGCTGTAGGTCTATTTAGCTTCGCCGCTCGCGGTAATTCTGACTCAGGCTAGCTGACAGTGTGTGGTGCATTACAGGCTCGGTGGTCACTGTGGGGAAACAACATTGGACTATAAAATGAACGATTAAGGCATCGGGAGAGTCTCGCGGTGTCACCAGGAGGTGGGAAACAGGGCGTCCTTTTGACTGTTGAATCGGGGAACATTTCCACTTCACCGTGTCACCGCCAGCACAAACAAACACGCCGTGTGTGTGTGTGTGTGTGTGTGTGTGTGTGTGTGTGTGTGTGTGTGGGTGGGTGTGTGTGTGTGGGTGGGTGTGGGTGTGTATGTGTGCATGCATGCCAAGAAATCCAACTATCTGTAGTTTAAATATACAGATATTAAATCGTCTCCTGAACAACTTATTAGTTTCTGATTTATTTGTCTGTTTTTCATACGTGATTTTGTATATTTTAATAAAGGCTTTTGCAAGACGCCTACTGTGTGGGTGTGGAAACTAACTGACCAGGCGGCCGGCTCCTTCCTTCGGTTTATTGCTTTGAGTTTATGGGAAAGCCGATGAAAAAGTCTTTGGTTATTGAGCTCATGGCTTCTGCTCCTTTCTTTGACCTGTAATACCGGCCATGCGATGCTAAGGGAGAAACAGCACTGTATGAGGCAGAAGAAAACTATATATATATTGAGATATTTATGAGTGAAGATGCGCATATCAGTTTGATGGCGTAAAGGAATTTTTGTTCCCGATAAATCACAAATCTCTCTTGAGTAGCTGGAAACTCTTTTTCTTTTTCTCCAATAACAAACACCTGAACCCCAGGGTGCTACATTTCAACGCTGCTTATGTGCGGTAGCTCTGTGAGATGAATAACAGGTGCGAGACAGACAGGGCCACAGATGTGCTCTTCGCTCATCCCCTTTTCATCTCCGAGACCTGTCCAGGACCAGAAAAGGTGCGGGTCACGGTCCCGAGGAGAGACCCTCTCCGTCCACATATGTCATCACCGGGTGGGGATAGCCCTGAAGTGCCTCCTCTCTCCGCAGGTTTCAAAGCCTCGCTAGAGGTTTGCATGACTCCGTCCTGTTTTATTGGAATGGAGCAGCTTCAAAACGGGCCGGTGTGCTTAATGGAAGTTTACTAGGCGTGAAGTACCAGTAGCCGAGGAGGTGGTCAAAGGATAGAAGCAGAGATGATCTGATTTCCTGACCATCGTCAGATACAATTTCCACTGCAAGTCTAAGCAGTGCCAAGCCAGGGTCAAAGCTAACTAAACTTTCCAACAACAAATATGAATGACTATATTGTTTTATTAAGCTCAATCTCTAGGACGAGAAATTGTGTCTTCTCTCATTCCTCCCTCCTCTGAATATTTCAGAATATTATTTGGTCTAAATTGTTTGCTGAATAGGGAAAATATATAA
>CM030183.1:6444711-6637211 GCA_017639675.1 Aplochiton taeniatus | reverse complement strand
ATATTCTTCAGATCTCGAAACACATCGCTTTGTTTTTTGTTTGGTCTCTCTCTCTCTAGAGAGAGAGAGAGAGAGAGAGAGAGAGAGTCACACGGCCTCATGCACCAAGAAGGACTGAGTTTAAGGGGATATGGAGGTATATTTTCCAAGTTGGTTATGAACATTTTGTTTGAGGCAACAGGCAGAAGTGCGCTGCTTATACATTAGGGCATCAGCGTACAGCGGAGAGATACCCCATGGACTCCTAGGACAAACAACACTTTTCTTTCCTATTCTCTATGCGAAAATGGATTATTGATCATTCCAATTCATGCATTTCCCTAAACTGACTACAACTACTTCCATTAAGGCCAAAAAAAGTATCTTCAGATACGTTTAATGACACACCAAGAGACTGGTCCGTCATTCTCATAGGGCCTGCTGCTCCCAGCGTGGTGCTCAAAGGTGTCTAAGTTTCCATGCTGCAACGCTTAGCGCCAAAGATGTGTGTGAGTGGCTCCTATTTCTGACCTGCAACACACCTGCTTCCTATTAACTACTCCGAGGACTCACATGATTTTGTTTTCATTTTTGTGTTTTTCTTATGTTGGTTACTTTTTTTTTTTACTCTCATAAAAATGTTCTGTGCCTCTGATGTGTTTTTAAGCCCACATGCTATGTTCATTGTTTCAAGACATATTTGGGTACCGGTGAATTCCAAATATAGGAATTATCTATTTTATTGTGTAAAAGATTAAACATGTACTTAGCTGGTAACAAATAGATACTCCTATAGTTTCTTGAATACAGTTTTTTTTACTGAATTGCTTATTCTAACTCTAATAGAAAAGCATGCGAAATGCAAAATGAAAAACGAAGAATATTTATTGCATGTAATCATTTGTACAGTCAAGCCCCACAAATATGTCACTAGCTCCTAGCTGACTGGAAAGGACGGGATCTACTTCCTGGCAGCAGTACGCCACTACCGACCAGAGTTCCTCTACTACAAGAACACAGATGACATCATCCTTTCGAGAAATTCTTCTCTCCCGTCACATGGGCAGCAATGGAGCAGAAATCAGACCCAGATGGTGAGCAGGCCTGGGCCAGAACCAACCTGGCAACCCAGGGGAGACTCGCACAGGCCAGGCACACACACACACACACACACACACACACACACACACACACACACACACACACACACGCACACGCACACTCACACACACACTCACACACGCACACGTACACGCACACACACACTCACACAAACACACACACTGGAGGCCGCCAAACTAATACCAATGATCCCAGTCCGCCACAAGGACACAGAGCAGTCCAGCTGAGAGAGCAGTGCTAGCTGATCTGGTCCAGCCGAGGCTCTGCTGAGGCCGGAGCTGTCTGGGTTCTCTTACAGATCTGTCAAACAGGTGGGCTATGGGTCAACGAAAGGCGGCATTGACTTTGACAAGTTGTGAGTTCTTTATTTAACTAGACAGTTTGGTGGTCGTAAGGAGCACTAACATTGATATGCAGCGCATTGTACAAATGCCTCTCAGAGAAAATAGCCAGTGTGTGCTAAATAAGCTGACTCAATCCAGTAATTGAATCATGTCTAATGGGTGGTAGATAAAACGTTCTGTTTGATCACGGTGGTGAATGACTTCATTGCAAAACCTAAATATACATTGGCGTATTACAATGTAATGCATTGGAATGTTCTCTTTCTTTGATATATAGGGTCACCCGTGATATGATGATAACGAGTCCTTTAGAATCTGAATAATACGCAAGGGCTATACCATAAAATATGGGTCTAGTCCCCGAACAACTTAAGTGGTTGTCAAACGCAGAGTATTACATGGCATCGGAAAGGGCAAAACAAACGAAGTGGAATTTTAACAAGTACAAAATTACATATAAATGACTGAACACTGCCATTTTCTACTTGCCTCCAACCCCACTTGGCAGGCAAGTGTTTCCCACAGTTCCCTTCACAGCCCATCAGTCAGGCCTGTGAAGAGAGCAGGTCTGACTGTCAGGGGTCAGTGCTACGCTGGGCATGGGGGGAATATGAAGCAGCTGGTTTTGGGGGGCAGGGAGGGAGGGACAGAGGCCTTTAACTTAGATTGAAGCACAAACTAAAACTGATGTGTCACAGGGAGAGCTATCTCTGCCTGTGTGTTTGTGTTTTTGTGTCTAGCTAATTTAGTCCTTTAATAAACGGACTCGTGGGTGTGGTGACAGTAGGTCAAATAGGATCGTGGATATTTCTTTTTTTTATGTCTCATGGATCCACTGATGCAACAAAGAAAAAATGTTTTGCTTGCCGTGTGAATGAACAAACTTGGACTGCACGCAACCGTTGATGGGAATACATAGTTATGCTTACAACTGCCAATAAAAATGTGTTGTCTACAATTTATGGTGGCAACCCTGGCAACCCTTCATGCATAGAGAAGGGAAGTTAACTTTTGTTTTACTTCCTTAATTTCGGAAGTGTGGCCAACTGCTCTCCCATATCCACGTTTCTCTTCTGCTGCAAGCTCCCATTCCTATTTTCATATTTGGACTTAACAATCTGGGTCTGAGACCACCTGCTCCAGAAAGATCATTATCGGGAATTACTAAGTAGACCCTCTGCCAGACCACTGAGCTGTGGCTCAATGCAGAGATTTTTACAATGAAGTGTCAGGCAACCCTTATTATTATTCTTCCCTTCTCTTGCACGGGATGCTTATTCGGGCCTTTGTAACGCTTTATCTGATGACTCTGCCCACATAAAAAAGCGAGGTGCCGAAAGGGGCCTCTCGCTGACAGCATGATGGATGCCGCAAGTGACAACCTTTTGTTTCAGCAAAACACACTCACATGCAGGCCTCGCAGAAGCAAAAAGCAGAGGGCAGGGGGAACAACTTGTTCACTTGTTCCAAGTCGTTGAACAAACCATGGCAGTGTCGGAAGATTGCTACCTTTCCAGTTAGGGTTCACTGATGCTGGGCCTTGTGCAGGGCCTGTTACCCTAAGCCACTCAACTCCGTTGAAAATGGGCATCCCAGCAAATACATTCTGATGATGTTAAAAAAAAACTTACTCGTGGTTTCAAATTAGCTCATGTTTTTGTCCTGGCCATGAATAGCTTACTTGGTCCAAAGTGGGAGCTTATTCTCTGCGTGCCAAAAATGTAAATAAAACCGACTTAATCGTCCATCCAATCTGATAAAAGCACCTGCTTATGGAAACACTACACGCCCATGCTGTCTATCTTCGCAGCTGCAATGTTTCCTTTCTATTGAGCTGTTACTACATTCGGAAACGCTGCTCACATTGCAATTACGTAGCTAACTTGGACACCCGCACTTGTTTGGTGAAATAACTTCCTGCCTTTTCTTTTCTTTCAAGGTGTAAACGATTTCAACTGCAAACAAAGAAACCCATACTGTACAAACTTTGTTTGACCATGTCCTGTAAACTAAGACAGAAAAAAACGTATCAGCCACCTAATCTGTCTGTTGACATACTGTGGTTCTTGTTCTTGTTCATCTTACTATTGTATTTTAGTAGTAGACATTTCATTTGTAATAATTAATTACCTTCAATTTGGCGCACCTCAGTTGCATTGTATTAATTGAATACTGAATAGACATTTTCCTTTTGAAAAACAGATTTAAATTCCTCATGTCCCCGCAGTCATGTGGGTTAGCCTACGATTGCTTTGCGTCGAATTGTAGATGTACGATTAATAAGACGGAGGAAAAAATTTAAAAAGTTTAACTTTACATTTTTTTTTATTGAGATTAACTGTCTTGATTGAAATACTATTTGCTTTTTTGAAGCCATATTTTGTAACACTAACTGTGTTGCTAGCATTATGTATAAAAATAGAAAATGTTTGTAGTAATTTGGATAGCGAAATGGTTCTGGGTCTTTGTTTGCCAAAGGCCTTGGATCAGAAGGCCTACAGCTCACCATTCTGATAAGTGAAAACTGGGCCTACAGATTAAAGCTACTTCTGTATGACAAATATAAACAATACATTTTCAATTAGACAACTCGTATAATTGTATTCATTAAGAAATTAGTTCAATTTACAGAAAACAATAATTCTGAGGTTGCATTATGATCCTGGTCATATAAACACAACTTAGACCGTTTTAGCCAAATATTTGCACGTCAAATATTTTGTTTCAAATGTAACATTTGAAAGTTATCAGTAGGCAATACATTTTACATGCAACCGCATTCTGGCTGATTAAAATACACATGGTCGAGCATTCTCTCTTTGTAATGGTCAGGTTCCCTGTCTAACAAGAAAATATGATATTGCAATGTCACAGCATTCAAGGTTTCACAGTTTAACGGTTTAACAACACTAAAATAAAACGTTTTGACATTCAGAATAATGAACTATAAAATAAGTAAAAAAAAAAAAAAAAGCAGTTTTACGGTTAACTTACCAACGCATTCGTTTGCTTCTCTAGCGGTTGCTCGCTGCCAGGGTCTGTCATAATGGAAGGGTTTGCACCTGTCGCACTCCGGTCCCGCGGTGTGGTGCTTGCACTCACACACTAGGTTTCCTTCCCTGTCTCTAACGCATTTTGACGCATGGCCGTTGCACTTGCACCGGCCTCCTACCTGCAAGTCTGACACTGCGTAAAAGTAGGAATCGCGGGCCAGCTCTGAGTCGTCTTCGTTTTCATCCCCAAAAGTGTGCAGCCGACTGAACGTCACCTTGATGTCAGTAGCCGTGACCCAGTCCTGCAGTACAGGGGAGTTGTCAAAGTCGTGCGCCGAAGGTCTACCATCCAAGGTGCTGAAGGCAATGAGCCCACCAGTTAGAGGATGCATGTCAGTGTGAGAGTCTGTACAAATTGCCTCCTGTTCGTTCTGTTTTGTAATTGTGGCCTTATTTTGCCTGTTAAACATCTTCTTGCACTGGGTCGAGTAAAATTGGAAAGGGAGCCAAGATTTACCATAGTCCATTGATTTGAAGATAGCCATAGATTCTGGTCGTGGTGAACAAAATTGAAGGCTCACATAAGTGACTTCAAACTTTTTGCCTAAAGACAATGTGAGGGTCACATTTTGGGGATACTGAGCATAGTTTTCTGATTGCCAACATGTAAGGTTGTGGGGATTGTTGAGATCTGTTAAATATGCAGGCGGGTGACTCTTTTTCGGGTCATCGGCATCGCACGTGTGGCAATCTCTTGTCCTCTCCTCTCCCTTCTCCGACACAACGCAGTACCTGGCGGCAGGATTCCCACAGGTGCTTGAGACGCGCACGTCCTTACCAAAAGCAGAGTTAACAAAATCAGGGATGCATCTCCTGGGGTTCCCGTTCTCATCATAACATGGATCTGGAGGAGAGGACTGTGCAGCAAACATACTCATCCCGTAACCTCCAAAAGCCCCTTCAGCCAGAACAGAGACAGCCACCAAGGTGACCCAAACCTCCAGAATCCTTCTCATTGTAATCCGTGCTCCTCAGTGTCTCTTGCGCTGTAAAATAATATGACATGAACTATTTCAATAAATGAAATGAAAAGCAACAAAATATAGCATACAATGCAACAGATACATAAGGGTCATTTTTGTTTGTTAGTCACTCACAGCTGAATTATGAAATATCCCAATCATAATCATGCAAATATATGAATTTAAGTAAAAAATTCTTACGAGGCAAAGAAAACTCCACAGAGGACACTACCCCGAAATAACTGTTCAGCCTGGAAGAGGATTCAAACTCTAGGAATTTAGAGGATAGCCTTTTCCCTTTACGCACGAAAAACTACCACAGCTTTTTGTATAATTGTTATCATAAACAAGTTGGGGGGAAAATGTCCAGCTATCTCATGAGTTTCCCTTACTCTGTCTTACACTCAGTCACACCTCTGTCTACCTCTGCCCCATTCCCTCACTGGCGCTCAGTATGAAAAAGAAAAGTGAGACCTAGATATCCAGAAAAGCTTTAGGTCGTGTGGAGACGCTCGCTGTTGATTGGGAGACAGAACAACGACACCCACTGGTCATTTATAGATATTACTTGGTAGATTAAAGAGTTGACACATCTAGGTGTTTCACCATTCAGATTTTTTTCAGATTGTCGTAAATATGTCGTATTTCCACAATAAATATGTATATTTATGTTATAGAACAGTTGGGGGGAAAAGCATAAACAGACAATGAAATATAGCTTACAATAGACTTTTACGCGTGTGGATCGTGATGTGACTAAAATAGCTTTCTTAAGACCGATGGTGTAGGTAAAAGTGCTGTTTGTTGTAGCCCACAATATCCAATACATCATTTTGCAATTATATTCTCCCTCACCATTTCCAATGTTTGAGAACCTCTGGGCTTCTCGGAAGTATGTGCCCTGCAAAGTGTAGGCCCTGTTCACGCCTCCAACTGTCAGTGAGCGACACCAAGCGGATATGAGGCGGAATCGCAGCTGCAGTTTGCTTAATCTACACACACTAGCTAATCTATAAACCTATAGGTTATTTAAATTGGTTGTCATTGCAGAGATGCTGTGGAGAGACTGACTGCTTCCTCCATCACTAAAATGTCTCACCATTTCTGTAGTCGTATCCAGATATAGGCCTAATGCTAAAATTTGCCTGAAATGTTCCATAAAACATTTGTATATGTTTTACGTTTTATTTAATAGTACAGGTACCTCAACTGCTGAGTGTATCAATCACATGGACATCTTAGCCAGTTGGAAAAATGCCCCTCCTCTCCAAACCCAGTCAATGCTTGAATTCCTACCCTCTCACCATAGATTCATCCAGTTCCTCTTCTGCCCCCTTAACTTCCCTTGCCTTCGCATTAGGAAGTTTTATCATCTTAAACCACAAATTGCGAAAGACGTGTTCCTTGATGGCTATGCCACCATGGAGTCTGAGCCGGAGTGTAATGCAGCGGGGCTGTTGGGTCACATGCGTCCCTCTCCTTGAAGCTGTATGTGAGATTTCTAAAGGTGTGCGTTTGAGTATAGCCATTCACACGGTTATGCTTACACTGTCGTTCGTTAGTTTGTGTTGTAATGATATTGATATTTAGTTTGTGAGTTTTAGCCCAGAGCATGTAGAGAGCACACTGGTGTCTTGAGAGCACACTGGTGTCTTGACACCAGTGACTTATCAGGTGCAACAGGATGTTGGTAAAAACGTCACCTCATACAGATGTGTGAAAGCACAAACCACTTTTAAAATGCCTTATAAAAAAGGCTCTAAAGTTATTGAGGCCACAATGTCCTGTTCCTGTTCAATTCTACTAAAAATGATATGCAGCTTAGCTCACTTCATGTTAAAAGTACAAACTATCATTATTTGTTTTTCACTGGTCACATTTCCTTTGCTCGGTTGTGTACAGTATTTGATTCGGTAGGATGTTCCCATGCCTCAGGTTGACATTGGGACAATATGGCTACAATAAGGTACCAGCTGCTTCCTCAAAAAGACAATTCAACCTCTTGCTCGCTGAGGTTGGAAGTATTGGTACTCCCTTCTATACGTTTGTCATGCAGAGAGCTCCTTGTGAACTCCAGTTGAATATTCCTTTCGGGGGTGGTGGTGGTGGTGTGGTGTGGTGTGTGGTGTGTGTGTGTGTGTGTGTGTGTGTGTGTGTGTGTGGGGGGGGGGGGGGGGCATACAGTAGATTGCTCATTGATACGCCACCCTAAAAGGATTTCACCATCTTTCAGGCTGTGGACTGTACTGTACCAACCCTCTCACAAAGGTAAGCTGTGAATATGATAATGGAATGATCATCATTTCACCTGTTTGGAAAGTTGTCTGCAGCCTTACTGGTTTCAGTCACCCGCGGCGCTCTATAGTACTGCACCTGCATCATGGCTGATATAACCTGATTATACTTTATCATCCTTGGTAGTAGCCATGATTTTTAACAGTGGTCATAATGGGGGGGGGGGGGGGTGGTCTCTTCCTGTTGACATCGACACAGGCAACCCTCTGTTTTCTATTTGTGTGTCAGTCAGTCTGTGCTGGTCACAGTGACACGGCTGTCCTGGGCCACAGCTGTGCACAATGACAGTTTCCTGGCTGAGCATGTTCAAAGATCCTGTAGGATAAATACACATGAGGGTCCTGGAAGGAGGGAGGGTTTTGGTAATGGAAGCTCTGCTCTTACCCTCTATCCTATACAATTTAGTTCAACACGAATATTTCCATAACAAATAATATTAGTCTCTTTTGGAAACAGCTTCTCCTGCTTTTTTGGTAACTACATTATCTTGTTACATACGGCAGTAGTCTAATTGGAATTTGTTTTTTCACTTATTCTTACGGAGACTCACAGTAATCTTTAGGTGAGGGGAAAGGGCTACTTCATGCAACCCCCCAAAAACTCTAGTATAGAGAAATAATAGTCAGGCCTCCCAGTAGCCCGCCATTCTTCAGACAACATTGGATGGGCCACATCGTGGTTTGAGAGCCTTGCTGTCATGCAACTGTATGTGTGGTAGAGTTGATCTGCTCACAATAATTGTCTGATCCACCTAAAAATCGAAAAAAAAACTTGAAAGCGACTCAATAATCTAAGCGTTGTTTTTATATTACTTTTGTCCGTGACTGCTCTGAGTCACATCCAGTAGCTCGTGTCCTTTGAGCAGAATTTAAGAATGAAAAAGGGGAAGTTGTGGCCATACTCTGTTTCAAACCCCACCAACTCATCTCCGGTCCCCCCCCCCACCCCCCCTACACACACACAGCAGGAAGTGACAGACTATCTTAACGCCCCCAGGCAACAGTGTTTGGGTCTTTATTTGGGTTATGATTTCGACTCAAGTTCCTGTGTGAACAGGCAATGACAAGGTAATGTAGACATATACAATTATATAGAATAATTGGTTTACAATTTGTCAAAAATAAGGGTGTTTTTTTATGTTATAAACAAAGCTAAACAGGAAATAAAGCTGTTTATATTGTTTACCTTAACAACAGGCTAGTGAACAATATTTGCTCACCAAACCAGAATTTCCAGGGAACCAGGCTCTCTGTCAATTCACCTTATTTTAAGCACGTCTAAAACTAATCTGATTTATGACTGCAAAAAAAAAAAACTACAAACGAATGATTCCATGCTTGACACCCCGAGTCACTGAATAGATCGATGGTGTTATTTCTTATTTTCTGTGCGAAGCTGAGAATGTTATTGCGCCGTTACAGACGATTGCCTGAGATGGAGCACAGCTCGTGCACTGAGGACAGAATTGGCCATACCCTGGAGAGATGCCTTTACGGTCTTGGCATCGACTCTCCAAACAAACAGCTCTGGAACGGTAGGAGAAGACACTTGTCTCACCTCTGTCACACCCACGGATGTTTCATTCGCCCTGAACACGTTCAGTCGTAACACCCAAACTAAATGTAGAGTAAATCATGAATTCATTTATTTGGTGTATTTATTGTCATTGAAATTCTGGATTTGTTTTAAAATGGACAGAAAAAACCTCCCCAGTTTGTTGTTTAAGTCTTTGTATATGTTTGTTGTGTAAGTCTTTGAAAAGCAACCAGCCCGATGTTGCCAGGGTCTTGTGACAGACAGGTCAAAACAAGTAAAAAGAGAAATGAAAGAAGTGGCACACAGGAAGTTAGGAGGCGGGGGAGGATGAAGGGCAGTTAAGAGAGTAGCCTTTGTTTAGCCTCTTCTCTAGTCAAAACGATGACCTCTCTAATTAAATGTGACTAAAACAGTCACTTTAAGGAAATCAACAATATGAAAATACACAAAAAATATTGCAATACGGTTGCCTGCATTGTTTGTCTTTCTATCTTTCCAGCTGGAATGTGCATAAATCGCTGGTGTTTAGAGGAACTGGTGAAGAGAGATCCAAACAACTTCCACATCCTCCTTCAACAGATTCTGAAGAAAACTGGAGAGGTTTTTTTTATTTATAGGACACATCTCTATATCCTACTCATACTGTACAGCACAATGACAATATTTGATTTGTGGCTGTGTCTTCCGTTGCATCTGTGACCCTGTTCCATACCACTTAGGTTCTCCAAGAGCCCCAGTATGACCTGGTGGTCCCCCTTGCTCACCTGTTCTCCTCCACTCTCCTCAAAGTGAGTCGGGGCCCTTACAGTACCCTCTAAAATACTTTATGTCCGTTGATCAACGTCAGTGTCTTTGGGGATTTTCAATGGGGATCTGTCGTGTTCTCGTTTCAGACGCCTTATCTTGACCTAGACTGTGGAGTACTGCAGGAAGCATACGAGTTGTTTCACGGTTTCTTGTCCTGGCCAGAGCCTTACTGTGCTGCCTGCCAGCGCCTGCTCATCGTGATTAACCAGGAACTCAGAGCACCAGGTACGGAGTCTCACTAGACAACACTAATCCTCTCTTAAAGATGGAAAAAGAGCAGCCCAAATAGTAATATCATTTTTATCCAGATGAGGGCACTGTTGGCATACTCTACAAACAAATCACCTTGTTTGGAGTCATTGTATTCCTCGATTTTGAAACCGTTGAAACTTTCTTTCAGGTATCTCTTTTCAAAGAATGGTGAGAAAGGAACAGGGCATAGTCAGTTCCAGCCATTGCTCTAAAACGATGTAAGCTATACCACCAAGGATTTATAAAAATCAATCATCAGCATACACAACTCAATATTGAAGTCAGACATTCAAGTTGTCTTTTTGGATGCAGTGCCTCCATTATTGTGTTTTACCAAATATAGGCCCAGTGAAAAGGCTACATAAAACCGTGCTTCACGGCTCAACGTTCATCGCTGTTGCCCCTCTGTGTTTTCATCAGCACGGTGTTGTTAGTCAGCCCAGATGAGGATGTTCCTCCTGAGTTCCTGTCCGTCTCCGAGCAGCTGAGTGGCGTCTCCAACTCCCAGACTGACACCTCCATGACTCTGATCACACACGCTATCCAGGCTGCTCTTGGGGCCAAGTGTCCTGTCCACACACTTTACACTTCCCTGCAAGTAAGCCTGAATAAACGTGCTTATTATATAGCCAGTCATGGCTTAATGCTCGTCAAAACATTTGTTCACAGCAATGGATCTCCTGAATTTGTATTGTAAGGTTACGAGACTATGTAGCGTGTAGGTCTTAACATAATGTTATCTCAGTCAAATGTTGTAATGTTGTCTCAGTCAAAAGGTGCCGAGGAGCTAGCCCATATCCTAGCAACAGTGACAGAAGCCTTGGAAACAGCAGCGGCTTCCACAGGAGAACCAGAGAGAGCCAGAGAGAGTCTGCGACTCAGCATGGAGAAAATACTAGCTGAGAGTCTGGGTGTCCTCTCGTCAGATGGCTGGGCCAGCCCTGGTGAGACACAGAAAATTTGAATGACAGAGAGTTTGTGATGGACAGCCCCAGAGTTTATCGGAGAACATTTGGAGTTGGAGACTGAGGCAGGGTCATAGTGAATATAAGATGATTTATTTAAGCATTTGGTGCAAAGGGAAGCCTCCTGACCAAAGTGGCAAATTATTTGATGTTTTGATCTTCAATGTAATTTTAAGTCAGAATTTGCCATGTGAAGAATATTCATCACATTCAGTTATAGTTTGGAACTTTGTGTCTGTATGAGGTAAAGACTTAACGTTGAACCAAGGTATGATCACTTTTTGTGTGCCTAATTTGGACTTTTCATCGTCTGATTAGAGCCTGCTCAGACTTTGCAGTTGCCCTTTGCCAAATGTCAAAGGTTCCCCTGGGATAAAGACAACTTTGGTAATGAGCTTTACAATCCTTACCCCACTGTTGACTCCTATTTAGTTTTCACCTTCTATCCTATGCCACATTGTTAATCACGTTTCTTTTCAGTCTGTGTTATGATTCACACCATTTTTCTGTTCGGTTCGCATTTAGATTTTCTTCACACCGTTCTCGAGAGTGAGCTCAGCCAGCTTCCAGTCGTGCACTGCTTTCCTAAAATCAAAATAGAGCATGACAACAATGACGAGGACCTGGAATCTAAAGTCCTGAGGGAACTGGCAGAAGAAGTCAATCGGGGGTTCTCCGACCACCGCATCTCCACTGTGTCCACCTCCTCCAGAGACTCCATGATGTCCAACTATTCCCTGTCCTCCAGCTGGTCCGTCCCCTCCACGGGCTCGTCCGGGGGGGACAGCGACTTTAGCGAGGACCCCGAGACGGAGGACAGACAGGGCTCCTCGGAGACCAGGAAGAAACCCAAAAAGAAGTCCAAATCCCTGCTGCTGAGCGTGGAGCGCTTCTCCCAGCTCTTCAAGCCCCAACGCAGCCCTGCCGTCTGCCGACGCGTCCAGAGCATGGGTTACCGCGCCGACGTCCCCGGAGACAACCTGTCCACAGCGACGCCCTTGGATCCCTCCATGTCACCGACCAGACGTTCTCTCCCACCAGATGGTTGCTCGGGGTCCTCCTCCCCTACCATCAACGGGACGCCCCCTCCACAGAAGCACGTGTGTATCCGTCGGAGGCCCATTCTGAGCTGTGAGGACGGGGACGTGGCAGGGGGACAGTCTACTCTGGTCAGGGTGGTGGTTTTTGGGGGTGACCGCGAGGCGGGCCGGCTGGCCAGGGCCTACAGTGATCTACAGCAGAAGGAGAGCGTCTGTCCCCACCTCACCCGAGCGTGCCGGCTGCGGTTCTACTTTGTCCCTGTGAGGAAGACACTGGAAGACCCAGCACCCGAGAGAAACATAGGAAGTCCTAATAAGGGCACACTCCTCTCAGTGAGAATAAGTAGTATTTTTATACCAGATCAGAAGGGTGAAACAGCTGCTTTACTAAATCATATATGCATAGCTTATATATATATATATATATATATATATATATATATATATATATATATATATATATATATATGTATGTATATATACATATTTATATTTACACGCACACATATATATATATACAGTATATATATATATGTATGTGTTCAGCATATTGGGTTATATACATATATATATATATATATATATATATATATATATATATATATATATATATATATATATATATATATATATATATATATATAAATATATATATATATATATAACCCAATATGCTGAACACATACATATATATATACTGTATATATATATATGTGTGCGTGTACAGCATATTTAGTATACAGTATATAAGCTATACATATATGTTTTAATAATGCAGCTGTTTCACTCTAATGGATGTATAATTTCATATACAAGAAATAACCAACAACCCATATTATCTGGTCTGTGCCCTGGCAGCAGTCTAGTGAAGTGCTGGAGGATAGTACAACAGACATCGCCCGGCTCATTGGCACTATTGACCCCTGGTACGAACGGAGTGTGCTCAGTCTCCTCAGCCTTGACTCTGATGCTCTCTGCCAGGTACTTCCCCTCTCAAGGGGACAATTACACTGTAATGGAAACACTAGCCGTTGAGAGATTTTGGCACTTTGGCCACTTTCATTTCCTGACTTTCTGCGTTTTTGTTGTTTGTTGTTTGTTTTTGTTAAAAGGCCTGGTGCACATGCACTCAGTACGTGTTGGGCAATATCTACTAGTTCCCTTTTGATTGCTGTCATTTTACGTGGCATGGCTATATGAATGTGGTTTGTTTTGTGTCCTGTTGTCCAGACAGCTAGCAAGGTGGATGCTGATTCAGAGAATGGAGGTGTTGCTGGGCTTTCCCTTTTGGCTGACTTGGTGCTGTACTACTGCCGACATGCAGCCCAGCCTGTTCTGCTGCAACTCTACCTGGCAGAGGTATACCAAGAACTTGGCTGAGAAATCGACTTATAAATACTCGTTAGGAGGAGCTCCTTTTATGGTCATACTATTCTTTGTTGGTTTGTTTTCTAAGCCAATTAGGATTCTGAAAAACAGAGCAATTTAGATCATACGTGTGCATGCAAGCACATACTCTCTAATGTACCCACTTTATCATGCACTTGCTCACTGACTACTTCTAACATACAAGTGACATACACACACACACACACACACACACACACACACACACACAAAATACATACAACCACCTTTAAGCTTAGTATGCACATGCTCTAGCTGACCCTGGCTGGAGGAGAGAAGAGGAAAGAGGTCTTTGTTCATTCCCTGGAGTTGGGACACACAGCTGGGACCCGAGCTGTAAAGGCCATGGGTGAGTTGTGCAACCATTCCCACTGAGGTGTGTGTACATTTGCTCTGTCACACTGAAACTCACACCCTTGAACATTTGAACGCTCGCCTAACCTAAACACCCACACATTTTCAAGCATGTCCAAACAGATGCTTGGACCCTAGATTCACTCCATTTGACATTGTGCATGCTCTTCACAGGGGCGGCTAGCAAGAGGTTTGGAATCGATGGGGACCGCGAAGCTGTACCATTACCACTAGCTGTTTCCTACAATAAGGTTGTTACTAGCTTGGTTCCTTCAAAAAATAAATGAATACAATAAGCACTGCTGGGTATGCAATAGCTGGGTAGTTGTGATAGAGGCATACTTGTTTGAATACTCAATTCGTGTTTTTGTCATCACTCTCAATTGTAATAGGCAGGGTTCTTTATCAAACCGGTCTTAATTCTTTTGTTTAAACGTTCAGGTTTCGTTGAGTGGGAGGAGCCAATGGACTCAGACAGAGATGGTGTGCACATCGATAAACCTATGCAAAGCCTGCAAAACATCTGAGCAGCTGGGTATGTGTGGCATCTCAAGCTTTCTGCATGATTCTCACGATGGGAGAGGAAAACAATTCCATTTGAAACACATTCTGTGCTTTCAAAGAAAGAAAAGAAAGGCAAAGAAGTTCACATTGCCGCTTTATTCTTACTCAATTTATACTTTTGATAAGAGGTTTTTGATTTTCATTTAGGTTCTCGAACGGAGAGCTTACAGTTAACAATGACTGAAGTGCTGAAGATTCAGAGCTCCAAATCTAAGAAGAGCTTCAACCAGGTTTTCTTTTTCATTAGTTATAGTTACCATAGCGACCTAACAGCCTGTTCTCCACTGGCCTTGACTTGACCTCTTACCCCTCCTCCCAGCACATCTCCATCTCTGAGGTGAAGGTCAATAAGGTCCAGGTTAGCGCGGGGACTGGTGGGACCACATTTGCTGTATGTCTTGACCAGGATGAAAAGAAAATCATCCAAAGTGTCATCAGGTACTGCAGGCTACTGGGAGCGACTACTATGGAGAACCCAACTGACAAACACCCTCACCATAGATTCAGCAGACATATAATAAATGCACAAATTAAATGATCAAAAAGCTTGTTACATTAAAAAACGATATATCTTTAGTGGGTATGTACAAGTGACAAGTGTTCCTTTGCCTCCCGCACACCTAGATGTTTTGTTTACGCGACACTGCGTGTTACTGAACACTCGTTTGGGCTTTTTTTCTCAGGTGTGACGTGTCTCTGTGCCGTAAACCTGGCAGCAGCTCGGATTGGCGTTCCTATAAGACGCTGCCTGGGCAGGTTCAACCCTTACACCCCTCCTACTGCTCCCTCCTCTGTCTTCCCATTGTCTCCTTCTCCGACCCTTATCCTTGACCTAACGGCCGGTGGCATATGTGACAACATTTCTCAAACCCGAGTCTCCCCAACGTCTCAAATCACACTTTAACTCTACATTACCTCTACATTCAAACCGACAGGGCCAAACTTGAAGTCAGAAAGCATGGATATCTAAAGCAGGAAATTGCATAGAGAAGTGTTTTATGAATCATTCTACCTGCAATCTATATTGTTACATGCCTTAGTAAATGAGGTAGGTAATAAAGGTATTATTGGACAATACATTGTATGTAATAATTTTCAAGCAAGCCTCCTCAAGTTGATTTTTCACTCAGGAAATATTGTCGTTATTGTGATATATTATGACCTTGTTTGTATAGTTGTATCTGTGATTGGACAATGGATCAACATTTACAGTTATGTAATAGACTATTTATTGAAATAAAAAAGTTGGTGGTTTTGGAAGAACATAGAATGATAGCAGTGATTCCTGTCCTGCTCTGTCAAAGCCCGACCTTGTGGATTGGATCCAAACCAGAGCCAGTGATGAAAACTCAAAATGTCACTGCTTAGCGGGCAGTCAGTGCAGGTGAACAGTAGAGCGCTCTAGGTTTTGTGGACTTATTCACAGACTTGAAAAGCTGCTGAAAAGCATTCTTTGTCGCCATTTTAAGCCATCACCATACGTTTTTTTTCAAAATTTCGATAGAAGTCATCTGCAAAATACTGTAAAGCTCCATGTTACACATTAGGATGCTGTCTTTGTTAAATTACTCTATTTTTCAGTAAAACTCATCTGTGGATGACTTGAAAATAATAGAAAATGACCGATATTTTGAGAAAATTAACAGGGTCACAATTGAGACAAGGTCAGTGAACAAAACGACTTTGTTCAGTTTTCAAAAATAAATTAAAAAAAACCTGTTTTTCTGCCTTTAAAGTCACAGTAGGATATTCTGGATATGAACTTGCCTACACTCCTTTTGGATATTTCCCTGTGATAGGAATAGCCTTAATAATAGCCTGACTGAGGCAGGGCCAGGAAGAGCAAATCTGATTAGTTGATAGCATTGAGGTGCGGTGGAATTTGAAAAACAGATTTCAGGGCATCCATAACTTCATGTTTAGATCATTATAAATAATGATAGATGTTGCTATTTAGTTTAAATTAACCTTGGTTTATGGTTAAAAAAAGTTTTTTTAATGGTAATATCTTCCACCTTTATTTCTAAGTGCATGACTTTTTACAGCTGTCATAAACAAAGCTAATATTCTGTTAAGTTGATTTGCACAGAGTATGAAGTTTTACTTTGCTTCATTCAACATGGACATGTAAGCATTTCCTTTGCATTTGTGGTCTTGTCACTGCATCCTTAGTCTAAGAATAGACTTCTCTATCGCTCACCATGTTTGAGCAGAGAGGAAACCGGGTCTATTCTGAACTGAATAATCAAACAAGTAGTTTACACACGTGTAGCTTGGTTAATGTGAACAAGCATTTCTTCTTACTAATTAAAGACGTAAATGAACAAAGGGAAATGTCAGAAAAAATTGCTGAAAAGTTGAAAGCCAAAAGCAGGGAAAACAATGGATCAATATATAGCGTGTTGCTATGATCAACTCAATAATTTTGTGTCGTGTATGTCTTGCACTAGAACAAGAAATAACTCACCTTACACAGACTTTAACATTTGTGACTCCTGAATCTTTCACGTGTTTTTGTATTTCAATTCTCTCCTGTTTCTCTCCTCCCCCAGCACTCTGTGTTCCTGCTCTCTTGCCTCCTGCAGGGTGTTTGTGTTTGCAGATAGCGCCATGTTCTCAGCTCCCCTGGGAGAAGCAGGGAGAGTGGACCTGGATATGGCTGGCGTGTGCTTGGCCCGTCTGCCCCGGGAGCAGAGCGTGGTGCTGCATACTCTACAGACTGGCCTGGGGCACTCCTGTCAGGGCTCCATTATAGCAAAAGCTCTTACGGTGAGGGAGAGAAAAGGAGTTGAAAGGAAATTCTTACTCCTACGCAATACAATGTCTGTCTGTATGTGTGTTTATAGGGTTTGGGTAAAGATGCTTTGCAGGAGTACGTCCGGGAAATAGTATTTGCTATTGGGCAGAGGGTAGAGAGCAATGAAACTGGTTGGAGGCAGCACCAAACCAGACTACAACACATCTATACTGCTTTCCTGACTGCAGCTAATCAAGGTAGGCTATTTATACAACCACTGTGTGGCCTAATAACGGACTACATTGAATGTGGAGAGTTATCTATTGTTCTCAGCCATAGGAAGTAGGATGTATGGCCCTCCCTCTAGAACTCCATCGCCCACCCCAGAGATCACCTAGAGTTGTGTAAGTCCCATTATCTGTAACTCAATTATTGTTGCTATACGTTACTGTAACAGTTCAATATAAATTACACGTTAAAAAAACGGGAATGTAGGGAATGTACTCCAACAGTTTGCCTCGGATATGAAAGAAAATGACATGGACAAGAGGGACTCTGCTTTCTGTAGACTCATAGAGAGGGACCTGCTCGACACAGAGGAAAAGCAGAGCAAACGTTTGCCGGTTACGTCATCGACACCCCTCAACAGAAAACCTCTTTTCAGGAACATGAGAGTCCAGGACGGACATGTTCTGATGTGGCAGCAGACAGAGGAGGCGCCCAGCAGTGCCGCTCTTCTGAAAGAGGAGTGTAACCTTTCAGCCGGCGTAGTGGTTATGGGTGATGACAGGGTGCTGGTACGGCTGGCAAAGGCTTATCAGTCCATCAGGTAAAGGACCAGTTTGGTAGATACTCTACTACATATAGAGTAACTTTTGTTTCATTCCTCAATGTTGTGGTTTGTGTGGGTGTATGTATGATCTGGATCTTTTGTCATTGGTCGTCTAGTAAATGATTATATTTCAAAACAGAGAAATGGAGTCTTAACGCCTAATACTGACCAAGAAAGTGAACCTAAAGAGGTACTACATATAACAACAGCTTTGTCACAGATTTGCATCATAAGCTGAAAATGTTTTTGGAAAGTATTGTTTCAGTTGCTGTTAATGAGTTCAAATATTACCATGTTGTTGCCTTGAAATTTCTCTTTCAAGCAGTACAATGAGCCCTGTGGTCAAGGATGAATTTCTGTCACCTGCGGGCTGATTTTCCAGAGCTCAGACAACTGAAGGAAAAAATTCAAGGTACTGTTGTTTGTGTGTGTGTGTGTGTCTGTGTCTGTGGGAGTGTGATGATGTTTATTGGTGTTAGTCATATATTTTCTATTTTAGTGTACTGGGTTTATACTTTCCCAAACTCTCTTTAGAGCAATCTTCCACACTCAGAAGGAGGAACTCCTTTACCGAGTTCTGTGGGGCTGTTATTTCTGTGAATTACACAAAGGTTTGTGGGACAACTTGGTCCATTTTTAGCGTGGAAAGTTTTCAACAAACGTTGATATAGAAAGGGACTGACAGCTAAAACGTTGCCTTATAAATTTGTTTTGGTCTTTACTCTGGATTGATCTTGGCAGGTATATTTAAGCAAATGGGTGGTTAAAATGGGATTTGCACCAACATGTGAAGTAAATATCACTTTGGTGTCATCTAGTGAAACAGGTAGAATATTGTTATATTATATATTATATGATATATTAGTATTTGGTCAGCTACAGTTCTACATGTTCAGTAGATCAATTATCTATACTATTGTGTTTTGTTCACATTGCTTATATGGTATTATCTTTATGTTGCTGAATGTATCTAAAACTGATGCATATTTTACTCTATTTAGGTCTAGATCACCTAACTGTGAATTTTTACAGCACAAATCCAAAGCCATGCACTGTAAGGAATATAATATAAGTAAAATGAAATATGTTTGTCTAAATGTTGCATTTTATTATAAAACTCGTTGTAACCAATGGATCATCAATATTTCATTTATATTATACTGTACATTGCTTTGTTCACAAGAGATCAAAACCCAAAACATTCGGATGAACAGAACCTTCACTGTGTATCTGAACAAGGACTCTCGCAGGACATACCCACATGTTCAAAGGTGTCTTTTATTCTGAAATTACAACCGGGATGACGGCCTATGTGCCATGTTCACTGTAGTCTACATAATCTGCACAGACTAAGCACTACAATATAGCTAAAGCTACTGAAGTTATACAAAAGATAAAAATGAAATACAGATCGGACTGGGATGTATTGGAGTATGGGCTTTTGCCATCAAATTTAGGCCTTTCCTATCATTTTTATTATGACTAGATGGTGATAATTACATTCCTATTTCACACTGGGAAGTAAGGCAAACTTGTTTCTTTCCAGCTTGATATTTCTCCATCTATAGTTTCAGGTCACTGTCCAAAATTGCTGCAAACCACAGAACAGCACAGAGGAGGAAAAGGAGGACAAAGCAAGGACATACACAAGGTTTTGCCCTGGCCAATCAACACCGTCACTGGCCTCACACACAACTGAGATGCAGGATTTGATATTGACTATCAATGTGGCTATATAGCAGGGCTGCACACAGTGGAGATGTAACTGACATTACTGTGTAATAACTGTGAATACGTTTGCGGTAATGATATAGTGATTGCAAACACCTTACACAGAAGTATCAGCACCTGCTGTTGGTGTGATGATAATACATCTCGAGTCCAGAACAACTCATTCATATCCTGTGCATTGATAAGAGTACAATTCATTGGCAAATGTGTTTTTTGTTTGATGTGATTTTTTGTTTTGTTATCACACTAAGCTGGATATGGTCTAGCCTAAACTTTTCCATAACACATTTGTATTCTAATGTGTGTTACTACGACTGTCACTTTATGAATTAAATAAAATAATTACTCAAATATTTTGAATTTGTTTGGCGGAGGTTCAGACTCAGAGTTGAACAGGAAACAAATCTCTGAAGGCAAATTCCAAAACTCTACTCTCGGCACCAAGTTATGTTTTGGTAATTAATGAATAAAAAGCCATTTGAAGGAAGCAAACTGTAACGTGATAAATGCATGATTCACCTCCACGGATCAGGTTAACGCAGAAAAAAAATCCTTACTTCAGGTGGAGAGTTAGGCTGCCATCCTCACACTCAGAGGGCGCTGTAGATACACACAAGGTGTTGACGATGCACCTGCTCGGTGCAGCTACACGCAACAGGTGTGGGTGTAAAAAGAAGTAAGATTCGTCTATGGAAAAGTTAAGCAAGCATGACTGTCTACGTGGAGAAAACTGATAAAGTCGACGATAGTCAAGTTTTCTAAAGGTAATTAACTACCATCTGAAATCGACGTTGTTCTTTTTTAAACTTCTAGACGTGGTGTAGCTTTACAGGCTAGGTTAGTGCGCTTTAGTGTAGCCAGATGACCAGTTTGAATAAATAGACCAATAAGGTCGGTTAGAGATGTTTCGGTGTAATTTTACTACATTCACTTTATGGATTTGCAAAAGTTTGTTTGTGGGTGTATAAAAATAATATAAAAGTAAAGTATTTTTCAATTAGGTAGATTGTGCTACCTTATTCATATCTACTTCCTTGTATTGTCTTTGTAGAACAAATGACAAACATTCCGTTTTTTTATGTGAGGCTGTTTGTTTATTACCTTTTTATCCCTTCATAGTTATCTCTTGGAAATTCAAAAGTGCAAGCTACAGTCGTTTCGGGAGCCATGAAGAGCAACAAGCAGATTGACGTGAAAGGTGCCTTAGCCCTGGCAGGTGCCTTCCATTTCCTGTTCTCGTTCGGTCAAGCCTGCGTCCTTCCCTTCCTGACTCTCTACTTCAGACACCTGGGCCTCACCCCAGACATGACGGGCATCATCATGGGCTCCAAACACCTGGTCTCCCTTTTCTGGAGACCCCTGTCCAGTCTGTTGGCCAAGGTATACAACAAGAGGAGAGTGGTGATAGCAGGGTCTACGATGTGTTCTACGGGGATCGCGTTGGTGGTGCTTCTCATTCCATCCACAGGCTTCAAAACGCTGTCCAGTTACTGTAATAACTCTGAGCTCAACTCGGGGCCTATTGAAGGGATCGGCCATAATAATGGGTCTGAAGGCAGGGTAATGCCTACTATGACATCAGGTATCACACACGCCCACACAGACGCGGGGCCTGTTTCTTATTCTGTCAATGGCACTTTCTTTCCGGCGTCACTCCCTAATAATGACACAGTTCCGGCCTTATCCAGCAAAGCTACACCATCCATGGCAGACCAGCTTCGTCCCATCAATGAGACCTCTCCATCGAATCACTCACTACTGAACGCTGCTGTTGTCAGCAATAGGAGTGGAACAGAACCAGTCATGCCCAATAGCTCTGACCCACACCGTCACCACCACCACCACAACCATAGCACCTCCATCCGGTCCCTGACCCAGGCCAAGTCCGACGAGAGGGGGAACCAGCCGGAGAGGGAGGGTACCGTGGCCCCTTTTGACCTCCTGGGCAACCTGAAGTCCATGGACGCCCAGCACCAGCTCTTCTTCCTCGTCCTCCTTTTGGTGGCCGTGTGGGAGGTCACCTCGGCGCCCGTGGAGTGGACCACGGACGACGGCCTCTTCGAGTATCTGGACTTTGTGGACGCCTCCGACCGCTACGGGAGCACCGGCATGTGGGGTGTGCTGGGTGCCGCCTGTGGGGTAGGAGGGGTGGGCCTGCTGGTCAGCCGCTTGAGCTGCTTCATGGGCGCGTCCAACACACCCAGAGTGGCTGTGCATTTCTACTGTTACGCCACGCTGACGGCGCTGGCCTTGCCCGTGGTGGTCTTCCTGCCCCTCTACCTGAACAAGAAACGAGACCGCTCCAACGGGCTCCTCAAAGCCCTGAAGCTGGTGCGCGCCGACCCACGGGCCCTGCTGTGTGCCGCCACCGCCTTCCTGGTGGGAGGGGCCAGCTCTGCTGTCGACAACTTCCTCCTGTGGCAAATGGAGGACTGTGGGGCCACAGAGTTGCACATAGGGGCCACCCTGTCCCTCGCCCTGCTCTCCAGGGCAGCCTTCCCACTGATAAGTGGCTGGCTGTCCAAACTCCTCAGCCCGGGACGGGTGCTGACGTTGGGGGTGTCCTGCCTGGCGCTCCAGTGCCTCTACTACTCTGTCCTCTGGGGGCCTTGGTCGGCTCTGCCTGCCCAGCTGTTGAGCTGCTTCAGCGGTGGAGCCCTCTGGTGGGCGGTTCAGGCACAGGTCGACGACGTCGCCACGCCCGGTGCCGAGAGGAGCGTCAGGAGGGTGTACCAGGCCCTGTGTCTGGACCTGGGGGCAGCGCTGGGCAGCTTCTCTGGGGGGTTTGTGGTGCGGCGTTTCGGGGTGGCTTGGCTGTTCCGAGGTGCGGCGGCAGGCCTGGCTCTGTGGTGCCTGTGTCTTCCGGTGCTGCAGTGGAAAGCGCCTCGGCAGAGGAGGATCAACTACTCGCGCCTCTTGGCGGCTGAAGCCAGCGAAGCCAGTGACTCGGAGTCCGAGCAGGAGAAAGATTGGCTGGAAACGGCCTTGGATGACGACAAAAGCTGCAAACCGTACACGGGCAGAAAGATAAACCGAGACTAGAGCAAAGCACACTGCAGCTAAAAGCGCCGTCAGAAATACAGCCATTGTAATAATAAGTGCCGTTAACTTGCCTTTATATTTAAATGGTTGTCGCTCTTTGCCTTTCAAGTGCTACAAACGCTTTTCTTGGCTGGTTTAATTGCAGCACGCGTGTTGCTTTTTAAATGTCATTAGGGCAGCTTTTTTTCTGACTAAATATTTACATTGGACAGTTCTTTCACACCAACCGTATCTCTTCAAAGGACTTCAGTCAAATTTGAATGAGAAACCCGCTGGGAGGCTCACAGCTGGACTCCTGCCTGCTCTCTGATAAACCTGAAACATTTGCATAAGCCATAAGGTGTCTCTTTGTATAGAATAAGGATTCATTTTCTTTAGTCCTTTCTTTAACAATAGAGGATTCCAGACTCAATCCTTTTAATTAACAGTCAAACAATAACAGGTGTGTGCACAAGGCGAGGTAAGGGTGTATAAACCCTATACACACACTCACACACACACACACACACACACACACACACACCACCCAGTATGCTCATCCATCTGTTAATCTCCCCTTACAAGGGTATACAGGTTGGATGTGTTGTGTGTTGCTGACATTTTTGTATTGGCTAAAGCACAGTCGCAGGCCAATGCAGAGGTTTATAAGAAGTTCATACAAAGATACTGGAAGGGATTGAGAAATACTTTACTTAAAAAAAATATATAACATTTGTTCTATGAGGAAGTGTTTGCTGAACCTCCAACTGAAATAAAGTTGGCCAAACCTGTTTCAGGTGCCATGGCTTATTTAGTTTCATCCGGTAATGTAGTGTACAAACACACTTACCCTTTACCAACAAGCCTCTTTTATTTTGCGCAATGAATGCACAGCGTGCCCTTATGCACACATTGTGTGCTTAAGAATTGGTGTGAGAAGTGTTTTGTTCTTGCCCGCAAGATGTCTTTGTATTGTCTAGTGTATTTGTTGTCAAGCCATCCTAAAGGCACTCTATTGTCTGATTCTGAGTAGTGTTAGGAGCATTACTTTGTCAACAGTAGCCTTTTTTTCTCCCATATGTTGGTGTCAAACAGTAAGTAGAGCTATACTATACTGAACGTAGTGTTTCAGAAACTGAAATCGTGAAGGGTAAAAGACTGTCAAATATTTGCTGAAAGTATTTGAGTCTGTTAAGAAGCAGAGAGCTGCATTGTGATAACAGCCGGACTAGATGCCGTAAGTTTTCTGTTTTGTTTAGCATGCCTACACTCAGAATAATAAAGAGGCCCTTATATACCAGAAACTTGCTGAATATACTTTTTTACCTCAGTTGAATTTAGCCACTGAGAATTGGGGTCTTTTCTTTTTTTTGTGTGTTCTTTTCAGTCAAGAATTTTTTGGGAAAATAAAACTACAAACATTCAGTGTTCACAAAGTACAATATTGATAAGGCTCACAATGCAGCACATAGTAAGACTGTGGCTTAAGCATCTAGATTTATCATTTTCAGCACATCAAGTTTCATGGCACAGTGCCATTGACGGTGCATGACTGAAATCATAACGATGCTTCATTTAGGGCAAATTGTTTTTGTCTGAGGTCCTTGTCCGTGCGTTTACCTGCGTACGTATGTATCGACACAGCGGCCCACAGGTGCAGATGAAGCTTCTATTAGCACTGTTTGATTTGGTGCTGCAGTGTGAAAATGCCAATAGATGCCTATTGTACCAATCCATCTGGTTTTCTCCTCACGCTTTGGTCCCAGAGGGCCTGACTGAAGGAAATCTAGTGTTCTCTAGCATTTCATTACCAGCAGAACTCAGGAAAGTGTTTGCTGCTTACTTTAAATGGTTACTTCAAATTCTGTCTTCAGATGAGAATATATATTTTTTCTGGCTGTACAAGGAGGCATATATTGTTCTTTGGACTTTCATAAAACAGTAGAATGCTTAATTTAAAGCACATCATTTTTGTCATTTTGGTTGCGTGTGTGCTTGTGTATCAACACAGCTGTCAGGTCCACAGGTGCTGACAAAGCTACCCTGAGACCTGTATTGATGCTTCCTCTAGGGCAGAAACACCTGCTGCTGCTTGTCCCTATGGACTGAGCTGGGTGACTGAGAGACCACGCAAAGGCCCTTTTCACACCCCAGCAATGAGGCCTTTCCATTCTGTGCCAGTCAAGCATAGGTTGTATTCACACAGCAACAGTTCCAGCTGTTAGAAACTGTTGCGACACTATTTGATTTGGTGCTGCAGTGTGAAAATGCCTTAGATGCTTATTGTACCAATCCATCTGGTTTTCTCCTTATGCTTTAGTCCCAAAGGGCCTGACTGAATGAAATCAAGTGTTCACTAACAACAGGACTCAGGAAAATGTGGCAAAAAACAATACATAATTAAAAATGAGATAAGTGGAAGCATTTGTGGATGAGCTCATCATGTTTGTTTGTCATGTGTTATGCCACCATGGTTGCTTAAAATTCTGTCTTCCAAGAGAAAAGATTTTTTTCTGGCTGTATGAGGATGCATATATTGTCCTTTGGACATTCATAAGACAGTACTTTTCCCCCAGTAAGTAGCCATTTCAAATATCAAACCTGATGGTAATTGACCACAATGCATCTTACGAAACATCTCTGTTCACGTTGCAATGAATCACTTTATATGTAAAAATAAATACATAAATAATCACTTTATATTTCGCCACAAGGTGGCACTTTACAGCATACGAGGTATTCATGCGGTGCTGAGATTTCGTCGCCCTTGTCCACACAACCTCACATCGGATCAGCATCAGTTGGATACGTACTGCATACTGTTGTCTCAACTGTCTGCTGCCCGTTACACTATCAATTAAAATGGTCACACATGAATAGCTACGGTCAAGCAGACTAGTTGTTGGTTGAGAAAAAACCGTCTTCGTTGTATCGCTGGTGAAATTTGCAGGACTTGCCAATATGGAGAAGGAGCTCAAATCTTCCAAACAATATGGTTCTTTTGAACGGACCGAAATGGACAGACAAGCACACAAGAAAGGTTTGTTTTGCCATTTATTTATTCTTCTAAGTTCCAAAATATCTGTATTTAAATGTAGGCTAGTCGTGAAGTTTTAGTAATGCCTAATTTCGATATTTTTAGTTACATCTCTGGGATAGCTTTTTTCCCCCGGGTGACTTTTAACTGAAAGTTTCAGCTTTTGTTGCACAGTTGTGTGAAGTATATGTTGCTACTGACAACCCTATATGAAAATGTTTGTCTTGCAGAGTTGTTAATGTAATCCAAAACTATCAGGATGGTGTAAGTTATGATATCTTATGCTAAATATCTCTTAGTTCTTCCTATCTACATATATTGTGTTATTGTCTGATTTTAATATGACTTGTAGAGTGTCCTTGGGTTTTTAGAAGGGCACTCTTAAATTAAAGTTGTTATTATTATTATTATTATTATTATTATTATTATTATTATTAATAAAAAGGTTCAAAAGGGTACCCTTCTCAGTTTATCTTTTTATAAACAAGTGTTGAGCCTGAGTCATTATACTTTCTGTGACCTTTTTATGTAAATAACTGTGATCCCATGGGATCATTAACAACTTTTTGTGCAGATACCTTTCTAAGAAATAATGCCAGATGTCATATTTCTCTTTGTTATTTAAGCTCTGTTCCCTATTTATGCAATTGTGTCCCCATGGTCAGTAATTGAAAGTTATCACTGAGCACATGAATATACAATTGTGGATTTAATATATCAAGGTGACAAAGGCTAAAAACAATTCTACAAGTAATAAAGATTTGTGTTCCTGCTCACCGATAGCCCCACACCCATACCTTCTTGTAGTCTAAAGCCTTCTTGCTTCATCACACAGAGCTGTGGTTGCAGAGAATGTTTATATTTATCTATTTACATGCATGTTGGCCTAAGAGTGTACATTCTCTTAGGCCAATGTGACGTGATTTGGCAGGTGTTGGGTTGAAATGTTTTCTTTCCTGACAAGGTCAGGTAATTAAAACTACGAATCCCAGCTCTGTGGGATGAGTCATCATTGGTCTGTGAGGAGTCGTAGGAGGCTGCATTGCAGCCATGGTGGGCAATTATTACTCTGTGATTGACTGGGCTTTCACACTGGACTGCACTGAGATGTGAAGCTTAGTGAGATTGAGTTTAAGTTTTTATATATATATATATATATATATATATATATATATATATATATACACACGTACGTACATTTAAAAAAAAAAAGAGCTGTGTAGCCTTGCGAGGTTAGGAGTAGTTTTATACTCCTAGGAAATATTATATTTTAGTAAATTGTAGGTTCAATCTGATAAATTGCTTTTGGAAGGAGCGGTATAAACAAGCTTTCCCCTTTGTCCAAAGGTGTTTTAGATTTGCTAATTCACTGCCTAAATGGATTGCTCCTTAATATGGAGCTAGCTCATTCAATTATTATTATGCTCCTTCGAATATATTTACTGCTCTCCCAGTGAATTCAGGATATTCACATTCCTTGTAGTGGGAATCGTGACTCTGTCTATGAGAGTAATTATAGGAGTTCAGTGAAGTATGACCAACGGAACAGGCAGACCCCCTCCTGACAACACTGGAGGAAGTGGTAATGAGATTATACAGCCCCAATTAATGCCCTTAAACCAGTTTATTATGGATTTAGATTTACTCGCCCAAGAGTAAATCACCAATGACCTCCCTGGGCACGTTACTCAACTCATGACGGCTACACTGTTTAGGCAGGGATTTTTTAAATATATGTTTGAAAGCCTATGGGGGATACTGCTGTGCGTGTGGCTATGACATGTATGCAGTTCAGTTTATGTGGTAAAGGACTCAGATCTAAAAGGTTTCACAGCCAGCCGTACAGGCCCTCTGCCAGTCTGAGACAGATAACCCTGTCTCATTGGGAGTAGGAGCCGAGCGCCCATGCTGGTGCACCAAAACGAAAAATGGATGTACATGTAGATTTCAATTAGACAGAATGAATGGGGAGGTTAGTGAAACTCAGTGTGTCTGTTTTATGCAGATTTGTAGGATAGAATGACTATCCTTTGTCCAACAAATCCTTGAAAATAATACGTGATACATTTTTAGGAACATTTGTTCACTTGATTTGTCACGTTGATGTAGAGTTTAAACTAATATTTGACCCACTATTGTTGTCTTGTCTCCCTCTCAACAGAAGAGGATATTGTTTCCATGGCGGATTCCTCCATCACGATAG
This sequence comes from Aplochiton taeniatus, assembly GCA_017639675.1. Classification (NCBI taxonomy): domain Eukaryota; kingdom Metazoa; phylum Chordata; class Actinopteri; order Galaxiiformes; family Galaxiidae; genus Aplochiton; species Aplochiton taeniatus. Next base: position 6,608,970 of record CM030183.1, on the reverse strand, counting down.
ATGATATCGAAGGAGAGCTGTTCAAAATTGAGCGAATACGTGACGTCTTGGTGCGCCGGGAATCAGAACTCAGATACATGTAAGCATCGTATTCCTACACTGCATTGTTGTGTCTTATTGCATCTCATCCCCCGAAATAAATGTTTTCATAAACTTTACCAATGTTTAGAATCAAAAAGACTACCTATGTGAAATTACTTTCACTTTTTCTTTTCTGCCCAGGGTGGTTTACCATTGGATAAATGCATTCATTTGTCTTTGTAGGTTTAAGACACACAATACTTTTCTGCGTCTACCATTGAGGCTTCGGGTAGGTGGAACATTCTGTTGAGCAGAATAAAGGTTTCATTTGAATGATTTTATTTAATCTTGTTAAAGTTTTTCCTCCTAAACTGCTTTATGAACGTTAAGGATAAAGGGTTAACTATTTGGTTGGGCTGACGGACATTTGGGCTTCAGTGGGGCCATTCCCAGGGCTCGTTAGTAGTTGCACAGTGGTCTCCCAGGAGTTGGTGAAGCGCCACATCTGACAGCTATAAGCAATAGAAGCGGGCATGAGCCTGAAAGCTAAACGGTGTCTGGAGAAAGGACAAGCCTTTGTCTCACAGCTACCAAGTCACATGAAAACCGCTCCCGGAGAAAATGGGCATCTTTTTTCCTTACATTCTCATCCACAGTTATAATCATTATCCACTCTTTTTTGTCATATTTCAAAGACCGTCCTCGTTATTTTGATATGTGCATTCTAGAAAGTGTGGGAGGAAGGGTGCTTGGAGCCCTGCTATACAGTATGTGAGTATAGGAGGAAACAGAGTAATGACATTGGACAGAAAAAACCCTGTTGCTATGGAAGATGTGCCGTGCAGTCATGCATTGTACTTTTACTTCTACACCCCCCACACGACACACAAAAATAGAGGTGCAAGAAAATATCGATATACTTGAGTATCGCCATAATGTGTTTTGTGATACTGTATCGATGAAAAAAAAGCATTACGTTTTAACTTTTTTTTTACTGACCTAGACAAATATTAATTCCTTTGCTCAGATTGCACAAAAAGTAGCGCTATGATGTTATGATTTTATCCTTTCTTGTTTATGCATATGTGTTATTTATATTATGAGTTTTCCTAAAATTAGCTGAAAAAGATATATGTTGAATCGTAACCCCTGCATTGTGGTACGTCGTATCACCAGATTCTTGCCAATACACAGCCCTACACACAAACACACACACACCTCTATGGACCTTACTAAGTTGTATTGTAGCTTGCAACTTTTCAAATGAAATTAGTGATTACAAGGAAATATCCCCTTGCAAGGTTGTCTAACGCACAAAAAAGCTCTATTTGAGTCATTTGCATGCATATGCATAAATGTTTTTATGTCTCCAAGGCCATAGGTTTTCTTGACGTGTTTTCCAATAGCTGCAGACCTCACTCTCTCCTCTTGTCTTTGAGTGATTTTATAGGATTGCCAGTAATGTACTATTGCTCAAGTGGAAAATAAATTATTCCTACAGTTTAAATACACACAATGGCTTGTTTTCTTATCATTTCAGGTTAAATTGAAATTAAAAAGCAATGTCCTGACATGGTCGGCTGAATATTAATGAGCAGTCATTTATATTCAATATGGTAGATGCTCGCATTTTTGTGTTATTTCAGTGGATTTACAATGCAATTGGAAGCTGAATATGTACAGTACGTAACGTGGAATAGGTTAGTATTAACACGGAATGCATTGATACCAGACACTAGTGCATGGTGGCATTACAGTGTTGAACCTCTAGCAACACGAAATAGACCCAATTTATTTGCAAATCATCTGGGATGCAGGGACGTCGTTCAGGAGCACACTATGGAGTCAAAGGTCATCACAGTAAACCACAGGAGTCCATTAAAATATATAACGGATCCCTTGCTTGAAAGTCTGGGGTGCGTTTTAATGTGGCTAGGGTTGTCCTCTCACCATCATTTATCATAATACACCAGCCTGAACTGGAGCTTCTCATTAAAACACCAGAGAGGATAATCCCACACCTGTGAGTGTCCTGACCCCTTGTGTTAACAAACCCCTACTTGAGTCAGACAACGGAAAGGAGATATGATGCAGGAGTGACTCACACCAAGAGGGGCAGCGGAGCAGAGTTATTTCAGCTAATAAACCCTCCAAGCCTGCAATCATCTCCGTCCAACTGAAAAGCCATTTTCCGACCAGCTCGCTGTCCCGGATTTCCTGGGGCCTAGACGTCACGATCGTGCCTTTGATTTGGTTGTTGGTCGAGTTTTGTGGAACATGAATGTCTCCTTCTTCTCGCTAATCGCAAACCTGTCATTTTTTTCCAATATCTCTTATCTCCAATTTTTAATTGGATCACACATTTTATTTCTGTACTTCTGTGACAGCTTGCTAAACAGTCCACAGTTGTTTGCGCTGTAGCCATGGCGACATTAAAGCAATAGAAGAGGGCCATGAATAGAAATGTTCCTGAAGAGATTGGGTCCACCATCTGAGATGGGTAGAGGGATGGGGGGTGCTACCAGGATCCTATCACAAGCAGAATGCTCACAACTGACAGCTGGCCCCAGCGGATTCTGTTGATTGATCATCAAATGGGAGTGACTGTGGATTTAAAAAACGCCCGGCTTGGTGTCCTCAGAACGCATCAGAACAGTGTCCTCAAAGGGCTCCTGCTGCCATTCATAGATTTTTTTCATCAAGGAGTTTGAATGACTTGACCTGGTGTTTGTGACTGTTAACTGGTGTTTTATTTTTATCTCACTGACGTCAAACTTACTGTTTATGAAGTCCATGATCCTGGAAAACTGCCCATTGTCCATGTTGTTTTGCCACTTTTATTTTGCTAATGAAAGGAATACGGATTGTTTTCCAAGTGGCAAAGAGTAAGAATTTCATTAAGAATCAAAACACTTATTTATCTTTAAGCTCCATCTGAATTTTAATATTCCTCTTGCTGGTAGGAAGTTGTTTATTAAGGAAGCTGGTCTGACATCTCTCTCTGCATGGCCAGCCTCATAATGTCTGTCGAATCAAAATACCACACACTTCAGCAGTTTCTCTTTTACTGTCTTTGAAGCGTCCTCTGTGATTTGTTATGAGTGAAATATGTGACCGTTTTTTCATTCTGTTCACAGGATGGATGACATTCAGCTTTGCAAAGAAATCACAAGGCTGAAGAGTGAGCTTCAGAAACTAGTCTCTATTCCAGGTAAATAAAACCGCACACCATTCTTTTTCCACGCGATGATTTGCTTCATTGCTTAATAGTGTTCACGGTGTTTAGTGTGAGTAATGTGCTTTATAGATTCCATCACATCATGGATGGAAATGATTTACTGTGGAAGGAAAATGTCCACATTATGGGTTTTGGTTTAAAAAAGGATGAGGAAGTCACCGTAATAAAACCTAATTGAGATGTGTTGATGATGTCTTGCATCCTGAGTTGCCTGCTGTTAAGAGCAACCACCACCGCCTGTCTTTTTTTAAATCATCGTTATTTTATGGTCAATGCAAAAGAACATTCCTCTGTATTCAACACACCGGACCTTGGAAGGGAACGTGGCACTGCTCTTCAGCCGAGAGACATGAAAGGCAAAAGAAGGAAATGGCGCTGGACAGTTTGCTCCAGTGTACCGTATTATAATCCACTACCCTTATGAACTACAGTATGTCACTCAATTGTAATGTTGTGCTTTACTTGACGGAACAGACAAAGACAAATCTGCGGAAGACCGCCAAAAGGAGGAGGAGCTTCTGCAGCAGATCCATAAGCTGGTGGAGACCCGAGACTTTCTGGTGGACGACGTGGAGTTCGAGAGGCTGAGGTGAGGGCGTTTTGAGGGGGTTGGAAAATGGTCCTCTGACATGAGGTGGGATGGTATTGAAGGCATGCTGGCATGCTGCCAACGCTGCGACTTTGTTTTCTACGACAGTCGAGGTGGATTAGCTACACCAGCACATCACGACACAATAAGATCCATACAAAGTCAAACGTGGGCCATCTGAGGCGAAGAAGCGTATGTTCACTGACCCTTCCCAACAGCTTGTTCTAATATGTAACACTCACCTAGAGTGTGCCTAAACTCTATCTGTGATAATTACTCATTCAAATCAATGAGCAACCTACTTGTTTGAGTCATATTCACAGGTAGTTAAAAGCTCTTCCGCCATATGGCTGGAATGCATGAAGCCTCTTTCAATGAGATCCAACCCACAGGCAATGAATTGATCAAATGAAGTGCATTCCCAATAGGGTCTTTTCCAATCTCCACAGCGTTTTTTTTTTTTTTTTATCCTCTCCAGTAGGTTCTGCTGAACTCTCTGTGGTTTGTGTACATAAATCTTGAACGATGGCGAGTGACTCACCCACACACATGGGGGGGTGGCAGCTTGTTTGCGGCGCTAAATTAACTGTCATTCATGCCGCCAGGCAGGCAGCTGGGGTTCTCGGAAAAAACGGATGTTTTGAGTGACACCTTGATGGTTCTTGGAGAGGTGGCACATAACGTGGGAAGCACATACTTCATTATTCAAAGCGATCCTGACAGTGGGAACCAACTTGGTTAGAATTGCAGGTGGCCACGGTAAATACACCCATTCTATAAACAGTCAAGGAGCAGCCGTGTGCGGTGTCTTCTCGTAAATCATATCTTTATCTAATTCCCAAAGTGTTTGTGGGGGTTTCTGTGGCTTCCGAAAAGAGGTACCATGTATTTTCACCTAATATCTCTATTCCAACAGGGAAAAAGAAGAGGACAAAGAGATGGCTGACTTTTTACACTCCAAGTTCCCCAAAAACTTGGTAAAGAAAAAAGGTCAAAGCATTTATGAATATATTGTATTTTAATGTTATTTTATTATAGATTCCAATATTTATTGTAAACCGCAAAATGCAGCTTTCTTTGAGATAGTTTGTATAATAATTTGTATTTACAACAAAAAGATAAGGGGAATTTGGAATAATACAAGGAGGATATGATTGACAACATTTGGAAATAAGTACACTTGTATTGTTGATTGTTAACATTGATTTTATCTTATTTTGTTTAGGTCAAAAAGCAGATCAGGTGATGGCCTCCAAAGCCCAGCAGACACCTTTTGCCACTAAAACTGGACTGACGCTCCTGAAAGAATGCTGTGGCTTCACCTGCTCCATCATGTAGTGCACCAACTTGAGGAATGCCCAACAAGAGACTGTGTGTGTGTGTGTGTGTGTGTGTGTGTGTGTGTGTGTGTGTGTGTGTGTGTGTATATTTGTGTATTATATGTGTGTGTGTGTGTGTGTGTGTGTGTGTGTGTGTGCTTGTGTGTATTGTGTGCATGTGCATTTCTATGTGTTAGCGTATGCTTGGGTGTGTGTATGAAGGAGCTTATAATTGATCACAAGCGATTATCTGAATTAACCTTTAAGTTCACTGCTATGTGCAAATAATGGAAGAAAAGTAATTTTTTAGGTTTAAGGTTTAAGTGTCACTGTAACCAACTTTGTTTGTAAGGTTGAAGGTTAAAATGTCTAAATAGAGGAGACAGATTGATGGAAATACTATTCTATTCACATGGCTCCTGTCCAATTAACGTAATGACACATTATTATGGTCGCTACGACTCTAAAATGATGAACTTCAGATGCATTAGATCCTGACTCTTCTGACATTTCCATGAGTACTAGCGCAAATCTGTCATTCGCTTAGTGTCACAGCGTGACATTTTGAATGGTCACGGATGATCATCCCCCTCTTCAACCCTGTTGGACCTCGCCGACTCTTCCTGTCATTGCTGGAGGTAATTTAATTGAGTAATAGTTCATCGATGGACAACACCTGCGCAAAAGAGGTGGATTAGAACATTTAACTGTTTTCTGTTCAACTTTTTTTTTTAAAGATATTTTTTGGGAGGCATTTTTATGCTTTATTGACAGGACAGTAAGCAGACAGGAAAGTTGGCAGAGAGAGAGGGGAGGACATCAAAGGGCCCGGGCCGAATTTGAACCCGGGCCGCTGCGTCAAGGACTAGCCGTTGTGGAGCGCTTTAGTCCGGTGAGCCACCGGGGCGCCTCAAGTAGACCTTTTTAAGACAGAGTTCCAAAATATTACACTTATATTTTAGTACAATTTCTCATGTCCCTATTGACTGATTTTGGTGTATTCCTGAGGTAAATATAAAGTTCAATATCTGGCCAAAAGGATATTTTTTAGACATCATTGTTTAGTGTAGTGTAACGAAAAGAGCTAAAAGAGTTGCTGCTGTAGTTGTTTATTAGTTGTTTATGTTTATATTCTGTGTGGCTCAGAATATATGACTTCTCTAGTTGTAAATGTTACACTATTGAAGACTGTAAGATGATGCTTGCCAAAAACAAATTAAAGAGTTTTAATGTTATATTTTCTGTTTTCTGAACGACCCTTAAACAGCCGCTAATTTTAAAAACGGATCCAAAGTCTAACAAAAGTTCTGTTCAATGAAATATACGGTTTCTTTCTTAGTAGATTTGCTTGGAGGTGCTTGCTTTATTTGGTTGCCAGGTTTGTTGTAGGGTTCCTTTTTTCTACAGACACTGTAGTATCAAGCTTAATCATCTGACCTACTCCAAAGAGTATTCTGCCACATCTGCGTGTGTTACTTCCATGACGACAGACGGCTGATGCAGGAAAGACATCTCAAAGCACCCTACAATGACGGAAGAACCAGCTGTTTGTAATTTCACCACAAAGCACTGGAGAGCACCTCACCCCAGGTGCCTCAGCCCCCCCTCGCCCCCCTCCGATATCCCGGTCGGACACACGCACTGCACACGCTCACACACATGTGCGCGCGTACTGCGTACCTAGATGACTCATCCTGGGCACACAAGTGAGACGCATTGTGATCTACGCTGCCTTCTAGCTCTGAAATCAAAACCTATAGCAAGGCCACCATCTCTGGGATGTTGAGTTATTTTAGTTTATCTTACATAGAACCATTTTGTTATCCATTCTGTATGTACTATTCTACAGACTCTTCTCTGAGAAGAATATATACATTGAGGAAAATGCTGGGAGCAGAAATTTCATGCTTGTGTTATATTTATAGATGGTGTTTTGAGCTAGATTATCTGTCCAATGATGCTTCCTGGAATCACATTGATAACAGTTGTTAGGAGTCACAGCTGGTTGCTAATTAAAAGGCCTTTGCATCAGCAAAGACTCCTCTCTGCAGGTAATTTGCAGGCCAAGAGGCACATCATCAGAAGGGTGTGCGGTGAGAATACAGAAGTTACTGCCAGCCCCCTCTAATTGGAAGCTGCTGCCTCTCAGCTGGCACTCCCTCTCTCTCTCTCTCATATGTAGCGTGGGCTAAGACATTAAACAATCTTTACCAAGATGATAACACGCCTTGCCAATTAAAGACCAATTTCTGTCAGCTGACTTGCTGTTCTCTCCCCCCCCCCCCCACCCTCCCCCCTCCTGTTGGGTTTTTGTAATATCAAGCTCAAAGTAGTGGCGGTCCAGTCTAGGTCTGAGGCATTGGGACCCATAACTGAAGCGGCTTTATTGCCTACCTCTCTGTTTTCCTTCCCCATAGAACAGTGCTGATGGATACACCTGTGAAAGGTTTCAGTGCCCATAGACGATTCTGTGAATGCTTGAGAAGAAGGGCTTTCATAGAAAGAGAAAACAGAGTGTGGCATGGGATATATGAGTTGAGAAATAATGGGTGAAAGGGCAGCTTAGCTGTGTTAGAACTGTAAGAGCGAGAAACAAAACAAAAAGTGGCATTTGGGTTAGTGAGTCATGCAGAGAAAGAGTGAGGCGGCAGGTGGGAGATCAGTGGTCGACCTAATAGACTGGAGTCATATTCCATGCCACTGACAAAGGACCAGCCATATAAACACCACAGGCGCTAATAACAAGCGTGTTCAACTGACTGCAGTCACGCTTTCTAGAGTAATGTTCCCTAGCAACATGCCACGCTAGGTGACTTTTAATGTCGCGTTGTTAAGCTAGTAAGTAAATGGAAGGAAAACGAAGTAGTGCAGGTGCTTGTTACAGTGATTAGAAAGTCTGGGGATATTTCAATTTGTTGGGATGCCAAATGCATTCGTCAGCAAGAGCTAAAGATGTTTCCACAAAGTTGTCGTTCTCTATCTACCTTCCATACCTTGAACCGTGGCCGGCACCACACAATTCAATAGAAAAGAGAGTTGCTGAGGTGTGACATTTAGAGATTGAATGGAAACAGTGTGCCAGGACTGCTAAAAGAAACAACGCGGTTTGAGGGTGGAACTGAGTTGCATGGAAGTGAATGGACCGCCTGGTTTAGACGTACACAGAAACTTTCCTCAAGCTTTTCTTCGCTTTCAAATTGCAACATTTTTACTGAATATTTCACTTGTTTCCAACACAATCTTGTTGGCATTCCATGAACTTGCATCCTTCTTAATCGCAATGGCTGTGCACCAAATCCCTGTTGGGCATGTCAAATACCATTCAATAACACAGACTTTGTAGTGTGAGGCGGGGGGACTGTTTCCCCTATTGACTTAATAACCAGAGGTAGGTAAAATTACATTACCCAGACAGCGACTGGCTTCTAAATTGTATGGAATCAGTTTATGCTTGGAAAAGACGTTTATCATATTGACGGTGATGATACGATGTCTGTGACGTTTCTGCCTATTGGCTGACCACATTCAATTTACAGTTCTTCATAAAATTGAGCGGGCCGTGCTAAATAATACAACACCAAGGCCAGAGTACTCTCTTATCTGTGGATAGGGCAAAACAAACCAGCTGTAGATAAGAGGATGATGGTGGTGACTCTCTCTGTCCTTCCTTCAGCAAAATCCAAAACGACTCACTCAGACTGATGGATCCATGCTGCCACCCAAATACGTTGTGTAAAACCTCAAAACGACGTTTGTGCTTTATCACTATCCCCTACTGTGTTTAACCTGTTCATGGGTGACATTTGTTAGGTATTGCACTGTTAGGATACAAAAGAGTGGGCTGAGCCTCAACACCACACAGTAACATTGTCTCTTCTCACTCAGACCTGTCAGTCACTCTCGGAGTCACATGCTCTGATTTATGCGCATTACCTGTTTTTTCTTCTCATAATACTAATCATCAATCTGTGTGAATGATTGTTTATGTGCTGCTAATATTTTAGTTAATCTTACCAGTTATGTCAACTGAAACCTGAGGAAAATTATCAGAAGTTGGACCTCTGTGTCCAGAAGTTTCAACGATTGTTTCCAAACCAGCTATTTTCCTAATCATTAAAGGCAGGGTCAGTGTGAATGATAAATGTAAGATAATTCAAGTATGGTACAGCTACTGAAAAAAATAAAACATTTTTCTCAGGGTTTAAGTTATTTGAATTGAAACAGTGCACCCATGTGGCAGGAAAATTGTCCATGATGATCTGTTTTTAGCAGGCCTACACTTTTCTTATAGTCTCGTTGAATTATGATGTTGTTGACAAAGCATTTAAATATGTTCAGAGAGTATCGATCTTTGAAATGTTAAAACTCCCTATTTTGGCGCTGTTACATTTTATGCAATTAGGGGTTCATGAAAGCATTGCACTTTCCCTTTAATATATGACGTAGTCTGATTCAACTAGTGCTCAGACAGCTCAATGATCTTGTTTGTTGTGTGAACAAGGAAAAAAGTAGGTGCAGCCTACGTCGGTGGTGAATTGTCAAGGAACACGATGGAGTTCTTGACGGGGAATCCGTTCAGTACACCCGTAGGCCAGCGAATTGGTAAATAATTACTTTTACATCCGACAAAGATAATCATTCATTGTTACTCATGTCTAATGTTCATTGTAAGTAATATACTTGATCGTACTTGCGCTTGCCGTCCTGTTCAGACTCAAAACTGCATCTAATTCAGAGATGTAATAGAGATGGAATAGAATAAGTTGTACACGTTCATTTGTTTGGCAAATTATTATAGTCGTAAATAAAGGATACAGTAAGTTGCAAGGTGGATCAGGATCGACAGTGGAGAGAGATTACTACTAGATAGACGTCTGCTTTAACCATTGATAGCTGAGAGGCGGGATACCCAGTCCTAATCGCAAAATCGATTCGCCAAGACTTATGTCATTGCCATTCCACTGACAAATAGGTCTGCACGCTCTAAATCTGGGCGGGGATATTGAAATGTTGCTCACATCTTTATGACCCACTTCGGATGTGAACTCAATTAATCCTGTACGTGTCAATGAATCCCATCATGTAGATGGAAACAATATCGTGATAACAAATGTTAGCGATGGTATTGCTGAATGGCACATGTTGTAGTGCCCCCCACATAGTTTAACCTCATCTTAAATAGGCTTCAATGGGATTACTGATTGTGATGTATTCATTTGTCATGTTTTGTTCTCAGAGCATGCCACCAGTTCCAGTCTGCAGTTGGAAGACTGGGCCCTTAACATGGAGATATGTGACATCATTAATGCTACTGATGAGGGGTGTGTGTGTGGTATAATTTGTTTGCACAAGCAACCAGCCATTCATTTTTAGGTGGCCGCCCTGATTCTTTCCATCATTGTTTGTTAGGCGCTATTTGAAGTTCATGTTCTGTTGTTGCAGACCAAAAGATGCCATCAAGGCTATAAAAAAGAGGATTTCTGGGAACAAGAACTTCAGGGAGGTCATGTTGACTCTGACTGTGAGTTGCACTTCAGTCTGTCATACTTTTTCTTTCCTGACTCTTCCACCAGCTGCCAGCCATCCTTACATCTTACTCACTCACTCACTCACTCACTCACACACCCAACGCTCCCCACTATCACTCACTCACTCGCTCACACACTCTCTCTCTCTCATCTCAGGTGCTCGAGGCGTGTGTGAAGAACTGTGGCCATAAGTTCCATGTGCTGGTGTCGACCCGGGACTTTGTCGAGGGGGTGCTAGTCAGGGCTATCATACCCAAGAACAACCCCCCCCTTGTCCTCCATGATAAAGTGCTCAGCATCATACAGGTCAGCAGGAAAGCCAGCACTGTATCATCAGTACATTAAGAAGGACTCATTTGAGGGTTTTTATTGCGTTAGTATTTTAAAAAATCTAATAACGACTCTATTAGAGTCAACAGCTTACCTTAATTACTGTGAACTTGGGTCGTCAATATGTCCTAGGGAGATAATCTGATTCTCTTGTGCTTTCTATTCTAGGCGTGGGCAGATGCCTTCCGTAGCACGCCTGATCTGACGGGCGTGGTGTTTGTGTATGAGGACCTGCGGCGAAAAGGACTCGAATTCCCTATGACAGAGTTGGACGGTTACTCACCTATTCACACCCCGGACAGGGTAACCGTTTCAATAACACTAGCTTTGCCCTGGCTTGCTAATGACAAAATAAACCGTCCTCTCTACCAATAGAAACGTTCCTCCCTCTGGTTTCCCAAATGGTCCTACACTAACTCTTCTCCTGTCAATGCTTCGCTCACCAGAGTGTCCCTGGGAACGGGCCGTCAGCTGTTACTGTGTCCGCCGCCACTTTGGTGCCCAAACCTTCCCCTGTCTTACAGGTCCAGCCCCAGCTTCACTCGCACCCTCCACCGCAGAACCAGGGCGGACCCATTCTATTCACACCCTACCAGGTGATGACCGGGGCCTCAACAAAAGAGCAACCTCGGTTTTTTGTCAAGACAACTTTCACTTTGCGAGTACTTGCCAGATTTTTTCCTCCAGTCGTTCATTGTGCTCTGAGCAATAATGTAGTGACATAATTCACCTCGACAAGTTACTTCAGGAAAGCATGTTGCTCGAGTTACTGTTTGTTTCCACAAATAACGTCGGCTTCGGTCAATGGCACGATTCAAACCTCTTTTGCATGGTGGAGGACTTTCACTTTTGTGTTTCTTTGCAATTCAAATTTTCCTGCGCACTGATTGCCTTGCTGTTTACCGAATTCCCCTAGGCTCCTTCATCTTGCCGTTCTTAAATGTACTGTACTGGGTCATATCTGTTATTGCTTTGGATTATTTACTAAATACTGTTGACCTCTCAGATAAAGAAGCTGAAGGAAGACCTCGGAGTGGTTCAAGGAAACCTGATGTTGATGTCGGATATGATGAGCCAACTTGATCCAGTTTCCACCACGTCCACCGACGCGGAACTTTTGCAGGTTATTAAACAGCACACTTCACATTCAATGTTGTTCTCTTTGTTAGATCCTCGACATATATTTAATCATATATTCTATGTTTTCTACTTTTACCCCCTTCCCATCTATTCATCTCCGTGGCTGTCAGTAGGAGTTGTATAGTGTGTGTAAAAATATGCAGGACAAAATAGTGGAGCTGGTCCCCAGACTGAGTGAGGAGAAGCTGATTGAGGAGTTATTGGCAGCCAACGATGACATAAACACCACCTTCAATCGCTACCAGAGGTACTGTCTCAACTCATCAACCCAACAAGACTGAGATATAATCTGCATCAACAGTTTCAAGTAGTAATCCCAATTTTCTCTCCATTTTATGCTCTTTTTTTTTAAGGTATGAGAGACGGAAGACAAATGGCCAAAACCCAACACAAAAGGTAAGCATGTGCTGTCATCAGTTTTGATCAATAATGTATAGTAGTCAATGCAAGAGGGCTTTTAGTTTATTTTTCTTTGTCTGTTTCTTTCAGAGCCCTAGCTATGTAAACCTAATTGACCTCAATCCTGCAGACAAGTCTGTACACAAATTAGAAGTTGCAGCGATGGCTAACCACAACTATGTCAGCCAATCAGCTGTTGAAAGCCTATCTAGTCAAATGTCAAGGCTCAGTAAGTACTCACATATCTCGAATAGTCAGTTTTGTGTGTGAACAGGTGTATGAGTGTGTGCTTGTAGTTGTTTTTACAGTGGATTATTCCCTATTTACTTTTTTTTCTATTGTTGTCATAGAATCAGGGGAAGCAGACGACCCTGACAAGCTCGTACAGAAAAGGAGCTTACCCCCAACTGAACTGCTGCAGAGGTACGGCATTTGCACAACTAAGGCACAACAACAAACACAATGGCACCAGAGTCTTTGCTTGGCTAAGGCGGCCAAAGTTTTCAACCTTTTTCAGAAGGAGCTCTGTGTAACTGATAGAGCCAACAAAGCAAATCTCCATCACGCTTGGCTTAGCAAAGATGACGTCAAATAAAATAGAATATACACAATGGAATCTGGTGCCAATCTTAGAATGGAGTGTGAACTACAATCTGTCATCACTGATGTAAGAATGAAAAATGTACTCAATTATTTAGTGAAGAAATATTCAGAGAGTGGATGAACTTCAGCAGTTCATTGAAAGCCATGTTTAGGTTCTGTGACTGGAACAGAACATGTGTTAAACTTAGCTATGACTATGCAGTGACGACAAACATTTAACAATAACCTGTGACCTTTGCCCTATGATCTTTCAGTGAGAACGCCAGACTGCAAAACACCAGACAGGTTGGTAAACCAACTGAATTGTTCCTCTGCCTGATGGAATGTAACTAAGTGCCACTAATGTGCGGCACTTATATTGCAGCCAAGCACATAATAATATTGGTGCCTGTAAGTTAATGTGCACGGTATTTATGAATGTAGAGCATCTGCCTGTCACTAAACAAACCCCCTCTTTTATATGTGGAACTTTAGTTAGCCTTGTCCATCTTATACTTCCATAGATCATCTCCTCAACTTATAAACTAACAAAGATTTTTTTTTTGTGATCATTGGCTTAGAACGTTTTGCTTTCCGTTTTGTTCATTTTCCCCCCGCGTATGTCATGTGACTCTGTGTCTGTACATAAAGGATGACATCGCAGTCTCGACCCACCGCAGCTCCTCGCCACAGTTTGAGTGGCTGGTGGAAAGGGGAATGGTGGGTCCGGTCGGCTTGTGCCAAGTCACAAAATGTTACATGCCTCTGCTTAAGAACAATGCATGCTTTATTGGGCCCTCTGTAGCCTCTCTAAACTACGGCTTGGATTATGGGTTCTGTTTGTTTTGCGGCCTCCATGTATGCAACAGTTTTGTGTCTTGTAGTTGGTGAAATGTTCTTTGGATTGTCCGGTCGCTGTAGTTGCTGTTTTGGTGTTGTTAAACTCTGAATCTTATTTTGTCTGGGGAGGGGGGGGGGGGGGGGGGGGGTTGGTTGGTGTAGATTGGTTTCATTCAGTAGATTGATGTAATCAGTTTGTTTTGAACTAATGGAAGGATGGCATGTTCCCTGATGACTCGTTTTTTTAACCTCACAATTACCCCATTTTTATTGCTTGGTCTCCCATTTGTTTTCACACATTTTGTAATTGAGGGTGAAACCATTATGAGTTTTGGTGTCTGCATGCCCTCTTGTGGTTTGGGTGTTTCGTGCGCTGTTCCCTCTGTTTGTTGTGGCCACATGATTCATCTTTTTGTGTTGGACTGGTGCTGATATTTTAAAATTTTTAGATTCCTGTCAGTCAGACTTCTGTGATGGACGACATTGAGAAATGGCTTGATGTGGATGCTGAGGTGAGAAGTGTAACAATTCCATTTATCTGTGTCTAGAGGCAGTGTTGTCTCATCTGTTTATATTGTGTTCCTAATGTAAAAAAAAAAAAAAGTGTATATACAGTGGGGCCAAAAAGTATTTAGTCAGCCACTGATTGTGCAAGTTCTCCTACTTAGAAAGATGAGAGAGGTCTGTAATTTTCATCATAGGTACACTTCAACTATGAGAGACAAAAATGAGAAAAAAAATCCAGGAAATCACATTGTAGGATTTTTAAAGAATTGATTTGTAAATTATGGTGGAAAATAAGTATTTGGTCACCCACAAACAAGCAAGATTTCTGGCTCTCACAGACCTGTAACTTCTTCTTTAAGAAGCTCTTCTGTCCTCCACTCGTTACCTGTATTAATGGAACCTGTTTGACCTCATCATCTGTATAAAAGACACCTGTCCACTACCTCAAACAGTCAGACTCCAAACTCAACCATGGCCAAGACCAAAGAGCTGTCGAAGGACACCAGGAAGAAAATTGTAGACCTGCACCAGGCTGGGAAGAGTGAATCTGCAATAGGCAAGCAGGTTGGTGTGAATAGATCAACTGTGGGAGCAATTGTAAGAAAATGGAAGACATACAAGACCATTGATAATCTCCCTCGATCTGGGGCCCCACGCAAGATCTCATCCCGTGGGGTCAAAATGATCATGAGAACGGTGAGCAAAAATCCCAGAACTACACGGAGGGACTTGATGAATGACCTGCAGAGAGCTGGGACCAAAGTAACAAAGGCTACCATCAGTAACACACTACGCCGAGAGGGACTCAAATCCTGCAGTGCCAGGCGTGTCCCCCTGCTTAAGCCAGTACATGTCCAGGCCCGTCTGAAGTTTGCCAGAGAGCATATGGATGATCCAGAAGAGGATTGGGAGAATATCATGTGGTCAGATGAAACCAAAATAGAACTTTTTGGTAAAAACTCAACTCGTCGTGTTTGGAGGAAGAAGAATGCTGAGTTGCATCCCAAGAACACCATACCTACTGTGAAGCATGGGGGTGGAAACATCATGCTTTGGGGGTGTTTTACTGCAAAGGGGACAGGACGACTGATCCGTGTTAAGGGAAGAATAAACGGGGCCATGTATCGTGAAATTTTAAGCCAAAACCTCCTTCCATCAGTGAGAGCATTGAAGATGGAACGTGGCTGGGTCTTCCAGCATGACAATGATCCCAAACACACCGCTCGGGCAACGAAGGAGTGGCTCCGTAAAAAGCATTTCAAGGTCCTGGAGTGGCCTAGCCAGTCTCCAGACCTCAACCCCATAGAAAATTTGTGGAGGGAGTTGAAAGTCCGCGTTGCCCAGCGACAGCCCCAAAACATGACTGCTCTAGAGATCTGCATGGAGGAATGGGCCAAAATACCAGCTACAGTGTGTGCAAACCTGGTGAAGACTTACAGGAAACGTTTGACCTCTGTCATTGCCAACAAAGGTTATGTTACAAAGTATTGAGTTGAACTTTTGTTATTGACCAAATACTTATTTTCCACCATCATTTACAAATAAATTCTTTAAAAATCCTACAATGTGATTTCCTGGATTTTTTTTCTCATTTTTCTCTCATAGTTGAAGTGTACCTATGATGAAAATTACAGCCCTCTCTCATCTTTCTAAGTAGGAGAACTTGCACAATCAGTGGCTGACTAAATACTTTTTGGCCCCACTGTATATATACACTGCTCAAAAAAATTGAAGGAACACTTTGAAACCACATCAGTTCTCAATGGGGGGACAAAATCATGCTGGATATCTATACTGATATGGACTGGGTAATGAGTGAGGAACGAAAGGATGCCACATCGTTTGATGGAAATGAAAATGATCAACCTACAGAGGGCTGAATTCAAAGACACCCTGAAAATCAAAGTAAAAAAATGATGCGGCAGGCTAGTCCATTTTGCTGAAATTCCATTGCAGCAACTCAAAATGGTACTCAGTACTGTGTATTGCCCCCACGTGCTTGTATGCATGCCTGATAATGTCGGGGCATGTTCCTAATGAGACGACGGATGGTGTCCTGGGGTATCTCCTCCCAGATCTGGAACAGGGCATCACTGAGTTCCTAGACAGTCTGAGGTGCAACCTGGCGGCGTCGGATGGACCGAAACATGTCCCAGAGGTGTTGTATTGGATTTAGGTCAGGCGAGCGTTCCTCCAGGAACTGCCTGCATACTTTCGCCACATGAGGCCGGGCATTTTCGTGCACCAGGAGGAACCCAGGGCCCACTGCACCAGCGTAGGGGCTGACAATGGGTCCAAGGATTTCATCCCGATACCTAATGGCAGTCAGGGTGCCGTTGTCTAGCCTGTAGAGGTCTGTGCGTCCCTCCATGGATATGCCTCCCCAGACCATCACGGACCCACCACCAAACCGGTCATGCTGAACGATGTTACAGGCAGCGTAACGTTCTTCACAGCTTCTCCAGACTCTTTCACGTCTGTCACATGCTCAGAGTGAACCTGCCCTCATCTGTGAAAAGCACAGGGTGCCAGTGGCGGACCTGCCAAATCTAGTGTTCTAGGGCAAATACCAATCAAGCTCCATGGTGCCGGGCAGTGAGCACAGGGCCCACTAGAGGACGTCAGGCCCTCAGGCCACCCTCATGAAGTCTGTTTCTGATTGTTTGGTCAGAGACATTCACACCAGTGGCCTGCAGGCGGTCATTTTGTAGGGCTCATCCTGTTCCTCCATGCACAAAGGAGCAGATACCGGTCCTGCTGATGGGTTAAGGACCTTCTACGGCCCTGTCCAGCTCTCCTAGAGTAACTGCCGGTCTCCTGGAATCTCCTCCATACTCTTGAGACTGTGCTGGGAGACACAGCAAACGTTCTGGCAATGGCACGTATTGATGTGCCATCCTGGAGGAGTTGGACTGCCTGTGCAGCCTCTGTGGGGTCCAGGTATCGCCTCATGCTACCAGTAGTGACACTGACCCTAGCCAAATGCAAAACTAGTGAAAAACAGTCAGAAAAGATGAGGAGGGAAACAATTTCAGTGGCCTCTACCTGGAAAACCATTCCTGTTTTGGGGGTCATCTCATTGTTGCCCCTCTAGTGCACCTGTTGTCAATTTAATGAACACCAAAGCAGCTGAAACTGATTAACAACCCCCTCTGCTACTCAACTGACCAGATCAATAGCCCAGAAGATTAATTGACTTCATGCAATACTCTGATTAAAAAGTGTTCCTTTAATTTTTTTGAGCAGTGTATGTATGTGTGTGTATATATATATATATATATATATATATATATATATATATATATATATATATATAGTGTGGACTTTTTATGGTCCTATTAAAGGTACTTTTACCAGCTCTATTTAGAGTGGTAATTGTTTTGACAAACAGTTCTGTGGTAAGACTTGAAGTATCATGTTTCTTTGTCTGCGTGCTGTACAGGATGATGACGTGGCGGATTCTGAAGGGGTCACTAGTGAAGGTTCGTTTTCCCTCCTTGTCAAGTAAAGATACTTATCGTCAAACAAACCCTACCTAACTTGCCTTTCTCTATAGAGTTTGACAGGTTTCTGGCTGAGAGAGTGAAAGCAGCAGAGAGACTGCCTTCGTTGAAAGCCTCTTCCCAAGACACCAATTCCTCCTGTCCATAGACCCTCCTGTTACCGGTCTCAATACCCTTAGAGGTCCTGCCTCTGCCACTAGAACGAACAAGGAAAAAAAAGAAACTTAGCTTACCGAGTTTCTGGAGCAAATTAGAGGCATGCACCTCAACCCACCAATGCAGAGAGGTGGCGATGTTGGTAGACTCAGGCAAACTATGTTACCATCTGATAGAACCCCTTTTGGTTGTAAGTCTTTCTCTTTATTCCTGTCCGATCGCTTAATGATGAAGCTGATCATCTCAGACCAAGTGTTTTTAACTAACCAGATAATGCTAAACCTTTGTGATTCAATGTTACGATGTCTATGTAGGGGTATTCATGTGCTTATGCATTTTTTAATGGAACAATGTGCACATTTTTATAAAGTTTTATGAGGTTACTGATGAAGATTTGCAAAGGATATTGTTACTACTTATTTTTCTCAGATGGATATTGAATGTGTATAGCTTATGAAGTAAACCACACCACATTGTTGTGAAAGTCTCAAGGAACCTGCTATGGAAGAAGTGGCATGTTGATTAAATTAGTGTAAAGAGTTTTACAAACAGCCATGAAAAGAATGTTACTGTTGACACTAATACTTGAAGGTTAAAACGTTAATGTCACAATACATTTTAACCTACGCTAATAAATATTAAACGAGGATCCAGTCTTCTGAGACGTTTTTTGTTTGATAACATGGAAAGGCAATGGCACACACATTTGAGCTGATTCGTGATGATGCTAATTGCTTCTTGGAAAGTTATACAACTTTCAAGGATATATTCAGAGATATTGTTCATGAAAGTAACAGATGCACATAGCGCAGGTAACGTAAAAAGAGGAATGATTATCCATAAATACCATTACATTTTGAACTTTAGAAGGATGTGGTATGCTAAGCTGAATGAAAATAAAAAAGGTTAGGTGGCTACCTTATACAATATGAAACTGAGTTTCTTAAAACACTTTAATATAATATGGATCTGTTATTATTGAAACGGAATCGTCTACAGCTCAAACGTTCTGGCCGTAACGTAGCTCAAAGGAGAATCACTGATAGGTTGTGGTCCCTCCTAATAAATTCAGTATTTTTTGATTGGCTCACCGTGCTGCGCCCACCACGGTTACATATTATCCTCTGACGTCACGTATATTAACTTTGACCACGCCCAAGGGTGATCCTATCGGCGACTGCGTACAGCATTTTTGTCAAGAAATACAATATGTCTCTCAGGACAGGTGTACGAATGTTTGCTACTCCAACTAATTGTATTTTAAGACCCGTAGCTACCGCCTCAAACCGAGGTTATGCCGCAATAGCTCAGGCGAGATCGGTGCTGGAGACTGAACTTGATACGATTCGTGCTGGGGGAACATGGAAAGGAGAAAGAATTATCACTTCCAAGCAGGGTCCTCACATCTACGTGGACGGTAGTAGTGGTGGTAAGTAGCTTTCCTGCTTTCCAGTGCTTTGGGAATCTCCTTTTGTTGTTGTCGCCAATGTCTCTAGCTGCCATAAGGAAAGTGTAAAGAAATGTTGACCCTGTACTTCAAACTAGAACTTCTGTTGTACGTTAGAGTTAGTTAACGATGGCTACAGCTCATGTTTCCGTTATCTGAAAGCGGATGGGCTCTCGTCACTTGGATAAGTTAGACTCATAGACTGTATAGTTAGACTAGTTCCATGACAAATGAAATTAGCTCCACATAGACTGTGCATAATGTATAACTAAATAGTGCCGTGCACATACTGTCTTCACAGAGTATTAATATTCCTTAACAATGTACGGCTGGAGGGTGCCACCAAAGGCATTATAAACATTTGTCTATTGCGGACCTATGACAGAGCAGAGACTGCATTACCGTGCTGATTTATGAATGGCTTATTGACGGGAGGTCATGCCCTGTCACCTGAAAGCTGACATACAGCTGTAAAAGCCCAGCATTGTCTGCATTCAATAGGTTGACCACCTCCCACCATTTCCAATTATTTGTCTCCCTGTTGGCTTTTGTCATAACCAGCCTCCTTTTTTGTCGAAATGTACTGCAAGCTGCCAATCAATCCAGAAGTCATACAAGGTCATGTTTAGCCACTGTTGTCTTTGAGCAAGAACTGTTAGTTGGGAATAAGTTGATTTGATGTTGTTGAATAACCTCACTTTTCAATTTCCCTCCCCCAATCACCCTATTTTCTCTCCTCATTAAGACATTTTGAATTTCTGTGCCAACAACTATTTGGGCCTATCCAGTCACCCTGAGGTGGTGCAGGCTGGGATCGATGCCCTGAAGCAATATGGTGCCGGGCTGAGCTCGGTCAGATTCATCTGTGGTACCCAGGTAAGAGGTAACCCCAAGTAAAATGGCTTGGTTAACCTGTTATACAAATTAATGTTTTACAACTAAAGACTGAAGATTGTCATTGCATTGCAGATCACACATCTCCCCTTTCCAGATTCATGTATTTGTTAAACATATTTTTGTTTAATTTTACTGTCTTATTCTGTATTTTAACTTTTAATCGACAGAACCTCCACAAGGATCTGGAACAGAAATTGGCTCAGTTTCATGAGAGGGAGGACTGCATCCTATACGCCAGCTGTTTTGATGCTAACGCCGGGCTTTTTGAGGTACTTACTCTTTCAGATGAGACAAAAGGGATGTTTGTTATCCAATTAGGTCGGTTTGAATTACATTTATATCAGACACATTGTTTTTAGTCTTGGTATATAACCAATATATATGTTATATCGTACTGCTGTTATTGCACTAGGTTTTGTTGGGCCCAGATGATGCGGTGCTGTCCGATGAGCTCAACCATGCGTCCATCATAGATGGGATCCGACTGTGTCGGGCCAAGAGGCTCCGTTACAAACATATGGACATGAATGACCTGGAGGCCCGGCTCAAAGAGGCCCAGGTAAAACCCCTGGAATCAAATAAAGGACTCAAACTCTTTATCAAAAGTGTTTTTCGAAAGCCAACCTAATACAGCTGCCGGATGCGGTTTGACTCAACTGATCGTCATGGCGACTTGTCTTTCTCAGTCGTCACGACTACGCCTGGTGGTTACGGATGGTGTGTTCTCCATGGATGGTGACGTGGCCCCCTTAAAGGAGATCTGTGCCTTGTCTGCGCAATATGGAGCGATGGTGTTCATCGATGAATGCCACGCCACCGGCTTCTTGGGCCCACGGGGCAGGTGAGAAAAGATGGACGGAGATAGATGACCAAGAGAGGAACACAAACGTCTCGTATGTGAATTTAGGATACACGTCTAAGTTAAATTATAGAGGCTTATACGTTACTTAAGTCTTTCTACACCCTTTATAAAACGGTTATGTGTTGTTTTCCGCAGAGGCACGGACGAGCTATTGGGGGTGATGGACCAAGTTCATATTGTCAACTCTACTCTGGGAAAAGCACTGGGCGGTGCAGCTGGTACGTAACGCTCTCTGTGACCTGTATCTTTACTCAGCATTATTAATAACATAGCAACAGTGTGTGGGGATACCAGTGAGCTGACTGGTCTTAA
Organism: Aplochiton taeniatus; assembly: GCA_017639675.1. Lineage (NCBI taxonomy): Eukaryota > Metazoa > Chordata > Actinopteri > Galaxiiformes > Galaxiidae > Aplochiton > Aplochiton taeniatus. Next base: position 6,587,300 of record CM030183.1, on the reverse strand, counting down.
AAGAATACATAAGAAGGACACATACCTGACGGAAATGTTTATTTTTTATGTTGTAGATTGTGTTTATAAAAAGAAAAAAAAATGTACGAATTAACAGTATGATGTATAATATAGTAGTTTGTTCCCGTCCTCTCAGGTGGCTACACGGTAGGCCCCAAGCCTCTGATTGACCTACTTAGACAGCGCTCTCGGCCGTACTTGTTCTCCAACTCGCTCCCCCCTCCCGTCGTGGGCTGTGCTACCAAAGCTGTCGAGCTGCTCCTGGCGTCCAACGAGATCGCGCAAAGTATGGCAGCCAAAACTATGAGGTGGGCGTCACAGAGAGGCAGAGACTGAAGCCTTTGCTGTTAGGTGAATGTAGCAAGACGCCCTCCAGCTTGCATAACTGTTGACACAGGCTATCCGATGTAAATAGTTAGCATGTGCTCTTTTTGTTTCTGTGCCAACCACAAATGCAAAAGGTTAAAACAAACTTGGGAAATCAGTAAACAGAATATGATACTTTTTTTCCCCAAACAATATGTATTCATTTCTCGACGTGAGCTTTGGAAAATACGTTTACATTTTAAGATTTGAACATTTTCAATGTTGGGGATTTCAAATAAAGTCAGGGCCAGTCTTTGATAAGAAGAGAAGTAGTTGTTCTTGTTTCTTATCTGCGATTCCTCCGTCCAACCTTTATTTGGAACAGTCAAGGACAGCTACTTCTACTTTGGAGGCTTTTAGACTACTTTACACAAATACAAAAATGTCCACTAATCTTTGTTATCTTAGAGTGGAAGATTCTGTGTTTCAATGCTCGCTGTGACAGGGTTGGGTATGTGGCTGTTGCAAATAGGCATGTATATACTCAACTTATTTCACCTCCACCTTCACCCTCTCAGGTTCAGGAACAACATGACCCAGGCAGGCTTCACTATCTCAGGTTCGGCTCATCCCATCTGCCCTGTGATGCTGGGAGATGCACGGCTGGCGTCCGTCATGGCTGATGACATGCTGAAACTGGGTGGGTGGACAACTGTGTGGTGAAGGAATGTTTTCCTAAGTAACCCTTATGGGATCACTGCTTGATCACTGACCTTTCCATCAAAATAGGGGTCATAATGACCCAGAGATATTCAAATAATGAATATTATTTTGCATCAGCCAGCAGAAGGAGACGTAGTCTCTCGCCAGTCTGTTCACAAGTTCACACAATGGTAGAATATAACTAGAATTTTTGGGGGCCTTTTCGAGAGAGAAGAAAAGCCGTAATAGATTTCTATGGATACAGAGATGCTTATATACTTTGTAGAGATAGTTATGTATTCGTAAAGAAAGTATACCTCAAATATGCAGAACTCTGGTGTATAATGTGTGTAAACAACTTTGTGTTTCTGATTTTCCCTCCCACTAGGAGTGTACGTGATCGGGTTTTCCTTTCCAGTGGTACCAAAGGGAAAAGCAAGGATCCGGGTCCAGATTTCAGCGGCGCACACCGATCAGGATATTGACCGCTGCGTTGATGCCTTTATTCAAACTGGCAAAAAACATGGAGTTGTATCTTAGACACTTGTTAAGAGGGAATCTGCTGGACGATTTTTGCTGCCAATACCCTAAATTACAAAGAGGCGCTGAGCTGCTTCCAAACCATGGACTGTTACTGACAAGACCCATGAATGGCATTTAAAATAGTTTGTATTTTTTTGTCACGGTAAAGGTCAATGTGATCAAAGTGCTTTTTGTGTTTGCTTTTCTCAGCTGAATTAATAAAAATATTTTGCAGTCAAATTCGATTACTGATATCTAGTCGGTTGCTTTTGTTTTGTACTGAAAAGAGGCATTTCCTTTTCCCCATGTTGTATTATTTCGCGCCACCACTTCTTCTAAGTACGACAACTACACGCCAGACACGCCTCCTTAATATCCCTTTGGCCAATGGTTGCAAGCCAGAGCCTTCTTTCAGCCTATGAGAAATTTGAGGAGGGAGTTGGAAGAAGGACTCGCGGGAAAGTGACGCGAAGTTTTACCGCGAAAGAGTAAACGTGGAGTTTTTGTTTCTAGCTGAGTATCAGTCGTATGAAACGAGTTTGATATTCAATCAGCTGAACAAATAGCACTTTATTCTACTGAACTTATTAGTTACCGCCTTTGAAGATCTTCTCAATTCAATATGTCGGGTTTCGACGATCCAGGAGTGTATTACAGTGACAGTTTCGGAGGTGGCGAGGCACAGGCCGGAGAAGAAGGCAATCTCAAGAGAACCCAGATCAAGAAGAGGTTCCGTGAATTTCTCCGACAGTTCAGAGTTGGAACCGATCGCACTGGCTTCACATACAAATACAGGTTTGATCCGCATTGTGTTTGAATATGATTGTGTATGCTTGATTCAAGCAAGCTTTGAAAAAGTTAACAGCCGCCAGGCAACGTTTAATAGCTTTGAACAATAGATTACTAGCTAGCTAGCTAACGATTATAGGCAAGACTACGCACCCCAGTTCACATCCACAATCTTGCAGTTGCAATGGTCAATTCAATTTCCCTTTTTAACGTTAGAGGACCACTTGACAAACCTTAACTCTTGGACCTTTTTTTGGTCAACACTGCTTCATTGTTGTTTCTAGAGATGAACTTAAGAGACGCTACACCCTTGGTGAGTACTGGGTGGAGGTGGAGATGGAAGATCTAGCCAGTTTCGACGAGGACCTTTCAGACTGCTTGTACAAAGTTCCCTCAGAGAATCTACCTCTGGTAAGATTCTGGATTACATCAGAAGAGCGGTCGTTTTGTGTCAGCCATTTTATACAACCTTAGGGGTAGCAAATTGAGAGACAACTAAAGAATATTGTTTGTTTATGGTCAACTTCTTAATACATTTATGCTATTATACCATTTGTCATGTGCTAACCCGTGTGGTGCCTTATTGACAGCTGGAGGAAGCTGCACAGGAGGTAGCTGATGAGGTCACTCGCCCCCGACCTGCTGGGGAGGAGAATGTGCAGGACATCCAGGTGATGCTGAAGAGCGACGCCCACTCTGCCACCATTCGCAACCTCAAGGTAAGATGACCTTTTAGAACCACATGTTGAAAACCCAATACATGTTTCCCTGTGCCTTTTATACAACGATCCCAATCTGTACCCTCTACTTTTGAACTTCCAGTCAGAGCAGGTGTCCAGGCTGGTGAAAGTGCCTGGCATCATCATATCAGCCACAGCCGTGAGGGCCAAGGCCACCCGGGTGTGTCTGCAGTGTCGTGGATGTCGTTCAGTACTCAGTAACATCCCCCTGCCCCCGGGCCTGCAGGGCTACGCTCTGCCGCGCAAGTGCAACGCGTAAGTGTTACGCACGCACGCACACACACACACACACACAAACACTCTGGAACGTTGCCTTTGTTATGAATCGCATCGATGTTGAATTTATTTTTATTTCTCCATGTCTGTTGTTATTCTGATTATTATTTTTCTTTTTTTTCGAAATCCTTTCTGCCCTTACCTCCCCCTCACAGTGACCAGGCCGGGAGAGTGAAGTGTCCCATCGATCCCTACTTCATCATCCCCGACCGCTGCATGTGTGTCGACTTCCAGACCCTCCGTCTGCAGGAGTCTCCGGACGCCGTGCCCCACGGAGAGATGCCCCGTCATCTGCAGCTCTATTGTGACAGGTAACACAAAAGACAGGAACATAACAAAAAGAGAGAAGGCAACGCCGTTTCGGACTTGTTTCAAGATCAAGACATGGTGTAGAAGGCTTCTTGGTCCACATCTCACCCTCCCTCTTCCCTGTCTCCTTCCTTCAGGTACCTGTGTGACCGTGTAGTCCCTGGCAACAGAGTGACCATCATGGGAATCTACTCCATAAAGAAGGTGGCTGCTGTCAAGGCCAGAGGGCGTGAGAAGTCCGCTGGCGTGGGCATTCGTGCCTCCTACCTTCGTGTGGTGGGCATTCACATGGACACAGACGGAGCAGGTGGATGAGGACTATGGCGTTTATCTTGATACTGCTAAATATTTATTACTCTATACATTTAGATTACTTTTCTTTCTGGTTGTCTACAAAGACATACAGAACAATATGCCGACTATGCATTATTGACAGGTGTTGCTAACTGATTCTCTCATATCTACTACTTGTCTCCCAGGTCGTGGAGCCACCTCCTCAGTGTCCCCCCTGGAGGAGGAGGAGCTGAGGAACCTGGCTGCCTCCCCTAACGTCTATGGCTCCCTGGCCCGCTCCCTGGCTCCCTCCATCTACGGTAGCGAGGACCTGAAGAAGGCCATAGCCTGTCTGCTGTTTGGCGGATCCAGGAAGAGGTGAGACTGTGATGCATCCGACTGTGCCTGTCCTCATTCTAATATGTATTTTCACAACACGTAAAGTTGTCATGCATTTTCCCCCTTGATCGGGTCAACAATTATGACACTCCGAATTTTGAAAAGCAGCTTAATTACACCCGTCTTTCAGGCTGCCTGATGGCTTGACCCGCAGAGGAGACATCAACCTGCTTATGCTCGGAGACCCCGGTACTGCCAAATCCCAGCTGCTCAAGTTTGTAGAGAGGTGCTCACCCATTGGGGTAAGAGTCTCTAGTTTCGGTTTAATAAAATGAATGACAATAATAACGGACGAATAGCTTTACTAATCTACGATCCCTAATTCAAGTCTTCTCACCTTTGACTAACTGCCCCCACCCTGTCCCCCAACAGGTGTATACTTCGGGTAAGGGCAGCAGTGCTGCTGGTCTGACAGCCTCAGTGATGAGGGACCCAGTCACACGTGGGTTCATCATGGAAGGTGGCGCCATGGTGCTGGCTGATGGTGGAGTGGTGTGCATCGACGAGTTTGATAAGGTAACGGTCCCTAGAGTCGGGAGACGAGCCCTGAAAGACTGTCAAAACACGGACGGGTGATAATGACTCGATACTATGCGTATGAATGACCTGTAACATCCTGTGTTTCCAGATGAGAGAGGATGATAGAGTAGCCATCCATGAAGCCATGGAGCAACAGACCATCTCCATTGCCAAGGTACAGCAGTGCGCCGCTGTTCCGGAACGTTCTTTGGTCTCCATTTTGATGAACCCCACAGTTTGCGTTGATCTGAAATGGGGTTTATTTGACGTCGTGACCTTTGACCCACCCCACCCCAGGCTGGCATCACCACCACTCTGAACTCTCGCTGCTCAGTGCTGGCTGCCGCCAACTCCGTGTTTGGCCGTTGGGACGACACCAAGGGAGAGGACAACATCGACTTCATGCCCACCATCCTGTCCCGTTTCGACATGATCTTCATCATCAAGGATCAGCATGACCATGAAAGGGACATGGTACGGTGTGTGTGTGTGTGTGTGTGTGTGTGTGTGTGTGTGTGAGAGAGAGACCCATCTTTCGTTTGTGTATCTAGTGGTGTGATAAGTGTAACCGTCCGTCTAATATGGAGGGTACTGCCTTACACGTCATATATATACATACATACATACATACATACATACATACATACACACACACACACGTGGATTAGGTTTTGTCTAACCTTTTAGGCTCTCGTTCTCTCCTAGACCCTGGCTCGTCACGTTATGAACGTCCACCTGAGTGCCCTGACCCAGACCGAGGGTGTGGAGGGAGAGATCTCTCTGGCTACTCTGAAGAAGTACATCGCCTACGCCAGAATGTGAGTCCAACCTCCCCCTTAAAAGGCCGCGCCGGGAGGGTTTTGAGTGCGCACCGACTCGATTTGACTGTGCTGGTGGCGATGGTTTCCACTAAGCGTGTTTTGTTGAATCGGGGCTCTGATAGGAAATGCGGCCCGCGTCTCTCCGCGGCGGCGGCGGAGAAGCTGAAGAACCGATACGTGGTGATGAGGAGCGGCGCGCGAGACCACGAGAGAGAAAGCGACAAGAGGGCCTCCATCCCCATCACTGTCAGGCATGTATAACACACACACACACACACACACACACACACACACACTCACACTCGCTGTCTGGGTGTGGGACTCAATTTGTTGTTGTAAAGACTAAAGGGTGAGAACCCCCTACTTTGGCACTGGCTTTGCCCTAGTATTTCTCTTCCTCACACTCATCCCTTTTTGCCGTGTCCCCACAGGCAGCTGGAGGCTGTGGTGCGTATCTCGGAGTCCCTGGCAAAGATGAAACTGCAGCCTGTGGCCGGAGAGGAGGAAGTGGATGAGGCCCTGCGCCTTTTCCAGGTGTCCACCCTGGACGCTGCTCTCTCCGGCAGCCTCTCCGGTATGTACATTCCCAGCATGAAAGGTGATGAAACAAAATTGTTTGTGATAACGTCAGTCCTGCAAGCAAAGCTAAAAAGCATTGCATGTCTGTCGTTACGTTTTGTATTTGAGACGAGGGTTGCCATTTTTGATTCTTGTGTCTTAGTCTTTCACTCGGGTAACTTACATTTTTTTTTTTTATCGCTGTCCGTTTGATATTTTGTTCAGGTGTGGAGGGTTTCACGACTCAGGAGGACCAGGAGATGATCTCCCGCATTGAGAAGCAGATGAAGAGACGCTTTGCCATCGGATCCCAGGTGTCCGAGCACAGCATCGTCCAGGACTTTACCAAGCAGGTCAGTTACTCATTTTAAACTGAGGTGGTGGTTACACACTGGACCTATGAGTGCTAGGTTCATTTTGGTCAACTCCAAACGGTGCATACCTTTATTTATTTATGAACTTGCAGCTCAGTTATTAAATTCCATCCCAATGATTCGTAGCGTCCAGTTTGGAACTTCCATAGTACTCATTTCTCATTGTACTTCTAGCTTGATTGCCTACGCCTTAACTTCACTGTGTTTCTTCCTCCTCAGAAATATCCAGAGCAGGCCATCTACAAGGTTCTTCATCTGATGATGAGGAGGGGAGAGCTGCAGCACCGCATGCAGAGGAAAGTGCTCTACAGAGTCAAATGAACAATTATCATTGTTGATGTAAATAGTCGTTTGAGCGAGTGTGCCGCTAAACTTAGCACCGCGACCACTTGCTGTTGGGGAGATAAAGAACACCAGCTCGTGATATTTATAGCTGCAATGGGCTTGCCTTAGTTCTGGGTTCATACAGCTGATTGAGAATGAGGTGCCATAGTAGCTCGGATTTGACTTGTCAAATTTAGTCAATAATAGTTTTGTGAACTTGCATACGTTGAAAAGTCATTGAATTAAAGGTTAAGTGGATTGTATGGACTTGCTTGTATACACATTTTAAAGTCTCTGGTGTTTTGTACTGCCAAGCATTTTGGGATATCTGTAAAAAAAATAAAATATCTCTTCGCTAATGGCATGTAGTATTGATGCGTCATGGATTGTCTGAAAATGTAGTTTTGATGCGTGTGGCTTGTTAATGGTGAAGTGTACAGTAGGAAGGAAAAAATAGATGGCAGTTTGCTTGTAAAAAGAGATAGGCAATTGAGGTCCACCCGTATGCAGTGTGGCACAGAGGTGGATCTAACTGCTTTCAACCAATTCAGTAAAAAAACTATTTACAAACAGAATACAATACAACTTGTGTTGTTCAGAACAAGTTATTGCAAGTACAGTGTAACGAAAATTAGTAATATGCATTTAAAAAGGCCATGCGTATGATTTGACTCATTTACTGTAACTAAATGCCATTAGGTGAAAATGTGTCGCACATAAATTGAATAATGTGTTGTGTACATTTAGGGAAGTACATATTCTCTATGGAAGTTTATTAAAGAAAGATGTCATAAGTTACCAGCATAGGCTGGTACAACACTAGGGCTACACCAACTATATGGCATACATTCCCATCCCAACTGTTGCTAGGGTAATACATATGCCCATTGTAAACTGCAGCAAGGGTGAGGATGGCAGCATGGATTCTGCAAAACGTAATGTGGGAGCACTTGGCGGTTCTTTAGTCTCATTGGTCAAACTCAGCATTTTTTGTAGATCATCAAACACCTGTGGCACAAAATGACATGATTTATTGATCGGTTCGAATAAACTAGTACTCACAAAGTGGCCATAAAGTCAGCAATATAGTTCTCAACATTTACTAGGTCATGCCATTCTTACTTCCTCAACCCATTTCTTCATTGTTAGTTTCCATCCAAGACTTTTTGTACCCTTTCGCTTCTAATGTTTTGTAAGCAGAGAGTTCATCTGTAGATCCTCTGACCTTAAAACTCTATCCAGACATTTGTTTAATGTGGCAGTCTTGATGTGATCAGTCAGTGTTTTTGGTGAATGGAAGAAATAACCTTGTTTTGAGCTGATGAAGGTTTTTCCCTCTGCTACACCCATCAACAACCTCCCAATGACCTTAAAGCTCACCTGGATGTTGAACTCAAAGGCCCTGACTGCCTCCTCCAGCACAAGCTCTCGCTCTGCCTTGGACAGCTCAACGCTGTTCATCCGGCTTCTGTAAAGCTGCTTGAACCGGTTGGGGCTGGACACTCCAGGAAACGAGAAGAACGACAGCCCTTGCTTGCCGCTCATCCCCATAGACTTCTGGGTAATCTTCCCCAGCACCTGCCCTCCGGACAAGTCGCCAAGGTAACGGGTGTAGGCGTGGGCCACCAGCAGTTTTGGGTTCTCTTTGCCGATCTGGAGAGGATGATAATGTACTGCATAAGTTATTGTGTTCATTTGAGCATTTAAACAATTGAAAGTGTACTATTCGCACGATGAAGTTTGTCCTATACATTCTGTACTTTTAGTTCCAGCGCATACCTCTCTAAGTCTCTGTGCATAGCTCTGTGTTGCAGCAGGAACGATGATCTTCTTTCTCCAATCGGATCCCAAGAAGTGTTCGAGGTCATTCTCCAGGGAGTCCAGGCGGGCAAGCTCCTGAGGGAAGTAGATTGGTGCCACACCTGGATGGGATGCATTTTTGTCCATCTCCTCCTCCAAGGCTTTGTAGATCTCATAGAGTGAACACAGCAGGAGCTGACACGGAATGGACAGACAATTTTAAATGAAGGCACTCCCATGAATGAATATGGAACGAAAATAACTCATGAGGTTTTTATGCTGTATTTGAACAATGAGGTTGGAGGTGTGACTTATTTTTCATTGTACAATATACAATAGAGTACAATACCATACACATCACACGTTTTCTCAGGTTGAATTAGTTGACAAAGATTCTAGTCTAAAAATCCATTGAGATTACCTTGTACTGTGGTGGAGTTATCTGTCCTTTTTGGTAGCTCAGCATCAGCTGTGTGTTCTCAGCCCTGACATGACTGTTCTTAGTTGCCTTTTTGATCTGCTCTGACAGATCACTGAGGAAAAAATACACAGTAAAGGCACATGATACAGATATTAATAAAAATGTATGGATATTATGGTCAGATTATCTATTTTGTTTGAGGTAGACTACTGTACCTGCCAGAGCTATCCATGTCATCTCTTCGTGCACTCTTCATGGTCTCCATCTACAATCAAGATAAGGAGTTAAATAACCATAAACCACAAAGTTAACTACATACAACCTAAAAACATACATAAACATCTAAATTGGCAATTAATTTATTTTCCTGATTTATTTACCTTTGCTGTGGTATCACAAGGCTCTTGAAGTGGGTAGCGGTGTAGTCGGTTTGGACTCCCTTCTTCTCATAGAGTGTTGGTGTATTCTCCAAATGCTTACGAGTCTCTATTTATACAGTAAATGCTTTTGGGTGTTCTCAGCAGAATCCAGTAGGAAGTGAGAGTGTTGACTCATTTCCCATATGATGTTGATGCTTAACATGAATTGGCGTTTTTTGCCGTTAGAGAGGGAGGTGATGATGAGGCCAAGAAATGCTCAACATCCTGAGTCACGGTAAACCATGATCTAATTTTTGCTTTGCAAGCAAAGAAGTTTATGAGATCTGCTGGCACAGAAGCTTTGATTTTGTTGACTGATGGCTGTCATTATAGCCTAATCGTTGTATAAGATTTTAGGCAGAAACAGGAAATTTAAGAATACTAAATAAATAATTGAAATGACACTGATATGACTCTGTCTAGCCTGGTATAGTCAATTAAATTATACATACGTGAAATGTACACATTTTAATACTTTATTTCTTTCCACTTTTTTCTGTTTTTCAGCCAATATTCACGCCCCCCAGTTTCATATACAAGTTCTCATTGGTTGCGATCACTCTGGATGCGGGAAGAATGCTCAACTCGGATTAGTAGGGGGGGGCAATGCCACCCGTTATGAGATATTACACATTTTCATTATGTAGGTTCATTGTTTGTGGAATTTTATGAAGAAGCTCAATACAAGAACATCGCTTTTCGTGCGAGAGCAATTGAATGCTGTGAGAGGTAAATTATTCCTGTTTGTTTTGCATTGCAACGTGCGGCGCATATCTGTAGCGGACAAAGGCTGCAACAACATTCTTACATATCAAGTCATAATGTCGGTCATAATTTTCTGTAGAGCACGGGGATACACCATTCGGGCATAGCGTGTAGGATTCATTAAGTTTGTATACAATGTTAATTGTTTCTTGTTTTAACAGTTTGTTGGTTAGACAGTAAGAGTTGAAAATGTAATGCGATGATTTAAACAACCTCTCCTAGTCAGCCTTGCCATGTCTTGAGCAAATAAGTACTCTCGAATTGACTGGCAACATAAGAACATAATCTTTAAATTGTTACTTTTACTGACAACACTGTTTTTGGGTGGTTGAATTTGGGTTATTGTGATCAGTCTGAAAACATTAGATTCTGCTGGCCTCTGTTCACATACCTGGAACCTCAACAGGTTATGGATCCCAGCCTTCTCCTCGTTGCTTTGTTGATTGGCCAGCTTGTCCATGGCTCTGCTGAAGACCACCAACGTTCCAACAGCACCCGTCACCATGACTACTGTGTGCTTGGAGCTGGGCCTGCAGGACTTCAGATGGGCTACTTTCTGTCCAAGGCTCAGAGGGACTATGTCATCTTGGAGAGGAACACAGGCCCTGGCAGCTTCTTCAACAAGTGAGTCATTAATAGATAATAAACTGTCACTGACTGCGTTCATTGCGACCCCTTTAGATAAGACTGACTGATTTCATTTTCTCCCGTTTTGTGTGAAGATATCCCAGGCACAGGAAACTCATAAGCATCAACAAGATCTACACTGGGAGGCAGAACCGGGAATTCAATCTACGCCATGATTGGAACTCCCTTCTGAGTGACAGGTCTGACCTGCTGCTCCAACAAATCACCAAGGATCTCTACCCGGAAGCGGATACTTACACCCGCTATCTCTCTATGTATGTAAAGGAGCTGGGGTTAAAGGTGCAGTATGGTGTGGATATTGGGAATGTCAGGGCCTCTGAATCATCGAGAGAGCGGAAATACATACTCAGAGATCAGCATGATCTGGACTACACTTGCAGGTAAAAAGGGTAAAGTTACAGAGTTTACAAAAAAATATATTTAGAAAAGAGTTTCAAGGAATTATCTTTAATTTTTCTTTCTCTGTCTTTCTCATTTTCTCCCTTTCCCTCACTCTCTTTCTGTCTGTCTCTCTTCCTCTCTTTTCACAGGGTCCTCCTGGTCTCAACAGGGCTTTGGGATCCACAGAAGGTCCAGTTTGTGGGCTCTGACCTGGTGGAAGGCTATGAGTCCATCTCCGTTGACCCAGAGGACTACAAAGACCAGGCTGTGCTGATCCTGGGCAAAGGCAACTCTGCATTTGAAACGGCCCAGAGCATCCTAGGTAGAGCCAGCCGAATTCATCTCTATAGCCCGAGCCCTGTCCGCCTAGCCTGGCAGACACACTATGTCGGAGACCTCAGGTACTTGCCAGAAACCTTAGTGTTAAAGGGTTTAGCTACTTTGCTATTATCAGTTTGACACATTGTTTTATAAAACTACACTTGTGTTTTACGTACATGTATCTGATTATTCTCGAAGGTCAAACTCTGCTGCTGTCTTCTTGTTTACATCACAAATTGACCTAGATATTTACTCTTTCTCTTTCTCCCAGAGCTGTTAACAATGAGCTGCTAGACACTTACCAGCTCAAGTCCCTTGATGGGCTGGTGGAAGGAGGCCTTGAGGACATTGCCATTATCCAGCAGCAGGAGGATGAAAGCAGGCCATCGGGCAAAAAGAAGAACAGAAACAAAAGGTCCAGTCGCTCGGAGAAAAGAAAGCAGCTATATCTGACGCTAGCTGAGCTGCTGCATAATCAAGATGGAAAGAACGGCTCCATTCATAGAGTGCAAGCGGCCAACCTGCCGGCGTACCACAATGACAACTTCTCACTGCGTCAGCCCTACGACCGAGTTATCCGCTGTCTGGGCTTTCGCTTCAACTTCAGCATATTTGATGGGTATGTATAAAAAAAGGTCATAGTTTTGTCATATCAAATGAATGATCATTACCATAATGGTATTGTAGTATGAATAGTTCAAATGAAGTGGATTTTGAAATATTCCGTTGTATGTATTTCTGATAAGTGTTTTTCTTTGTTTTATTTTTAAAGCATGTGCTATTGTTCATATTTCCTAATAAATATAATTTATCTGTTCAGGTCTGCTCGTCCTCCAAGCAGTGAGGGTGCCAGAGGGAGGTTGCCAGGGGTGACAGCCTGGTATGAAGGGCGGGGAACCTCCGGCTTGTTTGTTCTGGGTACTGCTGCCCATTCCAGGGACTATCGATCATCTGCAGGAGGATTCATCCATGGTTTCCGATACACAGGTAAGCAAGCCTCTGGCCAACTCAGTTCTTGTCTTATTCAGAAGAGATAAAAGACTAAGCTTTTTTGACTGTTATTTTTATTTTTTTAGTAATAACAATGTATATTAAGTGCACAATAAAACTCTGTTCGAAATGGCCCAGATATTGGTTTCTGTGGCTATGCGTTGGGTGAGTTGATTTTGAGCTCAATTAAGGAAGCTGTCAACAATGTGTTGTTTCTATTACCCATAGTGCGAGCTGTACATCGAGTACTGGAGCAACGTTACCATAGCAACCCCTGGCCCTCTACAAAGCTGTTGACTACTCAGCTGCAGTCCTGGATTCTGAAGCGGGTTAACGAGGCCTCTGGACCATACCAAATGTTCGGTGTTCTTGGTGATATTATCCTGCTACAGGGGTAAGTGGATGTTATTGAAAGCAGGATCCTGTTTGCTTTTGCCCTTGTGAATTTTGGGTCCTCACCAGCCCTCATGATTTTCAGTTAGCGAGACCAGAATATAGATAATATCTCGCGATAAAAGTTTCAGTACTATTTTTTACATGAATTATGTTTTCATCTATCTAGCTCTCATTGTAAGTATCTGGAAGAGTTTCCTCTCCAAGCCCTTCCCAAATTCCCCAAACTGTCTGGCCACCGCGTCTCCAAGCATGGGCTGTTGGTTCTGGTCATGGAGTACGGACTGAACCGCACTGACTCACTGGGGCCCGGTAGGGCTGAGTCCGAGTGGACCCGTGCTTGGAGATCTAACTTCCTGCATCCTGTTCTTTACTATTATGACACCCTTCCAACTGGTGAGTGTAGTATACTATTTGGCTAAACTATTTGAAAATCACTGATATGAATGAAACACTCTTTTCGGTTCTTGGTCAAAACTAATTTGGCAAGTACGTGAAAACGTGTGATTTGTTGTATTTAATCAGAAAGGGACATGAGACGCAGGCCAGCTGGCTGGCCGCTGCCACGGCCCAAAGCAGTCCACCACATGATCGAAGACTTTTTGACAGAGTGGGATGCTCCCATCTCTCACACCCAGCCGCTGCGACGCTTCCTGGAGCACTGTCTCCAAACAGACCTCAGGGCTTTCTATGCAGGTAGGTAGCATAGCACTTCTACACTTGATGCTATTCATAGAAACTGGTATGAGTGAATGATGTTTAGAGTTGGGCATCGAGAACCGGTTCCAGGCGGGGGGGGGGTCAATAAGAGCATGCCCATCAAGTGCCATCATGGACCGCAGCAGCAGCAAGCATTCAAAAGTGTGGCTTCATTTTATGATGAAAGATGATGGGTCGGCACAGTGCAACACCTGTTTCAGACTCATTTCGTGCAAGGGAGGATGCAAACAGCAGGATTGAGCTTGTGACTTTATTTTTATCCTGGACTTGTGAATGATGTTTTTCCTGTGAAATAAATAAGCATAACTCATATAAGCATGTGAATGTGACCTGTTTTGACCCCGCCCCACCCCTTATTGGATGACCAATGAGAGTTCGACCACTCATTCCTTTCTATAAAAACTATATGCTGATCATTGCAAGTTGGAAGAGATGAATTAGGCTGCTGCCTACACCTGTTAACTAAACCATTACTTTTTACTACTTTCTACTTCCTTAATCTTAGGAAATTGTGTTTTTGTCTAAGTCCTTCTTCTTCACTACAGAGGTTTAATTTCCACCACTAAACACAGAGGCCGGTCATGACTAAGGTACAACTTTCTCTCCCCACCGGCAGAATCCTGCTTCCTGTTTTCCTTGACCAATCGCAAGCCGCCCCTGTTTTGCCTCCAGGGGTACCTGAGCAAGCAGGGTATCGTTGGCCCCGGGAGTCAGCTGTGGCGTCATGTTCAAGACACTGAGATCACGTCTGCTGAACAGGACTTTGCTTCTTCAGACTCTGACACCTCATGCCCTCCCTATTTGACTCATGCAGGAGCATCTGTGTCTTCAGCTGCAAACCACAACCTCTGAATGTTTTCCCGAAATCCACAACACTATGCCTATGATGACGCCTTTGATGTATTAACTGTCTCTACCTCTGTTACATGATATTATCCTTTTTGAAATGCATACCAAATATTGAGTTTAAAAACAACACACTGAAGCAATTCAGTGTTCCTACTATACTCTGTATCTTCTGTGATATTCCTTGCTGTAGAATATATTGCATTCATATTTGTGCAGTTTTTGTATAGGATGATAATGGATGACGAAAAAGTTGGATATCTGTATGGGTGGAGGGTTGTTCAGCTTTTCATGATGGGAACTATTGATTATGCACTATTTATTTTTATACTATAGATTACTGTTATTTAAGTGTGTACTGTAGTTTCTTGTTTTAATCAAATAATACATTTGCATTGTATGATTATAACATTTGTATTGCATTGTTTTTTTGTGCCTGGCTGAAGCTAGAGTGAATGTAATGTAATGTGATTTTACGGGAGGCCTCCCTACGACAAAAGTGCAGTTTACGATGTACTCAACTACTACTGTATGAATTGTGAAATAGCGTATCTGATTGGTTTGCTGGTTGCCTTATTACTATTGGACGAGAGCAAATTTACTAGGTTGGCCCTGATTGGCCGCTGTCGTTTGGAGTATTTCCACCGTACAATGGGTGTGGCTGTTATTCCTCGGGTGGTATTTTTCATGAAACAGCGGACATTTTGGCTCTTTCCGAAACCTTTTTCAGAGTTTGAAGCATTACTAAATGAGCCAGAATGGCAAGGACCTGGTATAGTTTCCGTATTTACATGAAATTGAGCAAGCAATGCTAACGGAGGAAATACCCTCTTCAGTGTTTTAATTCAAGAGATGTAGTACTTTCTTAGTAGTAGGATCAGAAACGTTATGTAACGACAATATACAGCTTCCATATGACTTAGTAAATATGGACGGGTGGAGCCCAATTGTTGTAACAGCTTCAGATAATGATCGATCCAGCTCCGAAGGGGAGTACGTGGTTGATAATGGACCAACAAATCTAACGGCGGAGGGAGAGGTGGAAGCAAAAAATAAAGACGAGAGGATGGACGGGGCTGCGACTGTCGAATTCGGGATAAGTGGCATTGGAGACAGCAGCGTGATATTAGCTCGAACAGGCAACACTACCGAACAAGAACTTCGGTATCTGCACCTGTTATGGGACCCAAGTCGAGGCAAATCGGGAACTGCTCTCACCACGAATAAAACTGGGAAGATGACAGGGACCAGAGTAAGGAGACAAGGGCGAGCTTTACGGAACGTCGGTCCCCTTGGAAAAGACATTTACGGTAATAATTTCTTTTATAATTTCTCATTTCAAAGGAAAGGCAATCTTCTGTTCATAATGATGTGCTGGGGTTAGCATTACTATCAGTGGGCCAGTTGAACAGAGTTTCATTCTGCGTAACTGCGGTGTCTTCTTTAACTAAAGGTCACCACCTACATGTTAACCTAACCTTTACCGTTTCCATTACATCCACAGCTGCAAAAAGACTAAGGGAGGCAGCAAATGGCAACGACATTGACACGGGTAAGGCATGGCAGAGTAAGACTTTCTTAGAATTAGGAATAGCAGAAGAACTAAACGGCAGGGTATCATGTTCTTTGCCTATAGAAAGAAAGAAATATCTAATTTCTATTTGACTATATTAAATGTAATTGGATTGCTGTTCTAGTTTTCTTGATAACTATATATATCTAGGATTAAGCACCCATTATTTCATCTTTAACCGTGAGTGCGGTGTGCCTTATTATCCTCTGCCTGCTTCAACAATGCCTTATATTTTGAGCCAGTGCGAAACCTTCTCCAAGACGACATTGACCCCTGTGCTGCAGACGACAAGGGAAGAACAGCTCTCCACTTCTCCTCTTGTAATGGGAACGAGACCATTGGTTAGTGAGATATATTGCCATATAAATACATGAGCCTCCTGGAAAACCAATGGCCTATGACACCCCACTGTGATCCGTGTTATTACCCTCAACAGGCCAGAAGGCCTTTCAAGAAAAATGCACCCACCACTTTTGGTAAATGGGTCTCTGCTAAACCGTATACATTTGGCAGCAACACAAATCCTTTGTTTACTGTGTTTGTAATTTCCTTGTGTTTCCATAGTGCAACTGCTGCTGAGCCATGGCGCTGACCCCAACCAGCGAGATGGTCTTGGGAATACCCCTCTCCATCTGGGTAAGAACAACAATACATGATGACAGTAGAGGCTCTCCCGCCTACTTGCATCAACAGGGGAAAACTGGTCTGCCCCTGTATGGGTTGCTGAAGTATTTGGGAATGGGTGGTACGATAGTGTTTGCACGGTACGAGACCAGTGAGTGGTTGGAGATCACTCAGTGATTTTTAAACTTCCATGTCATGTATGTGACGGTTTACAGAGAATCCTGATTGGTGACATCTGTTGTTATGGCAGATATGAGATGATATATTGCATATTTTCATACTAGTATAAAGAGAGTCTAGTTTTAGGTGATATTTTTGTGCAATCTCTATTTTGGTCATGAAATTAGTATTTGTTTTACACTATTATCATTTTTACACTTGCATATTTTTCCTGTGCAGCGGCCTGTACCAACCATGTGCCTGTAATCACTACATTATTGAGAGGAGGTGAGTCTATTTGCCCAATTCTGGGTCTTTTATTTTTAATTACTTATAAAAGACATTCAGGCATATTAATGTTAGCAAATGCACATTTAAGTCAAGAAGAATACCCATAGATTATTTTCTTTCTGATTGAAATTCCCTAATTATTTAAATGATGAAAGTTATGAGCAAAACGTTATATACAATGTTTTTGCTCAGGAGCGCGCGTGGACGCTCTAGACAGAGCAGGCAGGACCCCCCTACATCTAGCACGCTCCAAACTCAACATACTGCAGGAAGGCGACTCCCAAAGCATTGAGACACTGAGGGGGGAAGTCACACAGGTATAATGAGCTGATAAACGTACAGGTCTGTTTGTCAGTGTTTCTCTTTTTTTCATGTTGAAGAGCAAAATGAAATGCTTAGGAAATAATGTATTTTCCTCTTTTTCCTAGATTATTCAAATGCTTAGAGAGTACTTAAACGTGATGGGCCACAGTGAAGCTAAGGAGAGGCTGGAGCACATCTCAACACAGCTACAGCAAACACGCACTAAAGAACAGGTAGATCAGACTAAGTACTGAACTCACTCATAACTGTGTAACAAACACCGGCCAGTATAAACTCGCCATCATCGGTATAAATACAATCGCTTGGTCGTGTGAAGTGGTACCTTTTCCCACGGCCGAGCGGTTAAGGACACTGACTCCAGAAGTATATCAGTTGTCGAGGGGAAATTGTGCCACAAAATATTTTTCTTAGATGAAGATCCAATTCCTACCTCGAAAAGCCTGTTAAAAGTCTCAGTAACTGGTACAATGCTACCCATAAAGATTCAGAGCAGGTTGAGGAATTAAGGATATAATTCAACAGAGGCCTAGAGAGCATTAAGAAGTCAGAGTTGCCAGGAAAGCTAAAGCTATGGTACCTGCGGTTAGGACTTCTCCCACAACTCGTGGCCATTGACAGTGGATGATATATACAGTCGAGAAGCTAGAAAGAAGAATTCGCTTTTATGCTCGAGGATCATAAAAGCTTTGTCAACAATAGCAGAAATAAGTAGCCAGTGGCTGTGGCTAAAGGGGGGGGGGGGGGGGCTCTAAGACGGCATTGCTCACTGTTAAGCCGTCTGGATGTGTCTGTTTAACGAAACATCCAGGATGGAAGGTGCCCACTTGAAAACCCAAATGACATATTTGCTCTCAAATGAAATTGACTTCACATGGATCAATGTAATATGCTAGTGATACTGTAACTTTTTTACTGTTTCCTACTAGTAAAAAGGTTTTTGTTTTGCTTTTAGGTGGATGAAGTTACAGACTTGTTGGCAAGCTTCACGTCACTCAGTCTACAGAAGCAGAGTTTGGGGAATAGGTAGAGGGGTGTGTGTGTGTGTGTGTGTGTGTACGTGTGTTTGTGTATGTGTGTGTTTCAGTTATGTCTTAGCAGAGAATAGTAGAGGGGTGTGTGTGTGCGTGTGTTCGTGTGTTTGTGCATGTGTGTGTTTTAGTTATGTCTTAGCAGAGAATTGCTCCTGTTGCCAAGGATAAAACAAAGTAAAAAAAAAACATTTACCTTTGAGGTGGTTATGTCACTCGTTTTTGGTTTTATCACCTTGCCTCTTGCTGTTGCATTGCATGTTTACAGTGTGTGATTTGTCTAAAGAAAAAATTTGGTTATATCTGAATCAACTAATAAACTTTGGATACATTTGGGAAATATCTGTATTCTGATTTTATGTGAAAAATATGTATTTCTTTAATACACACGTTTAATATGCGATATTTCATGTTTGCTTGAATGATTTGATACGGATTTTGAAGCATTGTCTTCTACACATTAACGTTTCTTTATTTTTGTGTTCTGTGTTAATAAACCCATTTTAATGCAGATACAGAACTTGAAAAAAAAATCTAGTAAAATAATGACAGATTTTATTCGTGTTGATTGGCTGCTCTTGTCAAGCCCCTCCCCCTGCCGCCACGCATTGTTGTTGACTGATATCAAAGATGGCGACTGGACCCGCGTAAATTGGTGTATCCATAGAGGTAGTAAATTTGACTACATTTACACATTTCATTCATACTGATGCTAGCAAAATGAACTACTGATTAGACTATTTTTTGTGCATACGTCTTTAGAGTTAAATTAATGAAATACACTATCTTCTTCCACACATTACTACAAAGGCCTATCCGTGCCTATGAAGCCTCGGCCCGCGTTCGCAACTCTTGCCGACAATCTTCTGCCATATTCAGCACGCAGCGCAGTCGTGGTTAAAATGTTGGGACTTGGGGGACTTACGAGTGAATGAAAGGGGGTGTGTTTGTGTATCTTTACGAAAGTAGGCGGGAATTTGTCTTTCACTTATAAGCTATTTAGCAAATAACAAACCACATGATAATAGACAACATTCTAGGTTTTTGCATTTGAACACAACGTTACAGTTTGGTCTGACGTTACCAGTCTTACAAGACCTTGAAGTTGTTCAGCTTTCTACTCCACTCAAAAAAGAACATTGTCCTCATCACGTTTGCCTGACGAGTGAAGTTTTATTAGTATTCTTTGCCAAAATATCCTCAATATTTGTATTAAAGATAAGTAGTATATGTTTCAATAGTTAGACATTCATCTTCTTGAATCCCACTGTAATGTTTTGAGATCAAACGATTTGTGCTATAGCTTTCTCTGTGTGCTGCTACTTAATAATACAATTTAATAATAATAATAGTTATATCCTTCCGGAGTTTGTTAAAGCTTTCAATCCATAGCTCAAAATAAATATTTGTTTATTATTGCCTACCTATCTTCCAACATCTGTTTCAGCATACTGCCTTCATGTTGTCATTGAAATCCTAAAACCCAGAGATAAGCAAGCCTTTTGAGGGGAACGGAGGAAAGATGGCTTTTGAGGAAATAAAAAAGAAAGGAGGAATGGGTAAGTTCTATTACTTAACAAAAACGGTAACATCACATGGTTTGAACGTGTGTTGTTAGTGCTTGTGCGTGTGCATAATAGGCTGCTTTAACATTTCTCTGTCAGACGGGGGGATGGAGGGTGACAGGGGCCTCGTGGCTGGTCGTAGTCAGCGAGAGAAGAGGAGGTCGTACAAAGACCTGCTGAGAGAAGAGGAGGAGATCGCTGCACAGGTCCGCAAGTCTTCCAAGAAACGTCCCAAGGTATGAACGGATTTTCTTTTTGTATAAGAAGACTATGTGCTGTGACACTGTTTAAACTACTGTGAGTTGCTAAGAGGGGGCTTATTTTAATTAACTTTAGGACTCTGAACTGTTTTTGCTGGGAGGCGATTCACATAAGAAGAAGAAGAAACACAGTGATGACTACCATTACAGAGGTAAAAAAGAAATAGCAAATTTGATGACGATAGTTTTAAAAGACCTTGATTGTCCATCTTATCTAAGGCTCTGTGACTAAAGCTAAAGCACTCTGTTTTTTTTTTTATCGTATTCTTTCCATTATATGTGGAACCAGACCACCAAGGCCTCCCTCCCCACAAGAAAAAGCGCAAGTCCGCCGACCGCTCCCCGCCCCTCTCCTCCGCCTCCTCCTCCCATCCCACAGACACAGCCATGGGTCTCCTCCAGGCGATTACCTCCCCTATGGCGACAGGCTCAGCCCCCAGCCCCCACATGCACAAGAAACCCTCCTACCCGTCCTTCTCATCTTCCCATTCCTCAAAGGACCGCAAGCGGGAGGGCAGCAGCGGCGGGGGCAAAGGCAGCCACTCTTTCTCTCACTCCCGCCCCCCTTCCTCTTCGTCGTACTCCAAGAAGCACTCCTCCTCCAAATCCTCTCTGTTCCACGGCGGCACCCAAAAAGAGGAACCCCTGACGTTGTGTGAGGCGGAGGGACTAAAGATGAAGGTTCTCGTGTCACCGGAGAAGGAGGAAGGAGAGAGCTTCCCCTTCCCGCCCCATTCTTTTAAAGCGGTGAAGAAGGATAAAGAGAGGGATCGGATGCACATCTCCAAACCCCCCAAGAAGAAGCTGCTTAGTCGAGATGCGCTACCTGTGGTGGGGAAAGAGGTGGAGGTTGAAGGTAATATTTAGCATGTATATTTGAGCATATTTGTTTATACCAAACACTGTCCAAAAGACCAAAAGCAGTCTGTTGTGTTTGTTGATTTGGATACCTCACTAGTGCCATCAATGTACAATTTTTTCCGCCCTTGAGGTCGATGACTGCTGTCACTCAAGCGATATTTTCTGTCGTCCTGTCTCTTTCGCAGGTCACTATGGCGGTGGTATGGGGGACGACAGCTCGTCTTCCGGTGGGGAACTGGAGGCCGGGGAGCTGGTGATAGATGACTCCTACACACACCTGTCAAAGAAGAAGAAAAAGAGCAAGAAGAGCAAGAAGAAGAAAGACAAAGAGAAGGACAGGGATAAGGAGAAAGGCGGACGAGAAAAGAAGCACAGCAAAGGATCTGGAGGTGTGTTCAAATATCGCTGGATTACATCCTGCTTTCTCAAACTGACATCGTATATAAGAGAGAAGGTGGACTACGTAAATGCTCTACTTGTGGTTGTGACATAGTGTCCATTTGGATTAGCCATTGTCATTTTTTGCTCCCTTAAATATTTGTTGTCTTCAGACCCCTCAAGAGGCCACGGTCACTCCCATGGCTCTGCCGGTCATAGCGCAGGTGCCGGCATGTATGCCATGGGCACCCACCAGGCCCCTTCACATCACCACCAAGTAAACGATAACTTGATGGAGAAGAAGAAAAAGAAGGAGGAGAAAGAGAGGGAAAAGCACGAGAAGGAAAAAGAAAAGGTAAGACCTAAAAACAAATGGTGGCTTCATGCTTTGTGACCATATTAATTGTTAGTGTTTTATATGTTGTGTAATTGTCTATTGTCTCGTTCAGCCCAAGAAGAAGAACACAACAGCGTATCAAGTGTTCTGTAAAGAATACAGGGTCAACATCAACGCAGAGCAACCGGGACTAGGTGGGAGTAATGGCTTTTATTTTGGCAACTGTAATAAAATCGCAGTTAGTCTTTGTGATAACAATAGCGACCTCAACCATAAAAAAGTGTGTTTTTTCATTTTATTTCTTAGTATTTGGGGAGCTTAGTAAAAGGTTGGCTGAAGTGTGGAAAGCTATGCCGGAGAAAGATAAACTGGTAGGTTTCTTTAAATGCTCCAACCAATGATTAATATTGATACGTTGATATTCATGAGTGTGGTGCCATGCGTGAGTGTCTTGGGATTTTCGCTTTTTCTAGGTATGGAGGCAGAAGGCCCAGTACCTGCAGCACAAACAGAACAAAGCGGAGGCCACCACAGTGAAACGCAAGAGCTCAACAGACGGTAGCAAAACCAAAGGTAACCACCAGAGGCTGCACTGGCTAGGACTGGTCTTGTAGTAATAATAATAATAATAATTAATTCTACTCATAGCGCTTTTCTGAAACCCACTGTTCTTACCTTCTTCACTAATAATACCCTTGTCATTTTGGTGTCCCTCATTTGATATCCCTTTGTACTTTCTGTGCTTTAGTCTATGGGTTAGTAACTACTGCTGCATGTTATATACCGGCCGTCTTTGGTATTGTATATTTTCTACAACGTCGTAATATTATTTATTCATGAATGTATTTTGAATTTTCTTGTGTTTTTAGGTTCTCTGAAGGGTGTAGGAATGGGAGGGGGCCTGGTGTCTCCCAGCCGGGTGTCTGGAGGCATGTCTTTGTCCCCGGCCCGGGTCCCAGACGTCGACCCCATCGACGCGGCTGCTCACCTGCAGCTGCTGGGGGAGTCTCTGTCTCTCATCGGCCACCGGCTACAGGAGACTGAGGTTAGTAGGATGGGTTCATGTACACACTGATGTGTTTGATTCTCAACCTTGTTCGCTCGCTCATGCTTCATATACTGTATATACATTTGAATACTTTTCGTTGTCTTTTGCCTTTATTTGGGTGGTTACGTGTTGATCATTTCTTTCAATCATCATGCTCGTTACACTATACTAAGGGGTTTCTGTGTTCTCCGGTCCCTGTCAGGGAATGGTAGCGGTTTCTGGGAGTCTCTCCGTGCTCCTAGACTCCATCCTGTGTGCCCTCGGACCCTTGACTTGCCTCACAGCTCAGATCCCGCAACTCAACGGCTGTCCACGTATGGTTCTGGTAAGTCATTGACATTAGCATCTGTATGTGTTTGTATCGTCAAAATAGTGTGATGTTTTAACGTACAGCACAATCATAGACGTCTTCTTTTTTTTCCTTTTCTCTGTTATTTCTCCTAGTCTAATACGTTGGACAACATTGCCTATATCATGCCTGGGTTGTGAGGGAGGACAACACAAGCTTTCCTTACCTCGTCTCCTGCCTGTCTCACGCATGAAGTGAAGATGACTGAGTGTGAAGGTGGAAGTTCCCTTTATAAAGGAGGACTTGGGGTGCAGACTTTTATTTAAGCCACTGCGAGGCATCGGAAAATATTGGACATTTATCTATTATCAACTTGTTTTTTTTAAAACGTATTTTTAAAGGTATATTTTTTAAGTTTTTCTGTTTATTTTCGAATTGTTATTTTTAGTATACACGACAAAACAACTTCCCTGGCAGTGTCTGTTATTTGATTTTATTGTTACTGTTTGTTATTAGGTGTATGAGTGTGTTAGCAGACGTGTGCTTGTGATTATTGCGAGTGTGTTGTGTACATAGGGGTCGATACAGTTTGTGCAGGGGATAGTTTTATACTCAAAACGGATACAATAAAGTCAGGGTTTTAAGTCATGTGTACTGTGCTCATCAACACACCATAAGAATAATATATTTCCCCATTCAGTATTCATTGTCTTTCTTTTGAAATGTTAATTCCTGATGCCACTCTATTTCTTATAGGCTAATTTGATGTGTATTTAATCATGCAGTAAGGGTTTAGATTTTGATTGTAGTACTAAAGATGCAACAGGAACTTTTTGGTGCAATTGCATTCAATTTGCTGTTGCGGTAATAATGGTAATCTTTTTAAGCACAACATTGTATGTCCGTTACATTTCCATTCAATCTGTGCCTACATGCAAATTCTGACAATAAATCGAAACATTTAGACAAAATGTGTTGCTTAATCTCTGTTCCAATGTGAACGGAAGAATAGAAGGTAGAACAATACATCTTTAAACCAGAATAAAATCATTATTAATCTGCTAGTGCACGGGCCTATTTAATATCATAAAACACATGATGTCTCTTTTATGGTTCTGGAAACAGAATCAGGCCTAACTTGTGCTGACAGCCGTTTCAATGAGTCAGATCCAGGAACGAGGAAGTTGCTTAGTCAGTCTCAGACCAGATCTAGCAACATTACACACACCCAGCCAAACGATGGCATCAGATACTTTACAAACAGGTAAAATATATTTTGATGCTTTTTCTTAGTTTTTATTGGTTTTACTCTTTTAAGCGCTAGGCCTATAGCTTAAACCCGCAAAGTCTGCGTAGTTGCTATTCGCATTTTTGGCAGGGAAAGCTATTGGCGATTGGCGATAGGCGCGGCGCTTGTCAACAAAGGTAGTATACAGTCAGTTAAATTTAACGTGTGGTTAGTCAAAGTGGGATGTAAGTAAATACTTTTTATTTGTCATAGCATGAACCCAACGGTATCTGACGACACTATTCCTGACAAGAAATGCACAGTCTAACTGTAAACAATATGTATGCGTTTAGGCTATAGTGGAAACGTGGAGAATAGGACGTTGCATGTAAACATCGAGTGGAAAAAGAACTGCTTGCTTGTGTGTTCGTGAGAGTAAGACTCTAAACTCACAATCATTATGGCCAAATGTAATGTCGCCTATAGTTGCCATTCTTTGACACGTTTCCACGGTTTACTACAATGCAATACGGGAGTCCTGTTAACGGCACTAATACAATTCTATAGGCCTACACGTTTATAATTATATTTATAGAAATCATATACAATTATGTTAACATAAACAGCACGAACCCCCTTTTTTCCACCATCATTCTAGGTCGTTTCCTTACCATTGGTTCCACTTTCTTTACGTAAATTGTATTTCTGTATTCTCTTGTCCCCTCCCCTCCTCTTTGTTATCAGAGTTGAGGCTGGTTCTGTTGGGCCGGGCCGGGTCAGGGAAGAGCTCCGCTGGCAACACCCTAGTGGGCCAGCAGGCCTTCTTATCTGTGGACTCCGAGTCCCAATCTGCTTCTGATAATGTGTCACCCATCACCCAAAAGTGTCAGAAACAGAGGGCAACAGTTGCAGGAAGACAGGCAAGACATTTTGGGGGGATTAAATATAATTCTGACCATAAACACGGCGTCCGATTGGTTTTACAATACATCGCATATGTTGCATAATCCCATATACAGTTATTAATGTTTACAATTCCAAATATGAATCACCAGCTAATATTGAATTCTTCCTAAATGTCCTTGCATTGTAACAAAAACATGACGTGCATGTGTTGTTGTTTTTTTTGTGGGTAGATAGCAGTGGTGGACACCCCAGACTGTCTTGGTTTGGACAGCCCCTTGAAGGACGTGAGACGCCACATATCCTCCTTTGTCGCCCTGTCCGCCCCTGGCCCGCATGCCTTTCTGCTGTGTGTCCCCCTGCGCCAGGACCAGCCGGCTGACAGGGAGACCAAGGCTCTGGACGATCTGGAGAAGCTCTTTGGTCCAACTGCCGTCAGTCTTTACACCACGGTCCTCTTCACCAACACCGAGGTGCTTCAACAAGATCAAACGCTGGAAGAGTACGTGGCCCAGCAAGACGACCTACTGGAGCTTGTGGAGAGATGCAGGGAGCGCTACCACACGCTGGGGAGAGGGAGTGGGGAAGAGGAGGAGAGAAAGGCAGTGGAGGAGCTGCTGGAGATGGTCGAGCAGGCCTTGGAGGACGGCGGGAAAAAGCCCTTCAGCTGTCCCCTCTACCTGGAGGCTGAGGCCAGGGTGAGGCAGAAACAGGGGCAGATAGCGGCAGAAAGAAGAGGAGCGTCGAACGGAGGAGAGACAATGGAGGGTGATACGGCGGCGGACTTGCCCGCGGAGCAAGGCGAGGACGACGAAGAGATGGCGAGGGCGAGAGACGAGGCGGAGACGAAGGTGGACGACTTGGACGTGGAGGGCGCCGCCCCCCCTGCCCCCGTGGCTCCACCCGCCCCTCCGTCTTCCTTCCTCTGGTCTCTATGGGAGCTGCTGACAGGTTGGATTTGGAGGCTGCCCAGGCTGGTGAGAAGGGAGGCCCTGTTAGGATCTTTAGTTAGCCTGTTTGTTGGAGGGCCTACTGGAGGCATGTTAGGAGCTACCGTGGGCTCAGTGGCGACCGAGGTGGGGCGACGGAAGACCCTGAAAACCAAGTAATGGGGATGCAGATGCCATTCATCTATCGGATCACTTATTCATACCTTAAACAGCATCTTACGTGACGTGGTCATGCCATTACACGCGCAGGAGTACTTCCTCTGAACACAAAATGTCATATTCCTTTACATAGAATTTGTTTTGAGTTTGATACCACCACTCACCACGACTCACAGTGTATTCAAAGTGAAAATCAGTTGCACCTATGGTGATCCTTTTCTGTTCTTGACCCTTTTGAAGACATACCAAATAAGCGCCTTTTCATTGGTTAAAGTTGTCAATACTCGCAGGGCCAGCTGAAAATGATTTCCCCACTAATTCATTGGTTACAAAGCATTGCCACTGTATTCCTATACCTCTAAGCCAGTGGCCATTTCTTTAATAGTTTGAGTTCCATCTAGTTGGTTACATGGTGTTGGGCTTGAAAATAGATGCACTGCATTTATAAAGCAAACATATTTAAGGAGCTATTATTTTGCTGATCAACACTATGCACTGGTTACGCAGTAAGTTTTACAGTGTTTGTGTCCATTTTGAAAGTGCTCATGCTTTACTACTGAGATGCCCTTTATTTTACACATTATTTTCTATGCTTGGTTGTTTGATGAAGTGGAGAGTGTTACAATAAAGTTCCACTAGGTGGAGGCCTTTACCAATGATTGATGAGTCTGAGATTAAAAACGTCAGCAACTGTTTACCAAATCAAATCAAATCTGCTTGTGCTACTTATTTGTGTGATGTCCCGTAGAAGTTCTTCAACAACTATTAAATAAATGAAGGTATGCATATCGCATGCATAAACACACATTAAAGCAAAAGACAGTAAGGCTTCTTTAGATCAAAAATACTTCAGTTTGTGGTAGTAAAAATCTTTTTTTTTTTAGCAAGACAATAGTAGTGATCGTGTAACTGAATGGCTGCTTTTGGCGTGGGAAATGCTGTGCAGAACTCGACGCTGAGGAGCTGTCGCTTTTCCTCTCCTCCTTATGCAAGGGCAGGTTATGGTTTTGACATAGATGTAATTGATACTCTGCTAAAACCATCAGTCATAACCCATCCTTACATCTCTCTTCTCTCGCTCGATTACACACTCTCTCTCTCTCTCTCTCTCTCTCTCTCTCTCTCTCTCTCTCTCTCTCTCTCTCTCTCTCTCTCCCGGCTGACAGAGCCCCTGCCTTAGGAACAGCTAGGCGTTTCCGAATGTGGGTGGTCCGCCTAGGGTGGGAGGGAGGGAGAGAATTAGTCCAGCTCTCATGTTTCCCGAAAAAAGAGAGGGAGAAAAGGAGCGAGAAGCCGAGCACATAAGGAAAGAGCGAGAAAGAAAGAGTTAGTACAATCTGCACGAAGAAGAGAGAGAGAGAGAGAGCATGCGGAGCTACATCTGTGTTCCAGATGTGGCCTCCACAGTTGTCTGAAACTAGGGAAAAAATAAGTTCTAAAAGTAAAGGAAAATTGGTGCTAAACAGTTTTTTATTGATAGGGATTACGCATACAGTGCGGCAGGTATACCATCTTTGAGACCAGTATTTTGCCTTCTAATTCTCCAAATGAAATGGCAATGCAATGACGTAGTCCAACCCCTTCTACTATACACCGCTTGAAGATAGTGTATATAAAAAGAACACCTGTCCAAATATTATTCTGTCTTATTGGATACGCTTCAGGGAGAAGACTAAGAGAGTAATGATAGAGTCAGGAAGATGAGGGAGATAAATAGGGAGGACGAAGGAGGAAGGAGTATTTATTTCTGCAGAGAGAAAAGACCGTGAGATGCAAACGTATCACAGCACAGTTAACCTTGCCGTTTAGATCGAATCGGGGGGGAAACGAAATGAATCCACCGTCCGTCATCTGTGGAGGCAGCTGTGGCCAGTGTGGGTCCTCCAGAGGATGCAACCGCATTCGGACGGTGAAGAAGGGAAACACAGAGTTGATTTGTGCCTGTGTGTACAAGCAAAGCCCAAATCTGGACAAACAGCAGAGGAAGTCACCAGTGACCCATCATTAACACACAGACTGTAACTTTCTAGGCCGCTCACTCGGAGACAAAATGTTGTTCTAAGGGCTTTGCGGTCCCTCATTGAAGTGGGGGGCAGTCCACTGTGAGCTGTGGCCACCGCAGTATTTTTTGTTATCATCCACCCTATGGGTTGGAAAATACAGCACACCAAAGTAAAATAAACAGGATGACACACGTTTTCCTCCACACAAGTACCATATTATTTTCCTTACTGGCCTTTGCATGACGCACATGTTTAATAAAATGCTTGAAATTATTAGTATAACACAATTAAGTAGTGCATCATTGAAAAAGATTTTTAAACAGAGATACAAAAGCCTACACGCATATTTAAGGAATTGGTAACTATAGTGGAATGAATCAATCTTGTTTGTTTTCTCAGTTTACATACTTCAGTTCTGTGTTAGGGGATACACATAAAACAAATGCACGGTTCTTAAAACAGAATCTAGAAAAACAAAACTGAACTTTAGAAGAATTAAAAAGTGAACCATTATTTTAATAAAACTTAACTGACAGGATCAAAACCTTTAATCATTAGTCAGCTGTAATTGACACAGGCTTTGAATATCCTCTGTAATAGTCAAACAAACACAAAGCAACACCGCGTTGACAACATTCTCAATGGACTTCTTGTACCGCTGGTACATATTTGCTGCCCTGGCAACAATGATTTGTTGAGGCGTTGACGGATTGATGTCCTGCAAATGTTACGTGTGATGTTTGATATGAACAAAGCCCAGACAGCGGACTTGAGGGACAAGATATAGGGGAGGAGATGATTTGTCTCTGCTCATTCAGTGAATTGCGAGGGAGTAAGGCCTCACACGGAAATCATTGTTGTATCAAAGCCCATGCTGTTTCTCTCTGACCGAGCAGGGTTTGAGATGCTGGGGTCCAGGAGTCTGTTCTCTCCCCTCTTTGGGTGTGTGCTTACAAGCACACTCATCTTTTTTCTATTAGAGCTGTTTTCATGTTACTCCCTAGCGTGAGCATGTGTGGCTCCAATTGTTTATGAAGCACTCTGAGGAGCTAAAGAGTGTGTGTGTGTGTGTGTGTGTGTGTGTGTGTGTGTGTGTGTGTGTGTGTGTGTGTGTGTGTGTATGTGTGTGTGTGTGTGTGTGTGTGTGTGTGTGTGTGTGTGTGTGTGTGTGTGTGTGTGTGTTAATGCAAGTTAAGTAAAAGCGAGATGAAAATGTGTCTATAATAAAAAAAAAAGTGGAATAACTCATGGTAGCAAGCAGTTTGAGTGTTTTCTGATGAGATGAGACTAGTCAAGCCTGTCTTGTATCAACATTTTGCCACTCGAACGATATAAGCGAATCCTGTGAAGGATGGATAAATCAACTGGTGTATTTTTCTGTACACAAATGAATGCAATAATTCCTACAGACTTGTCTTACTTCACTTACATGAATTTAACAGTTTTTTTAATCCCTTTTCATCTTTTTTTTAACCGCACATAAATAAACTGAAGCGCAATAAATAATTGCAGTATAATGAGGCACAGCAGAACGTGTCTGTTCCACGCCAAACAAGGTGTTGGGACAAGC
This sequence comes from Aplochiton taeniatus, assembly GCA_017639675.1. Taxonomy (NCBI): domain Eukaryota; kingdom Metazoa; phylum Chordata; class Actinopteri; order Galaxiiformes; family Galaxiidae; genus Aplochiton; species Aplochiton taeniatus. Next base: position 6,557,134 of record CM030183.1, on the reverse strand, counting down.
TGTGAGAAAGCAAAACTCCAGGAAGAAGCCTCCAGTCAACATGAATACACAATCACATACAGCTGCTGAGGTTAGGGGTGCTAGCACGATCCGGTGGACAGATACACACACTCACACACGGGCCATTCACAGAAGGGGCCGGCAGCTGGCCTGATGTTTGGGATAGGCCTAAGAGAAGCACGGCCGAGTGGAAGTGGACTGGTGCAGCCAGCCAACATGAGAGTCACCTTTCATCCCCTCACAGAGACATGGCCTTGTCCTGGAGCCCGAGCCAGATACAGGCCGGGATGGAGCTTTCTGGGAGGGGCACAAAGACGGAGAGGAAAGGGGGAGGAGAAGGAGGAAGAAGGGTGTAGTGAACGAGAGACAATGGAGGAATCCGACGGGATGTTGTGTGTGTGGTCTTTTTCTGGATGTCACGATCTCTGCCAAAACGCTGTTTGATGAGTCGAAATTCTATGGTTACCATGTTTGTGACAGTTTTGTCCATTTCTTCTGGTCTCATGTGAAATACATTTGACCGTGACGACGACCAAAAGATTCATGTGAGAATCAGATGTTCTTGCTGCGCATTCGTTCACCAGCAATAGACACTTAAACATATCCCCGCATGCTGTAAGCAAGATAAAGCACAGAGAGGAGGAGAAGGTTGTAGACCCTGTACGTGCCTTAGAAGGCGCGGATATTGGCCTACTGTGGTTATATTTTATGTGTTAGGGCAGTGCCATGGGAGGGAAGAGGGGTGTGGATGGACAAGAGGCAATTACATAAGGGGGAGGTAGAACTGAGCCATATTAAAAGACACATGGCCAGGCTGAATTTACTGTACAGACTGACCCTGAAAAGAAAGCAGATAACATTTTTAAGTACTTTTTTTTCTTTCTCTGTTGTGGTAGACACTTTGAGAATCTGGCCTTTAAAAGGACACAGAGGGCTACATTTTGTGCGTTTTGTGTGACAGTTCCTTGGAGTTCGAGGGTTTTCCACAACCCCCCCCCCCCACACACACACACACACACACACACAGACCATCTTGGAGGACCCCAGTGGGGACGGCATCCGTCAGGCGTAAAAGACAACTCACTACCAAAAGGCTGTGGTGTGGTTGTGTCAGAAAGCCCGGGCAGAGCGGAGCAGAGCAGGCCGTAATTGATGAATTGTGTGGGCCATGCTAACTGACATGCTCTGTGGCTGTAAGCGGGTGCGGTGAGCAGGACCCCTTTGAAGCCTGGCTGCCACGGGCCGCGCTCGAACCGGCAGCAGAGACCCTGCCCTTTGTAATGGACACCGACCCGTGGTTTGATCGTGGCCTCAGCGCGGGCCAACACAAGCAGACCCATGTAATGTAGGCATAGACACACACACACACACACACACACACACACACACACACACACACACAGTACAAACAGTTTTCCTCGCACACACGGCCACACTTTTCTCCAGATCTAATACATGGCTTGGCACGGGGGGGGGGGGGGGCGTGATTGTATTATTTCTGCTGCAACACTGCCTTAATTCAAGGCAGATCCGATCCAGGCCGGTCCTCTCCAGTCCGACTCTATTGGATCAAGTAGTAATCCTGCCTCCACCACATGAATGAGAGACATGAAGAGGAACTGCACCAGTTCCTGTCGTGCACGTCAAATATCACTCAGGTCCACATGCTGTCATGCCCCTCTCGCTGGTACCGCTTTGTTGGAAAGAAATGCGAAGGAGCTTAATGGAGGCCTAGGGAGAGCGGAGCTGTAGAAAGACAACCAGGGAGATTGGAGCCATGTTGGGCAAGCGTGCGCGCGCACACACACACACACACACACACACACACACACACACACACACACATACACACACACACACACACACGCACACACACACACACACACACACACACACACAACCTCACATAAATGCACAAATACTCGGGATCCACAGATGCGCCACTGTCCTTAGGCAGCAGTTAATGATCTGTTTGTCTTTGTTGTTTTCGCGATTCCACAATCCTACACGTATCCCCCCCACACACACAGAAACACACTCAACCAGATAAACCAGTGATTCTGACCCATGACACCACTTCAAAGGGGCAGTAAACAAAACAACCTCTTAATAGAAGGGGACTTAGTCAGAGCTTACAGTAAATCACCTCCTAAGAAACCAAAGCACCTCCATATGCTTTTTTTTCGGGAGGGGGAAGCATCCGAATTCCATCACAGGAAAACAGGCCGCGCTTCCCCAAAAAAGTGCATAATGACTCCCGTTCAAAGGACCTATCTTGTTGTATCATTTCAAAGGATGGCAAACACAAAACACACGTACGCACGGCCTTGAGCTAACCAGGGACGCAGGCCAGGCTTTTCAGGGGCTTTTCCAGTGACTGAGAGCGGCGAGCCAGCAGATAGCCAGGCTGCGCGGTACGTGTGGTGGGATGGTCGTTTCGTGTGTGTGACACGGTCCAGCTCTCACACAGTGGAAGCGTTTACGGTCCTGGACGGCGGGGGCCACTCAGACCCCTGATCCTGACAGACGCCCCGGGGAGGAGACAGAGACACGCCCTTCGATGGGAGTCTAAAAATGAGAGACAGGCCAGGGGGGCCAAACACAAGGACAGCCGTCTGATTCGTTCTGTGGTCCCTCTGAAAACATGCACTCTGCAGAAAGACAGGGAAAAACATAAAGACGTAAAAAACAAGACGGACAGGGGGGAAAAGGGTTTAGACGTGTTGCTGCAATGGCTTCGTTTTGACCTAGAGAGGGCAGTGGAATCATTATGGCAAAGGTTCATATTATTTTAATTATTGAATTGGGAAAATTTTTATATTATCTTATCCTATCATATTTGAGTTGATACTGTAGTATCCATAGGCTACTATTCACATGGAACAACTGATTGACATTGTCAATTATTTATTATTTATTTTTTGCCTGTCCTATGACAAAGGGAATTATATTTTAAAAGAGATGTATGGTAAAAAGGCAACTATATGGGAAGCATTGCATGTGATGTCTGAACCAAGGTAAAAGTACTTAAAGACTATCAAAGATGCAAACTGTAAAAATAAACATGATTTATCATAGAGTAAAATAACATTTTATAGGTCATTTTATTGGAGGAAAAGTGAATGTCAAACGTTGAAAATACATAACAATTTCTAAACCCTCCTCTGGTGTAGAAATGTGTTTCAGTTTGTGCATGGTTTGTGCACAGACGTGGGCCAGAGAGAGTAAAAGGAGTGTGTGAGACAAATCGTGAGAGAAACAGACAGATTGTGGTGGCTTTGATCTACGCTGGAGCTGGTGCTCAGAATAGTTGCTAGGTGGAAAAAAAAGCCATATCAGAGGACAAATATCTGTTTGCAAAAACCGCTGCACTGAAATAGAGTGTGAGTGAGCACGTGCATGAGTCGCACAATAACTCCCTAACGGCTCACATACACCCGTTCATGTGTGGGGACTGTCGAGTTGTCAATCACGTCAAGAAGTTAGAAAAAGGCAAGAAAAAGAAACACATTTCGTCCAAATGTCTTCAAGCAGGACAGACAACCGACACGCCTTTAAAGGGAAACAAAACAGCCTCTACCACATCTAAATCCTTGTTGTACTCTCTTCTCCTTAGAAGATCAAGAAAGTAGTACTTGTCTGATCAGAACCCTGCCACCAATATGCTCCCCATATGTCGGACTCCAGCGCTTGTCTTTCAACTCCGGTAATGTTTTTGTTTTGAAGGAACTTGGCTTTTCTGCACATATCTATTTATCCATTCTTTGCATTTAAAATACCCCGACGTATTAAGCGAAGCCTGTCTTTGCCTGGACACTGACAGGCCATCACTTAGCAGGGGTTCTATGGTTTAATTTATCAATAGCACACACAGCAGTATTAGAAAAATACGGCCTCAACGGTCCCGTACAGCAGACCCGGGCTTGGCCGTGCAAACAGATTCCATATTTAATGCCGCTTAGATATGAAGCACATCAAGCTAGGACAATGTTTTTTCAATCTAAATTCCAAGATTACTTCATTTCCATTACGACGCCAGACTCCAGTCACAGCCAACACAGGAACACTCCACCTCTCACTGAAATAGTACAGACAGCGCACACTCACACAGGCAGAGATCTTGAAAAATGAATCTGTGTATTGACGCGGCTCGTCTGATAATTAACCGTTGTTATGACTCACCGCGGTCTCGGCACGGTAATTATCTGAGGAGGCTGTTATATTTATTTTCCTGGGAATCTAAGCCTGCTGAAGTGGGGTCTGCGAGGGAACTGCGTAGTTTGTCCGATCGTGTCAGATTGAAACCGTGACAGATTAAGTTGATTTTCCCCCTTTTACTGAGGCAGGGTGGTCCCTATGCCCTGGCCTGCTGTGTGGGACTGTCACAACAACTTGACCCCAATGGCACATTTCATACACACACGCACACCCACACACACACACACACACACACACACACACACACACATCCACACACACTCCAATAGATATCACACTTACCCAAGTGCAGGGGAGTACTCCCCCCCCCCCCCCCCCCCCCCCCCCAAGAATAACAAAGCCACCATTGACACTGACCCTAACCTCCCTCCTCCACCCCTCCATCCATCCTTCCATCCCCCTGGCCCTCATCACCCTCCCACGTTGCCCAGGTCCTGCGCTGGCCATAGGACCCTGGAATGCGGTTCAGGTGCAGGACTGGGCTGTTTCCAATTACCAGGGCATAAATTAGCGTCTCTCTCTCTCTCTCTCTCTCTCTCTCTCTCTCTCTCTCTCTCTCTCGCTCTCCTGTCCTCTCTCCAAACATTGCTGTCTCCCCCATCCTTGTCGACCCCTCCACACTTCACTCCGGGTCTGACCTCCTCTCTATCGCTCCGCCACATAAATCCCCTCTCTTTATGGCTCTTGTCGGCAACCCCTGCACTCCCCAGCTCACGCTCAGTGCCATTAATGTGCACTGCATTCTGGTATAAAAATCCTCCGTTGTCAGTCAATGAGAGTGTAAATCCAACCTCGTATATCTGAGTTTGAAAGGAATATACCTCCCAGTTTTACAGTAAGTCTGGTTATTGTAACTCAAAACATTACAGAGGACAAGGACGGAAATGGACACATGCACACCACATTGTGACAAACTTTACGCCACAGTGTGCCGGCTGGCTGTATGTTATATCAATAAACAATTACTCGTCATAAACTCTGCGAGTGCGAAACCAAGGATGTGTAATCTTATTCCTGGACTTGCACGGCATATTTGCGAGCTCTTTTCCCCAGGTCAGTCTGTTAAACGGAGTGTTATTTTTCCAGGGCAGAAAGATCAGCGTCAGTGTGGCCAAGTAGGACCTGAGGTCAGCCTGGCACTGAGGGTTCACATCTGTTCAAATAAATCCTGGACCGTGCCATCAGCATGAAACACACACACACACACACACATACACACACACACACACACACACACACACACACACACACACACACACACACACACAGCCATATACAATGACACACACATGCATGGACACACAAGCACACTCTTACTCTCACCACACATGTGGACGTTTACATGCGCACACATACACACTCACACACACCCACACACACCCACACACACACACACACACTAACACACATAAACACACAGTCACCCACCACATATAAACACATCCTCACACACATACACACACACACACACACACACACATACACACAAAATAACACAGAGAGGGAGGGTAACACACGGTGATGGTATTTCATCATTCCATTTTTTCACATTCCCCCTTTTGGCACCTGTCATCCGTGTATTTTTACTTCTCCCTTTTTTTTTTCTTTTTTTTTTTTTTTACGAGCGTGGGCTGCCGTTACAGAGAACACAGCAGACGGGAGGGAACTTTACAGAGCGTGTCCTCCTCAGGCCGCGCACGCTCGCAGGGATCAAATGCTCCCAAGGTGTCCTGTGAGTATGTCTCTGCGTCCCTCCTCCACCGGCACGGTGTTTTACAGAGCCGGGGACCTCGCCATGCCCCCGGCGCTCTCTCTTTATGAGCCCCAGCTCATCCCTCGACGGGCAGAGAAAACAAGAGCAGGGCAGTCTTTTATTGGGCTCCCGGGGAAAACACAAGGCAGGGGCGGAGGGGAAGAAAAAAGAAGAAAAGTTTGGATGGCTCGGTTTAGACCACTGCTCCCTGATCATGGGAGAGGTGAAGAGGAGTGAGAGAGAGAGAGGGAGAGCGGGGAGGGATGGAATGAGGGAGGCGAAAGAAAATGGAAAAGCGAGTTTATCTGAAGGTTGTGGTCGTGCTGGGCCCTCGTCTGCCACCAGTTTCAGCACCAGAGCTTGGGAGACCGTGCCAGCGTCGCGTTTCCGAACACACTCCTGGAATTCCTCTACCCTCAGTCGACCAGATATATATATATATATATATATATATATATATATATATATATATATATATAAAAAGATAAAGAACAGGAAAAGGGAACGTTGAAGAAGAAAGAGAGAGGGAGATGAAGAGCAGACGTCCGAGGCTGGTGTGAACTCTCCCTCCCTGACACCGGCTCACTCATGTGGGCTCCCTCCTCCGCAGGACTCCCGTGGCTCTCAAGATAAACACGGCGGATCAGTTAACAGCTTTCACCTCTCCCCTGCCTCCCTCCCGCCCTGCGTCCCTCCTTCATCACTCCCTTCCTCTAGACACATCTATTCCTCTCTTCTCTCTCATCTCTCTCATCTCTCATCTCTCTCTCTCTCTCTCTCTCTCTCTCTTTCTCTCTCTCTCTCTTTCTCTCCAACTCTCAATTTCTCACTGAAGTTACTTCGCATTCTCTCCTCTTTTTCTCTACTCCCCCTCTCTCTCGTTCTCCCTCTCTCCAGATGTTTGGCCCACGCAGTGGTGGAGCTGTGCGTCCAGGGTTGAGCTGTGGGGATCTCCAGCGTGGCCTGGAATGTCGCCCCCTCCCATCCATCTCCATCAGCTCAGGAGCATTTGTTTGACTTGAGATGTGATTGTGTTTTCTCTTCCCCACACCTGCAGCTTCCTCTGAACCTCCGTCCCATGGCCCCCCCTTGGACTTCTCTGATCAATCGCTTGGAACCTGGAAAAACACTGATCCAGCTGCTATGTTGCTGTAGGACTCCATTCTCCCTGTTCTCAGCTCTGTGTCGGTGGTTTGATAGCATAAGAAACAGAAGTGAATGTGCAATGTGCTGGTGGTAGTAGTGGGCTGAATACTGGCTGTTTACTTTCCACAGTATTTGTAATAAGAAAAAAGAAAATAATCGATTGAATAATGATTTAAACCAGAATTATTTGTTTAAAGAAGAAAGTAGAAAATGTGCTCATGAAGTGGAATGCACCCCTAAAGCCATTGGATTTCAATCTCCTGAGCTAGCTCCCTTCACGCTATTGAAATCGACAGCTTCTTACTTGTTGTGATCCAATGAAGTTTTGGTATGACGTATTTCCACCTTTTTTTCTTACTCGTTTCTCTGCCCAAGTTTTCATATTTCACATGGACTTTAGGTTTACATTGTAAGAATGTTTCAACTGTCTGAGCGTTCCATGTTTTAAGCCAGCAGTTGGAATTGCGATTATTTGATTATTGATTGTCTGACCGTGCCGAAAGCAGACATAGAGGGGTGTGGCTTTGAGATGTCACTGCTAACCGTTAAGCCTTCTGGAGGTGTGATGGGCTCAATGGAAACATCTGGGATGGAAGGTGCCCACTTGAAACCCCCAATGCCATACCTGCTCTCTGCCCAACTCCTTTCTAAATATCAGTTTTTTTATTGGATTTAAGGCATAATGGATATTATAACACCGGTGTCCTGTGGATTTAGAAATATGTGTATCCCGGCACATCAGCAGTCTTGTTTGACTGCAAGGATCATAGGACTTAAGGAGAGTAGCTTGCGCTTAACTAACAGCTAACGTGAATAAGCTAACAAGCTCTGTATGTTCAACCTGCTGTTCGATGACAAGTAAAGACTTTGTGTCGTTCGACTAACTGTGGTTTTACTTGGCTAAAAAGCTCCTCTAAATTCTGGCTTTATCATGCGACAAGCCCAGCCTCATTAGTCAACAGCACTCAGCAACTGGTAGCGTCTCATTAGAAGCGGGGCCGCCCGCCCAAACGCAGCACCCTTCATTTCAACACGGTGGGCTGCCCCGCTTCTCCAGACATCTGACAACCACCGCTTTTATTTATTGACTTCATTTTGCTTAGAGGGCAGCTTTTACTGCTCCCCTGAGTGATGCAGAGCTAATGTAGAACTGCGTGCTGCTGGCGTGTTTTCTCCCCCCCCAACCCCACCCGCTCCTCCTCCTTCTCCCTTTAAACTGTACTTAAGTGTTTAAACACTTGGGGTAATGACGTGCTATTGTGGAAGTGAAAAACCATGCAGGATAAAAAAAGAAAACACATCCCTGTGGTCTTTTCCCAGAGGAGAGAGAGAGAGAGAGAGAGAGAGAGAGAGAGAGAGAGAGAGAGAGAGAGAGAGAGAGAGAGAGAGAGAGAGAGAGAGAGGGAGAGGGAGAGGGAGAGAGAGATCCACCTCGGAGGGGATGAGAGCAGAGGAAGACCCTGTTAATCAAAATGAACGAGCGCCTCACAGGGCCCTGGGAGCTCTCCTGACTCCAGTCATAGCTAGCAAGGAGTGTAAAGAGAGATCCAGATTCTCTCTCTCTCTCTCTCTCTCTCTCTCTCTCTCTCTCTCTCTCTCTCTCTCTCTCTCTCTCTCTATCTGCCAGACACAGCCCGCATAAGTATAATCCAGGCTGAAAAGGATCCACACCGTTTGCGATTTCTATTTTTAACCATTTAACTCTGCTCCCATCCATTTCTTTTCCATTGTTTGCTCAATGTGGGGTTCCAAAATGTGATTATATGTTAGTGATGGATCGATATAGCTTGTAATGATGGGTATTATTAAGTCTATTTAGGCCTTATTATGGTAAATATTCAGTTGTATCATTAACTACTACCTCTGTATTGAGGGAGCTTTTTGGATGGAGTTGCTATTCCAAAGAATGAACTGATCACAAATGAAATGTTATTTTGACCAGCAGATTCAGCAAAGCGCATTAAAATGATGATTCCACAATTTTGCATTTCAAAACACAGTGTTTTCATAGCCAATTTAGAAATAACACGGTCTCCCAGGAGAGAGAGAGAGAGAGAGAGAGAGAGAGAGAGAGAGAGAGAGAGAGAGAGAGAGAGAGAGAGAGAGAGAGGGAGAGAGAGAAAGAGAGAGCACATATAATAATGATCATTCCATTAAAGTATTAATTGCGGTGGGGTATGGTTTATACTTCCCAGTGGTTGTTATCATATGAATGCAGTGTGCTTTTGGAGGTCACCATGTTTTTGTTGTTCCTGTTTTCGTTCTGATGCGCTAAACTGATTGGGCTTAGTTAGACTCTCTTTCTCTACTGTTGCTCCCATATAGCTTGTACGAAAACCGAGCAGCTTTTTCAAATTTGGGGCTTGCGACACTCAGCCAAAAGCCGCAAATTACCCCCCTCTAGCAGCAGCGAATTAGGAACAATTTTGTGTTCGCTATAAAAAAAGAGAGAGAGAGAGAGTAGTGAGGGGAAAATATAGCTTACACTGGGGACCACCAACAGAGGCAACATGGGACTAACAGCTCGTTGGGCAGACAGTTTGGGTGGCAGGGCGGTGCTTGAAACGCACACCAACTGATCTTCACTGCAATCAATCCTATCACATCCACACAGCGAAGCACAACAACCATTATGGAACATAAAAGCTCAAATTAGTGGATTTATGTCGCTGTTCCGGAATGTTTGCTAGCCCCTGAACTTTGCGTTACAACCCCCCCCCCCCCCCCCCCCCCCCCATGACTCAGAGACCTGCAGCCATGATGAGAAAGAAAAAAGGGTTCCAAAGCAGATGAGGCCTGGGCTGTCACACCACAAGTCCTATAGGAGTGAGGGCCCATTCCCTCTGATGACACTGTGTTCCAATAGACGAAGGATATGAGGTGACAATTACAGCCTGCAGCCTGAACTCTCCATTACTATTAGGCCATTCTTTCTCACAGGGTGGGATTCTGATTTGCCTGCTCTGCGGTTGGTCCTTAACTCTGAGCATTAATATAAAAAGAGGTCTTTTATTCTGTTTCTTACAGAGCGTGAGGTTTGGCTTGCCTACTTAATCTGCTTCGATTGAGCCAGTCCATGTTTTTCCCATTCTGGCACCGTTTTCAATTCCCCTTTAAAATCCATTTCCAAGTTGCAATATGCCACTGCAGACGTTATTGAGTGGAGAAAACCAAATGTGGAAGGAAAGAGAGGGAGGGAGAGAGAAACGGCGTGGCAGGGGAGGGGGCTGCCGGAGGGAGATCCCCAACTGTTACCCCTTAACTGCCGAGTTTCCAAACTCCGGCCGGTTTCCGTGGCGACGCCTGATAGACAGGACAGGCCCACTCTGTCTTGCTCAGAGATCAGTCGGACTGTGTTTAAACGCGGGCAGGTTGGGGTTACTCGCCGGCTGACTGACTGACTGACGGACTCTCATTAAGCCCTACACAGCAGAGGCCTACATTAAATGGCTGTAATCAGAGCTTGGCGGGCTACAGCCTGACCCCTCTCTGACACGTCCCGGCCCAGATGTTAATTGTGCTTCCTGCTGCCCCGTTTTGATTAAATGACAGCAGGTTTTAGGTCTTTGTTTATACGGCTAATGGCTCTCATTTGGTGCAATAAGCGATTCAGGGGCTGCCGTGGGTGACATCATCTCCTTTCCGCCTTTGATCTCAGCCTTGTAAAGCAGTGAGCAAGTGCGTATTTTGTTTTGGCCGTAGTTTTAATTGGAGGAAGGGGTTGCTGGCCGTTACCTGCAGCATTGCGAGACCACTAGGAGGTAGCGTACATGGCCTTGTCAATTGCCACCAACCTGCTGCCCAACTGCCATGGAAAGGCGGCATGGCACCGATCCGTCTTAACTCACAATAACCTTAAAGGGTGCCAGCCTGCATGGGCTGGGCAAGGGCATGAGGTCGCCAGCTGTGGATCAGCATGGTGCCGGGAAGACACCGTAACGAGGGCACTGGGTGGAACAGGGGGTGGTGTGTGTGTGTGTGTGTGTGTGTGTGTGTGTGTGTGTGTGTGTGTGTGTGTGAGTCGGAGACAAGCAGAGGGTGGGAAGTGGGGTCAGGAGCAAATGCCACCCATTGAAGTACATGGGGCGCTAGGAGGCCTGTGTTATCGTCAAACAGATGGTGCAAAGCGGAGGCAGTTCAGTGTCGAATAAAAACGGCAAATTGTGGATCTTCTGATGTTTATTGGACTAGTTTTAATCTTTGGGTTTTAGAACGGAGGTTGCGTATTCTTTACAAAAAAAAAAAGGAATCAGGAAGTGGGCCTGATGGAGAGCATGGTTTGTCAATTGGAGGGTAAACTTAATTACAGCGAGGCAAAGAAAAACAGATTTGAATTTCCAGAGTTTAAGTGAACTTCATTTCCTGGTCTTTTCAAGTATGCAGACTATGAACTCATTGATTTGCAATCCAATTTCTGTTGTTAGTATGTGGTCAGACAGGTCCCATGTCTATTGGTAATGCTTTTCTTACTCCAGCTTTCCCTCTTGACCTTCTTTCTTTCACTCCATCACAGCCACTTCATTCTTCTCCTGCCTCCTCCATTATTCCTTCACCAAATCTTTCCCTCTTTTCTCTCACGTTTCTTTAACTCCCTTCTCGCTCTCTCTCTCTCTCTCGCTCCCTGAACGCGTGGCTGAGGTGTGAGATCATTCTCCTTCAGGGTGGCTTTCCTGCTATATGTCACTGTCATCTGTTGGCACCGACGCTCCAAGGGGGGTCCGTTCTCCGAAAACACGCCGCTACACCACCCTGCGCACATAAATTCTTGGGCACAAGACTGGAGCGCAAGCGGCACACCAACGGCGATTCCCTGTTTTACTGGGCCTGGCAGTGGGGAACACAGGCCAGTGCAGAAGGGAAAGGAGAGGGGAGGAGGAGCGGTGGAGGATGGAAGATTTATAATTGAATAACTCTCTGAAGCATGGTGACGGGGATTGGCCCTGCCAGGAAAAGCAAACGCCAAAAGAGCAAGCGAGGCCCTTGGCTGTCAGCCATTAAAAGTGGAGAGGAGCGAACCGCTGCACATAGATCTTTAAAAATGTTCATTCAGAACCCCGTCTGGGCATTCTAACAGTCTGCTGTGTGAACCCTCTAAACTACACAGACACTGAAAATGAATTATTATTAGTTATTCAATCCCCTTGTCCAACCTTTCATTTTACCCAGTAACACTCTATACCCGTTTTTTTTTATGCTTCACAAACCGCTTTCAAAATAAAATCACAGTAAAAATATATGTGAAAGGAAATTTGCTTCAAATGATGCATTGAAATGACACAGAGGGTTTGTTTTTGCTGTACTGGCTGAATTGGCCGGGGCTACCCTAATGCACAATTCTTTGGACCAGGATTTGGCATCCAGGTTGTGCCAGTGGGAAGTTGGGGGAGGGAGGGGGCTAGGTGGGGGGCGCCGGGAGGGAGTTTACCTTGCCTGTTTGCCTTGGCACTGATGAGTGCAGAAGGAAAGCATGGCAGAGCAATCGTGTCGGGCATGAATGGACTTCTGACAAAATTGACTCACTTTTCCCAAGGAAATGGTCTCTACTTCAGAGGGAAGATATGAGTTCAGACAACTCATAACTGATTGTCCACTGGCAACTGAGCAGAAACTGTGAAGCGCTAACATGGCACGCACCATCGACCGGTTGTCACATAACATCAATCTACATTCATCACTTCTGCTGTTACTTACATTCAACTTTTAACGGTGATGTACTCAATTCGCTGAGAGCGGAGACTTTTACTGATTATATTACTGATTATATTATATCCATGGGATCTGTACAACAACAATACAAACATTTCCATGGGTTATTTCACAATAGATAGGTTTTCAGGAAACAGAATGGTTTCAAAGACACAAATTGATAAAAAGAATGGAGCTGCTACCCAATTAACACATGTCTACCTTGAAACAAAAGAAGACATTACTAATTATTTTATCGCTTAATTTGGACTTCTTAATTTGCATTAATAACTAATCAAATCAAAATACCGTTGTCTGCTTTTATTGACTTATCCCTTCACTCTTTTTTTTGTTTCAGTTTCCATAGATATAGTGTCTTAATCTTTGAATGTTATCAAGGTCTTCAAAAGAGGGTGCCAAACTCATTTAAGGGGCAGTGATGTCAGCACAGTCTTGGATTGGATATGATGGGTCAGAAACCTGGAATATTTTCCATAACATACATTTTTCTTTTGATGTGGTTGCAGATGAGGCTGCTTAAGCATTTTCAGGTGATGTGTGTATTGTTCACTGACACTAAACATTGACTTGATATAGAGAGAATTGGGATAACAACAACCCTCAGAAGTCAAAGATAGCATTTGGGTTTCACTATCTTATACCTGCTACTTGCAAAAGAACTTGTATTTATTACTAAATCTGTGCACCATTATATTAAGATTAGCAAAATAAGTGATATTAGGTGGTGTTTCGTGTTCTTCTGAAAATTAGATTGTAGAGGAGGCCTAGTAAATATTTTTTCTAAAGTATGATGTGAACCTCACAATGTATCAATTAAAGGCAGCCCAGTTTCACCACAGCTTTCACCGCGCTGTTTAAGATTTGCAATAGCGAAAATAGACTTTTCGGGTCTTACTGTACAAAACTAAACCAGAAAAGGATCAAATAAACATATGGTACTAAATAATTGAGTCTGTACATTTCCTGAATAAAACAAGAGAGAGGAAAACACAATGGAATCATTATGAATAAGTCTTGTATTTATCCTTCTCAAGCAAAGAACTTAACAATTCACCATCAGGTTACAATCTTTTTACTTATATCCCTCCCGTAGTATAGGTGGCGAAGTCCATTTAGGACTTTAGTAGTGACACTGGTCCAATCCATCAACCCTGTCCAGCAGCTTAAGAGATTTCGCCCATCGGATCCAGACCCCCCCAAAAAATGAAATAAATACATCCACGCACGGAAACCTATTATTTTTTGCTGCAGCCAGTTGCACTGTACAATAGCGCTGTCAGAACTTAAATTAAATAAGAAAGGAGAAACAATACTACAGTATTCAGAAAGTACATAAACAAAGTGATTGCATTGCCTGTCTGTAAGTCGCCAGGTACCTATAGACAAATTATGTTTACCCTGTGGGTGTCTTAAGTTACCTTCATATTTGTATGAAGAATTTACACTGTTTACTTGACATTGGCGGTTATTTATTACAAACTATTTGCACCAGGAAAGTAATTTAAACAAGAGGGAAAACCAGATGCAATCACCAAGGACTTTATCATAACACCTGTACATTTTTTAATATTAAATAATGTATTTGCGTAATATGATGAAGAAAGTGTCTACAACCATAGGATTCATTTTATATGAAAACATTTTGTCTATGGCCCAAGATCTTATAATTGCAAATGCAAACGTAGATAAAAAAAAAACTTAGATGTTAAAAAAAAAAATGTATGCAAATAAAAAACATGTATTTGTTTTTAACAAGTAACAAGTACAGGAATATTATAATATTGTTATACGATTCTTTTATATATTTAATTTTGTCTACATAACAGGAAAGTATCTATGTAAAAGTGGTTATTTTAGTGAACCCTTTCGATAATATTGAGGATTTTTGGTGTAAAACACCAAATGTACGTCTATTTGTAATTTTCTGCATGTATTCAGTTACAACAAACCTCGAAATTATTCATAATTTATCATACATTTGCACGATGTTCAACTGGCAAATATTCGTTATAGCCTGCAGAGTAAACGTGACCAATCGAAATTACCATTGGCATGTCAATGCAAAACCACAATCAAAAAGGAAGATATGAATTTGACTTGATAATTTGTCCAACTGATTTTCCTTTCTTATAGCTGGTTGTTGCCCAGGTGCATAAAACAAGGCAATCATACCGAAATAGAATGATGTGTTGAGTTTTTCATGCATTGATACTCCGCATATGACGTTTTAGCATCATTTCAATAACAAGATACCATGACCATAAACGCCACATAGGCCTAGCCTATTACTTAACTTTTAACAAAAATGTAATTAAATTCAATTTCAATGATCTTTGGCCTACTTAAGGGCCGTCTCTGTATGACAACCATTGCCGGGTTACCTGCTATGGATAATTATGAATAGCGATTTTGAAATGAATTAAATATTAACATTTCTGAACAAATGATAGTGCATTGGGATTATGTCTACGCCTTGAAAGAAGAGGCCAGTGACAATTCTGAGGAGGGGATTTTTTCACATGTCCACACATTGAATAGCCTGCCAGTTTTGAGACAAAAATAGTGGCCTAACATGTGAATCCCTTTTCTCTATTAAATCAGCAGAGGTTTGGAACTATTGTCTAAGCCATTCTGATTAAATTAGTGGTATTTTATTTAAATATGCTCTACTTGTTATCTCTCACGTTTTTCCTGTTAATTAGTTAGAATTAGAAACATCCATACTAATGCATAACATTTTACAATAAGATAATCATATCCAATTGGATTCCGTAAGAAATAAAAAATTAAATAAGCCAAGTTACGCATTTGAGTAAAGATGTGTTGAAAGCACCCAGACAAAATTCAAACGTACTCAAAACTGCTTAAATTACCAATTTTATTTATTTCCGGAATTGAGAGGGAACTCGTCAGTTAAATATTTAACAAAGGTCATATTGAACAATCAAGTTGAACTACATTTACTATGAAGAAAAGGGTGATTTAAAAAATAATTATTTACAAAGATGTTTTCTTTTATCCTGAGATAGCCCAAACAAATCAAACAAAAACATTAGTCTCATTCAAACAGCATGACTATTCACTAGTGCTGTTTCTATGTTTAACCAAGT
Organism: Aplochiton taeniatus; assembly: GCA_017639675.1. Lineage (NCBI taxonomy): Eukaryota > Metazoa > Chordata > Actinopteri > Galaxiiformes > Galaxiidae > Aplochiton > Aplochiton taeniatus. The sequence goes on along the minus strand of CM030183.1, from coordinate 6,541,201 downwards.
CGGACGTGACACGCAGAGTCTGTAATTTCTGATATTCTTGATGTAAGCTGTGAAGGTGTGGAGAGGCCGGAGGAAAAAATGCAGGAGACGTGTACGGTGTGCTGGCGTTAAGAGGTGAGGAGAAATTAGCACAGCGTAATGGAGGGAAAGATTCTATAGCAGGCTGGGAGTGAAGAAAAGCCTTGGCAGCAAGTGCATTCCGGGAGAAGAGGCTTGATAATGCCGGGAGGATGCTGCTAACAGGTGGGATGGCGGGTGCGCACGGCGATTGCGCATGGTGATGATACCCCAAAGGGTAAAGCTCCAAACTGGGTAACTGCAGGCTCGGTGAGGCCAGTCCATATGCACCGTATGAGAAATTGTGGTAGCCGCTGGGCTCGAGGGGTTGCTCCCTGAGAACGCCAAAACGAAAATGCTGTCGCTTGAATCTCTTTCTCCTGCGCAAAAAACTGCCATTCTCAAACATGTCCGATGAGTTTGGATCCAGTGTCCAGTAGTTGCCCTTCCCAGGATTACCTGGCTCTCGCGGCATTTTGACAAAGCAGTCATTCAGCGAAAGGTTATGTCTAATGGAATTTTGCCAGGCTGGGAATTTCTCACGGTAATAAGGAAATCGGTGGCTGATGAAGTCGCATATCTCACTAAGCGTGAGACGCTTTTTGGGGCTTTGTAATATAGCCATTGTTATCAAAGCGATATAGGAATAAGGAGGTTTAACCGACACAGTACTTTTAGTAGTGGCAGAGCTGCACTTTAAAGAGGGTTTGTAGTCCTCCTGTTGGCTATCCGACGATAACATAAGAGTGTCCGGTTCATGCTCTGTTGCGCTCAGTGCTTCAGGTAAGAAGTGTTCATCTCCGCTATCCTTAAACCCCTCACCGACGACGTCGATAACAGTATCTTCCATGAGGTCTAGGTCCAATGTCATAGTAGAAGTTTGTACAGACACAATCCCACCTGCTCCAGCAGGTGTGTGAACGAGACAGCTGATTTATTTGAGGCTATATATATAGCCTAGGTGTCTCTCCGTTCACCAAAAAGCCAGCGTAGCCTAATAATGCGTTTAAAGTCGTCTCTAACAATCTACGTATAACCAGAAAATACCTTTGTACAGGCACCGTTTAATCTTCACCAACAAAATCAAAGTGAATACTCGTTTAATCCCTATTGCCGAGGAAAGGAGGGCTGAGAGCTACAAACACCGTGTGTCTTTCAAGACGTCCAGCATCCTCTGGACTCTTCGTTGTTTTCCTTTTAGAACTGTAACGGTGTAGGGCTCCGGTGGCTGTGATGTCATGATGAAGCTCAAGGAAAAGGCTCCTGACCAATGGAAACGATACAAAGGATCCCAAAGGAGCAAACAGTTCACTTTCATCGTCTCATCAATCAAAATTCAAAATTACGATGAATGTAATATATATATAATATAAATATAATTCCTTTTTTTAAATATACGACTGTATGCAAAGGGGTTGAATTATCGTCCTAAGTTATTGATCATCAAAAAATACAAGCATTTGATTGATTGATGTCTGTGAGACTCCATTGCGTATAATAATTCGAAATCATAAAAGCATATGCTAATCCACCTATCTTCCTCCACCCCCAACATTTGTATTATCTTTAAAAAAAAAAAAAATCCTCCTTTTATCCTTGTAAATTATGTCAATAAACCACATCGAAAATGTAGTTCTAAAAACGAGTTGACCATGTTTGGAAACGACCCACTAATTCAAAGTAAGTTGTGTAAAATGTAATATTTATCGATTCAGCACATACTGAAATTTTAAGAAAATGAATAGAAGTGAACAACTTCCTTCATTTAACTTGTGGGATCCACCTCACTTATTTGTGCAGAACTAGAAGGACGTGCGTTGCGGGTGTAATCCCATGCAGATGCTGTCCTGCTTATAACGCACAAAATCCCAAGAGCACAAAGGGCAGAACAACACATAGGCTTCCATACAATAATAACAATTCTCTTCAAAACGAGAGGATAATGTTTGAAAAATGTAATAATTTTGTGATATTGACAAATACGATTTCGAATAGGGCCACTCGAGGCTCATATTATGGGACATAATAATATATACTATCATACAAAGCACTATTGGTTTAATTAAATGGGAAAATATGAAAATGTAACATCAGACAAAGTCAAATAAAATAAATAAATAGAGGTAGCCAAAATTTTAGGAAGGTCTACATTTTTTATTGTTTTGTATGGTCAAGAAATCATGTAAACAACACAAGCTAGGCTATATAGTTATCATAAGAATATATCATGTGACAACAAATCCACAATGGCAAAACATAGATGATCGGTTTATATAATGTGTAACTGAGAGTAAGATACGGATATTAGGATAAAAGTAACAGAATTTCACTTGTCAAGAGAAATAAAGGAAAGTCAGGTGGAGGGCGCTTTTGGTATTATTCGAAGGCATTTGGTTGTTTGCGCTTAATGATGGAGCTCTTTGATAGGGGTTCCCAGATTTCCTGCCTCTAATTGTATTGATACCTCGGGGCCGACGACGACAGGGCAGGGTGTGGGTGGGCTACGGTACTGACAAAGCTGCAGATGATTTCCCAAATTCATCACGCATGTCCTCAGATTGGAAACAGGTCCCACGCCGTGACTGAAAAAGACGTGTTGTACTGTTCCAATAACATAATGGATATTGATATTTGGATGGGTCTTTGTAGAGGGCAATAAAGTATTCTACTTGGTTGCTATAGAAAAAGTGTACCTATTGCACAAACACTTTAAAAATGGTCAACCTGAAATTATTTCTTATAGGCAAATATCTTGAAAAAAAATAAAAATAAAGGGAGAAGGTTATCTTATTCACATGGAAATCAACATAATGTGGATATACTGTCAAAATAGAACATTGTGAGGTTTTTAATGAATAGCATTCCCCTGGCCTATCTCACATTTGCTGCAAGATTAGTTTTATACTCAATAGATTTAGTAAATGGAAGAAGATCTATGTTTTAGATGAGAACATATTTCATTTTCTGACTTTGTCATTCCTTTTGGTTGGCTTTTGTTTTTTTTGCATTATAAAAGTGTGTATTAAACTGAATACATGTGTTTTCAATGGGAAAAACACATTTCTCAAAGGCAAAGGATGTTTTCAGTCAGCTTCCTCGCCCCCTCCTCATTTTGGTCCCTTTACAATCTTGGAGATTAGGTTGACAATAAAATAATGTGTAAACGTACTTGTACCATTTCCATGAATTAGAATGTCATGACTAGCCCAAGTCATAATAGGAAAGGTGATGACTCAACCTCATAAAATATCTAGTTGTTTGTTTGCCATATTTGTGTGTGTGTGTGTGTGTGTGTGTGTGTGTGTGTGTTAGAGAGAGAGAGAGAGAGAGAGAGAGAGAGAGAGAGATATAGAGAGAGAGAGAGAGAGAGAGAGAGAGAGATGGGGAGGGAGAGAGAGAAAGAGAGAGAGTGGATGCTTGTGAGAATTCCAAAGAAAATTTGAAAAAGGAAGAGGCGTTGTAGCCTACTGTATTACAATTTCCCGTTCCTCTGAGGGGATATAAAGAGAATACATATTTATTTGCTAACAAAAAAAATCACCTTAAGGGTAACAACTTGACACCATGTGTTAGTATATTGAATACACTGGCAAACTCTTTTAAAATCTGAATAGGCCTATTCATGCAGGGAGACCAAACCAAACACAACATCCAACTGAAACCATTCAATGAGCCTCGTTTCCAGTGGGCTCATTGTCAATGTGTAGGTAATTAGGATTGTAAGTCTAGAGACACACCAAATTAACGAGAAAATACCTGATAAATGAGTCAAGTAAGTTATTGTATGACTGAGAGTAACTGCAGATGTACGGGCACACTGTGAAGTGGAGGACGCCATCTTGTGGAGTAAAAGTGCCCGCATAACCCAATTATTTAACTAAAAATAAATGATTGCTGGAATAGGCTTTAATCTTATACAATGTAGCCACAAAAACATCAATGCCACTTCCTATCTCAAACAAATAGCCCGACGTTCTGATCATTAGCTTATTTACGTGCACAATTCTCTTCTTTTTGAGATCTCATGTGACATACAGCAATTTTAATTATGTTATACTTTGTATAGTGTATAGTGTATAGTGCGATGGTGCCAGTTCCAACTGCAATTTTGAAGTGTTTTCGAGCAGCATTATTTTGCTTGAACTTCCGATCTCAATGAGTCTCTCCTTCCGATAGCTTACAGGATGGTGAACACAAATCCGCCTAGGACATCAGACAACGTGCGAGTTTCGAGCAATCCACCTTTAAGGTCAGGTTAATTTCATATTCTCTGTTGAGCTCTCTTGAGTTTTCCACGAACAGTTAGATACTATAGCCTTTTATTTAAAAATGGTAGCAATCAGTTTAATCGGCCTTGGTGATTGGGAACGATGGTTAAAACTGATCTTTAAACAGAAAGAAATAAAAGTTCGCACTAGAACCTGTGGGGAAAAGACAGCATCAATTAGTAAGGAATTCCCACAGATGAGAAATGCTTCGGTTTAAAATAATAACAATAATAATAAAAGCAATGCTTTAACAATGCTTAGCTGATAGTTTTAGCAAACAAAACTTAAATGCTAATTTCATGTCAAACTGTTACGTGTCTCGAAACTGTGTAAAGTTTGGTGACGAGACTTTCGAGCAGATTGACAAATGTCCGTTTAGCAACAACAGAGGGAGCTGTTGTTTAACAAAAAGAGAATAACAGACAGTGGTCACACTTTTATTCAAACAGGTTTTGCGCTGCTGCACAAAAAGCCGTCATTGTGGCCTTTCATTGATTACACTATATTCAAAACAATTATATTTGGAGGATCGCTGGACCAATAATAAGGCAATGCAAGATGTGTATTTGAGGCATATCACCTGCTATTATATGACTGCCTTTTGCCCTTCCTTGCAATTTCTTCCTTGACCTCTCTCAAGGACTTGTCCTGGGGAGGCCAAGGAAAAAGGGGGATTCAAGGAGGGATTTTAGAATAGGCTCAGACTAAGTACCTCCATAACACATTATTTTTGACAACACATCCATTTGAGTTGACCTTTTTGCATGCCAACGTCTATAGTGGCCTATTTCTTGCCTGCTGTCTATAGATTTTGACAGCAGCAGTTCGTCTACCTCATACTTAAACCTGAGCTGTCCTGTTTGTCAGAGCTCACACGAGGCCACGAGAGAGGAAAGAATGCAGATGTTTTGTTTTAAAGCCCAGCATGCATCAAATCTACTGACACTCAAAGGCTAGAGGGGGCCAGCTGAGACTACTACATACGCTGTGCTTTCTTTGAGCCTAGTTCTAAACGCCTAAAGGCCTATGACAGAGGGAGAGGAGCGAACTGTTATGACTGAGTTCTGCCAGGCGTGGACAGCCACACGGGTAAATATTTGCTCCCTGTCTCTGTGCCTATGACTCCCAGGGAGGCAGACGCGTGAGCAAGAAGGAAGCCAAAGGGAGATAAGACTCACACGATGCGCTGCAAGATGTGCAGCCTACCTGTCCGCACATCACAGCTCGCTGCCCTTCTTATCTCTCCCTGTGTCCCCCCTCCGTTCGCGAGGAGCTTAGATGGAATGCCAATCTTGTAGGGGTTCCTTGTTATCATTGTGACCAACGTTCTGCAAGTAAAGACTTGCTTAAAATGACCCCAGAGAATTCTATGGAAAATTGCCTAAGAAAGACCACAAGACAATTCTGTGGGAAACTAAGGGGAAGGGCAGGATTATTTGATGTACGTAGACTGACGGTACCAAGTCTGGGCAACGTTTTTCCTGATTCTGCTCAACGAACACCACAAGCCAAGGCAGCGGCCACACTCTTACTTTCATGTGGCCCTCGCCTTCGTTTATGAATAGGTTCGAAGATGCACCAGGATGTCTCACCAGGTTTAGGTTATCCCGGAAAATGTAACTGTAACTGCCAAACCTCTTGCTTCTGATCAAATATATCATACAGCTGTAGGCTGAAGGAAGACTCTTGTGAGTCTTTGCTTCTTATTTCCATGCACCAAAAAACGCATGAAAATGCTCCAACTGGATGAGCATGCTTTGTAGCAAGCGTGACAAATGACCACATATCTGCAATCAGAGTGTCTTGTTGTTCGCCGCTGGTCCTCTGACATCCGAGCCAAGTGGTTTGAGGATGTCTTCACCCGAGAGGCCGAGGCCGCCTCAGTCGGCAACTGCTTTCAGGGCGCCCAGCGGGTCGTGACATCAGCGGATCGGTTGGTTAGAGGTCAACCCACCACACTGAGGACCTGTTGTTCTCACCCCCAAGTCAAGCACCCTGGCCCCTCATATAAAACCCCTCCAACCCCCACCCCCCCCAGCCCACAAACGGCACCAGCACGCATCCAGCTCCCTCTTCCCACCCACAGCAACACGCACCGTTCCAAGCCAACTGCCCCTGACCCCTCAGCTGTGAGGGCAACACATTCCAGAGGCAATTCCCACCAGACAAGTGCACCGCTGACAAATGCATTCCTATCAGTCGCGGCAGGGCATTGCTTGAGTACGTCCACCTGGGGTCTCTCTTCCTTAACGCTGACCGCTTAAAGGCCCAATCGCCTTGGACAGCCACCCCAACTCAACTGCTGTCTTGGATGAATGGGCGAAGAACTGAACATGGCTGGATTTTAATGTTGAATGCGGTAGCACACATCTGCATAAAGTATTGTAACGTTTCCATCCGGGTTTTTGCTTCACTGGAATTCCTTCGTCGGGTCATGGCTGCACAGTGGGACGTTTTCCTTCGGCTAATGGTATTGCCATGTATTTATGTTGGAACGAGATTGTTTGTCCCGTGAATGTGTGAATGAAGGATAAATCAGGGTGACAGTTAAACTGCCGTCCCGAGCCTATTCTTCAGGGCTGCAGCTTGCGTCTGCATACTCTCCACTCATCCTCTTTGTCTGTGAAAACGATCGACGGAGAGACTACAGCGTGACCGACAACTTTCACAGAACAAGTGAAGAATACATTCGAGATGGACAATTTAGAATTCATATCAACTGTTGTCCATACCTGTTTATGGGCTCAGCCACACCGACAGGGTTAAAGTAAGGGTCTGTGGATGAGACTTTCTAAATCTAACCTTAGTGGCCACTAGGGCCACCTGCAAAGTGAAAATGTGATTCAGCCGGATCGTCAATGAAGCCCTCAGCTGTTTTGCCAGGCCTCTGTTTGCCACCTATCCCGAGTACCGTAGACACAGACACATTCGATTTGACAGCTCATCTGTTCTTGTGTAGTGACAGTTTGCTAGCCAGAGGGAGACGGTTATTTCTAAACCCGGGTCTGTTCAGTCGAAAGGCATGTGTCTGTCAGCACAAGGCGGCGGATCATGTCACAGTGTTGGTTGTAGATGGTGGGTGACATGGACTGGCTGCTTCACGCCGGGGCAGCTCTCCTTCCGGGGGGATGAGGGGCTTGTGAGACGGGAAAGAGGGTGCTCACGTAGGCCCACACACACACACACACACACACACACACACACACACACACACACACACACACACACACACACACACACACACACACACAGACCCACACACACACACACACACAGACCCACACACACACACACACACAGACCCCCACACACACACACACACACACAGACCCACACACACACACACACAGACCCACACACACACACACACACACACACACACACACAGACCCACACACAAACACGCTCGCATACACACAGACACACACACATACACACACAGACCCACACACACACACACACACACACACACACACACACACACACACACACACACACAGACCCACACACAAACACACTCGCATACACACAGACACACACACATACACACAGACACACACACACAGACCCACACACAAACACACTCGCATACACACAGACACACACACACACACACACACACAGACACACACACACACACACACAGACACACACACAGACACACAGACAGACAGACAGACACACACACACACACATGCACACGCACAGGCACACACTGTATACACATTACATGCAGTATAATATGGACACTCTTGCGCACACAAACCCAACACAAAAAGTCTTTAGACTTGTACAGGGGTCGTCTCCTAGGCTGCTCTCCATGTGTTCTCGCATTCCTTCCCCCTGCAAGCCGTCGACAGCAGGCACGCTCGCATCTCACCCTTCACATTCAGCGGCCTTCAGGCTCCTCCAACCCGTGGTTGCTCTGAACTATTACCTTCTTCACCCACCATGTGATTTCTTTATATTCGGAGAAAAAGAAAAATCCACCTTACGCTTTCAGCAAACTGTAATTATACTCTTAATGCAACAGATGTAATTGGGGTATTAAGGCACAGTATGTTTACTTAATGGAAGCTTTTACCGCCACTTGACATGGCTTCTGGCACGATGGCAAAGACTTTCTTAAGAAGACGTGTGTGCGCAACACACGCACATATACACCCAAAAAATACCTGTGGGAGCACACCAAACCTGATCTCGGGCGAAAGCTCACACCCATTGAGCTAACACCGTAAGCTCTGTGTGACAATCGGCAACAAGCGCTAGACAAGTCATTGCAGGATGTGGATTTGTAGGCAATCTCCCCTGCGTTTTGTTAGCCGCCTGACTCCAGAGCTCTGCCAACTTTGTGACCCATCCAAAAGACAACACCCTCTCTCCAAAGCGGGGTGCCGCCTCTCCTCCACTCTCCGGCCCATTTGAATTGAAAACAGGTTTGGCCGTGTGATGCCGTGCGTTTGTGTGTGCGTGGGAAAGTGGCAATCTCCCCTATGCAAATGAGGTGAGGCACACCAACTCTGTAGAAAAGTGTTTCCCAAAGGGCTCTGGTTACAGTGAGACTCTGGCTTCTTTCGATGTTCTCCAGAGCCAAGAAAAGCGGGGACCAAAGAGAAGATCTCTTATCATCTGCTTTGATTTCATCAATGCCTTCCGCCCTGTAAAACTGTCTGGCACTGATGCAGATGTTCAAAGTCAAATTTTTTCCGTCCTGGTGAGAGGAAGTGGTATGCAAAATTCTGCATGCTGAATTTTGCTGATGCCATAATGGTGTCACCAATGTACCCGTGAGATGTTGCCATTATTTGTTATTACTTCCCCTCCCGATTATATTAAGCATGTACATCGTTTAGAGGATGTTTTCTTTAAGTATAGAATGAATTCCTGAATGGTCTGACTTTCTGGCTTTCTAAACCATATTGCTATCTAGACTCTGTATGCCAAGACTACCTTTGTAGACTGCCGCTTAATGGCCCTGTGGGTCTGTGTGTGTGTGTGTGTGTGTGTGTATGTGACTGTGTGTTTTTCTGTATGTGTGTGAAGAGGAAAGACATAAAAATTATGTTTATGAATCTCCTAACCCTCTGTTTCTCTGACCCCATAAATTGAATATGAACCAACGCTCATCGGACTGAATATGACATTCAGCTTTTGCGTGTGATAGCCAGCTGGATGTGTGTGTCTGTGAGTGTGGTGTGTGCGTGTGCATGCGAGCGCCAGACGCGCTGCACAACGGATCAGACGGGGGCCCCCGACTGTCAGAGGGGGTCCTCCTCTGAGACCCCTGGAAGATTTATGGTTACCAGGGGCGCATGAGATGGTCCTTTCCCTCAATGTCTTTATTGTGCTGAGAACACGTGTGAAATGATATCGGGTGAAAGTGGTTCGGGGTAGATTACACCCCCCCACCCACCCCCCCCTCTGGAGGGATCAATGCCGCACACGCAAGCACAGACCCATACATACACCTCACCCCCTCCCACAACTCAGACATACACCAGCACACACACACAAGCACACCAACACACAGAAGATGCATCTCAACTAAGGAAGGAACTGCTCCAAAGATTGAGCCGAATGTTTCTGTGAATGTTTTATGGGGCAGCAAATCGGACACAGATCACGCTAAAAGAGATGTGCACACGGTATGTTCAACATGCAAGCTGTCCGAGTCTCTAAAGTGTTCCGCAGACTGGAACCCATTTTTCAGCCCAGAGCTCTCCGCTGTCCGAGGGCCCCAGATACAAATCAAACCTGCAAGCAGCTCCCACTGCTCGGCTCGGTGGAACAACGGCGACCTGTTCTGTTTTTCATCTGTATTCCACACGCACTCACACCTTCTCACCAACTCGCACCAGCGGACGCGCGCACGGGCCGAGGAAAATCTCTTGTAGCCTTGAGCCCCAACTTGTGCCCCCCACCCCACCCCCCCACCCCCCTGTGCGCTTGGCAGAAAAGCCGAAATCACACGATACTAAAATCCCTGGCACAATGCACAAGTTATGCGATGTGGGTCCTTTCCTCTGCATTCTTTCCTTTGTTTAGCTCCAGCTTAGTGAAATGCTGAGGGTCTTTGTAAGTCTGTGTCTCAGTAAGAGAAATCATGTGCCGGTAGCCAAACGGGAAATAAAGCAGACTACAGCATCATAGCTGTTTGAAGTACAAGGGGTCATAAATCACCTACGTCAGCTTAGGATATTCTTCCCTGTGCTGTTAACCAACATAATTCATGTTTCAAATCCAGTGATCAATTTAAAAATGTCCTCAGTTTTTTTTTTTACGTCAGGTGATGAAGTTAAAGTTGCCTTACTGTGTGTCTGTGTGTGTGTAGGTGGGTGTGAACCAGTAGTTGGGTGTATCTATATATGCATATGTGGTAGTGGGTTCCTTTTTCTGAACGTGGCCATTTTTGCATGTCTGTGTGTCTGTGTGTGTGTGTGTGTGTGTGTGTGTGTGTGTGTGTATGCGTGTGTGTGTGTGTGCGGGTGTTGCTGTCCATGCTTGTGTGTCTGTGCTCCTATGTCTTTAGGTGCACGTGTCTCTGTGTGTGAGGCTACTCCCTCTGATTAGAGGGTAGCAGTCACTCCGTAGTGTTTCTTTTGGATCCATTGGCCCTGTCATTTTCCTCCTCCACCATTGCTCACAATACGGACAGATGGGGTGTGTGTGTGTGTGTGTGTGTGTGTGTGTGTGTGTGACCTCCCTCCTGCACACCGCAAACCCGTACAGGGGGGGGGGGGTGGAGCTGGCCTCTTAACACGCCCCTCTATAACTTTCAATAGAGCTGCCCAGTTCACACAACCCCTGAAGGCTGCGTTCGACCCCCAGCAGACTCATAAACAGGAGCTTACCAAATTAGCTCCGACCCCCGCCCGCCCCAGCCCATCTGGGACGGAGTTAACGTTAACATTGTCTGTTCACTTTCCCTCCATCTGGACTCATGTAAAATGGTCAACAGAGATGAACTGATGACACCGACTGGGGTCGAGACCCTGTCTTGTGTGTATTTAGGCTCGAGTCCCTTAAACTCCAAAAGCTGCAGAAGACACATGAAAGGGGCCTCAGAAAAGGGGGGGCCATGTTGACCTAGGCTGCATGTCCAGATAGCTCTTTGGGACAGAAAGTTTATTTTTGTTGTTTTTTCTCGCACGCTATCTCGCTTACTCTCTCCAATGCTGGCTTCATCATCAGGGATTAGCAACACAATGAAAGCCTTAGAGCACTGAGTGCTGAAGAGGTCTACATGTTTTTGTATTCTATCAATTCCCCTGCTCTCTCTCTCTCTCTCTCTCTCTCTCTCTCTCTCTCTCTCTCTCTCTGCCCCATTTCACTGACATCTCTCTTCTTTTCTGCCTCTCTTGCTCTATTATCCTGCACCCACCCAATCCGAGTCCTTACACATATGCCTGAGACCCCCCCCCCCCAAAAAAAAATACTGAGGCTAGCACCACCGCAAAACTACCAGAGCCAAGGTCGCCCCTCAGCCAGGATGCACGGTCAGGGCTGCTTCAGATCAGCTCCCCACTCAGACAGAAACGCTGGCCTGCGTTTTGCCGGAGGTTTTGCTCGGAGGTTCTGGACCATTAAGCCGTAGGCGGCTTAGAACAATACCAGCGCAGTAGGAGAGACAGCACAGTGACTGGTTGAGCAGCACGGTGGTCCCGCTGTCTGCAGTTAGCGGTCACATGCTCCTGACGGAACGCACGGGGCTCTGGACCAGCCCCCCGGTTTCGACGATTTCGGGTCCCTGTAGCGAGTTCGGGCCAGAGTTCCAAGTGCTTTGAAAGCCCCTTGACTGCAACAAACCACACGGTCAAAGATGAGTCAACTGTGTGTGTGTGTGTGTGTGTGTGTGTGTGTGTGTGTGTGTGTGTGTGTGTGTGTGTGTGTGTGTGTGTGTTGTGTGTTGTGTGTTGTGTGTGTGTGGGTGTGTGTGTGTGTACATATGTGTGTGTGAATTTCGTTTGTATCGCGCGTGTGTGTCTGTGTGTGTGTGTGTGTGTGTGTGTGTGTGTGTGTGTGTGTGTGTGTGTGTGTGTGTGTGACTGCGTGCAATACCAAAACCCAGGCTGAGCGCTAAACAAAGCAGGCCTAATGCATTTGGCAGACACTGTGGTTTGGGAGTCTGTGTGCTGATGACAGCTCCGTTTGGGCTTTGGATGACAGAATAATACCCCCGTAGCCTTGGCAAGAGACGGTCCAGCCAGGGGAGTCTTTGTTCCTCAGACTCTCTGAGTTCAAATGAAGCTCTGTTGAGAGCATGTCATGCTTATCGTCACCTACAGACCTGTCTGCTCAGTTTGTTTATGAGTGACATAACATTACACGATAAAGGATATGGTTAACAGGGGGCATCAGTAATCCTGCTTAGGAATGTGTTATACACAGCGGGCCTGTGTGTGAACCTCACAGGAGCCAACATGGACATAAACGGGCTAGTTTTAGATCCAACAGAGTCCTCGATTTCCCTGGGGGAAAGGGTCATGCAAATGCATCTTAATAAATATTATGATTGAAAAGGATTCTCTGCACTGCTCATAAAATATAAAAACACATCAAGAGAAAACTAGAGGAGTCTTGTTTCCTAATTAAATGGAAAAAAAGCAAAGCCACTGCCATTTCTCAATTTTAACGATGCAAGCACAGAGCTATCTATTGCTCAACAGACAACAGATCTTCCCTGTTCCTCAACGCAAGTAGTCGGTGCCCCCGCTTAGGACACAGCTAGCAGACACATTCCTGGGGACCATTTGGTGGGGCGTTGAACACATGGTGATTTTCTTCCACCATAACCCCCCCCAACACACACACACACACACACACACACACACACACACACACACACACACACACACACACACACACACACACACACACACACACACATACACACCACCCTTACCTTCTGTGCCCCCCCATCCCCTTTCCAACGACCATGTCCTGGTCACTGCAGAGGCTTGGAGCTTCTAATGACGGCGACCACAACCCTCCATCCTCAGTGTGTCGCCCTTAGATCACGGCTAGCTCGGCCTCCAGCAGCGATAGTGTCAGTGCCGCCCCGAACAGCACTCTAACGCTATCGGAGACCACAGGGGCCACAATCCCCTACAAGGGGAAGCTAAACAGACTGTGTGATTTCTGATAAGATACGTGAACCCAAAACATGGCTGGTGTTTAGTAAGCGTATAGGCCTCTCCTCGTCACCTTGCTATCTCTCTTACTGTCACTGTTAATCACGGGGCACAACGTACCATAACAGACTTTACAGCATCGCACCCTTCAGTTTGGTAAACAGAGGGATTATATATATATTTTTTAAGTAAACCATACATGATGGATGGCACTGCTTAGTCAAAGCCTTTGTGATTGCCAGGCCCTCTTGTCCATGGGGAAAATAGTGATAAATCTTCGAGGAGGGAATCAGCGACGTGGAAGTTCAGGGGGGGGGGGGGGGGGGGGGGGGGGGGGGGCATGTGATCCTTCACTAACAAGCACAGCTTAATGAGATCACAATGCAAAGTGAGTCCTCTCTGGCCGGCTGGTCCCTGACTGATTTAACATCCCCCCTCTCTTCATTTATTCCCATGGTCTATGTTACATTTACGAGCTTGACGCTTCCCCTCAAAAAAAAGAAAGAGAAAAAAAAGAAAATTACCATAAATACTTACAGGCCCGTATATACACCAAGTCCATGCAGACCACATTAAGACCCTGTGGCCGGGGGGAAAATACAGCGTGGGTTGGAGGGTGGGCCTGGCGTGTGAGTACAGAGCGTCACAGGCTCCTGAGACAAAACAGCTCCCCACATGGCAGCAGTATAATCTCCGGCCTAGGCCAGGCTTGAGAGCGCCGAGCCGACCCAGAGTCAAGTAGGGCATTGGCTGATAAGCCACGATAAGAGGTCAGACTGGCTGGTATCCTGGTTTCCGGGTTCTAGGTGGGATGTCTTGTTGACTCCCTGCCAGTTTTAAAACAATGATGGAGAGAGAGAGCCTGCGTGAGAAGCTAAAAATAAGTTTATGAAACATTGTTGAATAATATGGCAGAAGATTTTAACTTCTGTACTTCTTCTACTTCTACTATGAAAATTCACCAAATGTGTTACATTTAGTAACATATTGATAGTGTGTCTTATTATTCAGCTTTCATAAATGCAGCCATAAATGACTCATGATGAGGTTACAGAATGGTTTTCGTTTTTCAGCCTGGCATTCTATTGACAGTAAAGAGAGTGGGTCCTGTGGTTTGAGCTGATCTTTTACAAACAACACTGTGCATTACGTTTGTGTGTGTGCCTGTGTGTGTGTGTTTGTGTGTGTGTGTGTCTTTGAGTGGGTGTGTGAGAGGGTGTGTGATTATGTCTGCCAGCCGTTGCATGCACGCTAGACATTTACAGTACGTCTGTATGACTGTACGCTGTATGTGTTTATGTACTTGTGTATTTATTTTGTGTGTGCTTTTTTATATACTTAATGTTGTGTTGGGGTTGTGTGTATGTTTTTTCATGTGTGTGTGTGAGTTTTTTTTCTTTTCAGGTCATGCTGTGTTTCTGCAGGTGAGAAGTGAGAAATTCGCCTGGAGCACCAGCACACCATGATTGGGGGAAAACACTGGCATCCACCACAACAATTAAAATGTACGTGATTAAATACATTCATGCCATCAGGTTTCTGCAATAAGCAGGACCATAAACTGACTGTGGGAAAATTAGGGAAAGTCATATTAATGAGATTAGAACAGAGAATTTGATTCATTCGAATCAAAAAAACGTTTTCATTAACGTAAGGGCATTTATGCATTTGTAATTTGTTGGCTGAAGCTGAAATGGCTGCTTGCATAAACCAGCATAGTCTGACAGTTTTCAATGTCGCATAGTCAATAACAAAGGTGCTGAGGGATTCCCCCCCCCCCCCCCCCCAGCGTCTGCGGAGGTGAATGAGGACACACTGCAGCCTTTTTCCTTTTCCAGTGTTCCAGTAACACAGCTGCATCTAGCTGACTGGTCCCTAGCTCTCCTTGGCCCTCCTCCAGTGTTATGAACAGCACGTTCCAGAGGACCTGGCCCAGGGCCTGCCTAAACACCCGTGCGCCTTCCCCCGACCTGTGACCTTTTCCGCTGCACACCCCCCCTCCTCCACACACGCCAACCCCCCCCCACCCCTCAATGTCGCACAGTGCCACAGCTGCATCCCTCAAACCTGGTCACAGCTCCTGAGAAATGAGCAGGGGTGAAGGACAGAGGTTGGTTGGGGATACCTTATCACTTTCAAGACGCTCGGTTCTTTCCGGGGATGGGACTGGGGGGGAGGGGGGGGGGGGGGATTATAACTTTTTTTTTTTGTGGTTGCGCGGGAGTGAATGATTTTGTCCAGTCAACCCCTTTGCTCCTTTCCCCTGCCAAGGAAGACGAGATGTGAGGCTTGGATTGGGCTCTTAA
Source organism: Aplochiton taeniatus (assembly GCA_017639675.1). Classification (NCBI taxonomy): domain Eukaryota; kingdom Metazoa; phylum Chordata; class Actinopteri; order Galaxiiformes; family Galaxiidae; genus Aplochiton; species Aplochiton taeniatus. The sequence goes on along the minus strand of CM030183.1, from coordinate 6,525,439 downwards.
CTACAGCTGGGACTTAAGCTTCCCTCTGGGACAATGTAAGGATATGACTGTTTGATGACAAGACGTGATAAGGGGCTCAGAGGGAGTGGGGGGCGGGCCGGTTGGGTGATGGGAGCAAGGCAACAAATTTCATGCCCCCCCCCCCCCTCTCTCTGTTTGGTACATCTGGTCTTTCTCTTTCTATTTTAGTCGCCGTGCTTCAGAGAATAGCTGACTAATACTGATGAGAGGGAGACTTATGACTAATGAGTGTGAGAGACCAGTTGGATCGGTGACCGCCTCAATTCTAGGTCCCGGCTGGGGCCGAGTTCTAAACTTGACCAATGTCCAGAAACCGGGCGGGTGCAACCCAGTCGTACCCTTTACACAAAGCCTGTTTTTCGTACGCAGTAAACTGAAAATAAACACATTTAAATGCTGTTTACAGGATTTGAAGAACCCTCTTTGGCCCTGTGATTACGCTGCCGGTGAGTTTGCAAACTGTTTACTTTTGGCGGACCCTGACGGGGCCTGCATACTCCGACACAGCGGGTCGCTGTATGGGACCGTTCTCATGACCTGGGAATGCTGTGCATAGTTCCCAACTACCGTCAGATGGCTCCTCGTCATGGATGTCAAATGACGTCCCGGCGATGACACACTTCCTGTACAACCAGAGGAAATGTGCGGCGCTCGTCAGGGATTGGAAGGGTCTCGCATCCACCGTTTCCCCCGGGGCACCATCAGTGATGAGTAAGCACCCCCCCCCCCCCTGCTGGTTTAATCTGCTCCTCGGTGTCCACATCAAGGCCTCGGCCTGGCCCCCCAAACAATGGGTTGAGGAATCCCGCGCTGTCCTCCCCCGAGAGAAAGGTAGCCATTTAGATAACCACATCTCCGCTTTGTCTAGACCGACGAGGCAAGGCCGGTGACTGTTGCAACAGCGCAGTCGATTGGTTTATAAAGAAGGGTGGTAGCTTCGAGTTACAAGTAACAGATTGAGAGGTAGAGTCATTGTTTAAGGGGGGTGTAGAGGACAACTTTAAACCTGATAAGGAGTGTGGGTTTTAAAACTGTGTACATACAAGATCACCAAATGATTGCAGTGAAGAATGTTAACTAGGCAATTGAAACCAGGGGAGCATGTGTGCGTGTTAGAGAAGTGTGTGAGTCAGAAGGTTAAAGATTTAGTGAATGAGTCAGTGAGTGAGAGAGTGGGCAGGAGAGCTGGAAAAGGACGGAGAGTGCAAGAGTTCTTTTTAATGCTAGCAGTTTATCAGTCCCGTCATCTAGCCTGTGATCTGAGACACGGGACCCCTCCCAAAACACCCACACCATTCCCTTCTTCGTGGGTTACGGAGCACCGATTTAGTTAATAGCGGCTTCCAGTGAGAACCCCCTCCTGCAAACACAACAGAAAGAATGTCCATTTCCTCTCATTTTTTTCAGTTCTCTACCTCCACTCTCTTCCTGCCCAACCAACCAACCAACTCAAAAAACCGTGGCAGAATCAGTAAGCAAGTATGCATTGGGGGATGCAAGGGGCCTGCATCGTTTGAAATGATGGGTTGCACATTGCAGACTCCTATACCAACAAAGATGTAGGGGGAGGGGGCGGAGGGCGTGGTGAGGAGGAGGGGGGGGGGGGGGGGGGGCAGCACAGGAAAAGGAGGAGTGGGTGGAGGAGGTTTAAATTGGTCCCTGGGTGAAGACTAGACTCTTTTTATGGTTGTGGACTGCAGCAGCACGGCGGCTAATTCTAGGGGATTATGCTTTGGTGGGATTATTCAGACGCGCGTGCAACGTGAGAACCCTAATGTGGTTCGCCAAACTTTAGCATCTGCTTATGCTCGGAACAAAACACATATCTATTCAGCTGACCTGAGGACCTAACCTGTCAGAGAACTTTCAAACTCTAGCGGGATTGTGCTAATAACAAATACACACACACACATATATATATATATATATATATATATATATATATATATATATATACATACACATACACATACATAAACAGTCTCTCAAAGAAAAGTTATGTATGTGAAACAAAACAAACAAAATCAGTTTAAAACATGAATGTTTTCCCACAGAATAGGCCTACAGGATACAGTAGAATTCAAGAAGAGGTTGACGAGTAGATGAGAGGTGTTATGTTGATACAAAAATCTTTGAACTTAGCTGAGCATAAGCGTCAAAATGTCAGTGGAAACCAACTCACTCGACATTTCTTTTTTAAACCACTTGTGATGTAACATGTAGTTCAGAGCAGCAGTGTAACTGTGGCAGGCCTTGAAAACAGTGCAAACAGCTCGTGAAATCATAAGAAAAATAGAGACACTATTATTTATAGAGGGGGGGGGGGCGGGGGCGGGGGGGGACCTCAGAGAATGATGCTATTAACATCTACACCATTAGAGGAGAAAAACACTGGGTCAGAAAAAAAGAAAAAAACGTTTTTTTAAATACCAACACCACTGAATTGGAGCCTGCCGCAAAGAAACCTTGAATGTCTACACTTTACTCTATCCACCTACATAACTCTGAAACTGTAGGACATCTAACAAAACTGTTTTAGTCAGGTTTTGTGTCAAAAAGAAATTCCCCAACATGTCAGGTTTCATAGCTGAAATTTTAGGAACAAACTATTTATAGGACCCAAATTAACCCTGGAGGAGGTGGCATTTGTTTGACTGTCCCTTGGAATGGAGGTTATCTGAACTTGATACCCACTGTTAAACCTCACACTTAAAAGATGACCTTGACACATTCACCTTTCAGCAAAGTGACAACCTTGATTAATCTAATTAATTTAATTCAATCCAAATAATAATCCACTATAAGGGATTTTAGGGCAAATGTTGATAAAACAAATGCAGTTAAAATACAGCCCAGGAGCAGGCTGTAACGTCTTGCTGTGAGCAGGAAATGGCTGAAGCAGCCTGAGCATTGTGGTAAGCAAGTGAACGCAATCAAGAGCAGATAAAATAGGAAATGCAATGACTAGGAGATAATAACAGGAAATCTAGATATGATAACAATAGAGTGTGTTCACCCCCCAACATTTACATTTACAGGTAGGGAGAGATACACATCTATTACTTTCTGGTCATATCTGCTGACATAAACCTTTATTAAAAGTAGATCGTGGAGATGTTTTTTTATACGGGATTTTCCCACCCATTTATCTATACAGAGTGCAGGACTGTTTTTAGTTAATTCAGCACGTCCTGTTGATGGGTATTTTGACAAACAAAAGTATGTGGAGTTTTAATGGTGCTGCAGCAAACCACGTTACTATCAAATGCAAATTGTGCATTTTGATTGAACACGATGCATGACTATTCTATTTTTTTCCCTTGGGCAGAGGAGGACATCCTGAGTGAGTCACATAAACGAGTCCATTTATTTTGTTTCTTACTTCATGTTCTTATGAGGAATGACTATGTAATGGCATACATTTTTGTAGAGACACCCAAAGGTTCCTCATGTTCAAACTATCAGTAAAACAATGTGATTTTGTTGGACTCACTTTTTTCTAGCAAGGCTTTAAGAAATAGCTGCAAATTGAAACTGTGCGGTCACATTTTCACACCTAGCACAAGCGAGAAAAGTTGACTTCTCTTATTTTGTATGTGTTACTCATTTCACATGTAAGGCCAAACACAATCTCCACCCTATACACTCTAAAGGTGAAGTAGCTCAAAAAGGGTGGTAGCTTATTATTGGTGCATTACAATCTGCAGAGAGAGAGAGAGAACTTTTTATTAGTTTGAGACAACTTTAGCACAGACCATACTGTACAGGACTCACAGTCAGGGTTGCACTTTCAGAGTCATGGTGTCAACGCTGTGTAAAAGTAACCTTTCCAATTTGTTACAAAAGGTTCACGTCACAGGGTAAGGTAAGGGCGAGAGTTCAGGGTTTGGAGTTCATGTGCCAGCCTATAGGACGGCTAGTTTATTGTTGAGTTGAACAACTGCAACTGTCATGCGGCACACAGAAGGGAATGTCATTTATAAATAGCGTTTTAGAGGCTGTCTATCAACAAACCTTTTCTTAACCCACGCTCAGACTTTTCTCCGATAAAAGTGCTGAACCTACAGCTGGTGGCCAGGTTCTCTTAACAAACCCAGTTAACCTGACGGTGTTATTTCTGCTCTATTTCTCTCCATAGCCACGCACATGGTCACCTACTGGAGGTGAACACATTGTCTATTGTACTCAAAGGGCAACCTCAAGCCGTTTATACGCCAGGAGTCTTTCCAAAGGCACTGAGAGCACACCAAGGTAGTCGGGAGCGGAGGTTTTATGGGAAACTGGAGCTGGTCTGTAGCAAGCTGTAGGGTCATCTACAAACGCTGCTCTGCACACGGCTCTGCTAGCCCGCCACATAAAGTCATGCACTGCTGCCTAGTGTAAATATTTCACCTCTCATCGAAACGCACTCTCTTTTTTCTTTCCCCGCCCCCCCTTTTTTTTACTGGCACAAAGAACGGTCGGGATTCCTACAAAAACAAAAACCGTCTTTGTCCTATCTCCGTGGCTGGGGCCTCATTACTCTGCCTCAGTCCTTTCATTTCCCAGGTGGGCCAGGGGGCGGCCATTCAAGCCCTGTGTTTGTCACTGTCATTGTCTGTGCTCACTGCACCGGCAATGACACCCGTTTGTGACTCAGTGACAATTAATGGAGTTTGGCTCAAACAGAAGTTTGTGTCTATTTGTGTGTGTGTGTGTGTGTGTGTGTGTGTGTGTGTGTGTGTGTGCCTGTGAAATGGGAAGAGGAATAAAGTGAGAGCAATAAAGAGAGAGATGGTGAGAGAAATGGAGTGAGTCTCAAAGAGAGAGTGAGAAAGAAAGTAAGAAAGAAAGAAAGAAAGAAAGAAAGAAAAAGAAAAAGAAAAAAGAAAGAAAGGAGCATAAAAAATGTACATTTGTTTTTGTTCTGTCGCGAGCGGGAGTGAACGAAAGAAAGGGGAGAGCGATAAAGTGAGAGAGACTGAATGAAATGGAGAGAGAGAGGAGAAGAAAGAAAGACAGAAAGAGGGAGAAAGAGGATGGAGGCTCATTAAGCCTAGTGGGAGTCATGCAGGCACTGGCCCTCTTCTCTCCTCTCTCTGGGCCCCTCAGCTATTCAAATAGTCTCTCAGTCCATCCCCTATTCATATGAGGGGACACCAGCAATGTGTAAATGGCAAGCAATGATTAGTAAAATACAAATGATCAACGATAAAATTTAAACTAAGAAGGAATAGTTAGCCCAAGGATGTGTGGAAGTGCATCACAACACACCATTGACAGCTCAGAGGAAATTTCTCACAGTCATGTGTGACCTTTAGGATATGTGAAAAAAACATATTAGAAGACTCAGATCGAATTTGAGAAGAATACTTTCAGATGCGTGCCAATGAGTTAGTTTCACTCTGAGGCATACATAAGTACATGGCAAATGATAATTGTGTCAAGAAAAACAGGTGTGTAGATGGCAAAAGTAAGCGACGTGAATGAGTTTAAAAAAAACCAAACAAATAGGATTGTGGTGGCAAGCTTCTTCGTAGATTGTTTTGCATGTCTCCGTTTCCTTCCAGTAGCTGCCAAACACCGAGGGGGCCAGACCGAGCAGCAAATAACGAAACACCGGCCACCCTCCATCCATCCCTCTTTCCCTCTGTTTCCTGAGGAAGTGCCCCGGTCACAGCTTGCATTCTCTCATTCTTCTTGCCGTTTCTATAGAATTTTCAAGTCGGACAGAGGGTTCTGTGGGATTCTCTATGGTCCTGTGACAGATGAAGGGTGAGTCGTAGCCCGGCAACGGCATAAAAGGTTCCCTCAAGTGCATCCAACTCCCACAGCTTCTTGCATACCATTACACATGGGGGCTGCCTCCTTTTCAGAGTGGCAATTCAAGTTTCGTTCTTAGGCGCTCTTTTACTTGGTCCTCGGTTCTTGCCTTTTCAAATATAACTTTTCTCTCCATTTCTATTTTTGTGTACTGTACAAAAGAGTCACTGACCGCTTGTATAAAACTGAATGTGATGTTTCCTTTGACAAATCACTTTTTTTTTTTACTAGAGTAGTGATGCTTTAGTAATGTCGACACTATTCCCTCTCCAAGTGTGAAGTTTAATCGTGAAAACACTTTTTTTAATACTTGATAGATAGATAGATAGATAGATAGATAGATAGATAGATAGATAGATAGATAGACAGACAGACAGACAGACAGACAGACAGACAGACAGACAGACAGACAGACAGACAGACAGACAGACAGACAGACAGACAGACAGACAGACAGACAGACAGACAGACAGACAGACAGATAGACAGAGATATCCAAGGACACTAGTCACAAGTGAAGTGGGTCTTACAATATTTCATCTTAGATAGGGAGGGGGAACATCCCTCAGGAAGTCAGTCTTGAGAGAGCTGTGACCACCAGTGACCCCCATTTGTAATAAAAAAATATGTCTTCGAAAGTTTCTGCTTCAGTATCTAGCTTTAGATGGGTCAAATTACATCTGATGGACAGTTGCAATTCTTGTCCAGTAGCAGCACTATGCTGACCAACCCCTTCAAGCAATTGTTTGGTCTTGGCTCACAGTTTGCCATGCTAACAAATCGCACATGTGAAGGAGAAGAAACCTGAGGTTTCCTCCAGCAAGTGGTGGTTTGGGGAGTTTGGATAACTCGAGAAAACCACCAGGCATCTAATCGAAGAATGAAACCCTCTCCCCTCCCCTATTCAGCTGCGTCCCCACATAAGCCTTCCAGTAAAGCCTCATATTTAAAGCCAACCCACACCACAGAGAATCTTTTAGACATCACGTAATTGGAATTGTACTGTAACTCTGGGTTTACACTGATAAATAAGGACAGCATATGTTGTTCTTAGACTGTTGACGATCACGCACAAACATGAGGTTGGAGAAAGAGAGGAAAGAGACTGCGGGAAAGGTAGCGACCTAATTGGTTGAAACGGATACAGCACCAGGATTCTGTAAACCTTCCAAAAGGATCAGAGAAATGAACGTGGAATATCACAGCGGAGTAATCATGGTAATGATAACAGCAACCATCTGTCCAAACAAACAGCAGCGAGGAATCTCTCAACTTTCATTTAGACAGATCATCAAAATAAACACGGGGATGAAACTGTGGAGACACAGTCGTCTAAAGGAAGTCGATGAGGCGCGTGTGCCAACATCCACTTGAAGTACTACGTCCTGATCCTCCTGCATGGATGAGCTAATATGTAACATTTCTGAGGTTTTCTTTTCTAGAAATGGACTCGTAGCCCCCTCCCGGGTTTGATTAGCCAACGGCAGCCATTCCAAGAGTACGGTTACAGGGTGGTAGACAGGAGGTCGGAAAGAATATCCTGCCTGTGTCCCGAATGTGTTTTACAGCGGAATACCCCGCATAGCTCGGTGGCCCACAGTACGACGGCACCGGTGCCTAGTAACAGCAGGGTGCTGGGGTCCCCTCGCACCATATGTCGGGCCCCCGTCACCCCTACACTCCGCGTAGTTACAGTGTATACACCATCGCCCACGGCAACTGGGCCCACAGCTGTTTCTCATCTTTGATGCCTGTCGGTTCCTAACACGTGTGCACTTTGTGTGATACACGATCGAAGAGAACATGCAGTCGAGGCACTGCAGCGCCGTTAGCCTCACGATGAAGAATAAACCAGACCGGATTTTCGGCGTAGAGAAGGAACCAATTAAGATCATATGTGGTGGTGACAAGGGAGGGAGAACCAGTGACGGGCCCTGAAAGGCCATGTTCTGTATGAGCCACAGATGCAGGGTTTAGGGCCCTGGCTAAATCAAACCTACAGGCCTGTCTGGGTGTTTGGACTTCAGACAAGTCACTCAGGTTTAACATTGTGACACATGGTGAAAGGGTGTGTTTGCACTCCAGACGGTGCTGGTCCTAATGGCTTCCAGAGGTTGGACTGTAACTTTCAGCTAGTAGCAAACTCACTCGCAAACTCACGCACACACATACACACACACACACACACACACACACACACACACACACAAATACACCAACACAAACACAGACATAAAAATGCACATGCACAAACGCAAACACAATACAATTGATTTTTTTAAGCTTTTACAAGCTGGCAGCAGCATGAAATACTATTGATAATGAATAATTAAATGTATTAATTTAAGTATTCCAACATTTTAAAATGAATGATGCCTTTCAAAAATAAGATAAAATACCGCAGGAGAGAAACAAAACCAAAATGTATACTAGATAGTTATGACCCCTGATTACTTGCGTCTTCCTTGAGAGAGTGCTGAATCCATATTATCCCCATCCAGCCTACAGATTATTAGTGATAAATATAACCTTTATAATTCAAACTAAATCCCCCCAGTTCAAATATTTGCAATTTTCAACTTGCACATTTGCCTAATTTCCAGACCTTTCCATTTGACAGAAATTTACTGTAAAGCCCACATCCAAAAGGTCTGTCTGGCTTAAACACGAAAAAGAAACTTCAAGAGTGTGGTTGCCTATAAAAAATAAGAGGTCTGGATCACAGCTCGACAAGCCATTAGACATTCTCCTCTGGTAGAAGCGTTTAAGCATTCCAAACAGCCGTTACATGCAGCACAGGCTATAGCTGTAACTCCTTGTATAGTAACTATTGGGCCTTTTCTCATAGATTTTCATGAATTCCCATCTACGCAAGAGTTTTGATTGCTCTTTACACATTAGAAGTCTCCATTCACAAAGTGTAGTTTTAAACTTTGTGTCTACCTTGACAGAGTGCTGAATCCATATCATCCCCAACCTGTCTACAGATTACTCATGCTTGATATAACCATTACCATTCAAACTACCCCCCACCCCCCCCACACACACACACACACACACACACCTCCCCTCTCTCTCAGTTTGAGTACTTGCAAATTTCAAAACCTTTTCATGTAGCAAAGGCCTATTTGTTCCTCTCATTCTCCTTTCAAACCAGATTAACTATAAGGAACCAGAGGAGGAATAACAATAGTTTTGGTTTGGGTTAAGTGGCGGGTCAGAAGTACATGGGCAGCCGAGCCTTTCTGTGATGGTCTCCCTAAGCCAAACAGCCCGCTGGTTTCCCCCGTTGCAGGCCCGCAATACTTTCACAGAGAAAACTTGTAATTACGAGCTCAAGCTCGGTTTTTAGGGCAAATGCTTCGAAACAAGACATGGACCAGATATCTAACATATACTTACAACATATGGTGAAAGAGAAATGTGGAGATGTGAGATGTTAAAGTGTATTAGCACAACATTGTCTTGAAGAATTACACACGGAAACACTGTTTATTGTCATACAGAGCGCCGAATGGCAGTTGCCAGGGGTGATCCTAAACTAGGTCAGTCCAACAATGTGAAATGTTGGCAAGGAGACAAAATTCTTGTGTCCTTGTTGGGGTTGATTTGTTATGATGATAGTTTGGACAGCCATTTTGTGACATCAGTTTTCTTTATTTACTTGCGTTGTTACCAACGGGATGAGAGGAAGCTTCCACTAATCCCTTACGACTTTGTGCGTTTGGAGTTCAGTCTTCATCGCGTCGTGAGACAGACTGAGCCAAACATGTTCTAGTGACATAAACACATCGTGATCCAACAAATGACAACAAGTCGATGGCCCATTGAGATACTAGCTTCATCATAAACCTTTACCCTAATCACCCAAGACTAACGATGAGAGTGGGACAGTAGTTTCTCCATAGCAGACCCCTGAACACAACCTTAAAGTGAAAGAATTCCAAAATGGGAAACAGTAATTGCTTCGAGTGTTGTAGTGGTCAAAATGTTCCAAACTAGCCGTTAGAAATAGAAAGGCATGAAGGGAACGCAGAAAGCGAGAAGGAGCTGAACTCTAAAGCAGGCTGACTGTGGTCTGGACTTTCACCTTATCAGCCATCACGACTACATCTTTCATAGATTAGCCTTTCTTACAGGAAGTCAGCTGAGACTGGCCAAAATTTGATTCCATCTACCTCATGGTATTATTTTTTTATTAGAGGGGAAAAGGTAACACAATGGATTGAAAAAAATGTAGATTTGTGTTGTGATTGGCTCAGGGGGTGGGGGGCGAATGTTGAAAGGTACAGCTATTCAGTAAGGGACAATGGCAGGGCAGTAATAGTGTATTTTTAACCCATTCGCTAAGTATCCATGAAATGCACTACATCACCAACCACATCCGTGATAGGCTAGATTTACTGGCCAGTCCCTTGCTGCTTAAACTCTGAAATACAATAATTCAAATGATTCCCTGCGTAAATACTCGATTCCGTATTGTTCCTTACAAGTCAGCATTCTGACTTCCTTTGGAAACAGAACAGTTAGTTATACAGATTGCCACAAAGACTATAAGACTGTACGTACATTAGTGGCCAAAAAATACTTTTTAATAAGAATTCTAGTTCTATAGCATGCTACTTTTTATTATATCCATACAACCAGGTAGCTAGGCATGAAGAGGTTGGACCATGGGTACTTTCATCTACAGGCAAAGCACACCTGCACATTATATTAAAACCTGCCAACATTAAGTAACGAAAACACAGCCCCATATCCTGTTAAAAGTAAAGGAAGAACAGGAAAGAGGAGGTGGAAAGGGAAGTGCAACTCAAGTCCATGTACTGCCTCTTGCTGAACATGTCATTCAAATGGAATTCCTAAACCGCCACCTGGGTCTTGTAATGACGTCCCAGGGTAGAATGGTGGATTTTCCCATCATCGTCATCATCGGTAAGAGCCAGGCCGCCCGCTCATCACTTCATTCAGCATTCCGCTCCTGTACCGCGCGCTTGTCGGTTCCCTCTGTGTGGAAGTCGAGATTGGTTGTTCCCAGAACCGTACCCCTCGCAGTGAGAGAGTGGGTTGTTTGCTGCCTCCGTAATTGGAAAAGTTTGGCTACGTCTTGTGAAAGGCCCAAGTCATTCTCGTGAGTCACCCGCCAGCCCCTTACACCCCCGCCCTCTTCTCCCGTTCTCGAATGTGGGAAACGCTCGCGCTCGTAACCTTTCTTCCATTCCTTCCTCCAAGATGAACTCAACGCTCGATGCTGCCTGGCTGGTGGAACAGAAAAACCTTTCATGACCCACCTTCCTTACCAATATCACTCCTCAACAGCGAATCTGGAAAAAGCGCCTGCGTAATGGCGTGAGCTTAACCGTTCTCAGTCAGTGACCACAGCACTCGCAGGGCCAGTGAATTCAAGAGGTCCTGCTGCGGTGCAGATGAAACATGGATGAGATGATGGACTGACGTTGGGATGCGCTGATGCCATTGGGTTAGCCTCAGAGAGGATCACTGTGGAAGGAATGTCTCTCGTTCAGTCTCTATCAACGTTGACTCTCTCTGCCCTGAGGGATCATCGGAGACTACAGGACAGGGTGAGATCGAGGGGGAAATGGCGGGGGAAATGTTGAGGCGTGAGACTGCCAAAGACCGAGAGTGGAGTAGGAAAGCCCAAGTCCAAGGCACAAGGCCTCCATGATTTGTTCGAAAACCAAATGACATCAAGGCATTGTCTGCACACTGCCAACAATCCAGGATTACTCATTCAAAGCAGTACTATGGGAATCAATGCTTTATGCGTAACATTAAAAAAGCCTACTTTGCTCTAGCTTTGTGCATTGCTAATTACTGGGTCAATAAAACAACAAAACACAGCACTTTACGAAAACAGTTCTATAAATAGGAGTTGTGGGGTTCTTTTTATATGGTTTAGTGATTATATTCATTCTCACAGTTACAGTTTACACAATTTTGATTAATCTGTAACAGTAATACATGCCAACTTGAGAACAAGAATGTATAGAGGTTTATGTAGGAGATGAGGATGTTTGTGTTTATATGTATATCTATACTGACAAACTCACGTCAGTGTATTACTTTTTTTTGCCTAATCAAACTGGTCCCACATGGCAGCCTCTTCCTGTGTTTATTTGTACCAGAAAATCCCCAATGATTGCAACAACATTAAACCCAACAAGGTTTTTTCTGCCTCTTGCCCCCCTCCCCTCCCCTCCAACCCCTCCACCCCCACCCTCCTCCAGAAAAGCTGGAAAAAATTATAATAGGAAAAGATTGAAAGACAACTTTGTGTTTTAGCCCCCAAAATTGTGGAATGCATTCCACTGTAATTTACTGTGCGCAACCCACGTCCTTAAAGTCTGTCTGGCTTAAACACGAAAAAGAAACTTCAATAGTGTGGTTGCTTATAAAAAAATGAGAGGCCTGGATCACAGCTCGCCAACCCATTAGACATTCTCCTCTGGTTAAAGCGTTTCGGCATTCCAAACACCCGTTACACAGCGGCTCAGGCTATAACTACTCCTTGTGTAGTTACTGCTGGGCCTTTTCTCACAGATTTGCATTAATTCCCATCTACTCAAGAGTTCGGATTGTTCTTTACACACTAGAAGTCTCCATTCACGCAGGCTACTTTAAACACAAGGAATGCAGAAAAGAGAACGAGAGAGAGAGAGACAGAGAGCGAGGGGTTGAGAAGGGGGGGCAGGAGGGGGGGGGGGGTTACAATCTGATCGAAATTCAAATAGTGCAATTGTGAAGGCCCTGCTGAGTGGCAACGGTATTCTAGTAAAAGGACAGATCCCACGGAACAGACGTCCACAGAGAGGGCAGCCTTGGGGGCCTGGGACAGCCGGCTGGGAGGGGGGAGGAGGAGGAGGAGGAGGGTGGGGGGGGGGGCTACCTGTTTGTCTGAATCAAGTCAAACACAGACAGAGGAGTAATGGAAAGGAAACACATCCAAAAATATCAATATGTTCCCCTCTATTTCCTCTCACTAGGAACTTTGAGGTCATTGTGGTGTGACACAGCTGCTGTTACGGTAAAACACTGTTAAAAAATATAGGATGCCCATTGGCTGGGTCTGGCAGGGATTTTCAGCGACAGAGATTGGGGACTCGTTCTATGAAAGTGTTTCTAGTCACTTTTGGGTGTTGACATCCCAATGTTTTTCTCTGTGGCCTCTGTGGCCTCCTTGTCCTCTAAGACAGGACACTGGGATCAGGTGAGGCCTTTTGTTCAATGCGCTACACACACACCAACACACCAACACACACAAAGACAGGAGGAAGAATGGAAATCTCATGACCTCACCTCACCCTCAACGACGTCAGGCAGGTCAACAGGCCGTCCCACTCACCAACTTCCAAATAGAAACGCAGATAGACTCTCATAATCTTATGTATTTCTAAAAGTTTTCTTTTTTGGGATATGTGTGAGAGGGGAAGCAACAGAGAGAGCACATTTTGTGAATGAGGGGTTGAGATATTGAGGGAGGGAGTGGGTGAGTGAGTGAGTGTGTGAGGGAAGGAGGGGAGGAAGGAGGAAGAAGTTAGAGAGTGAGGTTGTTTATATATGTGTGTGTGTGTGTGTGTGTGTGTGTGTGTGTGTGTGTGTGTGTGTGTGTGTGTGTGCGTGTGTTTGTGTGTGCCGCGTGTGTGTATGTGTGTGTGAGTGCTGATGGTGGGGGGAGGCGGGTCATTTTCTCTGTGGTGTCTTTAAGTGACATTACACCCTTGTATAATCTAAATGATGGCCAAACACTGGGCTTCAACGAGTCCTTGATCAGGAGCCCATGACAAAGGGAATGCAAACGACTGACTGTTTCAAACGAGCCGATGTGATAACGTTTAGGGAGAAAGGCTGTGTGTTCTCAGCAACGACTAAGATATTTAAATGTGAGGTGTCACGTTGGTAAGGACCAGAGTCATATATTCAACTGAAGTGTCAACTGAGTGTCAAATTCATTTAGGCTCCACTCCAGAAGTTAACACACTATTTAACACAAAGCTGTTTAATTAAACTTGGATATACAGTGATCAAAATTATTTTCGTTAAAAAAAATCCAAGGGGCTGTCAACATGCTTCACGTCCACCAAAGCTACTGAAATAGAAGCTATTTGTAGCCAAACAACAGTCTTATGTTTAGGCTTTAAAATCTCATCAATCACTCTATGGCGCGGCGCAGCCAGACAGGCAGCAAGGCAAACGTTCAGGAAGCGACACGACACAAACATCAGTGCAAGCACAACCACATTAGGTCCCAAGGGAACAATCAAGATGGGTCCTTGCCCGGCTTCCTCTTCGGAAGAGCACCAACGTCATAGAAAATATAGAGACCAGGGGCAGGGTGATAAATGCGATGTGCTCTGTGCAGTCCCCGCACCCAGGTAACGCGACGAGTGGGTGGATTTGAGCTAGAAAAATCTATAAAAATAAAAGGGTGCGTGGGCGGTACCTTACGGTGAGATATAGGGTAAGGGACTAGGGTGTCCTGAGGAGCGGGTCTTTGTGTGTTAATCTGAGGTGTCGCTCTGAAGAAGCCTGTCACAGTATCACTGTGGGGGTTAACTGCCACTTGGCTGACAGGCTCTCTAAGGTCTGTGTTGGGGAGCACGTCTTGACAGCTACTGGGTGGCCTGGGGGCAGGGGACAACAGGCAGGACAATTCCGGGGCCCACAACCACCACAATCTACAGCAGCAGTTCTCGGCTACAGCCTTCTAACTGGATATCAGTTAATGGGGGTCTGTTTGACCCCTGGCAACAGCAGTTGAGGTGGGGAACTAGGACCAAGGCTCTAGAACCTTTCCATGGCGTTTAGTTCACCACAGCTTATCAGAGAAAATGATAGCGGTTGCAAATGTTTTTTTTGGGGAGGCAAAGGAAAAGAGCAGCCATACTACTTTGCTTGAAAACAAAGGCCTTGCATGTCTTTGGGCTCCTGTTCTGGAAGTTTATTGGCAGATGATGATGTACGCACAAAGCTGGAATTCACAATCCCCCTGTCCATTCCGTCCTATGACTTCATAGGTGTTTCTCAAGGATATCCCTAGCCCTTTCCAGGCACAATGAGGGAGCATCCTGTTTAAGAAGAAATGTCCAGTCCCGTTTTCACTCGCCCTCCCTTCACTTGCGCAATTTCCACTATGTCAGTATCGTTTTTTTTGTTTGTTTTTTTGTGATTGTTATTATTTTGATCCACAAACAGATCGAAGGATTGGTGGAGAAATAAAATGACATAATTATCCATACCCCATTTTAGTCACAAGTCCAAATCGTATGCCATGTGTTAGTTTTCCAGTCTTTAATAATCATTATTAAGATTATTATTTAGTATTATTAGTATGATTCTTATTTTGTATTAGCGTTAGTAGAACATTCTAATCAGTAAGATTACTTTGATTGAACTAGATGCAATGTAAGCTTTTCATCGTTAATTATAGGTCATGTTGGTTTAGCTTAGAGCCCTTAGCCTATAGGCACATTAGGATGAAAGCGGTTACATGTGCCTAATGAAGCGTCATCAACTGATATTAAATTACTGAAGTGTTTGAGATCAAATGAAAGTTAAGCTTTCAATTCAGACAAGTTGTTGTCATGACTTAAGACAAGTACGCTAACACAAAACGAAACTTTGATAAGGCCTTTCGTTAGGTATAGTTCTATCGTGCACATAATTGGATGCTATTGCGCATATGTCCTACTGTAGTTTTGGTTTAACTAAATAAATAAAGTCTCTCTTGGTAAAAACAATTATGTCGTTTATTTATTTTTTTCTTCTCAAATGAATAACGGTGTAAATCTTTCATCAGCAGTCAAGCCAAGCTAGTAAACGAAGGAATATAACAATAACATACACATTTATTTGAAGTAATAACGATCCATATCAAACAAAACTTCGGTGATAATTGACCTTTAAGAAAATGCGCCATCGCATTCTAAAGCTTGGTGACAAACGACAATCCATACGTCATCTTAAGTTACACATATTAATAAGTGATCTAAAGGAAGCCCCTTTCCCACTCAAGGTCAAGCATTGTATCTACACTCAGCAGCATGTAGTCATGGGGGCAACAGGGGGATACTTCGAAGGACAAGAAACCCAGCCCACTGAGTGAGATCGTGTTGAGTCCTGCCCCATTCTATTCTTCCATCACATTGTGAATGTCATTCTGGTTTCATGATCGACAGAGTACATGTCCTCTCTTTCATCGGATACAACTTTGGATTCATTAGGAACATTTACGGAATACTGGAAACTTTTACAGGTAGGTCTGGCAAAATCGCTATTCATCAGGGCATGCATATTTTTCTTATACGATGCTTTTTTGGAATGCCTGTAACTTGATTGTGAGATGAACAGATGCAGATAGATGATGGACAAATCGTCCATGACAACAGCAATTTATGATGCTGCTTTCAATTTTTTTTATATTGAATTTAACTATTCCTTTCCATTAATGTATAGATAGATGTGCTTCCAGCGCACCATTTGCGTTTCAAGAGATGTGAACTTTCTCTAGTTTATGAGTTTGTTAAACTGCCCCAAACCCTCTCTAACAACACATTTTTTTCATTTGTTATTTTTTTGAACCATGATGAAAATTGTATTCATCAATTCGCGTGACCAATAGGCTTAACAACTAATGTAGGTATGTTACTGCCAAGTCTTTCCAGTGAAAGACCAGTACACAAACGTGCATTGAATGCTGAATCTATGCTTCACATTGTAGCAAAAGGTTCCTCATTTACATCATGTTGTTCAGTTAAAAACTTCATGAATTAGCATTTCTGTTGTTAGAGAGAGAGAAACAAAATATCCACTGTTGGTTTTCAGTGTATGTGCCTTCAAGTTTTCTTTTTAACAATTTACTAACTTTAACTTTCTGTCAACAGGTTTCCTGGCCCGCCTTTGGCCCTCTGTTGGATAGTTGAGGCATTGAACAGTTTTGATTTCCACAGAGATCCATCAACCAAGAGGATCATTAAGACAATTTGCAATTGAAGTCTAAAGACAATTTTTTTAAAGACAAAAAGGGAAATTGTGTGTATGAACTAAGCCAAGGAATATATAATTTCCCCCCCCTATTTTTTCAACCCCTGAATTTATAGTGGAAAGAACCATGGACTAGGACTATATGACCGTGGATGTAATCTGAAAAAACAAAAAAACATCCAGAGCACATACTCTGTTTTATGTAAATGGCTACAGAAGCCACACATGCTGCTTACGCTGCTGTAGCCCCTTCAGTTGTGTCTATCAGCCCAACGGCTGGCTATCTTCTCAGGATGTTCCGCGAGTACCAGAGCAACTCCGTCATCATGGAGCATTACAACTACACCGGCAAACTCAAGGAGAACAAGTATAGGGATGGACTCAAGCCGGAGGCCATTGCCTTTCTCATGGTGTGCGTGCTCATAGTGCTGGAGAACGCCGTGGTGTTGCTGGCTATCTGGAAGAATAAGAAATTCCACCTGCCCATGTATTACTTACTTGGCAACCTGACTCTGTCTGACATGCTGGCTGGCTTCACCTACATGGTGAACATCATCACCTCAGGGGCCAACACGCTGACAATGACCCCGGTGCTGTGGTTTCTGAGGGAGGGCGGAGTCTTCATCACTCTGGCCGCCTCCGTCATCAGCCTCCTAGCCATTGCCATTGAGCGCCACGTTACCATGGTGAGAATGAAACCCTACCAAGGGGCCAAGTGGGGCCGGATGTTCGCCCTGATCGGGGCCAGCTGGGTTTTGGCCGTGTTCCTTGGGGTCCTGCCCGTCCTGGGATGGAACTGCATGGGCCGCCTGGACCAGTGCTCCACCGTGCTCCCCCTCTACGCCAAGAGCTACATCCTCTTCTGCATCACCGTGTTCAGCGCCGTGCTGCTGTCCATCGTGGTGCTCTACATACGTATCTTCCGCATTGTCAAGTCCAACACGCAGCGCATGGGCACGGGGCCGCAGCGCAAAGGCCTGGCCCGCAAGTCGCAGAAGTACATGGCTCTGCTGAAGACGGTCACCATTGTGCTGGGGGTCTTCATCGTCTGCTGGTCGCCACTCTTCATCCTCCTCCTGCTGGATTTCTGCTGCCCCGCCAAGAGCTGCCAGGTGCTGTTCAAGGCTGACTACTTCTTGGGCATCGCCATGTTTAACTCTCTGCTCAACCCCATCATCTACACCCTGACCAGCAAGGACATGAGGAAGGCCATCCTGAAGCTGCTCTGTCGACGCTGCCTTCTCACCAAGGATGGCCATATGAAGAAGATAGGGGTTCCCTTCCTGGAGTGCAGCACCAGCAAGACTGAGGCGGCCTCGCACAGGCTAGAGGGCCTGGAGACCACTGTGTCTTCCGGAAACATTACCCCCTCCACCGTCAAAGCCATCTATCCCCGCATGTCGAAGACATGAGTTAACACCTGGTGGCTGAGTCGGACTCGGATCTTACGAGAGCCAGTATGAGGACTAAGAATAGATACTAGGTTGTCTTTTTAATCATGTGGCATAATCATATAGCTGTGAGAGAACTATGTACTTGTGTAGGTGATTAAGACAAGGGAGAGCAGGTAGAAGTAACCGCTTAACTCAGTGACTGAGAATAAGGACATCAAGGTCTGTGGGTCCTATTCATGTTTTGTATTGCACTCTGCCCCCGTGTTGGTAATATCCTCATGAAAAGATGCGTTCGATGAACCTGATAGTCACATCCCAGTCAACAGGAATTACCTTGTTGGATTATCCCCCACTGACTAAAATTACTATTGTCATATTCATACTGTGAATTTCTCTTAAATCTTTCACTTTTTCGTCAAAGCTAATGCAGCCAACTACGTGTCCTGTAGAGTAGCATGAAATTACAAGGAAACAGAAAGCAAACAAAAAGACAGACAGAAAGCTGGCACATTTTTCTTTGTTCTTTTTTTTATATATAAAAAAGAAAAAATAAACGCTACAGTGTAAATGAAATAGTCTCTTGGCGGCACATTTGAAGGACTGATGCAAAAGGGCTTCACTTCTCACTCATCCTTATCTTTTTATATTCAGTAGCAAATACATAATGATATGTTGTTAAAAAACACCCACGCCCAAAACTGCAGCTAACATGTCATTTCTGGCTTCTGAACTCTGGTCGATGGGAATTTTGGGTAGAGGTCCCTCAACCACAATCAGAAGCTTGAAGAAGCACAGAGAACATAAGACAGCTGCTTTTCCTCGGTTTGCACATCTTTGGGGGTCTGATCCAACACATGTAGCAGACAGCGGAGGCTTGAAGACGCCTTGCTGGTTTTGGTGAACTAGAAGTACCCGCCTTTCATTTGTGAACAAATCATTGTTTGCCTGTGGACAAAAACAAGAGCCTTCTGAACTTTCCTGTGGGAGAGTCCAACTCTTGTGTAATGAAGTGTTATTTATGGTCGATTTCTCCTGTAAACAGTCCCTGATGTAATCGCGTCTCACACAATAGAAATCTGTCACACACAAACCACAGAAACATTGAGTTCTGTGTACTTTATTACGTTTTCATTGTGGAGACAGTTAAGTTAGAGAAGCCATTCACATCTATTATCACATTGTAAATAACTGTAAAAATTTAAAGATTTCTATTTCTGTTACACTGCTTCACGGTCCACTGTGTAAATAAAAGGAAGTATAGTTTCTGAGCTTATCAGAAAAACATGAATAATCTGAACCGAACTTAAGTTAAGTCAATGTTTTATATGTACAGAAACGTCAAACAATGAATAAATGTATGTGAACATCTACTTTAATGTTTGTATTGATTTAATAAAATATAGCTTTGGAATAGGACCATTTTCGTTTTCCCTATTTGTCAAGTTTCTGTCATACTGCATCAAATTATCAGTTATTTTAGAGCCTATATTTACACAGGTGTTGGAAAAATGGAAATAGCATTTTCATTAAGGACTATATGTTCAGTTTATTAACACAAAAAGACTGAAAAGCAATGTGAGCCTACACCAAGGGATGAAAACGTTCTAGTAAAACAGAGAATGCTAATTAAGTGCATTCAGGCCTTTTCAGACAAGTACTTTTAATTCAAGATAAACATAACACAAGCATTTAAAAAAAAAAAGGCTGATTGTGCAGATCTTGCACTACATGCATCCCCCCACATGGAAAACCACGCGACAAGACGTGTGCCTGTGGCAAAGCTCAGATGAGGACATACGCCTATCTTGACTTCGCCAAGCAACACTAGTTGATGCCCTACTTCTTGTAAGGTATCAAAATTAAAACCACTTTCTCAGAAGTGGTCACACAAGCACCAAGTGTGAAGTCAGCCCACTGTCAACATAGCCTGCTACATTACATTTGAAACTGAAAAGAAAGAAAAAAAAATACACCACATTCTACAGAGACGAATGACTCATATAAAGAGTAAATTAAGTTTCAGTTACCACCAATTAGTTGTTTTCGGGTCAATCTAAAATTCTCTACACAAGCAATGTACAAATGTAAATCCAGCAAATTAAAGCAAGATTTACATTAATATACAGAAACTCGTTTTTGTGCGCTTTAAATTGTCTTAGTGGGTTTTCACCAGGCTCTTTTGATAATGAGGGTTCTCATGAAAATTGGGTTACAACACAAAAATGCCTTTGCAGTGACACCTAGTGTCAGAACTCTGTTGTTGTCATAGCATGTTATTAAAAAGTTCTCGTTAGAAGCATAAAAAAATTTAACAAAGACATATTGTAGCAATAACCAAAAAATGATATATATAGTCATATAACAGTAAATACAGTTTATCTGCGTTAAAAGGGGAAATATTTATTGTGAAGTGGCATAAAACATAAATACAACAGACAGGAGATAGATTTTTTTGGCAGACAAATTTATAACCCAAGGTCACCCTCAAACATCATCCTTCTACCACCCAGGGTTGACAAAGGCCCAGAGGTCATCACTGACAACACAGTGAGACAGCACAGAGGTGTCCATGTTGATAGGGGTAGCCAATTCTGAGCCATAATGCACTGCAAAAGAATGGAAGCAGGAAGAACAAGACAGTGAGCGACAAAAAAACAAATTGTAGCTACCGTTTCAAAATACGGTACCGCTCTATGTTTATGAGAGCGTAAAGATCCGTCTGCTTAAAATCAATGTCAGCCGACATTCACAATAGAAACATTACACAGTACTACACCACATGTTCTGGCCATTTATACCAGTGCCAGTCACTATTTTTTAAAATCTTATAATATCATTTGTGTAATGTAAGCACACAATAAAATTAGTTCTTCTAGTTGAATTTTTAGTAATTAATAAAAGCATGTTAAAATACTGATCTCTTTTATAACTGGTTAACCACAATACAAAGCTTTATCAATATTGGACAACTCTGATACATAATAATTCCGCTATCGTCATCTGCCAATATTGTTTGCAACTCAGGATATATATATATATATATATATATATATATATATATATATATATATATATATATATATATATATATATATATATATATATATATATATATATATATATATATATATATATATATAATTAATAATGATTTATTTATACAGGCTAGACAGACTAGGGCTCTTTTCCAGCAGTACCCTGTTAAAGGCAGAAAAATTAATTGAAAAAACTAAACAATCATGCATAAAATACAATTCATACAAATAAAAAAATGTATCAATAAATAAAAATTGTATGCATATAATTGTTGACCTATAGACGCATATAATACAATTCTTGTGAATTTACATCTAATGGACTTTAGGGACTTGGGGACATTAAAGCGTTACATTGCTCTACATGAAGATGCAACACAGAAACAGATGCGTAGTGATTGAGAATTACCTCCTTTTAAAATGTGTGGCTCTGTGTCATGCTCCCATTTGATTTTGGTCACTTTATGGTACAGTTGGGCCACAAAACTGCAGAAGAAACAACACATTTAAAGCAAAAATGAAGCCAAGCAGTTACATTCGGCTATGCCCGACAGGCTGGCCATGGACGTATAGAATTCTTGCAGTAGAGGTGGTGTAACAGTTATGGGTTTATAGAAATGCATTCCAGAAATGCATGCAGTTCAAGTGTATTTTCCATGGAAAATTAGGAGAACCGAAGTCTCTCCTTTGTGGCTCTATAATATTTTCACCTTGAAAAGCGTGACGGAATTTGGCAGAGTAAGAAATTCAGCCCCTCAATCACGTAAACACAAAGAAAAACAAACAACAACAACACAGCCTTAGTCTGACGTACATGGCTGAGGGGATGACTTCTGTGGTGTCATCGTCCACCTCATGCTGTAGTGACTGAAGCTCCTGCTCAGAGTTCTTTAAACTCTCCAACTGCTTTTGCAGAAATCTAACAGTGACGTGTCAAGGAAGTCGACAACAAACAAAAAAAAATCTGTATTTCTATATTCCATGAGCTGACAGTTTTTTTCTTTCGTATTTTCCATTTCTTTCTCCTTTCTCTGCTACAAAGTGCATCATGTGACTTGCACACACAAGGACATGGAAGGATACTGTAGCTCTGAGTCCATGGTTTGATTCCTAGCTGTGCAGCGCTGCACCTCTTGCTCCAGGTTCTTCAACTCCTGCTCTGCCCGACTCTTCTGTCCCTCCATGTCCAGCAGCCTCTGCCCCACCCTCTCCTCAGCCTGGCTTATGTCTGGCAAGTGAATAAGGCAAAGGAAGAGACAATTGAGTCATATATATCTGTTTGTAATGAGCGAGGTCACAAGCTGTGGCCACTGTCTAATGGATTGTGAACAGAACGCACTCTGAGCAGCATACCTAATGCTTGCTACAAGTTTACGTAGGGGTGGTATGGATAGTAATAGCACCGCATTAACCAATATGTAATTGTTTACTTTTTATAATTAGATAACCTATAAATATGGCTTTGAATCGAAACAAAGATAAGCCAAAGATAGCATAACAAAATCCTCAATACCTTTTAAGATGTTTGTCACAATCTTCTTGGTTTCGACGTGTCGATCGAAGAATGCTTGCTGCTTCTCTCTTACTTGCTTCAAATTGTCATCTTTGCTGCTCCTGATGAACTGAACGATCTCCTCCGTTGGCCCCTCAAAATTCTGGCTACTGTGAATCTGAGCCATGGCAATGACCCTGCCAAAACACATAGAGAAGACTAGTAATACATTGCTGAGTACTTGATGCTTTTGCCATAAAAAAGAGTGATCATCTCAGACTGCTACACGGACTGCTAGACATACATAGTGGGCAACAATAAAAAACAACAAATTAATCAGTCACTCAATTCAAAAGAAAAGTCAACGTTAGCTAGCTAGACATCAACTATCACCGTTCTTAATTTCCTGTTTAGCTCATCACCTCGCACACCACATATATATTTACAAGAAAGTACCCAGTATCCTTTAAAAATAAATGATGCAATCAAAATCATCCGATATTAATATTAATGTATGCTACATATCAGCATTAGACTCACTTGGCTTGCGTTTGCTGGGTACCATTGGCAATTCAAAAGTGGTCCTTCAGCGCGCGCTTTACAAAACAAGGTGCACGGAAATATGCCTGATCATAATATTAATAAACTTTATCGGCACATACTGGTATATACATGCATAAGCTTTAGGATATTTTCTTAAATTATAATCCTTGTTATTGGTTTTGAGATGTGCTCTTCATAACTATCAACAGTAATGTATTCCTCAGACTGCTCCCGTGTTGGTGCGCTCCTGTTCAAGCTGGAGGCCTGTCCGCTAGTGATGTGCAGTTCGACTCTTTTAAATGAGTTGATTCATTCGAGTCAGTTCATGTAAATTAATCTTTGTATGCAAACTTGGACACAATGCAGCGGTAGGGAGTAATAGGCTATAAACTGAAAGTGGATACGACAGCATCAGTTTTTGTTTAGCACAATATTCAAAGTCAGTAAAAGTTTGATTCATTTAACATAATAGGTCGATTCGGACACTAAAAAGATTCGTTAAAAAAGATCGTTCGTTCATTTATGCGGATCACTACTGTCAGCATGTAAACATTGCTTGTGCCTGGAATAAGGTGTCCACGAAAACTGTGTATCCAGAAATGATTAAAGATATTGAACTCTACAGTGAAAAATGTATGACAATAGTAGTAGGAAGTACGACATGTATACCTATTCCAAATGCATGAAGTTCACAAAGGCAGCTGCTTACAGTATGAAATGACAGCCTCAGTGATTATCTTCACTCGTTATCCTACGATTGTCTTATCTTTTTGTTTTTATTAAAACAAGTTTATCTATGGACTACTCAGTCAACTTTACGTGTAGATTTGTGATTTAGATTTCATTTTAATGATGTATTTATGTAGGGCAGGCCCCTATAACTTAAACATGTAAACAAATAATTCACAATGTGACAAAGCAAATCTTTGGCATTGTGCTGGCAATTTCTATAACCTTACACTTCTAGTTTGTCAAGCTCTCATTGAAGAAATGGTAAGGTTGGTTTGTTAAAACAGGTTTAATTTAGAAGAGCAACAAATAACTCAAATCTCTCGCAAATTCAACTTTAAATTAAATAAAATTAGGATAGAAGTGTCCAAATGGTGTCACTAATAAGTTGGTTTCTTCTAACGGTCTAATAAAGTTAACACCAAAAAGTACAATTTTAACTTTATTTCTTCATACAATTCTGATAAATTGGACGACAATGTGGTGTAAAATGTACAAATAAGTGAGTGAAAGAGTCTGCAATGCAGAGATAAAATAAAAAGGGAAGATATTATATTACATTATATTTTGTTTACACTTTTCTTAGACTAAAGCAGTGTAGAATCTTGTCACACTTAAATAGCTGCACCTTCAAGGGAAATTAAAGAGGCCTGGGGAGAAACTAGTAGGCCCTAAGCTTTATGTACAGTTGCTGAACTATGCTATTTACTTTAAGCTTGAGTTCCACAGTCCTTGTTCTTAAAACCCACTCAAAAGAAACATATGAAGTTTGAGGCAACTCTCAAGGAATATACTCCTTAGCAAAGTAAACCTTGCACTCCCTCAAAACCAATTCCAAGGGTGACTTGACTTAGCTCCACCGTGAATACAAATTATTGAAAATATTTATTTCAAAAGTCTGTTTTCACTCCACACCCTGCTTCACTCCTTACTTTTCTGCTTCTCGAGCTTAAGTTGAGCTTTACGTCTCTGTCTGCCCAGCTGTCGGAAATGTAGACGTTTAGGATTCAGCCCATAAGCTTTGAGTCTCTGTCCACTGAACTCTCTGCCACCCAATTTCACTCTGAAGGGCCCCGTTAACAGACGTCCCCCTGGGATTCTGCGCTGCTGCTGCTGCTGCTGCTGCTTCTTCTTCTTCTGCAATCTTGGCTTCTCAGTCCTGTTCCCTGCCACCTCTGTGGTGCCTGCAGTCTCATCGGCAGTTTCCACGTTTCCCTTGAGTTTCATCTTCTTCTTCTTGGGTACTAGGAACTCCTCCTCCTCTGCCGGGTTCTTGTCTCCAGCCCCTCTCAGAGTCTGCACAGCCGTTCTTTCGGATGGGTCCATGGCTGAGGAACTCTGACTGGGTCCCGCTGCTTCATTGTCTCCCTCTTCATCCCCTGTTCCTTTGCTGTTCTCCTCTGCTTTCTTCAAACGGTCCCTTCTCTTTTTCCCAACCTTTGCTTTGCCATCCAGATCTTTATTCTCCCTATAAGAGAAGTGGAAAATATTAGAAACATTTTTAAAATAGAAACAAAGTTTGATCCAAACGACAGAATTCTCCAGGCTTTTAGTCCCACACCATTTGCTGTCCGTAGTACGATACTCACTCAGAATAGACAGAGCTGAGGATTTCTTTCTTTTTCTGGTAGTTTTTCGCTTTGATTTTATAATTCTTCAAATCACACATCTCTTCCTTGTCAGATCTGTGATAAGAAAAGATATGGGGGAGGGGAAAGAAAATGAGGCCACAACCTAGCGTAAACTTCTAGACTACGACAGTGGGATATACTGTACTACCTGAACATGCAGGTCTTCTTCAGAGAGCACCAACGGTTTAACTCCTTCTCATCTGCTGCCAGGACCTAAGAAGTTGCAAAGCGTCAATGTCCATTTGCCTAACTGGCCTACATTTCATCCAAGAGACTAGGAACACATGGAACACCACCAATAACATTGACATGTCACAAAAACCTCTAAATATCTTGAAATCCTCTTTGAACTTGTATGTTATAAGTCTATGTGAAGTATAATTTATTCAGGCGTTTTACTTTTTCCCGATGTCTGCTCAGAGAGAAGATTACGTGAGGTCATTTCCTGGTCAGAGCTGACCCCGGAAGGCAGCAATACCAGATCAGTACCACCTAAACTCATCATTGCAGGGGGCCGATTCAACACACTAGTAGTGCACTGACAGATCCGTCTTGTTCTGACAGAGCGACCTGTCCACCTTCCCTTCCTATAATGGAGGCCATAGTCCTGTTTCCAGGCACAACTAAGGACCCTTGGGGAATTCACATTGCGTTTTGATGCACTCAGTATCATGGCTTTCTCCACAGCCACCTACGGAAGTCTCAAAAGACATCGCCTGTAAGAGCTTTACCTCATCGGTGGTCAGGCCAAAGTCATTGGCCAGGACCTGCCTGTAGCGGAACCTGCAGGGGAGGTCATCTATGATGTCCTCATAGTCCAGCTTGTAGTACTCATCCAGGTACGTCTCAAAGCTCTTCTCCTCTGAAACAGAACGATTTCTCTCACAGATCATTTTAGAATTGACATTAAATGGTCTCCGTTTCCAACCATGAAGTGAGTGATGACTTCTTTTTTTATATTTCTTCGACTCAAACTTACGAGGATCAAACACCGGCTTGTGTTTGTCAATGACTTCAGCAAAGTGAGACTTTCTCTTCTTTTTCTTCCCCATCAGTGGTGCATCCTCTCTTTTCATTTTCTTCTTCTCCTTTATGCTCTTCTTTTTGGAAACAGGCAGCTGGCTCGGATCGTAATCGGCATCCATCTGTTTTAAAGGGAAAGGGTCAGTGTCCTTTTAGTTTTTTTATTGCAATATTGTTGGCTCAATACGCACAAAATACAGGCACTTACGATAAAGTCGGGGTCGTCACAGTTGGTCTCATAATGTTGTCCCTCCACGTCACAGAAGCCTTCCTCCCCTCCTTCATCCTCTCTTTCTCCTGTCCATGTGTCCCAGTTCCAGTGTTCTAGCACAATGCACACGAGAAAATATAAGTCAGCCAATGGTAGTTCAAAACCACCTTCATTTGGGTCCATATCTATTGGCCGTTGCAACTGAACCGGGTTTACCCTCGAGCGCGTCATCTTCATCCTCAAAGTGAGGCTTCTCATCCTCTTCCTCCCCGTAATAACCATCCCCAAACATATTCTGCCAACACAAACGAGACAAGGGGATGAACGTAACGCCCATAGGCTACACACATACTGTAACAGGAATTGATATGTTTTATCATAATATTGTAACCACATCTTTTAATGTTTTCCAGAGAGTGAGTGCGCGAGTGTGACGCCGTGAGAGAGACCGCACCTGCATGAGCTGGTCATGTTTCTGAGGGTCGAAGTCTCCCTCCAGGTCCACCTGATCGAAGGCTAGCTTCTCGTTCCCCGTCAGCTCCTGGAGCTTCTTCAGTTTCTCCATGATCTCGTTGCGCTTCAGGTTCTTCAGTTGCTTTAGCTGCTCCTGTTTCTGCTCCTTCTCCTGAAAGGCCAAGGAGAAGCGTTGGGACCAACAGAGGGAGTATACGGAATTTAAGAAAGACAACATTTGAACAATTCCAGCTTTTTCCAAAACATATTTATGAAAAGAATAAACATGTTGAGGTGTTTAGAGCTGTCAGTTCAACTGACCCTTTGCTTCCTCTCCTTCACTTCGTCCCTTTTCTTTTTCCTCCGGTCATCCTTTGTGCGGACAGAGGTCGCGATGTTACGAGGAAACGTCTTGATCTGCGTGGCATCAGGCTCCTCAAAGCGGAAGTTATAGTTTCTCTCAAAGTTATCCTGGCGTTCCAAAAAAGACTCGCCCTCTTCCTCAGAGTCCTCCACTTCACTCTGAAGCAACTCATCGTGTGTAGGGATCCTAAAATACCCCACCAACAATCAGGTACGATTTACATTAGCTATGATTATTATATTTCAGGAAGTCACTTTTGCAAAGCGTCTTATTGTGCCATGATGAATAAAAACTCCAGCCCAGGCCGTATGAGGGACGTGCTCTACAGACCAGCCATTATTATTGAACAGATCAAGTATAAACACTTGCATGGTTAAACTCTGACCTGTCACTGTCTGCGTTGTCCAAGTAGCCCTTATTAAGAACAAAGTCCCGGAGGAAACGTTCCTTTTCATCCAGGTCTGGGTCATTCCAGTAGTCTCTCAGGTACTTCTGTCTCAACACAAATGGAGCACTCTCATCAGAAACGGTTCAGAATGATACCGGTTGCACGACGCACTTGGTATCCTCTCTTACCGTCACTGGCATGCATATTCCAATCATATCAAATCAAGTCACATCCAGTACAAGTCAAACGTTTGGACACTTTTTCATTAACGTGAATGGGAAGGTCTGTCCAAATCTTTGACTGTATATCTCCCTCTTGCTCTCTTTCTAACAGAAGCAAGTCCTAAAACACACTTACCATGTCCTGCACTTCTTCTGGGTCATCCAGTTCCACCTGGCCTTTAAGCCACTCAACGTAGTCCTCCTCCTCTTTATCCTACAGGAAAACAAAGAAAGTACAGGGCTTTGGCGTAAAGGTGACCACACGGCAATCAGCGTGGTTGTAGGTTTTGGCGTCCACTCTGACCTTCTCATTTGGTGTTTTATTCCTCCTTTTCAGCAGCTCTTCTCCTTCACTGCCTTCCTCGTCACTATCCTGGACAAACTCACGGAAACTGCAGAGAAAGGGGGGATGTTTGGTAACCCGGGACCAGTAAGACAATCTGCTTAGCCAAGTCTCTACAGCCCCAGACTCCTACAGAAAGGGTAGGACTGACCCTTACCTTTCCTTCAATTGATTTTGCTCCTGGATATAACTTGGAGAAGCAGCTCTCTGTAAAGGACAAAGTATCAATGCAGCTATACTTAAAAGGAGTAGCCAGACAGCAAAAACTTTATTTTTTCTGTTGAAGTATTGAGACTTAACTAAGTGCAAGACAATTCAGAATATATATATATATATATATATATATATATATATATATATATATATATATATATATATGTGAAATAACAAATATGTATTGCATCTAAATAGGAGTAGCGTTTGACACCAGGGGTTGAAATAAACAACACGTTGTACATCGTAAACAAAGATGTCACAAAAGTATGTTTTTACGTTATCAATCAGAAAATTTGCATTGCTCAGAGAGCCCATGACACAATCTGACAACCATACAAAAGCTGCTGCTCCCTCAAATGAGCCTTTTTCAAATTGTCAAGGATGCGATCTGGTTGCTCTTTGCAGCAATTCTCGTTTTAGCAGCATCTGGTCTTAATGGTCTCATATCACAAAATGTACCTCTCTCCTTATGGCAGCATCTTCATCATCTGTGTCCTCATCACTGTCATCATCATATTTACTAAACAGAAGAAGAACAAAGTCAAGATGTTACAATCAAAAGTAGCCCGTTCAGGAATTGATATAAATAAGAGGGGTCAAATAATCACTCACTAACCCTCCCCTTTCCAAGATGACTTTACGCTCGTAGTCCTTCAAATACATGGGCTTCTCTGCTTTCTTTGAAGTTGAGGGCTGGGAACTACAACTTGAGTCAACTGCTGATAGAATAAAAATGGAGAAGCACATACTTAAACAGTTTTTAGCAACATGAATTCACACAGAATAGAAAAACATCGAGCGAGTTTAGTTGGATAGCCACTCATTACCTTCTCCGGTGTAGAACTGTGCATCCTCCCTGTAGATCTTGGGGTCTTTCTTTTTGAGCAATGACAAGGTTCTGTAGAAGTCCCTGTCCATTTTGGGATCAAGTTCCTGTACATAATTAAAACAAGTAAATCATTCATTTTCACAAAAGAAACACTGCCATAACAACAACTGGGTAACAACAAATTTAGAAGGAAACGTGTTTGTAACGTTACCAATTCACTATCATCGTCGGAGCTGGAATCAGATCCGGAATAACTCTCCTCATCTTGATCCCCATACCGATCCTTCACTGCACAATGAAAATACACCAAATGCGCAGTAAAATAAGCCGTTTGGTTGAATTTAAAATGCACTCAAATGTAAGTTAGACGTTAAAGTTTGCCCGACCAGTTTGTTAACAACACCTGGTTAGCAAGCTAACTTGAGGACGGATTGACACACTTACGCCTTTGTAGTTCTTCTTTTTGCCTGTATTTATCATACTTCTCCGCAAATTTAGAATTAATTTTTAGTTCCGATTTGCCTGACATAGTTTAATAAGAGTAAACGATCTTTAAAGTAGAAAAGTTATTAAATCATGATGTTAGCAACCGTACAGCAGCATGTGAAAAGCTTGACCACGTGGCTTCCTGTGAGAGGAGTTCAAAGTTCAAGTCGACAGAATCATAATCACAAGTTTTACATTTTTGTGTACATCGACTTTTATTGTGTTCAAAGCATTACTTCTGTAACTAAAATAATATATAGTTAATACAATATTTTAATAAAAGCCTTTAATACAAATTATGTTTGTATTTCAAGTGAAATAAGTAAAGTATTAAAGTAATACATATAATGACCTATAGGAGGCGTTGCACAACAACTTTTGGGCAAACCCTTTAATCCAGACATTTTCTAGAAAATTATAATAATGAAACAAATACCTTTTTTCACACACACAAAAAAGTTGTAAGAAAAAAAGAATACAATAAAACTAATTACATTTTAAAAATTGTATTGATTCTAATTTTGGTAAACTGCATACATAACAGTGACCTTATTCGCACTGCAGCTCAGACATTCTACTAAATTGTACCTTCTGCGTCATTTATAATGATGATCCAAATGTCTTATCCCCTTATATGATACTATTCTAAATAGCTTAAGGGCTCTACTATACTATACAGAAGAAAAAACAAAGAAACATTACACACAGGATGGAGGACTCTTCCTCAAACACACATTGACCAACCACTACATTTTTCCAAGCACTACTGTCAAACTGGGACACCTTTGTTGGTTAAGTGGGACACTTAAAACACATTCGTTTGTCAGCTATTCAAGTGTAGGTCTAATAAATATGAATACCCTAAAATAATATATATAACAGCACTAAGAAGAAAGATCACTTTTTTTAAAGGAGAGGTGTAGGTACTGCAGATTCATTCCCTTCCCACCCCCCCCCCCCCCCCCCCCCCACCCCCACCCCCCTTGATAACTTTATGCTTTTCGACATAAGGTTGTTCAAAGGTGTGATAAGAATGCGTAATACTTTCAATTATCAGACAAATCTTCAACTTTCTTGAGACAACGTTTTTTTGCTGCCATAAATATTTAAATGCATTATTTTGGACCAATCTTCTGTTGTAAAGTTTTTCATATATTTTTTTCTTGGTAAAAGGCAAATAATAGTTGTAATGTTTATCGAATTCCACACTTATATGTTCAAAAACAACAGAAGCTGTAAGCCAGAATTCCTTTTATTCAAACGACTCAAGAGGTTTTTGCTGGACACCATAGTTGTTTGGAAACCCAGTTAGATAATGTCAATGACCAGCACACGTTTATCAACCACGGCACGTTTGTTACGTAGACAGATTAGACGAGGTACATGGGGCAAACAGCCGTGTTGTTCTAAACATAACGTGTGTTCTTACCTCTTCCTTCTGTTTCCAACAATTTTTTGATAGATGAAAGTGATTCCCACTAGGACAGTTGTCTGGCAGAAAGTCAATGCACACACATACATGGGTAAACAATTGAGTTTAGATGTCAGAGTTCATTCCTATTCCACAATACGCTGCTTTGATCTTGAGAAAACGTGGGTCCATAAAGCTGGTTGCATTTCTAAGATAAGACAACACAGCTCAAAACTGCCTTCCTCTCGTTTTTCCAGGTTAAACATTCATGTTTGCAATGCTTTATGAAATATACAAAATATTGTAATATTTTAAATTATGTTTCCAAATGGATGATGTAGCAAAGAGTTAACAATGACACCACACACCATTCTGCCAATACCCTAAAGTGACACCAGGTGCAGTAACAAGACAAACATTCTGTCAGCTAGACCTATCATACATAGATGTACAATTTACCCTTTAAGTGATGAATAGTAAATTATCTGCCTGTGACTTATTTGTTAATGATTAATAAAGTCAGGAATACATGGAAAAGCTTTCCTAAAAAAATGTGCCTCTCTAAAATGTTGTGCCAACCTAAACAAATGGCAGGACCACAGAAGCTATTTTCTCATATATTTAAAGTTGAAAGTCCAATTTTTAAAGCTACACAGTGTTTTCTAAAAGACCATATATACCTATATACAAAACATATCAGGTTTGTAGGTTTTTATCAGAAAAACTACAAATCCGTTTAGCGTTACTGACCACAGGTTTTTTATTTCTCAACCTATGCTATGAACTTTCACTGCAGCCCCTCCAAAAACCTTGAACTTGCTGAAAGACAGGTACTCTCAGCTCTACCAATGGATCACTGAGCGTTTTGAACCAAAAGTCCATGGGGGCCAAAGAGCAGATTTTCTCCCTGATAATTGATGTTCTGAACTAGTTGCATCCCTTTTGCATCGTTTCTATGTGCTTGCACCATCTAAACTGCCCCCCGGGAACGTGAGTTCTGGACATCTTTGGTAGAAATGAGCCAAACTATGCTTAGGTAACCCCTCAGTAACTTAAAACTCTAATGACAACCTGCTTTGTATTTAAAAAAAAAAAACGATATGCATATATATATATTAAATAATACATTGTATGCATTAAGAATAGAAAATGTATCTGTTCCTGTAAACATGAAATGAAAGATGAAAATAAAAAATATGTATCAGGGAAAATATTCTGCCAAATCTACCCGTCTCATTTTGAGAATATCATTGTACAACTTTTCTCATTCATCTTGCCAAAGAGGATAACAATGATGGGAAAATGTTAAATAAACATGATTTTCTGAGCGGGGTTAATGCTCTGAATTGTTTCTCCATCTACCTTATGTGCACAAAAAGGGTTCAATAACCCATCAGAGCGTGCTTTATTCATAAGGCCTATGTCTGGGTTATGCTAGTTTGTTCAAAAACAAACAAGCAAATGTGTGCGACTTTCTGTGACACTTTCCTGTCACATTGTTCCGTTACATTGACACATCAAAATACGACACTTATGAAGAGAATGAATCAGAAATGTTATGATTTGTGATTTGAGTTGGCAAAATTTCACATTGATCTTGGAGCACAGACACGTCTGCAAACCAATGAAAACAGTTTGTTCTGCTTGATCCAAAGGTCTTCATCTTACTTTATATATTCATCCAACTATATTGCTCAATTTAGAAGCGAATAACAGTGCCAAAATGACCCCTTAAAAATGTATGCATTGCACGAAAATTCCAACTTACACGAACAGAAATATCTTAGAGAAGGAAACTGTCAGTATGGGGAAAAATCTAAACAAAAGCTTTGGAGTAGGCCGTACCACATGGACTTAGCGGTGTAGCGGTGCTGTTGAAAAGAAAGTGATGGAAACCAAAATGAGTTAAAGATAAGCAGAGATATTATACCCTGTAATTTGAAAACTTGATGTGTACTACATTAGTGGAACATTGAGATCCAACTGTCATTGAACGTTGCTTCTTCCAAAACATAATCATGACACATTTAGAGGTTCAGATGCCTATACCACGAAGCAGGATTAGGTAGCGATGTCACTTCAGGTTTAACCCTGGGTTAGGCTATCTGTACCACGACGTTGATTCACTTCTCACGGGGGTAAATAGCCATGATATGCTGAACTCCTAACCTGCTCCGGAGCAGGTTAAGTTCGAGATAACATATGAACTCGGATAGAAGCACTGCCTGCTGACCAATCAATTGTCCTTGAAGATCCCGTGGGGCTCGGTGCGCGAGTAATGAGAGGGTTTCGGAAGGCAAGAGTTTAAAGAGACCGACAAAACCCTATGGCCTTCCCTGACGAATGTCTTTATGAAATGAATTATTAGCGGAGGGATGGCTTGTGGTTTTGTCAGCTCCTTGAGCGATGTTTGTTGCCAGTGCAACACGTCGGAGTCGTGTGCTTGCAGTCCCGCACACTGTAGCATATGCATTGGCTTGCGTTTTGTTTTTTTACATTTTTAAAAATTAGTTCCCAACCCTGTTTAACACAACTGGGGTTGCAGCTGAATTCAAAATGCTATACAAGTCTTACACGCCATCTCAATATCTAAGCGGCACATTCACGAAATACACAATTTTAGTTATAGTCAGATTTAGCCTACTTGTACTTAATGATGGGGCAATGATATTATCGATGGGCTTGTTAATTTACGCAATATTTCCTTCCTGCATTTTGTAGCAGCACCTGTGTTGATTTTAGGCTGGATTATATTTTTAAATTCTTCATGTTTGTTGACTACAGTTTGCATATCTTGTGTAAAACGTGCGACTCTGCTTGACTTGTCTATGTTTTCGATTGGTCATACGGTGCAAACACCGCCCCTATCATGTGAACGCGCTCATTGTTAGATCGGTTCAGCTGGGTAAACCTGGGTTGACTTATCGAGTTGATAACCAGCAGTTATGCATGATAGCGGTTGTTATGGTTAGTGAAGCCAGATAACGAAAAGAGATTCTGGGTATGTTGAACTTGCGTCGTGGTA
Source organism: Aplochiton taeniatus (assembly GCA_017639675.1). NCBI lineage: Eukaryota > Metazoa > Chordata > Actinopteri > Galaxiiformes > Galaxiidae > Aplochiton > Aplochiton taeniatus. The sequence goes on along the minus strand of CM030183.1, from coordinate 6,490,821 downwards.
CAGGCCTAGTAGGAACAGAACAGAATGCCAACTGTATTCATTTTCAAAATAAATAGAAGCATTTATTTATGTACAACACATTTGAAAATACACATTCTACACAATAATATTATGACCCAAAAAAAGAAAAAAAAACATTTATTTACATGTATGAACATAATATTTACATTATCAATTTCTGCAAAGTTAGTTCAATTACAGAAGCTCCAACATGTTGTTTTATACTGGCCTTTGTGAATCAACCTATTCAGTCAACACAAAAACACTACAACAGAGACAAGAACACACAACAGTAATGTCTTTGTTAGGCCTTCTCTCACTCACCCATCTATATAATGTCTGTACCACTGTCTCTTCTTCACAGAAAATTGGATTGAAAACAGCTTAACACGTTGCTTTAATGCGCTCATTCCTGGAAAACTGCATTTGCATGTTAAGATTTTTAAAAGGCACAGGTGAGTTGTAACATGTGCTCAGACATGTTCCACAGGCCATATATTTCTCTTTAGGATGGAATGTTGGTAAGACAAGGCAGGGGGGGGGGGGGGGGGGGGGGTGGGGGGGGGGCTTTGGCCCCACAGGGAGCACATAAACATATACTGCATAGCAAAACGAGACGGACATGGAAGGCGTGACTGGTCAGTGGACTTCATTGGCCTATCTTCACAACTTCTGTCACAGAAGAATGCTCTGGGTAATACTGTGCTGATGTTTGGGGCTTAGGAAAGGGCAACTTGGGGTACAAAAAAACCCGAAAACAAGACAGTTTGGGACCTGAGAGAGAGAATAACATGCCTAGGTCTGAGCTGAACAACAGTCTCAGTGTTGTCAGTATGTTAATTATTACAAGGTCACTTTGAATTATACTCCTATTACAGAAAACAGTTGGTATTACAAGCTTATATTTTGTTCCTGTTTATTGATGGCATTTAAGGTCACCCTTGTTAAATTATAAATTTAGAACTTTAACTAGCCTGTATTTAGCGGTCAATTATTTAATTTACCCCAAATTGAAAATCTAAAACAAGGACCTCTAGTGTGCCCTTAAGGTCAAGATTCCAGATTTAAATAACAAACGGCCTGAAATTATTCTAGAAATAGTTCAAGGCCTTTTTCTGGACAGTTTGTCTGTCTTTTTTTTTATTATCATAAACCAAATAAACAACTCCCATTTTCCAAAACTCTGTTTCAAGGGTGAGCGCAAACAATTCAGTTTCTTAAGAGTTCAAATTGGTTGTAAAACTGAATTAAAACGACTACTATGATATGGATTTTTTTTTTGTTGCATGATGTGGCTCAATTTAAGGAGAGTCCTTTTACATTAAACAAAGTTCATAGAAAGAGTTTTTGAGAAAAACAATGTTGAAGTTATTTTGGGAGGATGAATCCCAGGTCCGTCAATTTGGTATATTGACCAGCTACAGTCATGAACGGAAGACAACAAAAACATATTTTCTTTTCTGTTCTAGAGTGTGTATTGTTCTTTGATGATATAGTGGTTTAAACCTGTATGGTATTTCTTCTGGCCTTTTCCATGGCTTTGAAGTTGCAAGGTAAAAAAAAGGACTTCCAGGTAGCTTATATCTCATGGCTACTCCACTTCCTTTCTCCCCCTCGGGGTTAGTTGTGTGAAAAGCCGGGATTATCTGCTTCTTCATCCATACTTACAATTTGTTTCTGAAATGTCACATAAAGAAAATTGGCTTTTGTTGTTTGTTTATGCTTTAAAACCATATATTTCTGTTCTTTTCATTTTACTGTATGTGGTGGGAGTGTAACTCGGACTCACTGGTGGGTAGGAGTAGCCGTCTGGGCTGTGGCTCCTGCAAATGTGCACCTGGTCCTCCGTGGTCTTCTGGTAGACTGGGTTGTCAAAGTGAATGGTGTTGGTGTTCTTCAGCCTGTAGTGTCTCCACAGCAGCATGGAACCAAAGGCCAAGATGCACACGATCACTGAGAAAGAGAGAGTTAAAGAGAGCCATCCCAAGTCAGAAGCTCACTTTGCAGATGAGTTGCTTGTAATTTATATTGATCCTTACTGTACTGTACTGTTCCTAAATTATAGCTTGTGTTGTTTCAACAACTTACCAATAGGTAAGACAATATACAAGGCCGTTGGGACTGTGGGGCCAGTCTTGGGTAAAGCTGCAAATTCCTGTTGGACATCTAAGCGGAAAAAATATATATTATTATTATAAAATTATTTAATCAATGATACACATATATATATATATATATATATATATATATATAACATACATATATATACATTGAAAACTATTTAATACCTTACATACTGAGTAAAGACGATTCAGTGTGTTCTTAATCTTTAATCTTTACTTTAATCTTCTAAAGTCTTTACTTACTGGCAGAGGTGAATGGGGCTTCGGTGCTAGTAGTCTGTTTTGTTTGGGTGGTCTGCGGAGCCACAGGCCTCTCTGGCTGAGGGGTGGTGGTCATCACTGGGGGCCTGGTGCGTGGTACTGGTTTGACGGTGGTGCTGGGGACGACGATGGCGGGGGCTCTGGTGGTGCGGACGACCTGGGGCCTGTCAGTTGTCCTGGCAGGTACCGCTGGTGGTGGAGTTGGTGGCAAAGTTGGAGGTGGAGTTGGAGCGTTGGTGGCAGGTATTTCGGGTTGGACGGGGGCTGCGGGTGTTGGCGTACCTGTGCAGGGGATGGTGCAAGTCAGAGCGCAAGAATGAGAGGAATAGCTTTGTATGCTTTGTGCTTTAATAAGACAAAGAAGAGGTATTCTGTGTGATAAAACGTGCAATAAAGTACCTGGCACGCATCTCCTCATGTCCCTGGAAAGCATCATGTTATCGGGGCAGGCACATGTGTATTTAGGGGGATGTCTGCCCACTTGGGGAGCTGCCAGACACAGGAACTCGCAGCCACCATTGGCCACCTTGCACCAGTCTCTGCCTGCACGGAAACGTGTAGAAAAAAAGGAATTATACATTTTGGGCCGTAAATTCATTTGCGTTCAATTTGTTTTCACAAACAATCATGCTATTATTTTGAGAGATAGATAATTCCATAGAGAGGTGGTGCAACTGAGTTAAACTGAAAACGGTGGCACCTGTCTTAAAACACAGTGTGTCAGACACTCCACCCACCTTTTTCTTTTCGACCATTCAAAATGACGCGTCATAAAAACGTTCATGTAGACAAACTGCTTACCCGTGGGCTGTTTGAGGTTGTGATACAGAACAATATCCTCTGGAGAAGACAGGTGTTCCACCACGGTCCGGATGTCTCTGCCTGTCACCCGGTTGGCACTCAGGATAGCATTGTTGCTCACATCCGTCCAGAACACGGTCTCCTGAGAAGACAACAGAATGGTGTTTTTTCACACCGTCACACATCTCCAGAGATAACCCTGCGTCTAATCATCCCAACATACACACGAACACCGATTAGCATGGCACGTGTTGACTTTCCATAAGATTAGTGAGGATTTTATGGTACTGTATTTGGCCGGTTAATGTATAGCAGAGTGATTAGATAATGTCGGCCATACCTCAAATACAGCCAGTCCGAGGGGATGGGCCAGATGAAGTTCATCGATGATGAGGGTCCGCCGGTTTCCTCCCTGCACATCGATACTGGAGAGGGTATGCAGCTTGGAGTCCACCCAGTATAACCGCTGGTTCAACAGGTCTGGCAGGGGGGGACAAAGGAAAGTAACTTGTTACACCAGAGTGACCAAAGTAGGCAAACACACACACACACACACACGTCTTTTTTGCAACCCCCCACACCCATGCCCACATGCGAAAGCACACGTGTTAACACACCACACACATGCATACTGAATGTCATGCTCAACACACACAGGTCCATGATCCCAGATGGTGCACAGTTAGTACTCACCGAGTGTAATTCCATTAGGCCACACAATGTTGTCAGTGACCAGCGCAGAGCGGTCTCCTCCGTTCAGTCCGCTCTTCTCAATCTTGGCTGGAGTTCCCCAGTCGGACCAGTACATGAAGCTACACAGGCAGAAAAGCACAGGATGAACATGGTATTCACCAAAAATAAGCCCCCCACAAAAAAATGAACACAACCCTGAAACATCCAGAATAAAATGTTTTGAGACGTGGAGACAGAAAAGTAAACACCAAATGGAACGACGTAAAATGAAATATTGTGAGCTTATTTCTTCGTCGTCATTTATATATTTTTGCAGCCAGTGATCAACTTACTTGTTGTGGGGGTCCACAACTATGGCACGTGGCTTGCCCAAGTCGTCCCGTAAGAGAGTCTTACGCTTGCTCCCATTGGCAGTTGCCACGGAGATTGTGCTGCGGATGCTGTCCGTCCAGTAAAGGTTGCCATGGACCCAGTCAAAGGCGAGTCCCTCAGGGGCGTCGATGTCCGTGTCAATCACCACGTTGTGCTGGGACGTGTCTGCAGCTGTGTCTATGGGGGAACTGAGTGATACAAAAAAAAGAAAGGATGAGGAAAAAGAGATGGCAAGACAGAAAATTAGAAGAAAAGAAAATGACACGAGATTTTGGTGTCAAACTTTATTATTACTATACTACTTATGAATGTCTCCGATATAATATTTACATGGATGTATTTTAAGTGTAATTGTAATTACCTGTAGATCTTCTTCTGGGAAATGTCCGACCAGTAGATCTCCTGGTTTACCATATTCATGTCCAGAGCCACAGCGTTCTTCAGTCGAGGGATCACACGGGCATACTCCCTCTTGTCCAGCGTCATCTTCCTCACCTCATGTCGGTTTGTGAAGAACAGAAACGCTACTGTACCTTCTGGTTAAGACGAAAAACAAAAGCTGTTCACTTGCTGCACATTTTTACAAGGGGACCATCAAATAAATGTTTTTAATAATGACAATAATAATAATAAACGATCAGTTTTTTTCAACTAATTACCAATGGCCTTGCAAGCTCTGGTTGTCAGGTCCATCCGGTAGCCCTCCTCACATTCGCACTTGTAACTACCTTGCTGGTTGACACAGATTTGACTGCAGGTGTCTGGGTTGGCGCACTCATCGATATCTGTGTGGGAGAGCACAGGGGAAAGGAGGTCAGAAATATTTCTCGGTGCCAGGTAGAGTGTAGACAGAACAAGGATATGTTGCTGGGATATGGTGAAGAGGTCAGGGTGTTGTAACAGGGACAAAGCTGAGTCATGATGGCACCACAGGACGATAGTGATCAACAGTGAAAACAGGCCTTTCTCCTCCTCACCCCACTGACATAGGGACTTGAGCCAGGGCAAACAGACCAAGGGACACTCTCTTCTTAGTGTCTGAAGTTTACATTGGCAAGGGCTACATTATGACGTGCTGCCCATAGGACATATGCCCACTCCAATAGATAGATTGAAGTATTCAAAGCCCACCCAACAGCTTTTCACGTTGATTTTTTAAATAGCAAGAGACCAAATGCTATTTTTCCACATTGATCTTAAAATCTATGCAATACAATTATACTATATTTACCTTCACAGTGTTTTTTGTTCACCAGGGAGTAGCCAGCAGGACAGAGGCACTCATAACCGATCTTCAGGTCATTGCAGATGTGGGAGCACCCACCATTGTTGTAAATACATTCATTGGAATCTGCAGTTGGGATGAAGGAGAGTAAGAAACACACATTTAGGACACTCTATACAGGCCTTTCTCTGTAGGAACCATAGCCAATACATTTTCTTGAACTCGAACTTAACACTCATTAAAACTGGTAACAGTAGCAGTTAACTGAGTGAGCAACCACCAAAACAGGCTACACTGGACCAAATGGCTGCCAACACCTACCACACTCTCGGAGAGGCTCGTCGGACCAGTCCCTGCAGTCGCGCTGCTTGTCACACACCCTCTCCATACTTATACACTCTCCGCTGCGGCACTTAAACCTGGATGGCGCCTCACACCTGGACGCTGTGTGTTAATAAAAAGGTTTGTGAGGAAAAACGCAAAGGCAGCACAGAAAAACCGGCAGCAACTCGATTTGACTGAAAGCATCAGGTGATTTGTCCCATGTATCACACATGCATGCGAGGGGTTGTACCATTGACACAGCCCATCTCATCGCTCAGGTCCCTGCAGTCATAATGTTGGTTACACTGGCGGCTGCCGTGGATGCACGTGCCATCGCCGCACTGGAACTCATCAGGACGACATGTTGGCCGAGCTGAAAGGACAATTTAGTCAGGTGTGAGTCCAAGTTCTGCAGTTGCCATTGAAAAGCTATTTTAGCACTACTAAGATTGCTTTAAAATGGACAAATACGAAATGAATGGAAAACGTATAAAACATTAGAATGCACAACCACAAAACTATTAGCACGTTTATTACCGTTCAAAAGTGAACGTTCATTTAGTAACCATGTGCCATGGAGTGTGTTCACACAAAGACTCACCACAGCCAACCTCGTCCGAGCGGTCCACGCAGTCGAACCCTCCGTCGCACTTCCAGCTGCTGTGGATGCACTCTCCGCTGCGGCAGCGGAACTCCAGGTGGGTGCAGGCATGTGTGGGAGGGGGCGGGGCCTTCACCTCGCAGTTCTGGGGCCACTCGTCGGAGCCGTCGGAGCAGTCCGCGTCTCCGTCGCAAATCCAAAGACGCGGGACGCACACCGAGTTGTTGCAGCGGAAGGAGGAGGTGGTGCAGGTGACGGCCGGGCAGGACACCTCGTCGCTGCCGTCGTTGCAGTCCGTCTCCTCGTCGCAGACGAAGGACGCCGACACGCACTGGCCGCTGCGGCACCGGAACTCGTTGTTCGCACAAACCTTGGGCGCTGTGAGAACGGGGGGAGTAGAGAGAGGTTAGGCCAGGGTGGGTCCACTCGCCGCGGATTGAGAGTTCCACGGGACGGAGGAGGGGCGACCTTCCGCAGACACAGAATGAACGCGGTGAGCGCAGAGAGGTGTGGGAAGAGGCGGAGAGGCCTTGAGGAGGGGAGAGCGACAGGACGACTCACCACAGCTCTCCTCATCAGCTCCATTCTCACAGTCCGCTTTGCCGTCGCAGCGCCAGGTCTCGGGCACGCACTGGTTCAGACGGCCGCCGCAGCTGAACTCTACGGGCCTGCACGTCCTGTCCACTGCAGAACAAAACCCAACGAACAGAGAGGGCATTACTTACAGTACACATACAGCGTTGAACTATTCCCTTCACCCTGCCCCCTTCACCAACGTCCGCAGCTGTCCTCTGTCGCCACTGGTGACAGAAGGACAGAAGGCCGTTGTTTGACGTCGGTACTCACAGCAGGTACCGGGCAGCTCATCGGTTCCATCTCCACAATCGTCGGCGTTGTCACAGACCCATCTGGCGGTGATGCACTTCCCGTTGCCGCACTGGAACTGATTGACCCCACATGTTGTCTGTGCATCTATACGAAGAACAATATAAAAAATACATACAGATAGTTTAGTTTAGGAAGTGAGCTCGTACTATCTTCCAACTGCCAACTGTGAGGAAGTTAATGAAACACATTTATGACACCGGATATTTGTAAAATCATTGGGGATAATAAAGTTCATAGAAATACAACAGCCATCGAGAGTAATAAAGCAAAGACTACAAATCTGGACCTTGCTCTAGGATATACAGTTTTACAACTGTCAACAACTACAGTGTGAGAAAAGGCTCTGTTTTTTCTGTAACCTTCAGACATTTATATAAGGCATAAACAATAGGACAGGACTTGAAATAAATAACTTAGATGCTTTCGCAATAAGCATCTGGTCGGTCTTATTTCCGCTTGAATTCGTAAATGTTATAGTGGGCGGGGGAGGGGCTGTTCAGTGGGCCACGGGTGCGATTCTACGAAGAAACAGGGGGATGGGAGGGAGAGACGCTTTCCGATCCACTCTCCCTCTGCCTCTGCGTTACATGTGCAGACATCCGCGCGCACACATCAACACACACATGGGGTGACCCACAGAAATATAAATACATATCTAACCGATTAAACAAGGATATTTAGAGAGAGAGAGGTTAGCGTGCAAACTGGATTGGTAGAACCCAAGGCTGAACATTAGTTTAACTGTTATAGGGTCAGCAGGATCGGGTGGGGGGTGGGGTGGGGGGGGGGGGGGGTAATGGAATTGACAGCTTACAATTACAGTGAAAGATATCTCATATGGCATGTTACGTTCTCTCATCAGCTAACATATTTCCTTCCTCTCAGCTCCGACTTGAGCACACTTACTGAACAAAGGCATTCTACACCTCCATGAGTCCCCCCCCCCCCTCCCCCCTCCAACCCCTCTCTAATGGACTGTATTCACTGAACAGGAACATACAATACTGTAATAGCCCTTTGCCAGATACAGCACTTACACAGGACTGCTTGGGACCCCTTGAGGGTTCCTTGTCAAGGACCCCAGGGCCACAGAACCACCGAGGGGACACCTGTTTATGACAGGGGTCAGGAGGAGGAGCTCCAGAATCACACCATGGATAGTTGATTTGGGCCATTTCCTATTATAATGTTAGCCTACTATTCAAATGTAGGTCTGTTTATTGACAGGACCAGCAGCTAATATGCTACTTCTGGGTCCTGCTTTTCTGTGTAGACTCTTGGACCCCTAGCAGATTATCACTATACTGACAGGGCCCCTCTTTCCATGAATCAGTAGGTTGCTGGTTGCCTTATCTCTGGGGTTTTGCTCTTGACTCAACAAAACTGACCAGACCCCAAAACAAGAGTAACTCGGGCGAAATTTGATCAAATGTAAATCTCACAACAAAAAAACGTTCTCTACGATTTCAACACCGAAAAATCTATTCACATTCAATCTATTCAGAACATCGTGGTCGGGCCAAAAGCAAATCCAGTGGCACAGATAACAATTGTTCAGTGGGCCTAAAGTTCAGTCTATCAAATATGTTTACTGATTAACTTTGGGGTGGTGCTCGGAAAAAAGAAACATGACGTGTTTGTCTTCTGATTCTCAAAAGTTCGGTGTTTAATCGATCTACCTGGATGACCACAGAGAGGAAACAGAAGTTACGCCCATTGATAAGTTGTTCAGCCCTTAAGGTTCAGCCTCCCTCCATTCAAAATTGCTCTGTGGCTAGAAAGCAACACCTAGATCAAACACAGTCCCCAACATGTTTATCTACAAAAAGATTAGCAAAGGTGTGGCGCTTTCTCTTTTTTTTTACACAGGTTGAGTGGTACTTTTAACATGACCTTTCATAGGTGTGTATTTATCAGTTTGACTCCTCTGCAACAACTTTTGCTTTCAGACTGCATAAAAAATAAAGAAATGAATTTAAACTCAAATAATAAAATAACATTGGGTAACCTATATCCACACAATAAACAAAGTGTGTGTGAGCAGCAGAGAATGTTTCAAGACTGGGCTGCTGTTTCCCTCTAAACAAAACACAAAGCTCCGTTGTAATGATGAGCCAGTCCCAACACGCTCCAAGCACTTTGTACAACGTATTTACATTCTGGACTCGGCAGTGGAAATGACTGCATAGCTATGAAGACAGCTGTATTGGAAATAGTGGAATGTGGCCTCAAGACAAAAGTTAAACGTGAAATTTTCGTTTTTCTCCACTGGGGTACACCCACAAATTAAGATGACATCTGGGTCATCAAAAATGGTTCGTAATGACCAGCAGCGTCTCACTCTCAAGGGTAAGATTTCAGGAAGAAACGTACACCATGCAAAGTGTGACCAAAGATTGTGTAACAGCAAAATTAGGCCATTGGTATTCCAAAACATTCGAAGACACCATAACATTTCACAATTACAATAGATCATATTGCTCTCCTTAACATAATCATTAGCAATAATACCAAAATACCGGTTTACATCGTGTTCAACTGGTTACAACTTCCCGGCCATCTTATTGGATACAGAGGTTGAGAAGCAGCGAATCGGACGCAAAAGGCGTTTTCCATTCATTCAAATGCCGGTAAAAAAAAAAAAGGTGAATGAAAGCTCGTCCTTACCTGAACTCTACACAGAACCCCGAGATTTGAAAAAAAGTGTTTAATAATAACCAATTTGAAATTGAGAAAAATGTTGGTTTACCCATAATAACGTGGTTCTTTCATGTTTTTTCTTTTGTTTCGTTTTTTTCATAATAGAAAAAAAAAAAAAGATTTGACCTACATTCTGTTAATACATTACCCCATCCCCCTCACCTTGCATCCAGTATTGTTATAAGGGTGGAAAATGTAGACACACAGCCTAAATTGAAATGAATATGTAATATGAAAGTATGTAAATGTAGCCTATTAAGCTAAGACAGCTTCAGCTGTTGTCAAGCATTGATGAAATAGTACACAATCGAGGGTATAACATTTACATACCAAACCAATAAGCCTGCAGCAAAAAATATTAAATAAAAATGTAAACAGTCAAGAAAAATTAAATTGCTTACTTGTGTGGAAGAAGTAGATTGTAAACAGTAATGACACACAAAACAGCCGTCCCATCGTTTGCAGCCTAATTGATGACAGCATCTATGTTGTAGTATCCTAACCTATTATTATTATTTCACTTCAAAAACCAATTGCAAATCAAGTGGTTACAAAATATTGTTTAATGTAAGGCAGTGTTTCCAATGCACTAAATTCCTGTACTAGTGATCTGGAATCCGATGCTCCTGCGCTGGAAGATGAAAGTTAGGATTCTCTCTGCTCTGTAATGTTTGGCAACAACATGAGACAGACCATTTTCAATGTGGTCCAGGAGTGGGCGGGAACAGGAGGGCCCGTAAAAAGGCGGGGTCTGTAGTGGTGTGATTTAACTGATGCACAGCTTCACAATCGACAGGCGGAGCTTCTGTCTACTATATATTTAACCCTTGCAGTGGCTGTGTTTGTTTATGTCTTTAAGAAAGTAGAGACACCCTCCCCTGCCATACCTCACACTAAAGACCCCCCCCCCCCCACACACACACACACACACTCACAAATGTATATATGTATTGTTTGAGGTGCTGAGAAAGGTGTTTGGGAAAAAAATTTAATAATGACAAGCCCAGTAATATTAGTGTCTTGTAATGTGCAACTCATGGTGTCTTGATATTTTTGTTTACATTCATTGTGGAAATCACTTCCTCAGAGAAAACGTCATATTATTAAGTTGAAGTGTTCAGCATTGCAACATTCTTCAGATCTGATGATCTCTAATATATTCTCATCATTAACATAGCTAAAATATTGATTTGCTTGCGTAAATGTAAACAAGCACTTTTAAACAAACAGTACTAATGCAATTTACCTTATCACAAAGTATTTAACCAATCACTCATATTAATTTCATTTATGAGCGCCACATGGTTGTAAGTTCAAAGTCTTAGCAACTTCCACAGATCCATAAATTAGTTTACAATAACATACTCATCATGGAAAACACAAAGATTAAGAGGCAGAGATAAAACTGAACAACAAGGAAAAACAGATGTAGAAACAGCAACCTTGACCTTGCCCCTACTAGCGTGAGAAGAACACGTGGCCTTTTTATGATGGGGCCAGAAAGAGAGAGGTCTTGAAACCATATACTACATAATCATGATATTTTATAATGCAGATGATTTATTCAGTTGACCCCAGTTAACCAATCAGACCAATTTGAAACACCATGGGGCATTTGGGCTGGGCCCTCCATAGGTTGAATCGCAACTACACCTACCACCAACACCTAAAAAGAGGAGAAGTGAAGAGGAAATTCACTTTAATTCATAAATCTAAAATTCATCTTTTGAAAAAAGGTCAACCTTGTCTCATCAGATGATTACTGACATAAATTAAAATAACAGCATTTTGAAAAAAATGCCCCAAAATCTTAAATATGTTATAAAATAAAACTTTTGATGTAAAACCTTTGTATTGTCAAGATATAAAGTAAGAAATTGTTTGCTAAACTTGTTATTTGTGAAAGCATTTAAATATAGTGGCATAGGTTTCTTCTTCTGTAGGCATGGTTTGTATTTGCCAGCCATGTAATTTTCCCACAACCGCTTATCATAAATCTGACGTTCGTCACTGAGCACAAATAAACAGCGGCGTTTCACAGAAACACGAGGCATATACAAGACAAAAATCACAGCCAAACAAATATTTCCCTATGCCCCTCACGGTCAGCCTGACCACGTGATAACCAACAACGGTAAAAACAAGCAGTAGGTCTTCTCCAGTTCTCAACAGTCTGGGTCTGTGTTAGTATGACCCTGAGTGAATGTCTCTGTAAACCAGTAACTGATCAGAGACCCAGTATACACCCCCTTATAGTACTGTGACAGAAAATGCTCAGGGAATCAGATTTGTTTGGGAACAAATAAGAAAGGAGGGTGACCAAGGTTTTCGATTCTGTGTCAACAACAAAAACCTGAAGAGCAACATTGTCTTCTTTAGGAGTGGGCGAAATAGAGCTACAAAACATATTGCCACACAAAATTTGTTCACATTCTGCTAACTGGTTCATACTGGGCTTTATTTGTAAAGGCTTGGTCAACTTAGAACCTACAAAACAACATTTAACACCACTTGGAAGCTAAACTAACCTGATCTGAATAAGACTTGCATTATTATTAAATTACAGTGATTATTATTAGCATCAACACTTTTTAACAATTACTATTATGAAAAAAAAATAATAACTCAGCTTCTTCTACTTCAGGAAAATACAATAAAAGTTGATTACAGTTAACTTGACCCCCACAGGTAAAACAATAAAGTGCCTTAATGTAATTTGACCGTCACTCTCATTTTTGAACCATGTACTGAAAGTGGTTTCACTTTGTGACCCGCTCATGAGAAGCCCTCAAAGGATCAAAGCTTATAGTGTATATATACATAACAGCGTCTATACAGAATACTAGGGATTTGGTTTCAAACCATTGTCTCGGTGTGAGTGGGCACAACGCCCCTGGTCCCGTGTCATGGAGTACTGATTGATCACAGTGTCCTTTTTATATGAAGCAACTTATAACTCTCACACACACACACACACACACACGCACCACCCCCACCAGCCCTTCCACCTAGCAGCATCTCATTCTGATCATCCGTAAACATCCATTACAAAAAAAACAATAAAAAAAATGGTTGTTCAACCATACTTCGCTCTCTTTTTTCCACTGGAGAAAGCAAAAAAAAAACACGATAGACTTGCTAGGAAACAGAAAAGGATCTCTTTCAGATTGCAGCAGCGGTGACTTGGTGAGGTCAATTCAGGTTTTCCCTGCTGAGAGCATTAACTCCTGCTTTGGGCTACACCCTCAATCGAGGCTTATAAATGTAATGCTTGCAAACAAAGACTAGAATTATCTCGCAGCAAATACACTACAGCGCAGAGTGAATTTGAGGCCAACCTAAACCAAGATTCCTGGCTCAACACCTAATCCGATATTTCCCATAGGCAGGCCTTCACTGTTAAGACATGAGAGAGATCTGGGTGCCTGCCAGGCCATTGGGAGGGCCTGGATGAGGCTAACCGAATCATATCCTCAGTACTGGGTTCACTTAAACAAACTGCATTGTCCCTAATATCAAAACGCACAGAATAATAAAAGGGAGTGTATTGTAGCCAATCATTCATCTACTGTAATTGTTTTACAGTATCCTGTTTGGCCCTATCGCAGCGGCCTTGTAAACAGGTTAGGTGAGCGTAAGTTTAAGTGATAGTGTAAGTGATAATGTCAGGGTAATAGAATGCGATGGCATGTGACTGTACATGCTACACCTGCATGCGTGAAATAGTAATTGGACCAAGGCCATTTCTATGTTTCACCTAGCCAACAAGCTGTATACCTCATCAGCAAAATATTATTGTGAAACTCCCTATTATAAAGCAAGCAGAAGCAAAAGCAGTTTAGATTCACCCATGCCTAGAAGGTACAGTACTTTTTGCCTAAACTGTGCCAATTCCCCCAAAACTCAATTGGAAGTCAAGTTGAAAATGTAACAGCACAGCAGATTCAAGTTCAAGTTTGTTACCAGTACATTGGAATTCTTCTCAGATTCATGAGATATACATACTGTTTGTACAGACGTCATGGCATGTGCCCCTTTGCTGGTTGCAAAGCAGTGTGAGGTTATAGAGCATGCAGGGGCGCCAGGGTCTACGGCTGACCTCAGAAGCAGCAGCCTCATTGTAGAGCCGAGATCAAAGGCACAACGGCTTACTGAGGATCTTCACGACTGCCCAGTGAATTCAGCCACAGGGGAAGACCAAAGTTAAATAAAAATATATTACACCTTCCATTCCATTCTAGTAACAGTTGACATACTTGAAGAGGCTAATTAAAAACCCCATATAGTCATTCTATTCATCATTAGCATCGATTTTCCCAAGACATCAAGCCTTGTAATAGTGAGAGGGCCCCCTAGTGCCCATTAAATATAAATGCAAGTCATCAATGCAAATCAGAATTGTTTAAGCCTCAAGGCATAAAAGAAACAGGTCAAGCAGAAGATGTGAATTATGAGAAGCCTTTATTGTAGTTTTTGGATTTCCAGTGACACTGACACGAGACAGAGTCCCACCCCCCCCTCCCCCTCCTCCCACTCCCCACCCAGGAGAGGGAAGGGCCACAAGGCGGGACGTACCGCGATCTCGCTCCTAGTCTTAAATTAAACATAGAGATAGCAGATGGATACATCCAGGTGCACTTAACACAGACACTCACGACATGCATTCAAGGGGACTCCGGGAATGGCAGTGACTGGTGTTCACACAAAGCTTGTCTCAGAAGAAAAAAAGAAAAACAAGAAAAAAAACAAGAAAAGAAAAGAGGTGACAGAAATAATATCACTTTTAAAAAGACTACCCTCCATGTGGTCCACGATCAGTCTGTAACCCATCCCAATTTCAATCTTTGTCACTTATTGGAGAAAAACAAAAGGCAATATGACACACAGTCCTACAATAGATATATCGGGAGAGACTGCTTAAATATGGAAGTAAAACTATTTCATGTTCAGTTTGTTTTTTTTTACTGTTTTTTTTGTGTTTTTTTTCCAAACAGTTTTACTTAATCAATAAATCGGGAATACATGTCTCACTAAAGATCAGCTCATCTAGGTAAAACTAGGCCACGCTCCACTGGCTCACTCCCCTACACCGGTGCTGTATCTACGTAAAATCTATAAGGTTCAGTTGAGGGTCTCAGAGGGCTGTTGCTTCCAAAGCCAGAGCTTCAGCTTAGTCCTCTTCGCTGCCACTGGGGGAACGCTCCTGTTGGGAGGAAAGCAGACAAACGGCACTGTCAGTTCCATCAACACCAGAACAACAGAGAAAACTAGCCAGCCATTTGTCGAAACTAGCCAGCCGGTCTCGAAAGTTATGCTTCATTTGGTCTGGTTTAGATTAAAGATGGGCCCGACCGCTTCTTATAACAAACCAAACAAAAATGAGAACAATAAGACTGGATTAACGCATATCCCGTTTGCAGAATCCGCCCTTTACCGAACACAAGTCAGGTTTGTTTGCCCTGACTTCTCGGCTTGATTTCTGTTTAACAGACTAGTTCCACACGCCCTTCCGAACAAACACCG
This sequence comes from Aplochiton taeniatus, assembly GCA_017639675.1. Taxonomy (NCBI): domain Eukaryota; kingdom Metazoa; phylum Chordata; class Actinopteri; order Galaxiiformes; family Galaxiidae; genus Aplochiton; species Aplochiton taeniatus. Next base: position 6,475,310 of record CM030183.1, on the reverse strand, counting down.
TAGGTCACAACCCCATCCCAAAGAAGCCTACCAAAGTGTGTGTGTGTGTCTCACCTCTTCCTGTTCCTCCTCGCTGTCGTCGTCGCTCACCACCGGCTTAGCCCGTGCGCCCCGCCCCCTTCGGCGCTGGCCCTTCCCTCGCTCGCCCTTCTCTTTCCTGCTCAGCTTGATCTTCACCTTCACGGAGCGAGCTGCGAGAGACGGGTCAAGGAATGAGGAGCACGTTCACCCAAGGAGGAGTCTCTGTTCTGGATAGGTGCTGTTCCACTCCCCCTCCCCCACCCGCAAAAGAACAGCTGAGGGGACGTGACTGCAGTGCACACGGGCTTGGATTGACAGGTCTCGCTTGTGTGTGTGTTTTTTTGGGGGGGGGGGGGGGGAAAGAATAGTATTAGGACTCACATTCAGACTCGGAGCCTTCGTCCGCCTCCTCCTCCTCTTCTTCACTGTCCTCTCCTTCGCTGTCCTCCTCCTTCTCGATCTTCTGCCTCACGCTGGTGAAGACCGACTGCAGCACAATGGAGTCTTCGTAGATCTGACAGGTTGAGAGAGGGAGGGACCACATTCAGATTAGATAAAAAAAAATATATATATATATACCATGCCATCATGCTCAGCGATTCCAAGAATGGTGCGTCGCCTTGTATGTCCAAATCATAACGTTCAACTTTGAAAATGTGTGCCGTGATCTGTTAAAATGCACCCCCCCCCCCCACAAAGTCAGAACCCCTTACTCCATCGCCCCCCCCCCCATCCCTCTGGTGTTTGCATGCAAACCTACCAGGGACCCCTCCAGGTTGAAGGTCTGGGCGTTCTGACACAGCAGCATCACGTCTTTCTCCAGGTCGTTCAGGCTTCGGTACTTATGACTGCGTATCCTCTCCTGCAACAGATAGGTAAAAAAAAATATATTATAATAATGTAGAACAGTAGTATTAAGTTTGTCTTTATCTAGGAATCATAAGTATCTCATCGGCACCCTAATTAAACTGCCAACCTCCACTAGCGATGGCCTTGAGGGCTGCTGGATGTAATGACAGGGCCTGACAATTATCCCCCCTTCAGCAGTGAAGGTTCCCACAACGGATTTCGACCAGAGGAAAGCGAATGCCTTGCCCCTACCTTGATTTTCCTGAAGTCCACCGGCTTGCGGATGAGCTCGTAGTACTCGGGCAGCTCCTTGCGAGAGGGCAGTTGGACAAAGACCTCGCTCAGCTGCCGCCCATTGCTGCTGTGAGAGAGGGGGAAGAGGGAAGCGGGGGACTTAGTCCACGTCAACAGGGAAACGGGCTTTCGGCTGTGGCCTACTACTTCCATTAAGACAGGCGGACGCTGTGGGCTATTTGCTGTGACAATGTCTCCGTATAAAATGCATGTTTTATTTTAATATAGATTTTTTTCAATAGTATAAAACACTTGAACGTTGTCTTTTTTTTTTTTGCGATCTGAGGTGATGGGTATTTTATTTTCCGCCGCAACCAAAAGGATATCTTTGACGCCCTGATAGGTGTTTGACAACATGACGGCGCCGTGCGGGGAGAGAGCAGCTGTCCTCACCCGTCCTTGTACTTGATGACGGCGTCCACGATCTTCTTCATCTTCTTGGTGAGCGACGGGGGGTTCGGGGAGAGCTTCTCCGCCGGCGGGCGGCCGCGCTTCTTCTGCTTCTTCACCTCCTCGTCCTTCTCCCGGCCGCCGCGGCCGCTGCTGGAGCTGGGGGTGGCGGGCCCCGGCATGTCGCTGTCGCGGTCTCTCTTGCGCTTCCGGGTGGTCTTCTTGTGGCGCACCTCCTCCTCGATGTCGTCCAGGTTGCCTTCCTCGATCGCCTGTGGCCGGGGGGGGGGGGGGGGGTTCGAGTTCGTCAGCGTTTCGGGAAAACCACACCCACAGGTGGCGCCACCTAACTCGTACGCGCTTGTATTCATCGCGAGGTTTTTAAGGCCCTATTTCTATCGGATCGAACGTCACCTTGAGCCACTGCTTCTCCGTGAGCGAGTCGCTGTAGTCCACCTCCTTGCGCTGCCGGGAGCCCCGCCCAAACATCTTCTCCTCCTCCTCCTCGCAGGTGAGCCTCTCCACCTCCGCGTCGTCCTTCATGATCCAGGTGGGCATGTCGTCCTCCTCCATCAGACGGGGCTTCCGCTTGGGGTTACGGGCGTCCTCGCGGCGCCGGTCCAGGTCCATGCGCTGCCGGTACCACAAACAAAAGAACAGGACGTCAGTTGTAGTCTGGCGAAATCTCTGCTGCTCTAGACACTAGGCACCCATGTGGGTTGTGGACAACACAGCACTGAGAAGGAAAACTAGAGCAATAAAATGGCCGCTAACCATGAACTGTTCAAATTCCTCTTCACTTCTGGCAATCATCTGGTTGACGGTCTCATCATCGGGCACCTCGTCTTCTTCCTGGGGACAATAGAGACTATATGAGAACAAGGAGATTGCAGGTAGATGCGATGCCACAGAGCAGGTCTCTGATTATAGGAAATTGGTTTTGTCTGAGCTATTGGTTGTAAAATGTAAAGTAAAAAAAAATAAAAAGGTACAAGCTATATGTCAAAATGTTCTTTTGGAAAGTTGCTAATAACTACTGTGCCATTCTTGTTATGTTCAGCTGTTAATCAGCAAAAGCAAATGTTGAGGAAACATCCAAGAGTGAAAAAACAAGTAAAAAAATTTTAGGCTATTGTTGAGGAGAAATTCTACAAACAGTACTAGTGTAAAGTTTGAGTATGTGTGTGTGGAACCAGGGTTTTTTCCATCTATAGCTGAAATAAATATATAGTGTAGAATAGCATAATACATACATTTTGAATGAAAACTACTACTTGTAATTCAGATGCTTTATGATTATCAGTACACTTAAAAAATTGACTGTTAGGTACCTATTTTAAAAAGAGAGTTCATGGGATAGATAATCGTGGCAACCCGGTTTCAAACTGCTTTACTCAAACGTACCACGGGTACTGTATAAAAAGATGTGTAAGAATAAAAAAATAAACTAAAGTGAATTAAAAAAACAAGAGAAAGGAGGCAGCGAAAAAAGAAAAAAACCACGACGGCACCTATATTGGAGGGGAAGAGAAAAGGGAAAGAAACAGGAGAGAGAGAGAGAGAGAGAGAGAGAGAAGGGGAGGGGGAGGAAAAAGAGAGCGAAAGGGTGGGGTGGCGCATGGGTGGCGTGGAGGTAGCGGTGTGGATGCAAGTTGAGGTCACACCCACCCACGCCCCCCCAGTGCGCCAGCCCCCCCTCGTCCCGACCTCGTCCTGTTCCTCGTGCTCCAGGATGGCTTGCAGGAAGGCACGGCGCTCATTGCCGGACGACTTAGCGTCAAACATGCCGGCTTGGATGACTTTCTGGTCCACATTGAGCTTGTATTTGGCAGCGGCCAGGATCTTCTCCTCCACACTGTTGACAGTGCAGAGGCGCAGAACGCGCACCTCGTTCTGCTGCCCGATACGATGGGCTCTGTCCTGGGCTTGCAAGTCCTGAAGAGGGGGGAACATTTTCGGAAAGAGTGGTGATTGATTTAGTTAGGTGTGAGGTTTAAGAAAGTGATAATTGCTGACAAAATGACTTGGGGCCAGTTTCCCGGACATACATTAAACCTAGTCGTAGACTAAATCTCACTGTCAATGGAAATTCTTCATCGAAAACGCTTTTTAGTCTAAGACTTGGCTTAATCTATGTACAGGAAACCAGACCGTTTTTCCCATAACATTTACAAAACGTTCATCTTGCACACCAAAGAAGAACTGTTGCGCCACAGTCCATACCTGATGAGGGTTCCAGTCGCTGTCAAAGATGACCACAGTATCAGCAGACTGCAGGTTGAGCCCCAGCCCTCCGGCTCTGGTACTCAGCAGGAACACAAAGTAGTCCGAGCCGGGCGCGTTGAAGGTCTTCAGCAACATGCCACGGTCCTCAGCCTTGGTGGTTCCTACACGGACAGAGGCCCCACCAAATATAAGCCACCCAATTGCGCAAAAAAAAGCAGTTTTAAATGCACCCATTTTCCTTTCGACCCAAAGCATCCGCATCTCAAGTCAGGCCATGCGGCCCCGCACGCTCACCGTCCAGGCGCAGGTACTTGAAGTTGCGGTAGGCAAAGTAGTCCTCCATGATGGTCATGAGCGAGGTCATCTGACAGAAGAGCAGCACCTTGTGGTTGGTGGCCCTCAGCTTGGGCAGGATACGATCCAGCAGCTCAAACTTGCCAGAGGAGCGGTAGAGGTCGGGGCTAGAGACGGAACGAGAACAAAAGTGTGAGCGTAGGTCGGGCGGACCCCAGAGAGACTTTCCAAGTTGAGTTGCAACATGACAAAAGAAGTATGAAACTCCACGTACCCAGAAACAATACCCCCAGAGTAACCGAGATGTTCAGAGAAGGACTCCTGTGAAGCAAAAAACAGTGAATACATGTCAATTATACTACAACTAACCACTTCAGCCAACTGCTACTTTATTAGTATGTAATAGTCAAGTTGCAGACCGTGGAAACGTACCTCGATGTGCTGGAACATGTAGGGGTGGTTACAGATTTTCCTCAGTTGCATGATGGTGTTCATCAGCGTCTTGGTGCCTCCCTTGCCCTAAAAACAAGAAAAAAGCCACCAAGTCTTGACTACTGTCTTCTACCTCTGCCTGGAGAGCAGAGAAAAGCTAGCCTTCTGGCTTAACTCAAGACATCAACCAAAACATATCGTGTGTAAGATTCCCTTCAGACACAGAAGGGCCCTGAAAGTCTCAACCGACATGGCTATAACTGCAGCTATAAGAAGTAGCAGCCTCTCACCTTCTTGTCCTTCTCTGATCCGTCTGTGAGCAGCACTCCCTTGGCCTGCATGTGTCTGTACAGCACCCTCTGCAGGGCGGACATGTCGCACTTGATGACATACTCCACCTGCCAGCGACACAATAGTTACCAGGCGAAAAGGCAGCAATAGGAAGGTGAAAGGTGAAAGCTGAAAGGAACGAAGTCCACACCAGCGTTTGATGGGTCTTCAGACGGGTGATGGGTGGTGTGGAGGATTGTATTTACCGCCAAGTTGTAAGCGAGTAACGTTTCTAAAAAGGAGTCTGACCTTCTCAGGCAGCTGGGCCTCCACTTCCTTCTTCAGTCTGCGCAGCAGGAAGGGGCGGAGCACCTTATGCAAACGACGGATGATGAGAATGGTCTCCTCTTCATTCAGGTCCACCTAAAGAGAGGGAGAAGCAAGCCCAACACACAGGTATGTAAAAAAAAAACACCAACAAAGACAGACTGAAAAAGTACAAAAAAAACGGACACAAAACACACCTTTTCCCCGGTCATGGCAAAGGGCGCGTTGAACCACTGCTCGAAGGTGCTGCAGCTCTTAAAGATGGTGGGCAGCAGGAAGTTGAGCAAGGCCCAGAGCTCGGGCAGCTTGTTCTGCAGGGGCGTGCCGGTCAGCAGCAGACGGCGCGGGGCCAGGTAGTGAGTGTTCAGCACCTGGGTCAGCTTACAGTGGTGGTTCTTCATGCGGTGGCCCTCGTCCACGATCATGTACTTCCAGCGGATCTGTCAGGAGGCGGATTCAAGTTTAGTTCTTTTAGAAGTCTGGTTTCGATTTCTAAAACGGGAGCGGGCGCACTGTCAGATGGCATGAACGGAAAAGAGGATCGGACAAGCGGTGTGTGAATGTGTGCGTGAATGGGTGAATGAGAGGCCAATTGTAAAGCCCTTTGGGTACCGTTAAGGTTGGAAAAAAAATGCGCTATATTAAGTGCAGTCCAGGAATCAATTTACCAAGCACGTGTGTTCCAATAGGCTAGTCTCGGGTGAGATGAGGTGGGTGGTGTCTTACCTTGGCCAGCACTTGCTTGTCTTTGATGATGTACTCGTAGGTGGTGAGCAACACGTTGAACTTGCCACTGCGTAGAATGGGGACAAAGGCACGGCGGGCTTGTGGGGAGCCCTGCACAGACAGACAGGAGGGAGAGACGTCACCGGCTGGCTTCAGTAGCATGGATCATAACGTCCATTTAAAAGACAGACATTTGGGGGGGGGAAATCTGTTGCAAACCATATGTTCACTGACCTTGTATGAAACACAAACAACGGATGGCGCCCACTTATCAAACTCGTACACCCAGTTGGAGAGAGTTCTGAAAAACAAAAGTTGGGCTTGGGTTTAATTCGGCTTTTTTCCCCGGTAGATTGATGGCCTTGCTTGGAAAACAAATAAACCTGCGTGGATCAGCTTCCAGAATTGTAATAAACACACATTATTTACCCATCAAAAGTCCTGAGATATATAACATACGAATGAGCACTATTTAAAACAAAAACTTGAGAGGGTGCCATTTTGGACTTACGAGAGGGGCACAATGATGAGGAAGGGTCCGTTGATGCGTTTCATCTCCATTAGGTATGTGATGAGGGCGATGGTCTGGATGGTCTTGCCCAGACCCATCTCATCAGCCAGGATGCCATTCAGGTTGTTGTTATACAGAGACACCAGCCACTCCAGACCACTGATCTGAAGGGAGGTAGGGGGGAAACAACCAGGTCATTCCTGACTCTTTTTCAACGCAAAGTCTATGCAGGTGGTAATACTCAAGCCTACATTATTGACCATATTTCATGCCATTTGCATAGTCTTGAGCAAGTGCAGATATAGTTCACGAATTGGGCATTGTGAAGAGGCTGATCTTTTCTTATTGTTTCGTAATGTTACCTGGTACAGCTTGAGCTGCCCGTTGACCAGCAGAGTGGATTGTCGGTCCACCTTCTCCTTGACGGCGTGAGCCACAGCGTAGTATGACTGCAGGCCGCGGGCGAAGGCAGCGTTGCCATATTCATCGTCCACATCCTGCTTTGCGTGCCTGCAAAGGAGTTGGGGAGGTGGGAGAGACGGGGAGGAACTGAAAGAAAAACTCGCAGCTCCAGACTCGTCTAATGGGGCAATCCGTAAACAGAATCTAATTAAGTCTCGAGGTGGAGAAAGATCATCTATACCATAGTACTTTACTATTTTTTGTTTAAAAATACTACAATTCTTAAGTTATTTTTTACTTGACCAGTTTCTCACCCCTACACCTCTGAGTGCGATTCTACTGGATATTTTCAGACATTACAGAGGAATATTTTGTTAGACAAGTTCAGTTTTGTTTTTTCCTCTTACTCGATGATGTGGCGGACGTCCACCTCGGACACATCCTCGCTGTCTGGGTCTGGAATCTTCTTCGTCTCCTCTGTGACGGAGGGCTGAGATGGCTGGGGCTGCTCGTCGTCTTCCTCCTGAAAGGCCAATTCAACGCGAGGTCAAACCAATGACAGTGGACCCAGGAAGAGATATTGCACCATCATTGGTCCATTTTGTAATACGATGGTTATATTTGACATCAGTTGTACGGCCATACGGAATGTTAGGCCACGTAAATGCGCAGACCTATTTTGTGGTACAAATACGAATTCTGGAGTAGTTTGTTTAAAATGGTACGTACCTCCTCCTCTGAACCACTTTCTTCACTGTCGGAACGAGGAGCCACTTCATAACTTTGAGAGAAAAAAAGAGAAAACAAATAAATAAAAGTGATGACCTTATATGGTATAATAATGTCTGGTTGTTAAAATATCCATGTGATCGTAAAAAATATATAAATAAACTTGTACATTTGCATAACTGGAACATACTTAACCCAAAGATTTAGCACATTTCACTTTAATACAAAACTACAAATACCAAGAGCAGGTTTAGGCTGTACTGTCTGACTGACTGACTGACCCTGGGTTCATCTCCAGCCAGGTCTCCAGCAGTCCAGCCCTGGGGGCATCCCCTCCTGTCAGGATGTTCCCACTGTCCACGTGGATGACCTTCACTGGCAGGTCACTCATCTGACTGGTCTCATCCAGAGGCTGGTTGAGAGGAGCAAACGGACCCAAGGAAAGAAAGAGAAACAGATGGAAGGAGGGGTTAGAAAAACAAGAAGTGGGTCAATGAAGTGTTGCTAAAGGAATGTGGCTTTCTAGTCTACATAGAAATTCAACAGCTGTAGAGGGTCCATTGAAACATTTATTATTATAATTTTTTTTTTAAATAACAATCACCTCTCCATCGGGTCCCAAGGCAGGAGCACCTTCAGCATTCTCTGGCTTCTAGGGAACACACCAAACCGTTCATTAACACACAAATATTACATATCTTATATTTGTTGAAATAAATGATATTTATTCACACTGCATTTTATGCCAGTTTGAATTACCTTCTTCTTTTTCTTCTTCTTCCTCTCCTTGAGAGCCTGCACGGCCTTGTGGGCCCGTACCAGCTCGGTGAGGTTGGCCACGTACTCGTCCGTCTGCTGCAGCAGGTAGGCCAGACGCTTGTCCTTCTTCTGGTCGATGAGTTTACGGTAGCCCTCTTCATCCTCAGCCTGGGGGGGGGGGGGGAAGAAAACATTCAATGGCCATTGAAAGGAGGCAGCCCATACAAGCTATTCAGCGCGCGGTTTGATTTGAATGTGCGCCCTTTGTGGCCGTGTGTTCGTGGAGCCTGACAAAACAAGGAAAAGTTTATCCTCACCATCAGCCTCCGCATTCTCTCCTTCTCGATGCGCTCGTTCTCCTTCTTCTGCTCGCGCTCCGTGTTGGCGTGGTAGGTGGCCACGGCCTTGGTGGCCTTCTGGAGCTTGCCGGTGATGTTGCGGTGGTACTCCTTGAAGTCCTTGGCATGCTGCAGGATGCTGTTGAGGTACTCCTATTGACACACGAGGCCACCAGGGGGATCAGCAAGCAGACGACACAGAGGAGCAACCCAGTGAGCATGCTCCCTTGACATGAACACAGCGACGGGTATGAAAGACGGTAACGTGGCTCCATCACACTGCTTCGCAGCTCGGTGAGTACCTGGTGCTTCTGGCGGCGCTTGCGCTCCTGTTCGATCTTCTGCTGTTTCTCCAGCTTCTCCGTGATGCGGGCCTCACGCAGGGACTGGCGCTTGCTGCGCTTGTAGGCCTTGGCGTTCAGGGCCGTCTCCAGAGCCGTGTCGCGGCGCATGCACACCACCACTTCCTGGCGTAGCTGCAAAGAGACCAGAGGAGGATAAGAGGAGCTGTGACACGCTTTGGGGAAGGAAAGGCCATCTAACGCAAGGTACAAAAAAAATTAAATAACATGTACCTCCCTATTAAAGGAAACAAATACGGAACTCGTACTGTATTGGTTGTGCCATATACAAGAGTTTGTTAGGACTGAGTGCGGGCCTACCTGTCTCTGGAAGTTGAGCAGTCGCAGGGCCTTGAGCTCAATGTTGGCTTTGGTGCGCAGGTCTCCGGCCAGGGAGCCCGGCAGGTGCTCCAGCTCCTGGATGCGGTGCGCGATACGAGCCTGCAGCCTGCGGAGGTAATAAGCGTTTGGTTTTGAAACACGTGAAATACAACTCTTGGCCAGACATATAGACTCGCATGCAGGGCAAAATACAACTGACTAGATATAACCCCGGTTTGTCGCTTTGGTAATTTAGGAGGTGCACATTTTGGGTGGTAGCAGAAAAATAGATATCCTCAACTCAAGTAGCATCAAGTGTTTCCATTGCATTCGTTTCTCTTCCCCCACCTGTACTCTCTCTCCTGGAGGATCTCCACCGGGTCGAGCCCACGGGGTTTCTGGATGGGCGTGATGCGGTTCTGCTTCTGGTGCAGCACCATGGGTGGGGGCTGGGCTGGCTGCCCGGGGGACTGGGTCTGAGGGGGCATGACAGGGGAAGCAGCAGGGGGAACCGAGGGGGGAGCAGGAGATGGTCTGCCCGTGGGCTGGGGGGGAATCAACTTCTGTGGGGCGCTGGATGGAGCAGCAGCGTTCACCATGGGACCTGAGGATAAAAATAGAACAGAGAACACGATATGTTTACACTCTGCTGCACATTTCACCTGTGTTTACATGCATCCTATTACAATTCCCAGAAATAACAGTCAGGTCTCACCTTCAGGCCACGATTTAGGGGGTCCATTGGTGGGCTGGCCTTGCATCCCTGGAGGAACACCTGAGGGGCCGGGAGGGGGCATATTTGGCCCCCCCATACCTGCAAGAAATCATTTAAGTTTCAGATCTAGGGCAATGTTCACAACTACAGACAGCTAAAGGGTGTGAAAGGATTTTTCAACAGTAGCCGCCTTGACACATGTTCCGGGTCTAACCACCAGGGGTCTCCTTTCAGCATTGACATGCTATGAATTATTTGTTTGACGTTTATGTCTATGTACTTGACAGCACATTTTTGATATATTAACACTCATCATCCCTCATGGACAAAAAATGTAGTGCATCTTTTGGTTAACTCACCGTGAGGTCTGTTGTAGTTGGCCTGACCAGGTCCTGGTCCTGGTCCTGGCCCAGGCCCGGGTCCCGCCCCAGCAGAAGGAGGCATGTTGGGCATTGGCTGTTGCTGCATCCCTGGCATGGGCCTTTTACCCTGAACAGCCATCTGCAGGTGGTCTGGTAAGGGCTGACTTCGGGCCAACATCTTGTAGGCCATTATCTGGGCTCGGAGCTGGTGCAGCTGGTTTTGGTTGAATGGGGTAGGTCCCCCCGAGCCTCCTGGACCGGCTACTGCCCCTGGCCCGCCTGGACCTTGAGGACCACCGCGGTTCTGAGGACCCATGCCTTGCCCTGGGTCTCCGCCGCCCTCCATAGGGCCTCCTCCGGGACCAGAAGGGCCACCCGGCATCATAGGACCAGAGGGGGGGCCGTTGGATGGGACAGGGCTGGGAGCATGGTCGGAACCCCCCAGTGGAGACGGATAACCTTGGTAAGTGAAAAAGAAAAATGTTATTAAAATTAACAATACGTTTGTGTTGTGCCACACTTCAAAAATCTTAAAGAATATTTGTATGACATGATATATAAAAGAAATGCAAATGTATCTCAAAAATAGAGATTACTGATAACTGGACAACAATACAATGAGTTTTGTAGGGTGTACATGCCACAAAATAAGGACTTCATAGTACAGAAAATACTAAGAAAGTGTAAACGAAAATCAGACAAAAGAAACGCGAGTCAATTTTCAAAAGTAAACCATCAACACTAATTATGAGGAATTGTATCTCTTTCTCAGGATGAAAGGGCCTGTCTCTAAAGAACAACTTCAACCTTACTATAAGACACAAGGACTGGTACCTTGAGAATGTTGATCCATGGGGCTGGGAGGGGGGCCCATCCCACTGTGCCCTCCAGGTCTCATTCCCATGCCTTTCATTTGAGCATAACGAGGGTCATCTGGCATGCCCTTCTCATGCATACCTTCCATTGGCTGTGGGAAGAAGAGTGCTTGTGAGTACATTTTTAAAAACCCTACATCTTATGAAACCGATAAAACCACCCCACATTAAAGACTAGCCATATACACATCTTAACTCAAGCAAATGATCCAAATTGAACAACTGTGCATAAATAAGATACAGATTTGAGTAATTCTGTTGCATTCTTACTTTGTGCATCTGATGCATGTTTTCCTGAGGATAACCTGAGGGTCCCTGTTGAGGGTGGGGGTGTCCTGATCCAGGAGGTCCTGGGCTTGGCCCCATCATGCTGTGGGCAGAGCCTGGGGATGGGCCTGGGCTTGGACCCATCATGGCTCCGGGAGACGGCCCGGGTCCTGGGGAGGGGCCCGGGCGGGGTGTTCCTCCCATAGGGGGGTCCGGGGTGGACATCTCTCAGAAGAGTCCGGGAAGGTGCAACAACAGAAAGTACCAACCTGTGAAAAAGACACAGAGGATATAACACAGAGCTCTGATTGGGGGATTTCTTACCAACCACCAGTCTGCCAATACCAATCAAAACAACTGTCCATCAAAAACTAGAGCAGAGTAAGGCATGGCAGTGGGGTTTAATACAAGGTTCAACTATTAATGCTAGATATTTGTAACATGAGATGTACGAGTTTACATTCACTAATAATGATGTACGATGTTAGAGATATTAAATCAGAGTTGAAATGAAACATGAAAGGGCCTGTCTTTAATAATGCTTTGGTCGGACAAAAATAATTCTGTTGAGTGGCCCATACAAAATTCAAATTATAGCATATTGGCCAAAGCATTTGATTCCAAACGAAGGCAACTACAACTTTCAAAATTGATCACTGTATTAATATAACAAGATGGAAGCTTCTGTAACACATACGCCAATGTTCTGTTATCTGTGCAAAATGTGTAGGTTCGTTATTTGCCCAAAATATTTTAGAAGCTTGAATATGATTGCAAGTGGGTTGATATTAAAATAATAATAAAGATCCGTCTTTCACTTTCAGATCTTATATTTAACTTTGAACAGATGTTGTAGCCTTAACATTAGCAAGAAAGAATATAACGACAGTTCGTTCAAAACGAAAGCCTCACAAGACAACACTTGTCTTGTAGGTTGTACTATTCTATTGTGACTAAAAACGTAAACAGATCCGCACGCTGTGTGATGTTGCAGGTTACGTGTCAGTATAAACAAGCATAGCTTATGGTAGAAATGATACGTTTGTTGTGCTCTTAGTAAGGGACTTACATACTTGATAGTGATAGATAGCTAGTTTAGTTAGCTTGTTGGGCCTAGGCTATGGCTACAATTGACATGTACGTGAAAATCTAACTTTAGCTTATGAGGTAGCCACCCAAGGCTAACTAGCCATACAGCTACGCTGATCTTAAACGTAATTTATATTTTTTAATACGGGATGATAGCTCAGCTATGTCGATTCTACCTAACAATGCAACAGAAAATGCGGTAGTATTGCTGTTAGCTAAACTTAGTTAACATTATTGAAAGAAATGCACTAGCTAGCTAGTTAGCTAGTTCTCTAACGTTAGCGCTTAGCCTCGTCGGCCATGCTCCCCGCGGTAGACTACTTAGGTGAACATCGTTTTATTAAGAGTTGTTCAATTCCGCATGATCGACAAAAAGTTAGAGCATCGTTCATGCTTCAAGGTGATTGATCCAAACTGCCCGCCGTACCCCGGCTTAAGTGGAACGCACTCTAGATATCACAACATATTTCATTCATTATCGCTCAGCCGCCACCGCCACATAATGTCTGTCTACCGAAAGCTAGCTTCTAATCATGATGTTAAACAAAAAATATTGCCTCCGGATTCTATCATATTAATATTAGCGTGGTTCATGGAGGAAATGATCAATGCTAAATAACGTAATAAATGCCCACTTACTAGCAGTCAATTTGTTGTGAAATCTCGCCGGTTGCTATGTCCTTTCCTGCAAACCTGAAACAAAGAGCGACCTAGCTAGCTGTTGTTTTTTTTCTTCACCCCCTTCTCGGTTGATGATTGAATCGCAGGGAACGGCCTGTGCTAGTCTCGAGCGCCCCCCTCAACACAAGCGCTCATTTCCCGCATGCCCAGTGAAGGCTTAGTTTGCTGAGCGGAATGCAGCCGCAGTATGCCTATGTGGGGGATGGGTATACAATGGATAATATTATTAGAGAAAAGAAAAACGCTAAAACACTTATATCTGTAAATCAATTGCACTTTTTACGCATATTAAGGATTCTAATTTAAGAATAAAAAAGACCACTGTATTATTGTAATAATATTACATTTGCATCTATCAATATTTTTGTATTCTATAGTCTATTTAGTAGACTCCTGCAGACAACCTCTGGTACATTTTTCTTAAATGTACTTATATTTTACAGTGCTTCCCGAAAACAATCTCTTAGTCGGTTCCCCTATATAAATAGATAATAAATAAATAAAAAAAATATTATCCTTTACTCCAGTGTTTGTTTGCGGGTGAGTGTCTGCTTGGTTTAGCCAGCTTAATGAGGTGAGCTAAGGTCTGTTCAGTGTTTTTAAGCCCCGGAGCCTGGTCTTACCAACTCTTAGCCGCCAGCTGCCTCCCGGCATGCTGAGAGATAGTTACCTTGCAGAGGACACTGCTGCATATCTGGGTGCACGGGCCCCTACAAGGATATGACCCGTCACTGGCTGTCAACCCAACTTTGGAGACATCGTTTTACAGGTCTCCTGTTGACCCTCGTTGTAACCTTGCTGCTCATACTCTTAAGTAGTCAGTCTTTGCAGCACCCAAGGTAAGGGACCGACTACAATATGTGTGTCTAGTGTCCTTGAATCTATCTCTTTCTACTCATGTTTTCTTACACTGCCTGTACTTGTATTTTTACGACAGGGTCCATTTTTTTCTGTATCAGTTAATCTTTACCAGTAATCAGCTTTTAAATCGAAGTGCTAATCATTATAAGACTGAAGTGACAAACGAAGGTAATATGAAATCAGGTTTTGTGTTGGCATGCATCTACAGATAGAATGTAATGGGATCCAGGAGAGATTCAATTTTAATATACTTTTCTTTGTTGTTTCCAAAGCCATTATGTTGGACATAAAGGCCGAGATAAGCAACCTGTAGAGGACGGCAAGCCGGAATCCGAGGAAGCTAAACACAGAAAAAACAGCCCATCACACTCAAGCCCCCCAGGCTCCAACAGGATTAAGGGTCAGGCAACCAGTTCATCAACTGAAGGGAGAATAAACAATTCTCCACCCGTGGCTTTGCTTAAAACACATAAGACGGGAAGCAGCACCATCCAGAACATCTTGTTTCGTCTCGGAGAGAAGGAGAGTGCCACATTTGCCTTTCCTTACTACACATACCAATTCAGCTACCCTGATAAGTATGGAACCTACTGTGAATCAGTGTATGCATCAGATTCATATTTTAAAAAAGTGGTTTCATTTTATTGTTGTGAGTGTTTTCCAAAAACAGTAGGATCAGAATGTGACTGTTAAATGTTGATTTATTTTCTAACCTTTTGCCATCCAGTTTAGAGTCTATAAATAATACTGCTAGCTTTAGTTGCTCAGAAAAGAATGGGAAGGATCTCATGAAAAACACAGTATACCCCACGCAATTAAAAGAAGCTTGTTTGCCTTGCGTTCCTAGGTTTAAAGCTGAGTTTGTGGATGAGTTGCCCCCGGGTTCCTCTCAGTTCGACATCTTATGCAGCCACATGCGTCTTGACCTGGGACAGCTAAAGCAGGTGATGCCGCAGAACACTGTGTACATCACTCTACTCCGGGATCCGCTAAAAACCTTTGAGTCTGTGTTTTCCTTCTATACCTCCTCTGTGCCTGCGTTCTCCGCGGCTAAAAAGGCCGCGGAGGCAGCCAACGAAAAGTCGTCCCTCTCTGTGTTTCTGGAGTCACCAGAATCCTACTGGGATCCCAAGGAGCCAGGGAACGGCCTGGCAAAGAACCCCATGAGTTTTGACCTGGGCCTCAACAGCCACCAATGGAACGCTTCCTGGCCTGCTGACCTGACTCTCTTGGAGGAGTCCTTCCAGTTGGTGATGATGGCAGAGCACTTTGATGAGTCTCTGGTGCTGCTGGGGGCTATGCTGCAGGTGGAGACTGAGGATCTAGCCTACGTCCGCTTGAACACTAGGGCGGCCCTGGACATTACTCCTCTGGACGACAAAAAAAAAGTCAAGCTGCGGGCCTGGAACAGCCTGGATGTCATACTCTATGACTTCTTTCTGCAGGTGTTCTGGGAGAAGGTGGAGCAGTACGGGAGAGAGAAGTTGAACAAAAAGGTGGCTCTGCTAAGGGCCTCGACAGACAGGATCAGGCAGACATGTGTGGCTAGGGAAGGGGTACCGCCCGAGGAGCTGGAGGACCTGGTCAAGCCCTGGCAGACTGACTCGGCAACTGTCCTTGGTTATGAAGTCAGGGGGAACCTGACCAGACAGGAGCAGGGATTCTGTGTGCGGCTGGTTCTGCCTGAGCTCCAGTACCATGCCCACTTGTATTTTCAGCAGTATGGACGAGACATGAGAGCCATGCCAACGGACTAGTGGACTGGCAATTAGACATTAACATCTCGATACAGTGCAAACAAACATTCGTTTTTTTTTTTTGCATCTCTGCACGGAATTCCATTTCTCATTGAAAAAGCTGTGTTGTTTTTATTATTATGTAAATTATTTATACAACATCAATTTGTTGGAGAAAAAAACAACAATGTGGAGTAATGTTTTTTTTAATAAATAGAGATTTATTTTAAACAGATAGAAAATGTGTAATAGAGTGCCATCATTTGAATGAAAAAACTATTCTCATTATGCGTCGATGTATAAATTCTTTGCTCACAGGAGCTAATTCGATTTCATTGAGGTTTTTGTGGGCAAAGTCACATGGCCAACGAATCTAATTTCCTAATCCACTGGAAACAACTTGCCACGTGATGTTAAATAGCTGTCTCAGAATCTGATTACCTTGTAGAACACACGTTACAAGTAAATCTCCAGTCTGACTGGCACAAGTATATTTTTACACACAGGAAAATCTATGCATCTCGTAATGCAAAATATACTGTAAGTGATGGTAACATGTGGTCAAGCCAAACAAGGTTATAATGCACAGTCAGTACTTTCATAAACAATTACAAATAAAGCTCATGGCATTACTAAGATCATGACCTGAAGAACAAGGCATAGATATATCCCATCAAAAAACATACATACATCCCATTAAAAACCTTCATCTGACACAAATTAATTACATCATATTACCCTGAACATAATGATTATATTGCAAATTACGAATACATAATAACAGTGCAATTGCTGTAGTAATGGTATGCTGCTTTTTTAAGCAACACCATTACAAAAATAGCTGCTTGTAGTAGTGTAGTAGTATTTTTTTTATTATTTAGCATTTCATTTTGCTTGTCAGTAGTTTCTGGCCTCGTCAAAGTTCAGTAGTTGTCAGCACTAGATTGAATTAATGTACTCTGCGGGCACATGTCTCTTTAGTGTTTACAATAGTACAAACTCATCCATACTGTTGCTGGTGTCTGTCCTTCTCAGCCTTTCCTTTGAAAGGATATGGGTGACACTGTCTGAGTGTGTCATGCTCCCTTCCTCCAGGTCGGGACCCCCTCCATCCACAAATGAGAACATGGGGTATTTTTGTGTAGATCCAGAGAAAGCCTGAGGGAATTAAATACATTAATCAAATGACAATCTCTGATGTAGTGTTCATTTCATTATTGGTTTTTAAATCTTTAATTCTGTGACCAGAAATATTTCAGTCAGGCACAGTATATGCATATGTAATTTCCTTTTAATTTTGAATTTATGTGGCATCCACCTCCATAAATACAGGATCCAGTACAATCTAGCTCAGCTAATGTATGACTCCAGATAGGCTCCAGATACGTACCAGACTGACATCTGTGCACAGCGACTTAAACTCCTTCTGGCCCTTGGCGTAGAATCCTATGGTACAACTAGGGTCCATGCGAGTGAAGGCCATTTTCCTGGGACTTCTACAGTGAAACGACTACCAGGGCAGGGAGCAAAGGGACAACACCAAGCACGCTTGTGTGAATGTTTTTTGTTTCGCCATTGTCCGCCTGGAGTTGTCAGTGATGACTTGACGTATTACTACAGCCATGCAAATGTTCGGAGATGCCAAATATACTTTGGCTTACCTCAAGGGGGAAGTTGTCCTGTGTGGTGTCCACTGTGGACTGGCTGTAGTGAGGGTCCAAGTACAGCAGATGGTCATCTGTAAAATAAAAGATGCAAGTCAAAGCAAGAGGACAATAAGATCAGCTTGAACCAAACAACTAAAATAATACAAAATATTAGATTGAGACATATACCTTGATACCCAACAAAGAACAAAGAGTGTTTTGGTTTGCCACCAATGATTCCAATGCAGCATTCTAACATCAAGAGCTTCTATGGGAAAATAAGAAAATATGTTTGGATTTTTTCCAACATTGAATTGTCTTTACCCTTTGTTCTTACTGTATAAAGAGTAGACACAACACACAGTGTCAGTGAGGTTCCACGAACCTTAACGCACTCTACGTAGGAGGGGTTTAGAGAGCCTCCGCCAAGTCGCACAGGGACGAGGACGATGACAGACTTCCAGGAAGCACTGGTGACTGAAGAGCCCTCTGCGGGAAGCCGCTCACACAGCCTCCTCACGTCCTCCAGGTACACTGCAATAGCCATCGTGTCGAGAGGAGAAGAAGAGGCAAACGGTGTTGCTGGTAATCGATAAAGTCTAGTCCATGAGGGGAGTTTTAAATATAATATTTTTCAAAAAGCACCACAGTCACCTGTGCAGTCCTGTGCCACATACACAGTCAAATGGGGCAACTCGTTAGACGCTGCTACAGCTTTTCTGAAACAAATGAAGACCCATTAGCAGAGAACGTTGAGTCCTATACACACTGCAGGTGGCTAATATGACAACACTAAAAAAAGGTCTGCCGTCACTAAAGAGCTTACCGAAGTATGTGAGCCACAATGGAGGGCCCATACCAGTCTCCAGCCTTCTTCCCGAAGCTCTTTCCCGACTCTATGAGCTGATGGAGCCCAAACGGTGCAGATGAATGGTCCCCACACCAGGACACTAGCCGTCTGTGTGTGGCCTCTGTCCTCCTGTCCGCGGTGCAGCTCAGGCTTTGCCCCCGGCTTCTCGTCTTACGGTCGCTCCTACCGCAGTCGGGGTCAGACTGCGAGTGACACTCCACTACATCCATGTCATCTCGGAACACGTGGTAGTCCGAGGGCCAAACCCAGTCTGGAAACCACACAGAGAGGACACAGCAGTTATGCTTTGCGTTCGAGACGTTAAGTCTGGCGATGTCCTTCAGAAATGTTCCTTGAGGTTTGTGGGTTTGTCTGTTTGTTAGGAGGGTGGGGGGGTTGTGAGGGTAAACATATCATAGCTCTGGTTGATCTCATCTTACCTGGCGGTAGCAGGTGTTTCTTCAGGCCTTGCGCCAGCAGCATCTGTCCGCTGCGCAGCATGCAGCCCCAGCCGGAGTCGGTGGTCAGAGAAGAGCCTTCCAGCTGTGGGAACCCCCGCCTGTAAGTCAGCCACAGGAAAGACGCAAAGGACTGGCGGAACAGTGCCCTCTCCACTGGGAAGATACAGAAAGACACCTAACATGTTTTTTTTCCCCCCCTCTTCTTGTGTAAAAATAATTGAATGAAAGCATTACCACAAATCAATTCCTATGTGACATTTATCAAACAGGCCGGAAGACACTTTTTAAAGTACCACTTTTCATTGGAATGGCAAATTGATACAGGTGAAGTCTCACCTTGGCTACTGAGCAAGAAGCACTCTCCAAGCATTGTCACCGGGGAGCTCTTGCTGAAGCGGGACTTCTGCTTCAGAGACCATCCTAGATGGAAGAGGAATACTTTCAGGCACACGTTGATGCCACTGGTGTAATAACAAAACTGAGGGTTACACAGTTGTTCACACTGTTACTTTGATTGATCACACTGACCATACTTCACATTGTTCCATGCTGACACCAGTTTGGATTTCAGCTTCCCCCTTTGCTCCAACTCTCCTCTCACCTCTGAACTCCCATCCAAGCTTGGGATGTCCAGAGACTCCGTGGAGAGGTGGTCCCAATCGTCAGGCAGGTCATCATCTGGGCCCAGGCCGTTACAAGGGGAGGAGCTGGGGTTCATGACAACTGGGATCGGCCAACACTGAGCATGGAGAGTCTTTCCTTATCGCCATAGCAACCTAATGGTAGAAAAGCAAGGAAATCACTTGTATTACCAAAAACAAAAATCACCCAAAGCTGCACTTTAAGAGTATATACCATCAGTTTTAAAGCAAGATATGTTTGCAGGTTTAAGAACACAGATGTAAACGATATATACAATTACAAAATATCTTTAAAACGAAAGGGCTTGCCACTTTTGATGAGCAGGTTAGCAAGCCCATAAAGTTTACTGAAGGTTTGCTCACACATTTTTCTTAGAAACTGTTTTAAAAGGTTGATTGAGTCTGTGTTAATGAGACTTAAAAACCATACAAATGTTTGTCCCAAATCAGGTTGAAGACAGCTGTAGAGTAAAAGTATATGTTCAATCTTACAGAACTCTTACAGAAATGTAATTATTTCCAACTCTAAAAAATGGACCCTGTCAAAAAAGCAGAGCTTGCAATGTGGTAAACTTGTGACTGGAGTTTCAGAAATGTAACCAACATAACAGTAATCATCAATATTAACAAAAGCAAAGTACACTGATAATGTGTCAAGTAGACCGTCAATGAATTGGCGCATGTCATGGGTTCTCAGGTCATACAAAGGATATAAGTACGTATGTTGTAATAGGTGTCATAGAAATATCAAGACTAGAATGGATGCGTATTTTGTGGGGTCACTTTGCACTAATTAACATACCTCACGGAATCCATGCAACGTATTAGACAGTATCACTGTTTTTTTTTATTGTGTTGCCCCTGACAACATGCTCCTGTGGTCAATCGTGATGCCATTAATACTGCCTGGGTCAACTATCTGGCATCTGACAGGGCGTCCAAACATAAATTGCAATGGTTGCTGGATCTCTTCCAACTCATATACTCAGACAATATGGCTGTGTAATTTAATACCCAGTTGCAGTATTCGTGTTACTCGTTCACGAACATTTCTAGGCAGTACGTTCCCACTGCCGGGGTTAACGTTGACTGATCAACAACGTAAACTACAAGACGCAATTAATGTAAGGCTGATCAAGCTAATATTACATGGACCATCGTCCACCTAGCTACTTCAGTATTTTCATTGCTCCTTGACCCCTGGAACAGGAAAATCCAATGTATTGCTAGATAACGCTAATTAAATCAAATGCCTAAATAACGTTAAGTTGAAACTGAACGTTGACGTTGACGTTACCTTATCAACACCCACACATCTGTAAATCGTGTTGCATTTTTAATCAGGTAAATATGTTGATGATATTATCCAAAATCGAGATTGAATGAGCATACGTAAGGTAAGGAAGGCTACGACACACCACCTCTAACGACTACCGAAAGATTTGAGCCTTTCTTGAATTGCTTGTTCGAGTTGATTCCTCACGTCATGGCTCGCTTCCTGTTTCTCTTATTGACAACGGACATCTGTGCCACCATTGGATAAGAAAGGACCAATAGCAAAAGATCATTGAACGTGGACTTTTTATCGGTTCTTACCAGAATTTCTTTTCTTTTCGGCTACAGAGCATTTTCTGCACAGCACTTTTGCTTTATTTTGACAACAGTGCCCCGAGAATAAATTACATGGATAACAAGGAATAGAGAGAATAGTCATAAAAAATGATACACTAAGACAAATATGGACATGACAGGTAAATTACAACTCTGACTATTATTATGGAATGACAGAAGTAAACCTGCACAATTTGGACAATCACAGATTTGGTAGATTCTTTCAGTTTTACATGTACAATTTAGAGATTTTAATAACTGAATTTAAGTAGCAAAAAGGAAGTTAACTATTTGGGAACATATACAAAACAATGTCAGTAATATAAAACTGTAATAAATAGATAAATAAAAACATGGATAATAAATAAACATTTGACAGAAAGTAAAGTGCAATATCCAAGCATCAACACACATAGAAAAACAGGCATTTATTAACTTCTAAATATGTGTTTTTCTCTTTTGCAAACGTCCAAAGCAATGCCGTTGCATGCCAATGGCCGTATTCATCGCCAGCTCTTTTTCTGTTAGTAGTTGTATCATATTGGACCGCATATTTATGTCACATACAATTCATTGCAAGCAAATGTGCATGGGCATCGATAGCTCCCCATCCCATATCAGCCTATAGATCTTAGGAATGCATCTGTAATTCATGAAAAAGACTGATATCAATTGCTTTCTTTGAAAAAAGTACTCTATTGTAATGGAGAAACCAAACTAAATGCACTTTAATCAATCTGATTAAGAAGTAACCATTTGCCTCGACATTTACTGTGCGGCCAACTCGTTGGGAGTCGGACACCAGTCTCATCAAAGAAAGTCCGCTATCGACATAACGGGAGCTCTCAAAAAATGACTGGGTGATCTACTTAGGATTTAATTACACATATTACTGTAAACGACACCATATCTCTAAATGAAAACACTGGGACTTTTCTCCACACATTACATTATATAATGCTTCTTTTGCATACATAGAAGGGAGGGATAGTTCTAGCGACCTACTTTGCTGGAGTGTTTCACTCTGTTCATTCTATTTTACCTCTACCAACATTTGTACCTCACCTGACCACATTGACATGATACATACACATACATAAACAGCGTCTTATATTTCAATACTCTATTACGCATTAACTTCAGATCTACATAATTGCACATTTCACATAGGTCAATAGCTACAACTCAGAACAACGTCTGCTTACTCGGCTTATTGCAAACCCTTTACCTCCAAACTAACATATTGGGCTAATTGTAAACTTATTAAGTGGGGACAGAGGGAATGCTATTTAAAGCATATTCCATTGTGTCCCTGTGCAAGTTCATAAAATCCAGCCCAAACCAACTTGTTTTCAGCCCTTAAACATAACATTTGTTAACATAAGCAAATCCAGTCCTTAACCTCTTGATGGATTATATTCCTGCATCCCTGTTACTGCATCCCATTTAGCAAGCAGATCAACATCCTAGATCAGTATGCAATATATCAGCAGTCACTATAAACAAATAAATCAGTCTGGTTGACCAGTTTTGTTGTTGTTGTTGTTGTTGTTGTTGTTGAAACAATGCAAAGCAGTTTCACTATGATGAGGAAATAAGGATGGCATTCGCTTTGGATCAAACGATGAATGCATCCATTCATGGAAACACATACATAACTTCCGCTCACATGCATTTCATGGTTATGTACAGCACCAGTTCAAAGTTTGGACAGACCTTCCCATTCACTTGAATGAGAAATTGCATCCAAACTTCGGTACTGTCTGAAGATGGTCTTATGAAATTATGTTCACAGTGTTCGCTACTATACGGTCCAGCAAATGTTTTCTAATCTCGTTTCTCATCCTCTGTGTAGATATTCTCTTATTTTCTATTGTACAATGTAAAACATGCGTTTAAGACAGATACTCTTTCACTATATACACATACGTTTAGCGATGAACAGTACTCTACATACATATATGACACAATTTCCGACACATTTGAGGACAGCAGTTAAAGCACCATTTCTCCACACCATCTATCCGCATAGTCAATCTATTTGGTCTTTTTAGGCATAAATGTTTTTTCTTTTTATGAATAAAAGTCCTGGCAGATATGTGACATTTTGATGCTACAATATTCCAACCTAAAAGGCATAGTCTGGGAGAGCCAAGCCAGGTTGTACTCTTTTCTCTTACACTTTTTTTTTAGCGAGTGATGTTTGGAGGAGCTTCGTACATTTGCTTATCAGACTGAGCGGCGATAGAAAGGCTTGGAGACGCCCCCTGGGCCCCACAGCGACTCCTTCCAGATGAGGCCTCGGTCTTTCCTGCTGAGCTTCCCTGACTTTCTTTACTTGTCTTTGGGGGATTTTTCCCTTTTGCCCCCTCCTGGGATCCCATCTTCACAGGCCCCAGCAGTTTTGGCCACACTTGTGAGCTGGTTGACAAAGCTGGGCTTGTCGTTGGGAGAGACCGGGCGTGACTTGCTCGAGCAAGGCGAGGCAGCATTGGAGGAGGGAGACATGGGGTTCTCCTCTAGAACCTCAAGGTGGATCCTCTCCTCCCTGGCCCCCCGGTAGCTGCTCGACGGGGCAGAAACCTTGTCGCCTCTGGATCTCGCTACAGCGGGGCCTGGAGTTTGAGTCGGCGCTGGAACTGGAGGTGCGGGTCCTTTCCCCCGGGTCTCTGTTGCTTTGTCGCTACTGGCGACCACCGCCCCCTTCAAGAGTCTCTCTTCGGTCTCCGTCCCTTTGCTGAGCTTGGTCACCTCGGGGGCCGTTGCAGCAGGCCTCTGTTGGGTGACTTTGTCTGGAGCTTTTCCTTTCTCCTCAGTCTTCCCCTGACCTTTAACCCCAGAGGTGCTGCTGTCGGTCTGGGTGCCCTGCTGCTTCCGCTCCTGGGGATGAAGACCCTGCTGCGTGCCTTGGACTGTGGCCCTGTCAGGGTGCGTAGTGGCACTGGTTGTCGCAGAGCTGGGGGGGCTCTGATGGTGGGACCTCTCCGGAGGGCTGGACTTAGATCCCGGAGCAGACGAGGTGGGAACTGTGCTAACCTGATCGCCCACCGCCAGCGGAGCCGTTTTACTCTTTGGAGCCTCAACAGAACCAATGCTCTTCGCTGCATCGTCAGCAGCGTTCTTGGACTCTGCTTTGTAGGCCTCGAATGCTGCGCTTTGGGCGTCTCTCTCTCTCCCGGTAAGCAAATTATCCCGGCTGAGCGGCGACTCCTGCCGGCCCAGCCTCCTAGCTGGCTTCAGGTTTCCCATGTCCCCGGCCATGGGAGGAGAGGGAGAGGACGACGAGGAAGGAGAGGGGAGGGCGGGAGCGTTCTCCCCCTCCATCTCCAGCAGGCTCTGCAGGCTGTGCTCACAGTGGAAGGACTCCCTCCGGTAGTCCCCGTGCGTCACCTCGAGGCTGTGCTTACGCATCGACACGCCGCCCGTGAGCGGGGAGGACGAGGAGGAGGAGGACGAGGAGGAGGACGGGAGGAGGGGGGCGCCCAGCTTCTCGGCCGACTGCACCCGCTGGAGCAGCGGGGAGCGGGGGGGCTCGGCGCTCTTGGGTCGAGGCCTGGCCACGGGAGGGGAGGAGTGGAGCTTGGCGGGGAAGGTCTGCGTGGTGTTGGAGCTCCCCACCGTGTGGCCGGACAGGGGCGGCGGGGAGGAGGTGGTGGGGGAGGGGGTGTGGGCCAGCGGGGACAGGGGGATGTTGCCGGCCGACTTGCAGCGGGCCGAGCGGTACTGGCGGTGGAGCTTTGGGGAGAGGCCGTGCAGGGAGCTGGGCCTCATGTGCTGAGAGGCTGCTGGGGAGTTCGGAGTGCTGGAGGCGGGAGAGCTGCTCTGAGATGAGTTACCTAAGCAATTGAAACAAGGGAAATATTTAACCATAACATTCATACAAAATATGAATTCCATAGTATACTCTATATTCTACAAAGAAATGACTGGTAACAGTAATAGAAATTGCACGCTAATGTGAGCAGTCCATTTACTACCATTTAATTTACTTCCTTGACGATTATTTTCGAATTGTAGATGATTCCTGTTACTGGTTAATGCTTAAATAATGCCGTAGAGACTTATAGTCGCTCCTCCCCACTGACCCAGGTAGGTGGAGTCGGGCGTGGAGCGGTGGCTCTGGGTGGGCGAGCGGGCCGAGAGGCTGTGTGTGGGCGAGCCCGGCAGGCTGTCGCCGGATGACAGGGAGCGGTTCAGGGAGGACAGGCTACGGCTGGTGTGGAGCAGGTTGGACTGCTTGGTGATCTTCCTGAACAAGGAGCTACGCTTCTTGCTGTGGAGGTTAGTCACAAGACACACAAGGCAAGATACAGAATGTAAAAAAAGACTGGACTGCTAACATTGTGTTTAAGATCGCTCGCATTATTTAAAATCATAATAGTTGATGTAAGCGGTGTTATAAGACTTCTGTTGTTAAGAAGTATGTTGAATGTAAGGCGGTGACCCACTTGTACCTCTCTTGTCCCTCTTTGGCGCCTATTCTTTTATTGCGTCGCGCCATCTTGGACTTGTAGCTGGACTTGCGGGCGGGGCCAACCTTTATAGATGTGTTCTCGAATGGGGTGGTGGTCACTGTCACTTTGTTTCCACTCTAAAAGACCCAATAAAGAACATAATGTATGTTAGCGTTTGGGTTAGACTCCGTGTTGGTTAGCATTATCCTTTGGTTGATCCTTTTTTCCCTACATCTATTTACATGGAACAAATGATGCTTGATGCTTCTACAACACAATGTAAATAGGCAAGTTGAAACTCATCAACAGTTCTCATTCTTCCCTCGCCCCTCCCCTCCTCTCCTCACCCTCCCCACCCTCCCCCTCTCCCCTCCTCTCCTCTCCTCTCCTCCCCCCCCCCTCTCCCCTCCTCTCCTCCCCCTCCCCCTCCCCTCTCCTCTCCTCTCCTCTCCTCTCCTCTCCTCTCCTCTCCTCTCCTCTCCTCTCCTCTCCTCTCCTCTCCTCTCCTCTCCTCTCCTCTCCTCTCCTCTCCTCTCCTCACCTTCAGGATGAGCTCCACCACTTCTGTGTGCACCAGCCCGTGAACTGACTCCCCGTTCACATGAGTGATGAGGTCGCCGGCGTTCAGCCCCCCGTCCTGAGCAGGGCCTCCTTCCTCCACGTGCTGTCACGGAAACAAATACACCTCAGTAAGACAGGCCAAGCCAAACACCAGGTTGGCCTGCGTGTACGTCCCGTGACTGTGAAAGGGGGGGGGTCTTTCCTCGGGTAAAATGGTAAGGTAAAACCCTTTTTTAGACGGGTACTCCACCTCTCTTCCACCCCACCAACACGGCCAGCGACCTACTCAACACACGAACACGCAGCTCTCTCACCCAGACCATGTGGTGCACGCTATACACGTCGCTGTCTCCCATGTAGACTCGGATGGCCCGGAGGGTGAAGCCGTATTTCTTCCCCGAGCGGTGGATGGTGATGGGGGAGCGCAGCACGCTGACAGTGGGGGAGTAGTCTCGGCTGGGCGAGGAGTCCCGGGAGGAAGGGTTGGAGGAGATGGAGCGAGGTGACATGGGGCTGGCCAGAGGGGACGTGCCGTGCTGCTCCACTGGGGAGGAGAAAACAGACGGAAGAAAAGAGATTTGATCCATATATATTAGTATAAGAATACATTCCGATTTGAGTTCAAATCAGTGCGTAAAAACGGCAAAGTCACATTAGCTGGGTGTATTTCACTTCCGTCTTAAACAGCACCCTTTCATGTCAATACAGTCATTTTTGTTGTTGATCTCAGGATGTGTTGTTAGCTGGGTCTCTCACCGGCAGGAATGATGACAGACAGGGCGGTGGCCGAGGCTGACTTGATGACCTTGGTCCCCGGTCGGGAGTTGCGGTTCTCTCCCTCGACGGAGAGCTGGTGGTGGCGGACTCTCCTCAGCACCAGGTCGTTGGAGGCTCCTCGGGGTCCCTCCGGGGCCCCTCCCGCAACGTTGCCGGCCCCTACTGTCACATCCGCCGGCCTCAGGAGCTTTTCTGAGGTGGATAGGAAAAGACGATGAAGAATACATCATTTAATGGTGACGTTGACATGGCTGTTTGAACTGTATCATCAGCAATGCAGTAAATTAAATGACTATGACTGGTGCCATTGAGTATAGTTTTCTCTAAGTCAATAAAAGAGGGCTGACTGCTCTGATCAAGCTGTAGACATTAAAAACACAAGCTATCTTTTTTTATACTGCTTAGTCATTTTTTTAGATGACATCGATTCACGATTCATAATATTTCCTGACACATAGTTTCGCAAAACTCCCTCTCACCCCCGGCAGTGAGTCCGTTGCCCTCTTTTGGGGTCGTGCTCCTAAAGTCTCCCTGGCTGGAGGTGGAGCCCATGGCCCCCTCCAGAGACTGCCCTCTGGTTTTCACAGGGGGCTGCCTGGTGGACACGGGGGGCTCGGGGTCGCCCTCTAGTGGCGAGGCAAAGCGGTGCGTGTCCATAAGAGCAGAGAAGCGGCGTCGGGCTCCGGACGGAGGGCTGGACTCACTCTCCGTGAAGGAGGACTCGGAACAGGACAGACGCTTCCTGGATCACAGCGGAGAAGAGATGGGAGTGAGTTTCTTACGGCGAACAGTTGAGGGGCACGCCACGGAATATGGATGCGAACACGCGATGATTACTTTTATCTGTCGGCCATTCAAAGCTCGGCCTCTTTCATTTAAAATCCCAAGGGAAAGTCTAAGGATTAGGGCAAAACCGCTGGACCAAAAAAATCTCCATCTCCCCTAAGTCACGACGGTAAGCCCTCGTATGGATGCACTGGCCGGGGCCAAACTCACATCTCAGGGGAGCCGGTCCTCCAGCTTTTGTCCCTGAAGGTGAAGCTGCCCAGGCTCTCTCTCTTGGCCACCCGGTCCTCCCTGGGGCCCTTGTGCTCCCGTCTCGTGACGGTGGGGGGCTTGTGCTCCAGCTGGGACAGTTGCTCCATGCTGCTGTACACCTACAGAGACACAGGCGCAACAGGGGATGGGTTCCTTTTCAATTCCTCCGGTTGTGTTTTAAATAAGGACTACGCCGTCCTCATTTGGGTAGGAATTTTAACCAACGTTCACGTTCCATGAGAAATATAAACTAGACAACAAACCGCTCCTAGGTATCGAAAATGTAGTACTTTTCGACAAACGAGAACAAAGAACAGAGAACCTCCTCTTTCCGTATGACTGCGCATGTCTTATCCTATTGTAGTGCCTTAATCACAGTATAAAGGGTGACTGAAGAGCAATATTTGACATGGCACAGACACAGTTCTGTTGGGGTCCCGTAACCAGGTGCTGTTCGAAGGCCAACCTTGCTGAAGCGAGGGGAGCAAGTTGTGAAGCGCCGGATCTCGACGGGCTCATCGTCGTTGGTGTCATCCTCGTCGTATGAATGGATGTGGTGGTAGCGCTCGGAGCGGGCTGGCGAGGACAAAGCACAGGACGTTTCAGCCTCATGAAAGTCAACAGGGACTAAGACAGAGGATAAGGGAAGGGATGCTCCTACGCTGTTTCTTTTTGGAACAGACTTTTTTTTTTAAACACGGGTTTGTGTTTGAACACACACACACACACACCAATCATTAACACAAACTCAAACTCAATCAAACATGTGCTTTGCCACAAATATTATCCTTATTCCAAAAAAACATTGCAGTTCCCCCTTTTAACCGCCAGGGGGCACTATGGTGATTGTAACTGATAGACTCACTGTCAAAGTAGCTGGTGTCTTCCTCGGACTCCAGGTTGGGGATGAACTCGGCCTTCTGCCTCAGCACACTGTTCCAGTCCAGCTCTGTGAAGAACGAGTGCTGCTTCACCTCAAAGGCCCCCCCTGTAGGGTAGGGACAGAACGCACAAGGACAGAGAGAGACAAAGAGAGAGAGAGGGATGGAAGGAGAGATGGAGTTGGACAGCGCGAGGGGAGTTGGAGAGAGAAACAAACACAGAGCAGCTTAGAATATTTTCTGAAGCTCACAGCCAAAAGAAAACGGTTTGGGTGTGGTTAACAGTAACGTTGCCGTGATAGGTCAGAGAGAGGGGATGAGGAGTATGGTGGACTGACCGGTGCCGAGGCGGACGAGGGGGTTGGTCTGCAGCAGAGTGGAGATCAGATGCTGGGCGTCCGCAGGGAGAGCCTCATCACCCTCTGGCCACACTATGTCATCTACCGAGGAGAGGAGAGGAGAGGGGAGGGGAGGGGAGGGGAGGGGAGGGGAGGGGAGAGGAGGGGAGGGGAGGGGAGAGGGGAGGAGAGGAGAGGAGAGGAGAGGAGAGGAGAGGAGAGGAGAGGAGAGGAGAGGAGAGGGGAGGGGAGGGGAGGGGAGGGGAGGGGAGGGGAGGGGAGGAGGGGAGGGGAGAGGAGAGGAGAGGAGAGGAGAGCGGTTAGAAGCTTATGAAAACGGAGGGCTGAGCATAAAGTACGTGATAAGGAGAAGGCTGCCAGTGTCACATCAATGTGGCAACATGGCCTCAGTGGAATTACATCGCATGTAAAGGACCTGACACATAACACATAAGAGATGGAAATAGATGAGAGAGAAGAGAGGGGGGAGGGTGAGAGTGTGAGATCAACACACAAGCATTTGCCCTTTCAACGATCCCCCTTCCGTCCACTCACAACCGGTTTAACCGTCGTCTTAACGACCTCACCTGTGATGACCTGTCCAAAGAGCTCCTCGGGCGTGTCTCCAAAGAAAGGCACACAGCCCACCAGGAACTCGTAAAGGATGATCCCCATGGCCCACCAATCCACAGGCTTCCCATAGCCCTGCCTCAGGATCACCTCTGGGGCTATGTACTCTGGAGTGCCACACACCTGCAGGCATAGACCGGACCAACAACACGTTTAAGTCTACAGCGAAACCAACGAAACTACAAAAAAACAAACAATACTTTTATATTACTCTTCATTTGTGTTGTTACTGGTTTATGGGGACATATCGTATGGATGCCTGATAAATGAAATGCTGGTGTATTTTAGTATTTATTAAATGGCAATTTCCACTGAAGAAAAACTAACAAATAACGACAGAGCTACAGCAAAAAAAGTCGCTTTATAATATTAGGCAAAGTATTAGGTGAAAGTTGTAGTCATTGTTAGAAAAGCTTTTAGGCAGATTTCGTCAAGGGTGAGTAGGAGGCACACGTGCTGTGTCTGGAGGGTATTTTTGCAGAACCACATGGGGGATCGATGCGAGAATGCCAGGATGAAACATGAAGGCTTGTTGTTTTAATGTGCAGATGGGCATTCATTAAACGCAAGCAGATTTTTGGCCATGAACATGCCAAGCCCAGAAATAGTTAGAGATTAGTTTGAAAGCAGAAGTACAATAAAGGGCTGTGAAAAGGACTGAAATCACGGCCAAAAGCAGGCTGATTCCATTAACTTTTATCTTTTTTGGTCAGATGTCGATCGTTTCATTTCTTCATGCTTTGAACACGCCTAGCGCACAACAACTATGAAAGAGCGGTTTGTATTTCATTTTTCTCTTGGCATGAGTCACTGTAAAAATCCTTCAGCGCTTCAACAAAG
The DNA here is from genome assembly GCA_017639675.1 of Aplochiton taeniatus. NCBI lineage: Eukaryota > Metazoa > Chordata > Actinopteri > Galaxiiformes > Galaxiidae > Aplochiton > Aplochiton taeniatus. Next base: position 6,444,766 of record CM030183.1, on the reverse strand, counting down.
TCTCCTTAAGGACCAATTAAATGAACATCATTCATCGGCGAGCGTTTAATTTAAA
>CM030183.1:6389711-6442211 GCA_017639675.1 Aplochiton taeniatus | reverse complement strand
ATACTTATTCCGAATAATCTCAATTCGACTCCATCTCCAATGTTGCTTAATAAGAGCAGCAAATAATGTTTTTCAAATCTTCCTTCCTATTGACTCTGACCTTCGATGGGGTCCCTGGTCAACCCCAATTGGCTGATGATGTAGCGAGGGATGTCCGTCTTCATGAGGTGACCCTCCTTGGCGTGGTCTTCCGCTGCTTCCAGCAGGTGGTAAAACTCCTCCGGGTTAAACTCCTAACATAGGGAGGGTAGTAAAGACATTTAGTGTGTGTGTGTGTGTGTGTGTGACACTTCACATATCGCTGAGAAAAGGCTACGGGCTATTCCCTACGTGTTTCATTAAAAAGCATCAGGTTCGGCTTTTAGTTTCGGTCAGACTGGTACGCATTGTAAAGGTGTGTTTGGCTCCTAAACAGTAGATTATGGTGCGGCAGGCCAGAAGAAACACTGAAGAGATGACGACGATAAGTGATAGCAGTGTGCGCTGCAGTCTGGAGTGCTTTACACACCGCCCCATCGGAAAAGTGCTGGGACGTGCCCACCCCCCCCCCCACCCCCCCACCCCCCCGCGGGAAATGGGATTAGTGCTCTGTGATGCGCCAGTCCGCCAGTCAGTCTGGCTTACCGACACAGGCTCCCATTTTAAATCCCGGAGTCACGGTCTGGCTGAGTCAGACGGGCTTCTCTTCAGGGGAGGCCACTGATATTTTCCTAACACTGTAGCAAGGCAAACGGAAATGTAATCTAAATGCAAATGGAACCGCTGGCCAGCCGGATTGGGCCTTTTTGATCACGGCGCTTAGCGTTCAATCAGTATTTTTTTTTTGCCCACGCTGTGTAATAAATCAGCCTGTTAAAATGTTCATAATGAGCCCAGCAAAATGAGGATCTGTGCTCATGTTTATTAAGGGGAAATGGATTGGTCTCCAGTCAGGGCTGAAGAGAGGGAGAGCGACTCTAACGGCGGTCGAGGGACGAGAGTCGTGAGTGTGACGGTCACGCACCGGATTACCTCTCGCTGCTTATGGCATTTTGTTGTGGCTGTCGATGTTGTGGTAGCAATAGGGGAGGACTGAAGACAAAGTGTGTGTGTGTGTGTGTGTGTGTGTGTGTGTGTGTGTGTGTGTGTGCGTGCGTGCGTGCGTGCGTGCGCGCGTTCTCACCAGACACTCCAGCAGCCTGGCAGGCCGGGAGATGATGATGAGGAGCTTCTTCACCAACTCTGTGATGAAGGCTACTTCCGAGCTCTCTGAACGCTCGTAAGCCTAAGAGGAAGGAAGAGAGACGGAACCAGAAGCAGAAAAGGTAAACAAAAATCAGGGTTTGCGGGTTTTTTTGCATGTTGTGCGTCATATGTAAAGATATTCTAATAAAATCACAGCAGCTAAATTATGTCAAATCAAATGGAATGGGGCCAGCCTTCGGAAATCCGACTGATTTAATCAAGCTATTCGTCTTGGGGAGCCAACTAAGTTCTGTGAAAGCCAATATCTGCTTTGACACAAATCACACACACACACACACACACACACACACACACACACACACACACACACACACACACACACACACACACACACACACACACACACAGGGCCACACAATTAGGACTCCATTTATAGCATCTGTCGCGTTGTGATTTCTCATGTGCGCTGCTGCTAAAATGACACCATCTAAATGAATCCAACCTGGCTCTTAACAGCCTTCCTTACACAGGGCTATCACAAAGCACAAGAACTGTACGGTCCCCGGATAAGGCACCATATGTTTTGCAGTCCATTTCTGAGCAAATATTATACAGATATGAAAACAACACATTGATGGTTATTTAAAATCTAGATCAGGCTCCAGTCTAACTCTAAAGTGGCAACACTGTATTTCACATTAGGTATTAACTCATCATTCCCACGGGAATTCAAATCATGACGAGGATCTTGCTTTCGGGTGATTTGGTGTTCCTCTCTCTCCGTATACTGTACACATGTATGACTCACATCAGTGAGTAGCTTCTCCAGGTTCTCCTGCAGCTCAAAGAAGTAGACGGTGGTGATGAGGCCCTCGCGGGCTTTGGCCAGGCAGTCCCTGGACAGCTCAGCTATCTGGTGGTGGATGAAGCTGAGGACCCCGTCGGCCAGCTGCAGGTCGCTCTCGGGAGAGTAGGCGTGGATGAACTCGGCCAGGCGCTCCTCCATCTGAGCTGTGGCCTGGAGGAGGGATCAGTGAGGTAGACGGACGAAAGAGGAGAGAGGGAGGGGCGGGTAAATTATTTATTTTACCTTCGAAATGTTTTGAGTTCAAACAGAGTACAAGTAGCCTTTGACCTCACTTTACCGCAGGAAAAGGAATCCATTAGCCGACTTTCTTAGAAGCAGGAGATGGTATCACGGCAATGAACTAACAAGCAGTCAAAACATCCAAACCTGCTTCCTTTAGATACCGGCCCAAGCCTAACCAATTACTACCCCCTACTTGCGTTTGAAAACAAATAGAAAAGATGAAATGTTTTCTTAATATCCGTGCCTTGCGGGCCCAAATCTCACGAGGGCAGTTTAGAACACTAATACTCTCCATGACACGGACATTCTCCTGAGGACCAAGGGGAATGATGTAATCTTGTTTGCTCAGCCTTAGCTCCTCTCCAGTCGCTCACACACAATCAATACAAGGTTATCTCAGCCAAACTTATATTTAATCTCTGTCTGTGATAAGATTAAAGGTGTATTTGGTGGCGGACAAGGATTTGGTGTTCCGGAATTTAAGCAGGTTGGATAATTGTTTGGCATTTCCTGCACGGAAATCCATGCTTAGTATCCGTGTTTAGCATCCTCGATGTACTGAATACTTTTATTAGATTAGGATTCAACTCATCTTAAAATATAATTGATGGTATAATGTGTTCCCATGTGTGTATGGGTGTGTGTGTGTGTGTGTGTGTGTGTGTGTGTTTGTGTGGGTGTTCAGGGGGTGGGGGGGGTGATGGAGTGTTAGTCCGCCCGAGGCCTCACCTTAGGGAAACGCTCGTTGTACACGTGGTTCATCATGACGATCTCGTTGTCGTAACAGGAGGGGGAGCGTCCCGGGCTGGAGGGGGACAGAGGAGGAGAGGGATGAACTAAACACGAAAAGAAAACACACACACACACACCACATTTTTCCTCTCCCCAAGTGGTTCAACCCTGTCTAGCCAGCGACTAGCAATATTGTGAACGTTGAAACCAAACACATCACATATTGAGGAATTGAGGAATGGACCCGCACACATTGAGGCATGGTCCAGCAGCGAAAAGAGTGATGGTGTTGGGGTGGAGCAGACACACATAGACAGTGCTCTGCGGGTCGAGGGTCGACCCTCTGTGGCGTGACCCCTGACCTGAGGCTGCGGGAGCGCGGGCGCATGTGGGGGGAGCACCGGCCGCCGCCGCCGCCGTCGTCGTCGGTGATGCTCTCGGTGCTGCCAAAGTGTTTGGACAGGAAGTGGAGCTCGTCCATGGTGGGCTGGAAGGGCAGCTGGTGCAGGCGCTCCTGGGAAGAACTGGAGGACTGGGCGGAGGAATGACGAGAACAAAGAGGAGGAAGAGGGGGAGGGGATGGGGGGGACGGAGGAGAGATGAAAAAGAAGGGGTGAGAGGAAATAGAAATAGAACAAGAACAACAAATGATCACGGAGAGCGCGGCAGTGCGAGAGAGGAACGAAGAGATGAAAGGGGGAATGGAATCATGGTTCCGAGGACGAGGAGGAATGGTAAACAGAGCGGGTGGCGTGGGAGTTGAGCGGAACACGCACACACACGCACACACACACACACACACACACACACACACACACACACACACACATTTAAAACAAAAGACAAAGAACATTCATTAGGACGGATACACCACCGACACCGGCCCTGCTCTCCCTCACACACACGATGTGAGAACATGGAGTTCACCGGCTGTTATGTAAGGCCCATCATAAACCAAATCTCACTCTTCTAAAAAGCCTTTTTTGAACACCGTGTAGAACTAAAAACAAAACTATAACTAGTTACCGTGTGGTGTTATGACAAATCGCCTGGGCCGCCGCCGTTTGGGAAAGCGCTGTGTCGCAAAGGCCCTATGACGTGACTGCGGATGCTCCACTTCGACCACAGACACACCGAGGCCCGCCGTGCGGCTAACGAAGTGGTCCGACTCCCCGAGGGTCTGGGCCATGAATCTGTCTCGCTCCGTCACACCACACCACGGCCCCCCCGTCCAGACCCTGTCTCGTTCGGAGGGACTGGAAAACCCCCTTCCTCCTCCCTCCTTACAGCCGGATCAATCCCTGGTCCACCACCCTCACCGCCAGTTGAAGTAAGTTCTAGGTAGTAAAGATTGAGCCTCCGGTGGAGGTCGCTCCCAGGGATGTGAATACGCCGTCTGGCGTTTCTGCTTTGGCGTTGAGTGGTTCAGAAACACCACTCGCGAGGTAAGATTTGGTTCCGTTAGCACGACATAGTCATAGGTCAAACCCTTCTAAGCTGGGGAGACGTTATTTTATAAAAGGAACAGTAGACTATAGCTTCCCACTGAGCTCCCATTGGGCCACTCATTCAGACAATGGCTTTTCTAGCGCCCCGTTGGAGAATGCAGCATGTGGTTAATGAGGGCGGAACAGCGTGTACTCTTTCTTTCTCTCCCCATTCCTCGCTGCTTCTCTTATTCCCCTCCTCCTGTCATCAACACCAGCCCAGCACTTCTCGAGTTGCCCTCCTCCCCTGTGCCGAGCGGAGAGCCAGGAGCTGGGCCTGTGATGTTGTTGTTACGCAACACCGAGAGAAAGACCCCCGGGGAACGCTAGGGAGCCAGTGTGTGTATGCGTGTGTGTGTGTGTGTGTGTGGGGGGGGGGGTGATGAGGGGAGGACGAGGGGTCTGTCTGTTACAGTCACCGAATTTGAGGAAAGTAAAAGGCTTTCAGAGGACAATTTCTAAAGTGGGCAGAGAGACAGAGAGAGAGAGAGAGAGAGAGAGAGAGAGAGAGAGAGAGAGAGAGAGAGAGAGAGAGAGAGAGAGAGAGAGAGAGAGAGAGAGAGAGAGAGAGAGAGAGAGAGAGAGAGAGAGAGAGAAAGAGAAAGAGAAAGAGAGAGGACGTTGCGGTGCGTCGAGTTACCGGAGGCGACTCAAATGAAGCACACGGAAGGTAGTGATTAAGAAAGCAGACAAAACCAGGCGACGGAGGCGTTTCGCCCCCCGTGTTCTGTCCCGACAAATCTCAGGGTTTTGACGTGTGAATAGGAAGCGGCGGAGAGGACGTACCGTGGAGCTGGGTGTGTTGGTGCCATAGCCGGACGAGGGCAGAGAGGCCAGCGACCATCGTCTACCGTCCGCCCTGCAGCGGAGAGAAATTAGGTTACGTCATCATCGGGGAAAACCCAGAGCTCCACAGAGCCGTGTATGCTTTGTATAATATGAATAGTCATTCTATTCCCCTCTCTGAAGTATAAACCAAATAAATCTCTCTTTTTTTGATACAAAGGAAAAGCTGCGGTGTATTTTGTAACTAAAAACATACGGGGTGAAATTGAAAAAAAAAAAAGAAACGCTAGAAATTAATCTCCACGTCTCCTGGTGATCGTGTAATGGAAATTGAAAGCAAATTTTTCGCCGTCCCCACATCCTCCTCCTGTGTTTGACCTTCACGGCCACTTGAGAGGAAGGGGATACGACGGTCCAGGGAAATCTCTTCGCACAGCATATCCTTCCCAGGCCGGGTTAGTCGACACAGGGGAAAAAAACTGGACTCCAGACCTAACGAGCGGAGCACGAGGCGGACCAAAACAAGCGGCCGCTGCGCGTTCCACTGACAGACAGGCAGCTGGATTTGACAAACGAGGACGGGGGAGGAGAGCCCCCAGCCCGTTCGCCCCCAGCCCCGCCCCCCCCCCCCCCACAGCTCGGGCGCCGTAAACACTCGGAGGCCAGGGGGTGGAACACGCGGAGCGCCTGCTGCGACCGTTCACTGTACACCCACCATGGTGTTAGGACGGACGCACAGACGTGAACGCAGGTCCACTGGTTACCACAACACCTGTAAATATGGAATAGCTCATATTGCCGTTCACAACTTGTTCTTATACACCCAGATAAATATTTATGCAGGTTTGATGATAAACTTTCCTACAACCGCTGGTGCTTCTTGGCTAGGACTTTATGTGTGTACGTGTGTGTGTGGGTGTATGTGCGTGCGTGCGTGTGTGTTTGAAGAACACAGAGAAGCTATGAGTGTGCGCTGTTACCGAGCCAGAGGGGGGGGGGGGGTCTGCTCTGCTCTCAGCCATGACTCACCCTGTGACACCCAGGGTGAACCTGTGACTGAGGTGAGAGCCTTCTCCCCGGGATGTGCCAGACCTGGCACCCCGACGCTAACGGCCGAACACTTCCGTGCCTCCGCATGCCTCTCTCACCCATTCCCTTCTGCCGACACAAGACAGGTCCCGCAGTCTCACGCGCGCAAACACACACACACACACACACACACACACACACACACAGACACTCGCACACGCGTAGGCTACATGACACGTGACACAGAGAGAGAACTAATACCTTCTGGAGGAGGCGAAGGAGAAGTGTGCCGGGTTGCTGGGGGAGAAGTTCCGTGGGCTGTCCAGAGGGCTGTTTCCTGGAAACACAAAGCGACATGATGAGAGAGGGGAGGAAAGACAGAGCTCGAGTGAGGGAGAAGAAGCTAAAGGATATATGTTATGAAATATATAGCTAAAGGATATATGTTACGAAATATATCGCTAAAGGATATATGTTACGAAATATATCGCTTAAGGATATATGTTATGAAATATATAGCTAAATGATGTTATTAACTATATCACTAAAGGATATATGTTATGAAATATATCACTAAAGGATATATGTTATGAAATATATAGCTAAAGGATATATGTTATGAAATATATCGCTAAATGATGTTATTAAATATAACACTAAAGGATATATGTTATGAAATATATCACTAAAGGATATATGTTATTAAATATATCACTAAATAATATATGTTATGAAATATATCACTAAAGGATATATGTTATGAAATATATCACTAAAGGATGTATGTTATGAAATATATAGCTAAAGGATATATGTTATGAAATATATCGCTAAATGATGTTATTAAATATAACACTAAAGGATATATGTTATGAAATATATCGCTAAATGATGTTATTAAATATATCACTAAAGGATTTATGTTATGAAATATATCACTAAAGGATATATGTTATTAAATATATCACTAAAGGATATATGTTATTAAATATATCGCTAAATGATATATGTCATTAAATATATCACTAAAGGATATATGTTATTTAATATATCGCTAAAGGATATATGTTATTGAATATGTCACAAAATGATATGTTATTGACAGACTTTAGGGAGATGAGGTGAACACTGGACCACGGGCCAGGTGGACTGCACGTACCCAGGTGTCCGGGGAGGGGCAGGGGGGAGTGAGGGCGTGGCAGAGTGGGGGAGGTGGTGGTCAGGATCAGACTCTTCCTGTTGCTGGTGCGGCAGCTGAGGGAGAGAGAAAGGGAGAGAGAAAGAAATAGTTTACATGAAATAATGCACTGCGCGTGCATTAGTGTGCGGCTAGCTAAGGCCATAAATCTGTGAGTTTTACGAGGAGAAAGTGGAGACAAAGGAGAGGGACAATGCTGGGCTGGGTGCTGTATGCTGTCGTAAATTTCTTCTCTGGAATACAACGGCGTGTTTTTTGTGTGTTTGTATGTGTGCTTGTGTGTGCTTGTGTGTGTGTGTATGTGTGTGTGTGTGTGTGTGTGTGTGTGTGTGTGTGTGTGTGTGTGTGTGTGTGTGTGTGTGTGTGTGTGTGTGGCTTTGCTTGAGTGAGTATGCCTCTGAGAGAGGAAGTGTGGACAGACACGTGTACGCAGGGCTCACTGCAGGAGGGCCACAGCGATAAAAGGGAATTCAATTTCCTCTGCCATCAATCCCAGCCCATGATCTCCTCTCAACCCAGATAAGGCAAAGAGAAAAGAGAGAGATAGAGAGAGAGAGAGAGAGAGAGAGAGAGAGAGAGAGAGAGAGAGAGAGAGAGAGAGAGAGAGCTGGAGAGAGGAAAGGAGGAAGAGGCGTCAGGCTGGCGAGAGAGGGAAGGGAGAGAGAACGAGAGATACATAAAGCAAACAAAAGTACTTTTGTTTGCTTTATGCAAAAAAGACACGAGCACTGTGGACGATAGCATGTTCTCAAACAAAGATGACCGCCATTACCTCCATAACCCTACTCCATGCCCACTCCCCAACACGCCCTCCCAATGCAGACCACCTGCGTTTTGGAGTCTCAGACCGGGCCCTGATACTGCGGCTGCCTTTGTTCGTGATAGTCCAACGGACGACGTGTTTGATTCATCGGAAACACTTTGGAGGCATTAAGGCCGAGCAGGGATGGCCCGCCTCACTCACCCCTCTCCGGTCAGCCCAGCCAACGCTGTCAGAGGGAGGGCATGGTCTCCACTCAACCCTTTCCCCACCGCCTTCCGTGGGTCCCCACAGACACACACACACACATCTATCCAAGCAGGCAGCACACACAGTCTCACTGACGCTGCTACAGAGTGGGTGGGTGGGTGGGGGGTGGGAGGAGATGGGGGGGTGTAAGGCCTGAATAAGTGCCGAGTCATTGAACTATTTAATGGGATGATTGCTGACTTGTGATGTGAGGTGAGAGTGGGAGAGAGGCTGACAGGGGAAGACAGAGACAGACAGGCAGACAGACAGCTAGAGAGGGATAGACATAGACAGAGAGGCGGCTAAATGGACAGGGAGAGGCAGAGACAGACAAACATATAGATATCTAGAGAGAGAGAGAGAGAGAGAGAGAGAGAGAGAGAGAGAGAGAGAGAGAGAGAGAGAGAGAGAGAGAGAGAGAGAGAGAGAGAGAGAGAGAGAATTTTTATAGCAGGTCTGGTTAATATCCATATTCAAACGTGTTACAATTAGTTAATGTTGTTGCTGCTGATACTGTGCAGTGTGTGTGTGAGAGAGAGAGAGAGGGAGAGGGAGAGAGAGAGAGAGAGAGAGAGAGAGAGAGAGAGAGAGAGAGAGAGAGAGAGAGAGAGAGAGAGAGAGAGAGAGAGAGAGAGAGAGAGAGAGATCTGCATTCCTAGATGCTTACTGAGCAGGTATTATCCCTGCAGGCAAACAGACAGGGAGAGGGTGAGGAGGCAGAAAGACGGACGGACAAAGAGAGGCAGAGTTCCCCCGCGCCGGGTGACAGTGACGGAACACTGGACCCAGCCAATCAGACGCAGTTGTGCGAGGCAGCCCCTCTGCCGCGGGATCATGACTTTGCATTAGCAGTGTGCTACGTTGAAGGTGGAGACGTATATTTCATTGCGTGATCATCGACTGATGTTTGAATGCCCGAGTAAGATGATGCACGCAGAAGAATGACCTTAAAGCGTACTTTGTTTTTTAAGCAAAATTCCACAGGATAGCCTAATCGATAAGACCCGGAATACACCTGTGGGTAAAGGACGACGTCGATGGTGTTCCTTTTGAAGCACAGGGCCAATATGAGCCATTAAGCCATTTTCATCTAAACCAATTTGTCCCCTGTAGCCTCTCTCTCCCTCTGGGACTGGGAGCTGTATTCTGTAGTACTTACTGATCCTCCTAATATCTAGCCCGCAGACCTAGCATTAGGCCATCATGTCATTCAGCCCTAAATTAACATGAGAGCGAAGCCTTGGAGACAAGTTGGGCACTTAGCTTCATAGCACCAGGCAGGCAGCAGAGGCTGGGCGCCGGCAATAGGAGTGTGTGTCTGTGTGTGTGTGTGTGTGTGTGTGTGTGTGTGTGTGTGTGTGTCTGTCCGCCAACTGTTTCACTGGCTTATCACGCTCTTAATCGACCCTTCAGAACGACGGGCTTGAAAACTGGGTGGTCTCAGACTTCAGGGAGAAAGAAAGAAGCGAGAGATGAGGGAGGGCGAGAGCGAGCAAAGGGGGGAGAGGAAGAGAACAAAGACGAGAGAGTGGAGAGAGAGAAAGACACACACACACACACTGGAGACAGCGTGTCAGACAAAGAAGAGAACTCAGTCCCACTGAGAGGCTCGATGCATTCTGACTGTGGAGCAAAGTAAGGACACACGCACGCAAACCAAACGCACCACATTTCTGGGCTTCAACAAAAGCGCTGTTTACAAGACTGAGGAATACAAAATACAAACACTGTCCGTGTGAAAGTGGAAGGTATGACTGGCAAAAACAAACACCGCAGAGCCTAGAGAGTGCAAGAAGAACCCCCCCCCTTGTCTAACCAACATAATGCTCGCCGTCCACCAGCAGTCCTGCACAATTCTCTGCTTGGATGCTCGTTCAGGTTCATGAGGCGGCCAAAGAGAGATAAGGATATAGAGAGAGGAAAGATATATATATATATATATATATATATATACAGGCCTGATCTGAAACTGGCAGACTATCCTCTCGGCAGGGGGGGGCGGTGGCTCTGGAGGAGGAGGACGGATAGAGAGGATGGACAGATGAGGAGAGAGAAAGAGAGAGGGTGCAGGAAGAGGGAAATGGATGGCAATGGGCTAAGACCAAAGAAAAGCACGAGGCAGGTAGAAAAATGGAGAGGCAAGGGTGAGACAAATGGAGGTGAGAGAGGAAATGCTCCCAGTGGAACTCATCATCCGAAACAGGAAGACGGTAAACATGCCCCAGTTCTTTCCCTGCTCGCCACACACACACACACACACACACACACACACACACACACACACACACACACACACACGCACACACGCACACAAATACTAATGTCTCCCACACACACGCACAAATACTAATGTCACACACACACACACATCGCAACGGCATGCATGAGCAGAGATTACATCCGCGCGCGGCGTGTAAACACAGAGGAACCGGGTTGACAAACGTGCCGCGCCCCACGCGCTCGAACAAAGACACAAACAGGCGGCCTCATCACTCCCGGGCCTCTCAACGGCCTCCTCCCTCTTTACCTTTTCATCTCCCTCCCTCCGCCCTGCCTCCCATACAAAACAGAGGGAGAGGGGGGGGGCCATTAATATTGATCAAACCAAACAACTCGAGCACATCAAGCAGGTGGAATATAATTAAGACCAATCTGGAATGACAAACAGGCAGGGTGAAGAGACAAACATGGACGCCGGGGACAGGCCAGGGGGCGAGAGCCGTCAGGGAAAGAACACTACAGTAGAAAATGGGGAGGGATAGGGATGGAAAAAGTTAAGCTGGGGCTGAGCTAAGCACAGGACGAGAGAAACGGAAGGGGGGGGGGGATCAAAGGGTTGAACGGAACAGAGCAAGAGAGAGAGAGAGAGAGAGAGAGAGAGAGAGAGAGAGAGAGAGAGAGAGAGCGCGAGAGAGCGAGAGAGCGAGAGAGAGAGAGAGAGAGAGAGAGAACGAGAGAAATAGAGAGAGAGAGAGAGAGAGAGAGAGAGAGAGGGATGGAGAGAAGAGAAGAGGAAGAGGTGTCAGGCTGGCGGTCACATTAATGGGTTGTTGCTATGCAGTGCACCAGGGGAGGGGAGACCCAGATAAGGGTTTGGAGGGCAACGGGGGACCACAGGGGAGAAGGGGAGGGAAAAACACTGCTCACACGGACGTCAAGTTCACCGCTTCAGAGAGAGAGAGAGAGAGAGAGTGACTAATAACGCATCACAAAACTGACAGCTTGTGATATTCACAGACGTCTTACTTTAGCACAACCAAGCAACGATTTTTCGTCGATTGACTAGGTGCCAACGTAATAAAAAAAGGCTAACGCTTAGACACCTCAAGAAAAAAAAAGGGCTTTTGTCAGCAAACACCTAACCAAGAACACTGCCCTCCATTCTGAAATCCCAGCTCGCTCTTCCTCGAGTCATTCCATCCTCCTGGGCTCGTTGACCTCCCCAAGACCCGGGCTGTACTGGGGCTGCATTATGGCAACGGCAGGGGCAAAGTCGCTAGCGTCAGCACACCGGAGCAACCCAATCTGGACAGGCCCGCGAAACGGCTGTGCCAACGTGAAAACAAGACCGAGTGCGGAAGAGAAAGACGAAGATGACCTCAGCCTGTGAGCTGGAGACGTTATGCAGGCAATATACAGTGTCGTATATTACGTATACAATCCATAGATTGGGAGAAGAACTCCTTTAACATCGGAGCCCGAACTGCAAAGAATGGAAGAGAATAGAGTAGAATAACTGATGCAATATTTTCTGTGAAACGTTTCACCAAACCTAACTGTGAAGGCTGAGATATGCATTTATCCTTATGATATTGTAATGTACTACAAACAACAGGCCGTGTGGAACTGAGTTTGCAAGCAGACCAAAAGCAACAGAACGGACTCTGCTCAGCCCTGCTAAGCGCTGTTTTAAATGTCAAAATCTCCTGGTCTAATCTAATAAGAACCGTGGGGGAAAAGATCCAACGAGGGCGTTGAACTTCAAACGACCTTTTTTGAAAACCGTCACTAACCCACATCGATAATCGAGGAAAAAGCGAATATTTCACTCCAAAACTACTAGTAGGACCTGGGAACCTGCATCTGTAGCAGTCTTTCTGGTAAGAGACTCTGAACTCACAGGATACTATCGGGGACCATAGGAAAATAAGACGAGTAGGCTACCATTGCTCTTGGAGCAGGAGAACGGGACTCACTGTAATTGAGGAGCTAACAGGGGCGATGTGGTGATGCCATGGGCAGTACTGAGCCCCGAGGGCTCCCTTGGGGAAGATAGCAAGCACTTCCCTGTGTGACCTCTTCTGACGTGCGGGGAATCGGTTCACTGAAGCGTAATGGTGGTCTGATGTCCTTGTTTTGGTCGGGGGGTGGGGGGTGGCTGTTGTAGGGTGGGGGCACACACGATGCGAGGACGCTTGTGTCTTTATGGGCGTCCATTTTTCCTTCAGGCCTATTTGTTTGGGTGTACACTCGTGGGTAAGCGTGTACATCTTTGATGTGTGTGTGTGTGAGTGTGTGATAGGGAGATGATGTTTGATGTTGTTGATTGTTGTCCACTCTGAGGTACAGCGCACCTGAGCCACAGAGCCTGAGGGACATGCACACAATGAATCTGAATATCAACATCATTATCTCTGTTTTTATCTGTTCCCCTTGCCTCCTCTCTCTCTCTCTCTCTCTCTCTCTCTCTCTCTCTCTCTCTCTCTCTCTCTCTCTCTCTCTCTCTCTCTCTCTCTCTCTCTCTCTCTCTCTCTCTCTCTCTCTCTCTCTCTCTCTCTCTTTCTTTCTCTCTCCCGCCATCTCTCCGTCTCTCTCTCTCTCTCTCTTTCTCCCTCCCTCCATCTCTCTTTCTCTCTCCTCTCTCGCTCTCACTCGTCTCTCTCTCTCCTTTCTCTCTCTCTCCTTTCTCTCTCTCTCCTTTCTCTCTCTCGCGTCTCTCCATCTCTCTCTCTCCCATATCTGAAGAAAGGCAAACGCCCCAGCCATCCCATCTGTATTCAACTCACTCCTCTCTCCCTCTGCATTTCCTGAACGCGCCGCCAGAAACCCAAACTGAACACGCCCTCACACCACTAAGGCCCAGACACGTGTTTGACTGCACAAATGAAGGAGAAGTGCAGCCCGGGACATCTCCAGCCCTCTTTATCATTCTCTCTTCGTGCTTTAACTGTGGAGTGCTGGAGAAACCCTGAGAAAGAGTCACAGAGATTGAGAAAGAGGGAGGGGAAGGCAGGGCTGTCGCGATTATTACCTGATCACCTGATCACAAGTATTTTAGGTTACAATCATTTTACATAATTGACGTAAATGCCATTATAAAGGGAATTTTAGGGGAATATTAGAAAGGCTGCAACATGTAGAAACAACGCATTTTAGGTGCGTTTTCACCAGGACAGTGTTCCTGCTGGTCCAAACCCTTTTTTTGGTTTAGTTGTAGATATTTCCTGCATGCGCTGAAAAGCTCTTCGTTGGAGCGAAACTCAGGCTATGCAATATGAATATATATATATATGTAATAATATAATATTATTATAATATAATATAATATAATAATTCATATAATAATATATATATGGCGCAAATATAAACATAAAGGCACTGGCACGACTCTTATTTTCTTTAGCAGAAGAGGACAGGACAGTACAAAAGAAAATAAAGGTTCAAGTTTTTTTAACATTCGTGTGAGCTAGCAACATTTGTGTAGTTGCAAAGCCAGAATTTATTGTTTAGAAAAAAACGAATTTCTTGTTGTCATGTTCAATAAATGTCTCTTCTGCTTTATAAAAATAAAATTCAACACAAAGACGATTAAACCGTTAATTGCAATTCCTTTAATTAATCGTCAACTAGAATGCCGTTGTCGTAACAGCCCGACAGGCAGGCATGCCCGTGTTCTTGTCTTCCCTGCTCACGTAACCCCAGTGAACTGCTTCCTAATGGAGGCAGAGTCGGAGATATTACCCCAGGGCCCAGTGCTCTTACTGAATCTCTCCCCTCCTTCATGTCCTCACAGATGTGACTCTCACTCCTCCTTTCCCTCGTCTCTCTCTCTCTCTCTCTCTCTCTCTCTCCCTCTCCTTCTCCCCCCCCCCCTCTCTCTCTCTCTCTCCCTCCCTCCCTCTCTCTTTCTCTCTCCCTCTCTCTCCCTCTCCCTCTCCCTCTCTCTCTCTCTCTCTCTCTCTCTCTCTCTCTCTGAACCTCCTGAACCACTGCGACTGGAGGAGGAGAGCAGATAACTCAGTGCCTGCAGCCTAATGGCAAGTCTGATCCAAATTAATCAAAAGCATGGTTTCATTGAAATTATTAATATATTAATATTAATTATTCATATTAACTTTGAAGTAATACACAGCCTGCCGTACATAGACATGCCTGGTTCATATGGAGACAATAACTAAAGCCACTAAATCTGAATTACAGGCTAATGCAATCATCCATAGACAATGAGGGAAAAAAAGCACATTGAATTAACTGAATTATTAATGTCATGTGCCCTCTGGTAAATCCATCAAGAGGTCGATTGATTTTTGCCGGATGTGTACGTGTTCTCAAACAAATACAAAAAAGAATGTGTGCGTGATTGGGTGAGTAAGTGTGTGTGTGTGTGTGTGTGTGTGTGTGTGTGTGTGTGTGTGTGTGTGTGTGTGTGTGTGTGTGTGTGTGTGTGTGAGTGCTCTAAATAAACGGGGCAAGGTGTTCGCTGGCGAGACACCATGCCTTTTAAAGCAGCCCAGTAGAATTCTCCTGATTCCTGTTCACCTTGGGAGACACTGAGCACAGCCCAGCAGGACCGCCGCGGTTGTTGATGAAGCGCTCCCCATGTTTTAATGTCAGCTGGCCCAGTCAAGCTGCTGCTATCAAGCTGCATCAAATCTTTTCAAGTTATGTTATAGGCCCAGGCTACATAAGAAAAGATATGATCAGAACATCAAAAAGCTGGGTTTATATAATAAAATACACATTTAAATAAAGGCCACATATAATCCTACTGAGGAAACCTACTGAGATTTTTCAGAGAAACCATTTGATCTAAAATAGCGTTTATCAGAAATAAATTAGAGTTGTTTTATGAAAGTAGCAGATTATGCTAAGCCACTGATCAGACACTGTTCCAAAAAAAAAAGGACTGGGCAGCAAATTAATCTATTAATGCTGAACCCCCTCAGGACAACGGATTCAAAGTCACCATCCACTGACTCACGCTGTAGTCCCAGAGTAAAACTTCATGCTTGGATTATCTGGCCTCATTAGGTGAGTCCTTATGTGTCCCCATGTGGCCGTTCATGATGTCACTAAGTCACTACACACCGAGGCACAGACTCCCTTCTGGGGCCTCGGGTTCCTCGGCTTGGACGTATTCCTCTCTCTTTTGGTCTGCTGTGCTATTGAATATGTTTCCTCACGGTCACAACAAAACCCCGAATTCACCATCATCATATTATCTGCTGGTAAAATTAAAAACCACCAGGTATTTTCAACGTTGCACCCAGTCGAAAATGTAACCGTCCGGAGCTGACAGATAAAGGGGCCTGCCAGTCTGTCAGCGGAGATAAACGTGACTGTATCAGTCAGCTGCAATACTTGGAGACAATAACAGCTACACACGACAGAATGGAAAAGACACACACACACAGACACACAGACACACACACACACACACACACACACACACACACACACACACACACACACACAGTGACAAACAAGCCATACTGTGAATGCTAACCCCTTCGTATTGTCCAGTGAACTACAGCATCAGCTCTACAAACACAGCGAGAGAGAGAGAGTGAGAGAGAGAGAGAGAGAGAGAGAGAGAGAGAGAGAGAGAGAGAGAGAGAGAGGGAGGGGGGAGGAAGACAAACAAGGGAGACGGAAACGTTTTCAGAATGGAAAGCCAACTAGTGCCACACCCCGAGAGAGCCCCCGAGCCGGCCCTGCCGTCTTCTGCGCCGGCCATCCTCTTTCCCTGCCGTCTTCTTCTTCTCTTTCCCTTTTAGTGCGTCGGAACATGTTGCCGCCTGCTAGTGCGGGTAGCCAGGCGTAGCGCTAGGCAACCAGAGCGGCCGCCGCAGAGCAGCGGTCGGGAGGAGGCGGCAGGGTTTTCGGGCAAAAAATGTCACTGAGTGCAGCTCTGCCACGGCCCTTAGATGTGCGCGGCAGCTCCCTGTCTGGCAGAGTGTGGCAGGTCCACCCGAGGAAAGGCAGAGAGAGGGAGGGACAAAGGGAAGGGCTTTCACAATGGAACAAGGAGGAGGTGAGGGAATCGCAGGGCATTTCTCAAGGGGGCGGTGGCACGGCGGAGAGAGGAGAGGGGGAGAAAGGGCCATTTCGTAAGGGTGCTTACGTCGTAGGAGGGGATGGGTGTGTCGCGCGTGTGTGTGTGTGTGTGTGTGTGTGTGTGTGTGTGTGTGTGTGTGTGTGTGTGTATGAGAGAGAGAGACAAAGAGAGAGAGTGTACGTGTGTTCCTGCATTTCAAAGTAAATCAAACAGGGAAAAGCTTTTTGCTCGAGGCTGTACTTAAACTAAGACAGAGCCGGAAAGGCCAGGCTAATGGTGAAGGATGGACCAGAGAGATGGGCTAAGAGACCGAGACTACAATGGGGCATGGCCCCTGAGCGCAATCAAACCTAGATATGGATGACATAACACAACAGGTCATCTGAGGACTCGGGTACTTTGAAACGAGGGTACTGAGAACAATATCACTGAGACACACACACAAACACACACACACACACACACACACACACACACACACACAAAGCGCGCCCCCCCCCCCCCCCCCCCCCCCCACACACACACACACACACACACACACTCACACACAAAGCACATTCAGGTGAATGGGCAAAGTCACTAGATTGAAATTGAGGCCAGCTTCAGTGAGCTCATTTATAATGGATTGGCTGGTGGACACAGGTCTATGGGGAGGATGACAGAAGCAGGGGGGTGGCTGGACTGAGAGGGAGATGCACCCTTTCCAGATGGTGGTCCTCTGCTGTTTGCTGCAGTCTCCGGAGGACGGCACTGAACGAATGGCTAAATAGAGGATCAAAGCTGATGAAGGAAACCATTGGAGGAGAGGGGGAAAAAAAGCTTTGACTGACAGGCCGGTAAACGATGCAAATTGGCAGGCGGTACGGGGGATCAGCTCCTGTGTGGCATCCCACACTGACTGTGAGGATGAGGGGGAAAGGCGAAGAGAGGGGGAGGTAGACTAATCACAGGTGGCTATGGTTCTGGGACCACACACTCACACACACACACACACACACACACACACACACACACACACACACAAATGCACACAGAAACGCACACACACCACACACACATCTGTATGGAGCGGCAGTCTCACTCCTTCACAAAAACGCAGGGATGATGAATATGCCATCCCCCAGCTTATTAACCTGTTGTTAGGGGATAATCAACATCCTCCATCATCTGAGTGGCCCTCTTTAGGTTTGCACTCACGCACACCTGAACATTAGGCAGCTGCACGCTACGCACAAGGAATGGAAGAGGAAGGACTCGTAAGTAGGGTCATGCACACACACACACACACACACACACACACACACACACACACACACAATGAGGGAGAGAGAAAGAGAGACAGAGAGAGAGAGAGAGAGAGAGAGAGAGAGAGAGAGAGAGAGAGAGAGAGAGAGAGAGAGAGAGAGAGAGAGAATAGAGAGATGCAAGAGTAACAATAAGAGTAGGGAAAGCCAGCAAAGAGAGAGAGAGAGAGAGAGAGAGAGAGAGAGAGAGAGAGAGAGAACGTGGGGGGAGATGGGGAATGCTTTCAGCACCATGGACAGTGACCGGGCAGGCCGACGGAACCCGACAAAAGCTCTGATCTGATTGGTCCGCCCGCCTGTCCGTCTGTCTGTCTGCTACATCACTACCTCTCCCTCCAGACCCCACTCCACCACCCCGAGCCCTGCTGCCAGGCAGAACCCTCCTTGGCTCCCCCACAGGCTGCTGACACACACAGCGTTCCCCCGAGAGAGGCCTTAATCATCTGATCTGGGCCCAAGGTGAGAAAGGGTCCCGTTGATCAGCGAGTGGCCGCGAGCAAACACATGTTGCTTTCAAGTCGCTGGACTTGGGTTCTGCACGGAAAGCGCAGTTGGGCGAGGGGAAAGGGAGGGGAGGGAGGGACTGGAGGGTAAGAGAGGGAGGGAGGGAGGGAGGGAGGGAGGGACTGGAGGGTAAGAGAGGGAGGGAGGGAGGGAGGGAGGGAGGGAGGGAGGGAGGGAGGGAGGGACTGGAGGGTAAGAGAGGGAGGGAGGGAGGGGGGGAGGGACTGGAGGGTAAGAGAGGGAGGGAGGGAGGGGGGGAGGGACTGGAGGGTAAGAGAGGGAGGGAGGGAGGGGGGGAGGGACTGGAGGGTAAGAGAGGGAGGGAGGGAGGTTGGACTCACCTGCTGTTCTTTCGTGGCAGTGGGAGATCCTAAGGGGCACAAGCACAGACAAAATAGGAAGTCAGTCGCATTCACAAGACAAGTCCAGATTAAAATATACACATTATATATACATATAGCTGGCAAAAGTCAACTGTGTCAGAGTCCTCTGTTTTTCCTTTCCGTTTCCCTCCCCATGTCCCTCCAGGAGAACAGAACGTTCCATCATGCTATCCGTTGAGTCCAGATGGACCCAGAACATTGTGCTGGAACAGCAGCAAACACTTTCTACACTGAATGAAGGGAAAGATATGGCAAAGAGAGAGAGAGAGAGGACTGGGGAGATAGAAAAGTGAGTGCGAGAGAGAGAGGGAGAGAGAGAGGGGGAGAGACACAGAGAGAGAAGTGAAGAGAGAGAGAGCGAGAGGTGCCAGATCTCATGCCAGCACAGTCTGGCTCTTCACACTATACAGTCCTGTTCACAGAGATATGAGGTGGGGGTGGGGGGGTGGGGTGTCAGAGTGTGAAGAAAGAGGAAGTGGGTAGGTTCAACAGAGCACAGCACTCAGCAATCTCTTTGAAGTCCTGTGCCCCGAAAGCATTCCACTGCGCCGATAGATTCCTGACACGCGAGTGCGGAGCAGTTGAACACACACGTTTAAATATCTGGTCAACAAACATCCCCCAAACATTCTATCGATAGAATTCCCGAAGGAGCCGAATTGCATGGCGCACCTAAGAGCCGCAAGACGACATGAGTACTAACTCGGTAGTGGAAAGAGAGCGAGAGCGAAAGGTTTTGCAGAACCCACCTTTGGCTTCCCCCCCCCCCCCCCCCCCCCCCCCCCCCCCCCCCCCCCCCCCCCCCCCCCCCCCCCCCCCCGCCCCTTGGGGGGAGACGCTCACAAGGCAGACGGACAGACAACATGGCTTCGGATGTATTAAGGGAACAAAGGCAGGGGTCGTTCCATGAAGGCGAGCAGGTCGATGAACAGCGACGGGCTTTTAACCTTCCCTCTCCACGCCCGCTGGTACAGCGCTGTGCACGTTTCAATAGCCGGCAGGTCGACCGTTCACTCCGCATGGATTTACATGTCAACAGGCCCGGATCTCCCCTTTTTTTTTTTTTTTACACGGACGGACAAATATTCAGACCATCGATTCCTCCTCACATTGCCCACCATTGATCCGGCTAATTGACCCTGAGCCGTCAAAGCCATTGGGATAAGAAAAGGACGTTCATGGGGGGGGGGGGGGTAAAGTTAAGTGTAAGCTGTGAGGCACGCTAGATCAGCGTGAATACATACAATTACTAAACGACTACACTTTTAAGCCAGGGGTGTTTTGTTCAGACTGACTGAGGGGAAATAGAAGTGGTCGGTCTGTGTGCATAATCAAAAATAAACAGAGTTAGTGAAGCGAGCACACTCACAGGTGGAGATTTATATATATACTCTGTGTGGAGCGTGTGTGTATGTGTGGTAAAACCCACCACTGGAGCAAAGTAAATGCCACTTCTGCTAACACAGAAATAACATGCTCTGGTCTCTGAACATACTTCTCCCTCTCTCTGTCTCTGTGGGGCTCTTTAATGTCGACCAGACAGAATGCAGCCATCAGGGTTTCTTGGTTTCCGGGAGAGCACTCAACAGCACAGATAAGAGTTGAACCAAACCATACATCTCCCACATTTCTTTTTTTTTTTTTTTGTTCCTTGTGTTTTAACACAAGTGTGTTGTGTGTGGGGTTCCGGAATTGTGATTGAATTCCATTTTACCAGCGGCATTCTCTCCCCCAGCAGGTGCTCTTAATAATTCCCATGTTAACGTGTCGGAAAATGGTCCCGGAATTGCGTCAGAAAGATCTTCGTAAAGAAGCAAATTTAGCCCGTCCGTCTGTACTTCGTTGGCACTAGCCACTCTGAAGGAGTGACGCGCATTTCTATATCAGCCTCTGTATTACTCATTAATTGCCGGAAGCCAGTAATCATGAAAAATCCCTGGTGAAGGAGGGGCTGGGGGGGTGAGTGGGGGGGACTTGGGTTCTTTGTCATCCTGTTCAGTTTCAATATGCTCCCCCATTCTTACTGTGTAATTGGATTTCCCGTTCCACGGTGTAGGAGTAACATCATTGTGTGACAGACTGCGTGGCAGAAGCTCTGGTGTGTTTGGATTCCCTCTGCTGGGGCTCGCTGGTGGGAAAGGACTGACTGACTGGCAGACTGACCGCCTGCCTGACTGACTGGCAGACTGACCGCCTGCCTGACTGACAGGCAAACTGACCGCCTGCCTGCCTGCCTGACTGGCAGACTGACTGCCTGCCTGCCTGCCTGACTGGCAGACTGACCGCCTGCCTGCCTGCCTGACTGGCAGACTGACCGCCTGCCTGCCTGATTGACTGGCAGACTGAACGAGTGACTGGCTCACTTTGGCTGACTGGCGACAGATGGAGTGACTCCACGGTGTATCGCGCCCACTCGTCCCAGATTAGGAAGCGCCCGCGATCAGGCTCCGTGTTCTGCTCCCTCATCTGACGAAGGGGGCTGCTCTTTTCCTGAAAGGCTGGGCTCAGCGCTGTCCGCTGAGACATGGGCTGACCACGGTCGCTCATATCTGACTGATTGTTCTGCGTACCGAAAGACGCGCGCGCGCGCATGTGTGTGTGCGTGTGTGTGCGTGTGAGTGGTGGTCATGGGGTTCTGTCACATCAGTACAAACGTCAGAGGCCCATAAATATGAAGCGTGCAGGGTTTGTGCCACTGTTCTATATATATATATATATATATATATATTTTTTTTAAGTGCTACGCTCCTCGTGATCAAATAGGAACGCTGGGGCTTTTCAGCGTGGCACCTTCACTCTAGACGCCCTCATTCTGTCACCGTCCATTCACCTTGACGCCATCGCTAGCTGCCAAGCTCTCGCTGGGAGAGGGCGGGCCCGCGTGTGGGGCCCCCGAGGAGGAGTGTGACGTCCAAGCCACATGCCATGACTCACTGGCCGACTGTGTGTCTCACGAATCCCCCCCCACCCCACCCCCGCCCTACGAGTTCACTCAGCCAAGGGGAGAAAACATGTAGACCAACACATCACATAGAACACCGTGTGTCTTCATGGGCTTTTTAATATCTTCAATGGGGATTCCGAAACGATCTTCATAATCCACTGTGTGAGATTTTGATACGCTCCTACATGGACAATCCTCATGCAGGGTATGTAGCTTGATGTTGCTATGCGTGTATTCTTTTTCGGAAAGGGCCTCAATGTATGACGTATCAACGTACAGAACAAACACGGTGAAGGTAATCGCAGTGAAAACATCCCAAACCGGGTCCACACACGGAGGACCGAGAGGAGCCATGTGTCCTTTTAATCGGCTTCCCCACCGACCGCTTCCTGGCGGACTGGCCAGAAAACTGTCGGGTTCCTCAGGCGGAGGCGGGCAGGCGGAGGCGGGCGGGCGGGCCGAGCAGGCTACACTGTCACCCAGCCGGAGGAGGAGTGCTGACGTCAGGGGCCCTGCCACACCCGTCGCCCCATGAAAGCAGAAGCGGCTCCACTCAAAATGGCCGTCTGACACCCTGCCGTTCAGGGTCGTCTCCTGGGCGCCGGAGGGAAAAATGGCCCCCTTGCTATAATAAAAATGGTATTAGCTGAGCTGCTTCCCCCAGGCAGACTGCTCTGTTGTCAGGAGGGGAGGACAGCCGGACAGCCAAGCCTATTTGCTCTGTGGACATCGGGTACGGACAACAATGGTGGAGGATTATTGCAATGTGACTGCAGCAGATATAAAACATGTTCCTCTGAGCTGTGCTAGCCACCACCGTGAGGCTGCGCATAACGGTCGCGACCCCTGACCCCAGCTGCAGGGGAGCGGGGTGTGTCACCATATGGCTCTGAGAGAGACAGAAGGAGGTTTTAATGGCTGGGAAAGGGTGTGTGGGTGTCTGGATGTGACAGTTTGGGTGAGGAAACCCAAGGGAAAAGAGGCAGTTGGATTCAGACAGGGATGGACTCCCTAAGGGTCTCACAAACACATGAGCGCACGCACACACATACCCGCACGCACACACACACACACACACACACACACACACACACACACACATCTTGAAGTCTATTCACTTGCACACAAGCACTTCACACATTCACCAACTGGAACATGGCACCAGCTGGCTTTGTAGTCTCCCCATACCTATAAGCTCCCCTTGACTTTGTGAATATTACTGTGAGATTATGAGTTTTCTTCCCTGCACCCTCCATACATCACCCTAACCCCACCTCAGCCCTAAACCTCCTTTTCGTCAGTCTATCTCTTTCTCATGTGTAACTGGCTATCTGAACAACTCTCTTTTCTGCTCTTTCCAGTAATTGAGGTCACTTCTGCAGATACATCTAGGATTGAAGGCGAGGGTATATCCTCACAACCCAAAATAACCCCTTGTCTGCCTCTTCCTCGTCAGCATCCTCTTCATCATCACCCACAACCCCCCCCCCCCCCCCCCCCCCCCCCCAGCCCCCCACCCCAACCCCACCCCACCCCATCTACTGTCCAGCCAGAACAAGTCTCCCAGCTCGTTGTGCGCCCTGCAGGCAGCTCAGCTCAGTTCACATGGCTTCATCGCGCGCTTGGAGGACTGCGGGAGGGGGAGGGGTGACCCATAGTTAACCAGGCTGCTTTATAATGGATGAACACACGAGCATCAGCAGCTTCAGTAATATGAATATGTCATGCCCATCTGCATGAGTGTGCGGTAGAATAAGTTTACATGCGGTACACAGAACCTACACGCAGGCCTGGGGTCTAAGTCTTTAAAAGCAATACCAGATAGTAGCCTTAGCTTAGAGCATTCTAAATTGTCTGTTTTCAGTTGTATGACCTCTAGGCAGCAGTCTACAGCTGAGGGGACAAAAAGGGAATTTAAAACTATCATGCTGCTCTGTTTATTGTTACGCTACTGATGCATGTATACTAGATGTTCTATTTGGTGACAGTACCATCCGACGAGGTTATTTACGTTACCCTCACTCAGGAGACATACACATTTAAAACGTAATTATCAATTCTATCTCACCTGGAGCATCCGGCGCCGTATTATTCCCGAGTCATCCATGGTGTAATCAAGCGCTGTCACTCAAGCTCCCGATAGGGAATCCCCCCTAAACCGTCTCCCGACCCTTGCTGGTGTCGGCTGTGACCCAAACAGCGCTGCGGTATCAACCGACAGTCCGGTTATCGCACCAGAACAGCAGACAGGCGTAGCTGACTTTCAGTCAAAAATGCGCGGAGCGCGATCAGTGCCTCACGTAGAAACAGAACATAAACAAATCGTCATATGTCCCATACCGTCTGGGTTTAAAGAGAGCAGACCCGTCTTCGATAAATTAGTCAATGTTTTTCTCAATGACTGAGAAAGATCCCACGTTTTTCAAGCATCAATAGTTAGGTCTCTGTTATAACTTACAAGTTCTTGAGGATCAATGCCTTATCATCTAGTCTTAGGCTATATATTTGCAATAGCCCTCTGCTGCACCTTAAGAGCGTTGTCCAGATTAAGGGCAGATAGCTGTTTTCAGGCCTAATCGTTTGAAATATGTCTCTGTGTTCATTTCGCTGCGACTGATCCCCGACCTATAGCCCGCGTCCGTGCGTCCGTTTAAAACGAATTTGCGCCCTGTCACTGTTACTTTTACATGACATACAACATTAACAAAGGTATTTAATACGTAAAAAATGACTAAAGTCTTTACCCACAGATCTGTCTGATAGGCTGTAATAAAACTACTGCCTCCTTGTATTGAGCATCCGTGTGAGACGCGCTTGCTCGAGTTCCTCGGTCCAGTTTGACATTGCAGTTAATTCGTGGAGGAATCTGTCCACTCTCATTACATCAGCCGAGGCACTGAGGACACGTCGTTGTTCCACTCATGATCCTGGGTTTTTAGAAATTCTGGATTACGTTCTCGCTCCTGGCGATGGGTTTTCAGTCATTATGACTTACAACAACGCGATATTTGTAACCCCTTCCGTGCCATGGGATTCCCTCTCGCCCCTCCTCCACGCGCAATGTGCCTGCTCCGCTCTGACGATGACACGGTAATCAAGTACACCCTGAGAGGGACTGCCCCCTTCTTCCACTAAAGGGAGTGTAGAGCATATAGAAATGAGTCAAATGTAATTTGTAAGATTAATTGGAATCTTAAATTGGATTTTTTAGCACCATGGATAACACCTCTATGACACCTGATAATGAATGAAGAATTAATGAATGCCATTAGATTAACCTTATACAGTGCTGTCCATGGTGCTGAAAGAAAAATTTGCATACCTAATATTCATTCATTTATTTTTTAATTTGTTCATAGATTTTTCTTTAGATGTTCAGTATGTCCTCAGTCGAACATCCTGCTAGTTCATAGACAGTGTTTTGGCCCTGAGTCAGAACGGAACTAAAGAAGGAGAAAATGCCATTGATTTTCATGTCTCCTTTTGTATTCAAATGCTATCACTGGTCTCGCATATCAAAACATTTAAATTAATTAATAATCACCGAAGAGGATATTATATGTGGCAAAGTAATACAAGTGTTACATACTGTTTAAAGTGTATTGTTGCTCTGTGAAGGTTTATCATTTTTGAAAGCCTGTTTTTCTGGCCTTCCTCTGTTGTCTCTCCCCCCTAACGAGTAAGAACAGACTCCCTGTGTCCTGGGGGAGACAAAGAGAAGAGCAGAATAAAGAACGGTGTGTGACCTGAACCTTCTAGAACATCAGTCAGTTCCAAAGTTCTGATTCGCAATCGACAGATGGAGGGGTGGCCCTATAAGACAGTGGGAGAGATTGTGTGTTTGCGGCCTTGTAGCCAAAGATTAGGACTTTCACACTGTTTTATGTAACATATGGTTCGAGCCGCCCACGCAGAAAGGACCTCAGTGCCGGACAACACACAGCAAGACTTCAACCATGTCGCCTCCAAATGTGATCTGAGTCAACAGATTCCAAATCAACAACACGCCCACAATCCATGTGGGTTGTGTGTGGCACACATTGTGACTACTAATGTTTATAAAATTGTGCAGTTTTTTTTCTCCTCCTTGATTTCTTGACTATTGCATGTTGATGTGTAAAACACACAACCAAAATGGAGATGTCATGTGGTAGAACAAACACGACGCAGATTTCTTTTAACCGTATCTCATCCAGTTTTAAAGCTAATTTGATACCTTTGTGCTTGCATTGCAAAACACAAGAAAAGCCTGGGTGTGCATTAAACAGCATTAGATTTGGCTTATTAAATGGCCCTGTCAAGACTGTCTGCTTGTCAGCTCGAGGATCTATTTGCTGATGGCAGCTTTTTACGACTTCTAAACAGTTCCGCCACTCACTGCAAATGAGCATCACTGCATGAGCGAACCACTCCAATACACCGACACAATCAACCTCTCTGTCTCACCCGCAGAACACCGCGGCACTCTACCAAAACACCAGGAACATTACCAGTGCTGCAGTGAGGCCGCGTTGGATATACTGCGGGCAGGAGCGCGGTATTGATTTCTGGTCCCTGTTGCACTAACTCCTCCGTCCGAGCTGTCAGGTCTGCATGAGAAGGGTCACAGACGACTGTAGGGTTCATTACCTGTGGGACTGTGCTGTGCTTACACTTCAATGCACTTTCCTTTCACGCACAAGCAGAAATGTAACCACACTGAAATTACATTTTAGTAACTAAACAATTGTCTTACAGACTTTCCAAATACAGTGAGGATTTTATGCAACGTATACTATTACAATTCATACTAAAATGACGACTGTTCTAACTATGTAAGAACTAATATGGCTGTATAACACAATACTATGCCTTAACTGTTATTGTATAAAAAAAAAAACGACCCCAAAAAAGAAAAAAAAATATATATGTACATCCGTTATCCATTTAAGATAATATTATACGAGACGGGGCCACACCAAGTATAATTCAAATATAATTAAAGGTTATTGCTGACAAGACAACAAGCAACACACAGAAGCTTTGTTACTTTGTTTATCATATTCAAATCTGTGTGACAAAGTGTATGTGTGTGAGTGTGTGTAGTCGTGCATGCATGTGCATATCTGTGTTTATGTCTCATACAATGAGGGGGGGGGCTGACAACATAGCATGGCGTGATGCAACACAAAGAAACCTAGGCACTCCCAAGATACCTGTCTGGTGGACACACATCATCGAATACTCGCAACTCTCTCTCTCTCTCTCTCTCTCTCACACACACACACACACACACACACTCTCTCTCTCTCTGTCTGTCTATCTGTGTGTGTGTGTGTGTGTGTGTGTGTGTTGTGTGGGGGTGTATGTATTCTAGAGAGAGAGAGAGAGAGAGAGAGAGAGAGAGAGAGAGAGAGAGAGACAGATCCACAGATCTGAGGCTAGGGAGAGCAGATGGGAACTGAGATATGCTTTCTGGTTCATGGCCTCAAACCCGATCTCAATCAGCTACGGAAGACAGCATCGCCGAAAACAACTGTACAGCTGTCAATCCTCAGTTCTTTCTGCAAAAAGAAGGCTTCCCTAAACTCATGCTCTAAGAAATCGTCCCAGGTTAATTTGTTATAGTGGTCTGTCTTGCTTCAATCATTCTGCTGAAATCCATCTATTCACAGGGCTAGTGTACAGTTTAAAATAACCAGCAATGTCAAGGCAGGAGTTAGCTGAGCATTTCAGACAAATCAATGTATCCAATGTAAAATAACTCTGACGGCAATATATTAATCCAGTCTTTCATACTGATCTTGTTGGTGTCTCTTTTTTCTGAATATGTGAGTATGAATAAATACTACGCCTAAGTAAAATCTTTGGATTCCTAAAGTGTCTGCTTTCAAACATTTCAAAGCCTACTGTGAAGTGGGTCACAACTACTCACACAAAATGCACACACTTGCACATGCCCACACACACTCTCCCTCTCCCTCACTCACTCACACACAGACACACACACACACACACACACACACACACACACACACACACACACACACACACACGCACACACACATATTCCCCAGAGGACCGTGCTGAAAAGGAAGCAGACGTGGGAACCGGAGGGTGTCTTGCCCAGGCGTGAAAATGGTATGGCCACACAAACAAACAACAAGATGGAGGAAAAATGAACAAACTCAACGGATATTGCCAGCCATTCTTGTTTCCTCTCTCTCTGGTGTCAAGTGTTATGTCAGAATACAATAGAATTAGTATCAACTTGTTTTTGCAGTTACAATAGCAACTACTCTTATTTTATGCCGGATTTATTTTATATGACCTATTAGCCTGTACCTTCTCCATGCAAAGATAAAATCTTGTCTTTCACTATAAGAAGCTGAATGCCGGAAGAAAAGGTATAAATTACGTTTGTGCCATCTTGTGGTTGCAGTTGGTAGGGCAGCAAGAATTAAATGCAGAATTGTTTTGATAGAATTGTGATAAATAGAACTGTACTGTTTCTTTGAAATTTTTTGGGCTTGAAAATTGTAAAAAATACAGCATTGTATTATTTTGTAAAATAAAAATGATATTTCTGTTCTTCCATTCTCGCACTGATATAAAATCAGAGAGATTAGCTACTCATGGTAGATTGATTAAAAGATACTGCCATTGCCATACATGATACAATACAAGATGATCAAACCCCATGAGTTCTATCCTTCTCTGTGTCATCAACAAAACAAAATACAGCAATTGTAGGCTCTATGAACTGTATGCTTGACAAAGCATAAATATGGTTCACACTAGAGGCAGGTAACATCCACAGCCTGTGGCAGCAGGTGTTGCGGGTAATCCCAGTGGTCAGTGTGTCTGAGTCTAGGTCAGGAGGTGACCCCCTGGGCTGCTCCACCAATGGAGGGGCTTGGCAGGACGCAGCTAAGCTCTCATCAGCACTGCCTTGTCCAATACCGGGGAGGGAGGGGGGTGGGGGGTGGGGTGGGGCTGGGGGGCACGCTCTAAGAGGATTGGAGAACTCACTAGGGCCAACACACACCCTCTCTCTCTCTCTCTCTCTCTCTCTCTCTCTCTCTCTCTCTCTCTCTCTCTCTCTCTCTCTCTCTCTCTCTCTCTCTCTCTCTCTCTCTCTCTCTCTCTTTCTCTCTCTCTATCTCTCACTCAGTCGCTCTCTCTAACACACACGCTTCCCCAGAGACATACAATCTCACACGTGTGCAAATCCCCCAGACAGGGTTTGGCCCAGCACTCGCAACCCTGAAGCTCGAGATGCCCCCAAGCTCAGTGGGAACCAAATTGAATCAGAATCCTCTGAATGAGATGGACCTGGATAAAACCCAGTGTATCTGACAGTAATGTGTGGGATGAGCTTTGCTGAACAACAAACAAGGGTGTATGATTGAATCTCTGATTTCATCGCATTAGTCAAGGAGCTATTTTGCTTTTAAATTTGATTTTAAAATCACAAAAGCAGATCTATCGTCACCCTTTTCAACTGATAGAGAAAGAGTGGAGATTTACACCACAATTTATTATTTCGTTGCTCAGAAGTGCCCAGTTGTTGACAGTGGTGGAAACAGCGGAAAACAACAAAGGCAGCCCAAGTTATTAAGGTCATGTGCTTTTAGAATGATAACGTCCACGTGTGTTTGACTGTTTATGAGAAGGACAGAGAAATGTTGTTCATTTTACTATAAACAATGAGCTGGCACAACAGGATGTACTACATGACAAAAATTTGATAGGATACAAGGTTATTTGTGATCCTCGGATAGAAGCAAGACATTTTTCGAAGAACAAGCGATAACCAGCTTGGTAAATGCTTCCTTTGCAAGCAGAAATGAACACATATACTATTTATATAGGTATATAAAAAACAAAAAAAGATCCAGATATCCGGACCGCTTAAGCCTATTTAAAATAAGTACTGTTGTTCTGCTCGTGGGAGCACATGAGGTCATTGGAAAAACAGCGTGTAGCTGCCATTCTCAGCTTAGTATGATAAACCCTGCATGACCCGTTGTACACAGGTATGTCGCAGTTCCTCAGATATCTAATCACTATTTCTCTCTACTTTGGACCAGGTTTTTTTTCTGGTAAAATACACTTGTGCGTATAATGTTGTATGCTCTCCTTATTTTCCTTATTTCAATTGCGGCTATGTAACTATTATTTGACCTTGTTTGTTTGTCTCACGTAAAGATTCGGTTTCACTGACTGTGCAGGCAATGAAGCTTACAATTTACTCGACCCAATCACCACTAGACCGATACAAAACTTACAGAGTGCTTTTTGTAAAAATCCATTGGTCAGGTAAAGCACAGTATATGAGTAGGATGATTGAAGCGTACAACCCAATATGTCAATGGAATAGTGATGCGCTGAGGAAGACGGAGAGACAGAGGTCAGGTCTTTGTATTGATCCGTTGGCTCCGAGATGTCATTGCAAAGGTGGAGTTATTGGACAAACAGGTCCTTTCGAATGGGGGGGGGCGTTCCCTTCCCATCCATCTAGAGCAGAAGAGGGCGCGCTTGTAATATAAACATGAATCTGTCCGGGGACTGTCACACAATCTATCTTCTCCGTGTGCACTCAGCGCATAAGGCGTGGGCTTTCGTGTGTCTGTGTGTGTGTGTGTGTGTGTGTGTGTGTGTGTGTGTGTGTGTGTGTGTGTGTGCGTGTGCGTGCGTGTACGTGTGTGCGCGTGTGTGTGCGTGTGTGCGGGAGTGCGTGCGTGCGTGCATGCGTGTGAGTGTGTGGGTGTGTGGGTGTGTGGGTGTGTGAGCATATGTGTGTGGGTGTGGGTGTATGTGCTCATGTGTGTGATGTGTGTGTGCACACACTATGGTGTGTACCTTACTCCGGTATAATGTTCTCATACATCAAAATAAAATAAAAGATCATAACTCAATGTTGTTTTTTCTCTGGTTATCACTCCCTCTGCCTCGCCTGTCGGTGTCATTCTCATGGCATGTGCCACAGAAATGAACAACGGCCTCCTCCTGGGACACAGAGACCAAGCTTAACTCCAGGAGACCAATGTGAACCCTTGCGGAAACAGATTCTGAGAGAAATATGTTCCAAAACACTGGTTTGATATTTTCGGTTGCCTTCAAATATATTATGAGCAAACATGCTGTTGACAGCAAAGTCCTGATGATAAATTAAAAGATAAGAGCCCAGCCTGGAGCTAAAGAGAGCCAGGTGATCTTTGTCAATACTAGAAGCTCCACCGGCTTAACGTTAACGGCGCTGGCCTTGGTCCTGGAAAACTAGGAGACAGTAAGTAGTGTGAGCAGATAAACCCAGACTGTTCCCTTTTGGTTCGGTCACTGCTCCTGCCTAGGAATGGCAGCAACTGCCTCACAGCCTCCTAGAACCCTCTTCCAGGATCCTTTTGCCAATCCCCTGTGACGCCTCCAGGCGCCACGCTAAGCCCGGGGATTTGACGTGGCATGGGAACAAGACGTGTCAGACAAAGTGCTGTGACAGCGAGGTGAGCCCGTCACAGGTGTCAGGAGCTTTAGACCGCCGGGACGCAGTCTTCACCTGAGAGTGGAGGAGGCTGGAAGGATCTCCGGCGGGACGACGTGGCCGCGTTTTGCCAGACTTTCAGGGAGGGGTGGGTGCCCGGCAACCCTGCCCGTGAGGCAGCCATGGAGCCCGCGGCACAGGCTGGCGAGGCCACACAGCCAGTCCCTCAACGGGGGAGGTGGAGGTTCGCCCCCCGGGGGGCCTCGTCTCAGTTCGTGGGGAGAACGTTCGTGGTCCTCTCCACCTACACTGTCGCCACTCTGTCCATGAACTTTGGGAAGAGAGTCCGAGAACAAAGACTAAAACCGAAGATTTTTTAGCTATGCGCTGCTTTTCATTGAAGCTATTTATTTATGTATTTATAATGGAAAATAAGTTTTGTACTTTTATAATGCAGCCTGCAGCAGTGTGAAAATTGATTTGATGCACTCTTAGATGGAATGCTTTGTTTGCACTTTTTGAATGACAAACTGGAACGGCACTGCCGCTGTCCCGTGGAGGCCAAGAGATTTACCGTTGGAGAAGGGCAAGAGAAACATTGTGTCAGCAATTTGAACGGAAGTTCTGAAGTCCCTGTTTAAAATAAGGCAAGAAGAGTTTATGACTGACCGAACTGCAGATGGATGAACGCGAAAACAAAAGTTTGAGTTTGGGAGAGTCACAGTCAAACCCATGTTTATCTTCCATGGTAATAATGGCCTGTTCTTGAGCTTGCAGTGAGGCCATCCTGCCACAGAGTGGAGAACTTGTATCCATTTATCTTTATGATCCCACAAATATCAAAGATAGGAAGATAATGGATGTTCTCCTTCTCTTCTACTAATGGACATACACTGCATGGATATTGAAACTGATGCATTGATCCACGCACAAAAGTAACCTCGAACTTCAGATGATAGAAAATTGTAAGAATATAGCCTACTGTATCAAATACCATGCAATCATAATACAAAACTTGAAATTTGAAAATTAATTGACACTATCTGCTTTTTTTAAATAATGGTTGTATCTTTTTTTTTTAATCTGCCTGATTAAAACTTATTTGTGCTTTTGTGATTGATGTCATTTCACCTTTTGGGCATAGCAGTGTACAGGTCCTGTTCAGCCCTGATAAATGTCACTAATAAGAATCATCAAAATCCTCAGCCTAGCCATGATGAAACATGCTTCATCTCACAACACACCAACCAGAGATGACATTTACAGGCTTCATATTTGACATTTCTTTGAGGTAGGCTATAGCCTATACCAAAAATACAACATAGTTATGCCATACACTAAATGTCATAACTGCAAGTGGTAAAATGTTGCAGATGAAGGGATGTAGGAGATCTAAATAAAAAACATGTATTTTCTCATTTGGTTAACAAAGGTCTGTTCTCTTCTTTGTTTTTGAAACAATAAACGTTTTTAATGGAGGAAATGGGAGTTAAACTGTACTTGTTTGGGTTCAAACTTTGTATATCAAATATTTCTGCTGAAAAAATCGTAGTGTATTGGAAATTTTTTTACGCATTTTCATTATCTGCTTATTTTTTTATTGTATTTATTTATTTATTTTATTGTATTTTCTTCATGTTTGTTTAGATGCTGTGATTTTTGTTTATATATTCTGCCTTAAACAGGGCACTGCTGGAAAAGAGACCTAGTCTCAGTCGGTTACCCCTGAATAAATAAATAAAATAAAAATAATAATAATAATCTCCACAACCATTACGTTAACAATTTTATTTTTTAATTTTTTAATGATTTTTTTTTTTGCAACAGACCATGACTTTGTTAATTCCTTCAATGTAACAGTACACCTAAGTGCAGTGCGATGTCATAATCCTGCTTCAATGTCAGAATGATGTCGTCTTTAGGAGGCCATAGTAAAGCTGGCTGGTTGGCCCAGAATTCCAATCAGCCCAGGGTCTGGACATTGCATGCAGGGCAGTCTTATTGTGGCTACCCCAGGCTTACATAACCAGCATCGACTCTCTTTGCAAAGCAGGTCTAATCTGCACAGCACTTTATAAGAATATTTGAAACAAGAGGGATGCAACTGAGCATTTCTCACGATTTGAGCAGCACGTTACAATAATATGAAGCCAGTAAATAACAAGACAAATCCCCAAAGAACAGCAAAATAACATTAAACGGGTACAGATGAAGGCTTTGCAATTAGCGAGAATTAGGTAGTTTGCCAATGGAGGCTCCCAATGACCTTGGGGTGAATGAAAACAAGTGGGAGAAGCGGTGCCCCTCTTTGTCCCTTGTTTCTCTGCTTCCTGAATAACTCCAGCTTTATTGCTTCTTTCAAAGACCGCACGGATTCTGGCTTCGCTCCCTCACCGAAATAAAATACCCGTGGTTATGAAACTGTGCGGATTGAATTTTGAAACCTTTTTCGGGTCGTCTGAGGTATCCCTCTCCCTACCTGTCAGTCTTCCGATGGATATCATCAGTCTTGTCAGGCATTAATCCCCAAACAGACTAACTAGTATATTTCAAGTGAACAACCAAAGTCTTTAACTTCATGGTGACGCTTGTGGGGGGTGTTAGTGTTACCTTATGTAGGCCACAAGACACTCCATCTGTTCCGCCGAGGCCAAGAAAGCCTTGGGAAGGCACAAAGGGGAACCACGCAGCCAGGGATTAGCCTTCCCTGATTTGCACCCCATCTTGCCAAAAAGGGTCAAAGACGTGCATCCCGCATCACTCACACGCACACACACACACACACGCACACACACACACAAACACACACACACACACACACACACGCACACACACACACACACACACACACACACACACACACACACACACCCACACACACAAAGTGTGAAGTGTCTGTTCCCATAGCCCCATCAGTAAAGACACAGGTGACAATCCAATCTAGGTCAAAGCACACTGTGCTATCGAGCGATTAGCGATGCCTCTGTTTCACGGGAACACAGGCTCTGCTGCAAGTAGCCGATTGAAATTCTGAGTTAATAGTTGTCGACAGAAGGATGGATTTGTATTGCGTGTCCTTGCCATTATCATACAGTACAGTATGAAACCGGAGGTTGTCATCTCTCCTCTCTCTGTGTGTGTGTGTGTGTGTGTGTGTGTGTGTGTGTGTGTGTGTGTGTGTGTGTGTGTGTGTGTGTGTGTGTGTGTGTGTGTGTGTGTGTGTGTGAGGGCAAGATTGTGTGTGCTTGTGACTCAGCATCACCTGAATAGTGCTCAACCAAGGACAGAGTGGCTGTGGCCAAGTGGCAAATTGGTCACGATAAATTCCATGAATTCTCTAAAATCCATGTATTAATATAAAGTGTTAGTCAAATATTAAGTGTGCATACACAAAACAGGGATCAATCACTATAGGTAAGGCAAAATTAATGTAACCATGAGGCTGTAAGAAACAGTATAAAGGTCTTAGCTAGTTAATGTGTGTGCGTGTGTGAGTGTGTGTCTGGGTGTGCACATGTTTTGTGTGAGTGTGTCCTGGTGTGTTAACGCTCCTGCTAGCCAGGCTTCTCAGCGGGGGTTGGGGGAAATGGATGCGGTGGGGGCTGAAATGCCCTTCAGTTAAACCACTGAAATATTGGCGAGCGGCCCCTGGGAAGGAGAGATCATAACAAGCACGGAACCCAGGGGAAGAGCTGCGTAGTAGCGCTGTTTCGACGACGACACAGAATCAAAACGCACAGACGATAAATATCGTTGAGGACCAAGCAGATTCAATCCGAGCATCATTTCCAACGACAGGTAAGGAAGGCGAGAATCAAGAATTTTACTAAAATGCTAAAGAGTACTTTTTGACTGAAGGTCGCATCACAAAGTGTACATTTCTATTGTACGCTGTAACACTTGTCTAATAGCAAGCTTTGAAAAATTGGGTTTCATCTTCGATTTTTGCAGTCAGCATATTTATAATGCATAATAAGGACGTCTGTTTGTTTCTCATAAAAAAAATGTTATACATTCATAATCTGAATATTATTTATACTAATGTGATGACATTTCTACAAACTTTGGTAAGATAAAAAAAAATCTAAATCTCAATAAGAATGGGATTACATTATGGGTTGTACTAACATATCAGCATTGTTCAAATTAAGTACCACGTTGTTTATCAGATTAATGAATAAAAGGACTATTGTTTGTCAAACCAGTTTGCATTATTTGTATTTTGGATTAAGGCTGGTGCGATGTTCTAAGTAGTAAAAGTTAGAAAATGTGAGTTATTTAAAAAAAAAAATTTTTGTGATATTACTTTTAGAAGACCTACTGTATATTTCCTCCAATAACTATTTGGTACTCATGAATTGATGCATTTCTCATCGTATTTAATAGTTGGTAGGTTACACATATTATCCTTAGGTCAATTAGATAAGCACGCAGGTGGATGTTACCCATAGCAGCCTGTTGCTTGAGCCCCCATAATTGGCTTGATGTGCGCTAGACTTCCGCAAAGAGCTCTGACACGTCATGACAGTAAATAAGCCAATAACCCACTGGCTGACACTGGATTATAATGAGCACCACCTGTTAATGAAGAGGGTGGCCCTGGTACACCGTCAACAAGGTTAAGGGCATTATCCTTCTAGGTGGTTAATCTAATCAAATAATCAACTAACCACACAGTTGTACAACTAGTTTGGGTTATCCGAGGCCAATAAGCCAGCCAGCTCAGTACCTGTTTAAAAACTTCACATGATTACCAGGCTCTCTGAAAACCAACAAACAGTAATCTTGATGTCCTGCTGATTTCTCTGATTTGAACAGAGGAACGTTGAAGGACAAAAAGGATGGCTGTCAAAACAAACTCGCTCCTATTGGTGTGTGCGTACCTATCGGCTGCCCTGATTGGCCACGTCCTGTGTTTGGAAGGGGCTTGCCTTCAAAACGGCAAACACAAGACCAGCCCTGGCCCAGAACCCCACCTGAAGGAGTGCAAGCTCTACGCTGAAAGTAAGTCCCATTGCGTAATGCATCGCCTCCTTAGAATACCGAAAGACGCTTGATCATGCAACTTTAGAACACTTTCACGCGGGATGAAGAAAATCAGGCGGAAAAAAGAACCCCTCCACTAATATCTTGGTGTGTTTTTGGTCTTCCTAAGATACCTGTTGTTCCGACGAGGACATCCAGGACCTTTCATCTCCTGCCAGCAGCTTTAAAAACACTAACTGGGACCGGTGTGGAAGTCTCAGCCCAGCGTAAGTTCTGCCTCCACCTATCTCCACAACATCTCCTCACACTGCTTTCAGAGTACGAATTGTATTGTGTCAATGTTCCCGTGGCAATGTTTGGTCTCGCCTAAAACGCGAACTGCAGACAGGCCGACAAAATGAACAGTAATACTCAAAGTTACACGTGACGTTCAGACTATCCTCTCTCGGGTGCGATTTCCCCTCACCTCCGCCTGTGTGTCTGGTTCCACAGGTGTGAGAGCTTCCTGAAGCGGGTGGTGTGTTTCTACCGTTGCTCCCCGGACGCCGCTCGCTGGCCACACCCCCACCAGAAGGCTTACATCCAAGCTGTGCCGCTGTGCCACAGCTTCTGCCGTGACTGGTGAGTGCCCTCGCCGACTCGTCACCGGCCCCCTCCGGTGCCATCGCACGCGCTTGGCACGGTTCAAATAGATAAGAGGACGCGGGCAGAGGATCGCGTGTGTTTCTGAGACGCATGGAAACACGGGACAGGGCCACTTTGGGGTGGGAAAAAATAGCCAATCCAGGGACATGTGCACTCATCTGCCCACCTTTTTGTTTTCTTCCAGGTACGATGCCTGCAGGCTGGACATGACGTGTGCTCGTAACTGGGCCAGAGACCCCAGGGGGCAGAACTGTACCGGAGGCTGCGTGCAGTACCAGCAGGTACGCTGACGTTTTGGCAAAAACCATCTATTCAGGTCTTTATAAACCGTGTGGCGGCAAACCGGGAATCGTTTCGCAATCCAAGCTCAGTGCCGATATCGCCAGGTTTACTTGATTGACCAGCACCTGGATACGACTGGGAGAAGGTCCGGCCTGAGAGTGTGACAGATTGTGGCGAGGGGTTAACGGTCATTCTGTGTCGCTGGTGGAGAGTCTGTGCTCAGCGGGGAGAATAATGAGCGGGGTCGGCCTGGGGGTGCCGGAGGGTAAAAAAGACCCAGTGCTGCCTCGCTGAGCAGACGGTGGCTGATATATAAAAAGAGGCAGAGTGACCCAGGGCTGGTGCGCAGCTGGCATCGACTGTGAACCGTGCGACGTACACACACGATCACAGACAAAAGTGAAACAGTGAACACAGAAACACGTGCGGCAGCACACGCAGTACTGTCCTATTTCACGTGCACTAACATTCTTACATTCATATGTGATGACAAGGACTGACAGAGAGACAGGGAAAAAGATAAATAGAAAGAAGTGAGAGATAGTGTGTGTGTGTGTGTGTGTGTGTGTGTGTGTGTGTGTGTGTGTGTGTGTGTGTGTGTGTGTGTGTGTGGAGAAAAAGAGAGAGAGGGAGGGAGGGAAAGAAGAACGTTTGTGTGTTTGAGTTAAACAAATTAGTGGGGCAGGTGAGGAAGCGGTGAATAGCACCAAACAGCACCGTTCAATTAAAGTGGGTTGCGTTCATGGGTATAATGAGGGCCCTGCTCCTCAAAAAGAACAGATTCCAAACAAAGCGATGACTCACCACTCAGCTGCAGCCAAACAAATCCCGTCTAATAGAAATATGAAATGCTGCAATACAACACTGCAGCCTCGATGCTTCTAAGGTACAGATTTGGGGTTTGGTTTGTTAAATGTATTTTGATAGTGGTGGAATCTTCAATTATTTCTGTCTGGCGAGACCGTTGGGGAATGGGAAGCAGCTCACTCACATTCACAGGGACTCCAGAATTAAGCTGACAGCCCTGCAATCGGCCTCTGGGGCTGCAGGGCAAAGGACTAGCAAGCAGTCTAACACATGTACCATCTACTCTGCATCCTCGTTTGCATATACTGTTTCTAGGCTACGTGCAGAAAAGCCTTGACAGGACTTTGTAGGAACAAATCCACAGTTAGAGAGTGAAAATGTCCTTAAACGACTTCGCCTTCCAGCCCCATCTCTGCCTCTTCACGTGTAATCCCCACTGGCAACACTCCTGTTCTCCCTCTCTCCCTGACGTTTTCTCTCTTATGTCTTTCGCGCTCTCATTCTCACACGCACACACACATACAAACACGCCTCGACGGACACGTCAACAGCCTGGTTTACATCAGCGTTTAAACCTACAGAGACAAGCGGCCCTCCATCGAGTGTGGGGCTGAGGCTGGCTGTAACTCTCGTCAGTCAACGGCATGTTGCACATTACTGACGTCCTGTCTGCCACAGGTCTCTCTACTCACGTGCACAAAGACTGACATGAAGTTACATGCGTCCGTTCCACTGGTGCGCACAGCGGGACGTGGAGGGTGACACAATGAGGTTAACTGCTCCAAGAGTTTCCACCAGGTCCTTCTAATGCATTCTGGTCCCATGAACTAAAAACATGAGCACGTTTGTTGAACATGTTCACGGGCACACTGCACTGTAGTGGGTACGAAACAAGATTACGGGGATCTTGCATGCGCAGACAGTAATGGACGGTTGTTGTTTTGTGTTTTGCGATTTTTTTCCCCCTTGTCGTCCCAAGTGCTTATCTCCAATTTTGCAATATTCTAGAATTTCCTAAGCCTTACGTAAGCGATACATAATCCGCCATAGTCAAACAGCAGGTTCCATGTAGCCCACTGTTAAAACAAATGCTGTAGGCCTTCACCATCGCTGATATTTTCTCACACTGTCTGCTAAAGATTTTTCCACTTGTAAGTGAATTAGCTTTGGCAGCAGACGGTGTCCGTCTTTGGAGTGAGGAGGGGACTCACGATGTGAAAGCCTCCGTGTGTCTGACAGCTCGAATCCGGTGGAGAGCAAGCGCCCTGGTGGTCCTTCTTAACGCAGTCAATATATTGTAGCACTTCTTCTTCCCAGAATGTCCTGAGTGACTCACTGCTAATCCTTTCAGACAGAAGGGAGGATGAGATGAGAAGGATAGAGAGGCTGAAAGAGGGGAAAGGGGGTCGGGGGGGGGGGGGGGGGGGGGCAGGGACAGGGAGATAAAGAGAACGACGGAGAGGTGGAAAAGGGGTCTAACAGAAGATAGGATGGCAAGACACAGAGGGGGGAGGTGAGAGAAAAGGAACAAGGGGATGGAGAGAATAAAATGGAGGGAGGTAGAAAAGAGATTGGCAGCACTTCTTAGACAGTAGCGATGACTCACACCCTAGAGATTCTGAGCCTAAATGCTGAGAATTATGGCATGTCTCTCTCACTCTCCGTCACTTCACTAATGAGCTTTCTCGACTTTGTCTGAGAATGTAGGCCAATACTCCAAGATATTTTTATTCAGCCTAAACCGGTTGTGAACCGGTTTCGCATTCTTCTGGTTTATTTCCCATAATCCGCATCGTGGAACATTTCATATTTGAAAGGATGAGGATTTATTTTTCCATATTTGTGCTCATGCAAAGTACAAAGGTAGCACTGTTGTTGCTTGCTGAAACCTTAGGTATGGATAATTGTTTTTCCCGAACCATATAATTTTACTGAGAAAAACCATAAGCTCCAACATTTGTATTTTCCTTTTGTATTTGGCTGTTTGAAGGTTATGTCCAGTGATAGACACTAATGTAGAGGAGAGCTGTGGGAGGGAATGCAAGCTGCCAGGGGCCTGAGGCCCCTTTCTAACACCTGGCAGAGATAGTTTTGTTTTCAAAGCCAGCTCTGCCCAGAAAGGTCACTACTCTTGTGTGAATGACAATAAATAATCAATATTTTTCATTCCAAGGAGTGCCTTAATCTCTTATTGGTTAAACTTTCCAACAGACAGATTAATCTCACAGATTTGGGCTATGAACATTCTATTTGGAAGATATTCATTTTGTTCATTTTTATTAATGTTGCTTGCTCTCTACTATGTGGTTGCGTGTTTGTGTGCATGTTTGCGCGCGTGTGTGTGTGTGTGTGTGTGTGTGTGTGTGTGCGCGCATGTGTGCATGCGCAGATGTACCAGCACGGCAGGGACCTGTGTGAAAGTCTGTGGGGCGACGCCTTCATGACGGTGGAGGACGACGTGGAGGAAGGCGGGGAGGGCGCCGGCGGCCGTCCCTGCGGCTGCCTGTCCCTCAGCCCCTCCGACAGGGAGGTGATGGCCGCCCTCAGGGCCCAGGAGGAAGACCCCGAGGAGCTGGACACCACCAAGAGCGGCCTGAGCCAGTACCGCGCCCCGTGCCACGCCAAACTACCCCGGGCTGCCACACTGCCCCCGCAGGCCAGGAGGAGCAAAGGCAACTTGGTGATGCGGAAGCGCTCCGTAGTGGTGGAGGATGTGGAAGGCAGTGGCAGTGGGCTGTAGAGGAATGTATAGCCCTCGTAGAGAGCTGACATCTGAGTTTGTAACACAGCTGGGGTGGCGACTGTATTCTGCTCTTCTAACTAACCTTGCATACTGTATACCTCTCATTACTCCCCATCATCATCGTCATCACTCATCCGTCCAACTTAGCTAGTAAACTGTCTATTGATGTTATTCGCTAACTTTGTATATCAGCTAATCTAAGGTGATCTTATAGCCTCTATCACAAAGTGACAAAAACGCAAGCAAAGAAAAATAATAGAAGCTTGAAGTCGACTATCACAGAGTTGCAATGGACAGTCCAAAGCTGTTTGGGGGACTGTACACCTTGATGTGTGCTAAATGGTGATATACTGTAGGTGACAATAAATTATGCCCATTTTTAAATATTCAGTCATACATCTCACGTAATATTTCCATGTGGTATCTCGGGCTTTACTAGTCAGTGTAATAGGGTGTAGTAATGTCAACTCTACAAATGATCAGAAATCAAACGCCTACAAATTGGAACGGTTTATTAACCAAATGTGAAAGATATGAGTGGGTTGACACTTATTATGCACATCCAATTGCTTCTGTTCTGAATTATTCGATTCTTTTTAGGTTTCTGATTAGAGAATCCATACATTAATACATGCTGCATTAGTCCGTTGTCAAACTGCTTTGCAAAACTAACTGTTGTGATAATGTACCGTCTTGTCTTCTTGTTATAACGTGTTTTGAGTGGATATGGTAATGCAGGGTAATAAGTATTGTGTACAGTAACTTAACTACAAAATGAGGTGATCCACCTTCCTTGACCCATAGGATCAAATGTGTCATATTATACTAAAGTATTCTTTATACTTGAAGGACAGTTTGAATTTCAGACACATAATCTGCCTACTTGACAAGAAATAAAATACACTGAAGAAGAGGCGTTGTTCATGTCGGCGAGGCGCCTGTGATAGCTTGATAATGCATCAGAGTCAGTATGTAACCTGAAGCGTTGTCATTCAATATAATGTGAACAAGTATTAGGGCAAGGCTTTTTAGGTTATCGTCTTTCGTGCAAAAGAGGGAACCTGTTCGTCAGGATGTGACAAGCATGCTGGATTTGGTGTTCCTCTGATTTTTTTCTTGAGATTCTCAATAAAGACATGGTTTCTAAGTCAACTCTGTCTATCTTTTATTTCTACATTGACATAGTCCTCTGTTATTCTCTGCCTGTTATTTTTCCACATAGTCAAAATACTTCATAATAGTCTAAAGGAAGAAATAAAGAAACAGAAGTCAAGACTTATAATATTCAGTCTGCCAATTTGTTTGAAAAGTTCCAAGCCTGATTATATCATAACCTACTGTCTAGGGCAACACACACACACAATCTTGCTGTGGACATTCATGTTTGTGTTGACATTTCCTTTCAGGGTTAACGCAGAGAAGGGATTGCATGAAATGAAAACATCTAGGACTTTGAGGACATACAGTATCAACGTAAACAAGGTCATATTGTGTTTTATTATTTTCAACAGAGCTACAGCTATTACTGTTGAGACACTAAATCCTTCAACAGGCATTATGATAAGTAAAGTTATCATAACAGAAATTACAGACATCTTTTGCAGGTAACATTATATTTCAGAAAATAGGCTTCCTGATGCTACTTATTGGTTATAATCCACCCACTTTTTCCACTATGCATATAAAGAACCTACCAGTAAATCATCATGCCAACACTGCCTCTCTATGGATAAACTTGGAAGCACAGGAAAAAACATACTTAATCAATGTAGGAACCTATGAGACGGTTTAAATGTTTTCCACCCGGATTAAATGCATTTGATCAGACTACAAGTACATTTAGTGTCAAGATAGACCTTTTGGCCTCCTCTCTCATCGGGTCCGTTATTCCAGAGGAAGGATCACAACAGAGACATGTATAAGTCAAATGTATTTAATCAGATCTGCATACTATATTAGCTAATAAGCATCAGCATATAGTTATTAATTCGCACCTTTACCTTTTAGCTCATATCCCGCAAAGCTGAATATAAGGAGAGTGGAGAGGACTGTGACGCCCCAGTTCCTTCTGCCAGTCTGATGTCTCTTCCTTTGTCTCTAGCATATATAGTTTAGCGCCACACTAATTTGCACCCCACATGACCGACACCAGATGTTTCTGTTGCTCTCTTAAACCAGACGCTTCTTCGTTCTCTAGGCCCGGGTCCCTCTTTGACCTTGGGTCACAACTCCCCACAGTCTCCCCCTGGCACCGTGCTCCTCTGCCTAAACAGGCCTCTCCTAAAGGCCGGGGGCCTCCCAGATTTACAACCAGCCCCTCCTTTCCTCTGCTATAGACTAGTTGTTTTTCTCACTCACTCTTGTTCTTCTGCTACAGACGTCATTAATATCACACAATTACTAGATCACACAACTAATAGGTCACACAATTACTAGAGCACACAACTAATAGGTCACACAACTACTGGACTACACGATGTGTATGCAACTATATCTTGAGCATGCTATTAAATCTGACATTAGACATAGGCTTCTTAATGCTTACTGCTGAAATATGTCACTCAGGAGCAATTACAAAGCGCACCTGTTGTATTTTAGTGCGACTAGTAGGCAATTTCGAA
Organism: Aplochiton taeniatus; assembly: GCA_017639675.1. Classification (NCBI taxonomy): domain Eukaryota; kingdom Metazoa; phylum Chordata; class Actinopteri; order Galaxiiformes; family Galaxiidae; genus Aplochiton; species Aplochiton taeniatus. Next base: position 6,398,735 of record CM030183.1, on the reverse strand, counting down.
CAAAACTTCTGTTGAGACAGATTGGTAGTTAGGTCGTCCTATATTGCACGGTATCTGATGTTTTTTTTTTTTTTTTTTTTTTTTTTTTGGTATCGGATGTGTTTGCTGAGTGTTCCATTTGTAAGTTGCGTCTGCTTATCTGCACTTCTCCACTGGATGTCGTTTGTTTTCAGTTTACGAAAGGTGCATTCCAACTTTGCCTGGGAAACGGTCATGGCCATTGTGGCCAAACGGATAATTGGCCGAAAGGACAACCTGCTTCTTCACGGCCGTCGTGCGTCGTAACACATTTATTTCCTTTAAAAGTTTTCTTTTCTTAATTTTGTTTGGTTGTTATATTTCATTTCTAATTTTGTAATTTGTTAACAGGGCGCTGCCGCAAAAGACATGTCTCAGTCAGTCGACCATGTATAAATAAATAAACGCTGGAGATGGACCTCAAGCCATGATTAGACATATCCAGCCGGTTCTTTATCTACAAACGTTTTACCATGGGATAATAATTCTACCATTCCGTTTGTTTTTGCAGATTATTCGTTTTTTTCTCTTTCTCCGTCTGAAATGAAGAAATTGTTAGAAAGACAAGCGTTTTGTAGTGACTCATATTTCTAAAATACATTATTAAGATTATTTTGCCTTTATTTTCTTTTTTTGGAACCTGATAGTTTTAGTGAAGGCTATCATTTGTTTTAGGATGTTCAAGGTTATTTAAGAAAGCGGTTTAAAAACAAATGCCTATAACTGTCATCATGCAGCTGAATTCGTGAATGTTGATTTGGACGGCAACTACACACTTCCTTCTATGACAAACAAAATAGGCGAAAATATTGAACGCTGATGAATTAGCGTTTATTTGGAAAAGGGGTTCAATGTAAAGTATGTCAAATGGCAAAGAGTTCGTGAAAACAAAAACATGTGTGAATAAGTCTCTATATATATTTCGCTAAAATCCGATTTTTTTATTGGATATGTACATGTTAAACATATTGTGAATTAGGACATTCAAAACTTATACTATAACTATAATTGGGATATAATTGGTGACGATCATAACTGAATGTGTGCATTGAGAGTGGGAGGAACATGCTTGAGAATAAAAGAGAAGAGGTCAGAGAATGGAGAGAGAGAGAGAGAGAGAGAGATAGAGAGAGGGAGAGAGAGAGAGTGTGAGTGTGAGAGAGAGAGAGATACAGATAGAGAGAGAGAGAGAGAGAGAGAGAGATACTGTCCGTGGGTGGGAATGAAGGCCCTAGTGGAGAGGAACGTACGAACAACCCACCCATCTCGTCGTCATCATTAACCTCACAGATGTTCCCACAAACACTATAGGGGTGTATTGTGGGCTGAAGCAGAAGCGGTAGACCTTCAAGCTATATGTGTGGAACTGGCATATAGTTACGTGGTTAAATCATAGAATTATTAAGGTAACTCTGGTGCAATGATAGTCTGCTATATTCCCCAACTGTGACATGAACTCAAGCCACAATACAAAATAACCTAGGTTTCATCTGTCTATCGAAAAATATTGAAGTATGGTATAATGGATCTGGCATTTTTAAATGTAACGTACAGTAGGATGTTTAATCTAGCCTAATATTCATCATCTCATCTCTCATCTCATCTTCTACCGCTTATCCTGTTTTTACAGGGTCGCAGGGGGGCTGGAGCCCATCCCAGCCAACACAGGGCGTAAGGCAGGGTACACCCTGGACAGGACGCCAGTCTATCACAGGGCCGCCTAATATTGCGTTAAACATTAAAGCATTTGATAAATTTTTATTCAGATTAAATCGCAAGACCTATATCCCGCACAGGGTAATTTAGAAACACCCCCTTTTATGTTAACTAGTAGCCAAGGCTATGAATTACACTGAATTTTCATCCTTGTGTAGGTGTATCTGTTTCTGTTTCCACATGAGCTGCAAAACAGGTCGCGTTGTTGATGGAAATTCGGTATATCTTGGGCTATGTAGGCTATGTGAGTCTTTCAGATGAAAGCACAGCTCCAACGCTCCACAACAGTTGAGGTGAGAAAGTGCGGTCAAACCTTCGCCAACCCTCAGCAATTTTTCAGAAGTGGTTTCTTTGACTTGCAAGTGAAAATTCATCAGGAGGCCAAACAGCCCTGCTGGCTTGTTATGTTTTCTTGTAGTCTACGTCATTCATGCCTAACACGATATATTTCCCCCTCCTGCTTTCCCGAGAGCAGCTTGTGAATTTGCAAACGGATCTGTCCAACCGATAACCGCAACAGGAGGTCCGACCTCTTGTGCCAAACCCTTTAACAGCTGAAATTATGGATTTAAAAATAATAACCATTATTCATTGAAGTCGAGATTAAAGTCGACTTTACGCATGTCCCCTCTTTGCATTCAACCCCAAATGGAAGAGGCGTCACATATTTTAGCGGTGATGCACCCTCCAGAATGTTCTTGTGCTTGGCACAGTAGAACCCCATCTATTCACGCAGATGCTCCCGTGCGAGCCCGACGCCCACTTTCCGCCTATAGCCTACCTCTCTGCCAAGTGGTACAGCATAGTCGTACGCCTCCGACATTCCAAAAGCCGCTGTCACTTCCCTTCAAGTGCTCTTGCTGAATTCGCATGAGACCACAAATCTGTTTATTTTGACTATTTTGGCACTTGTAAGTTGCCACTGGAAAGAAACATTCTGCCCTGATTAGGATGACAATTTACAACGAATATGCGCGATCTTTTAAATTAGACAATTAAATTAGATTAGATGGCTTAGCTTCCAATTGAATTAAATCCATTATTCATGTGTTTGTATTTAGTCTGTTTATTGCTATTTACACCCTTATTTAGCCGGTGGGGAGCAACACAATAGCTTTATTGCAGGCCGTGGTCCATTTGGTTTATATAGCCTACGTAGACTTAACTGATCACATACATATGATTAAGTCAGCCTCTCTTTGCGCCTTGTATTGTCGTTATGATAGCCTATTGAGACATAACATTTAAACCTTCGACCAATAAGGTCATTTTTGTCGTTATTCATTATTTGTATGGGCAGCTTTAGTTTTTTCTAAGCTCTGTAGCCCCGTTGACTATGTGGACTACAGCCCAGTTAACTACGCTGACCTTTGTCATTTGAGTGTCAGGTAAATTGAAACCCTTTCGAAACAGTTGGGGATTCCCACGGAGCCTTAATATGACGACTTAGGCATCAAAATGCCCATATTTGGACTAAATATGCTTAACGGAAAAGCCTACGTGCTGACGCAGTGACAACGTAAAAGTGCTGAAACCTCTCTATTGAATATGTTTATGCGCAAAAGTGGTTGCCACTGTGGGATATTTAACCTGACGCAGTGGAACCTTATTTTGAAATTTAAACCAATTCCCACACACAGGCTAGTGTATGAGCCTACGCTGGGGGATGTGTATTGAAAACTATAGATAGACTGTTTCAAATAACATAGAAGGACAAAGAAATCCATAAAAGCAAATTCATTCTGAAATACACTTTACTTTAATTCATCGCACAAATAAAAAAAGACATTGTAAACATATGACATATCATAATTTGTCTGGATCAACCAGACAGCACAAAAATAACTTAAACAAAACATAAAACAAATGCAATCTTGATTGCATGATATTGATATGATATTTAGGGTTTCATTGGGCTATGCAAAAGTACAAAGTAACAACAATTATTCCCATGTATACCATAACTTAGCCACCCAAAAATTGTTTTGCATGGTTGCTTTTAGTTACTCAGTGTCAATGTTCATTCTAGGATACTGTCCCTGTTTTACCAGGGCTGTATGGTCCCTTGAGCGGTGCCCAGCAGCCGGAAGTACCATTTCACATAGTCTTTGTCCCTAGAATAAGAGTAGCCTACACATAGCCCACGGCTCTTTATTGTTGACACGGTCAGCAAAAGCCAGCCGGTACTCCAGTGCCGCACATGTAGAACATTACTCCAGTGTTATCACTTATTATACCTATTATAATTTGTCTTCAGTTATAATAGTACATTCAAAACGCCTCCATCTTGCTTGTCAACATCAGCTGACAGCCACTACTGACATGTGTCAGGACTTTCTGTTTGAGCTGGGCGACTTGATCACGGAGCACCGACGCTGTGCTGGAGAGACCTGCGTTGTCAGACTTGAGACCTTTCACCTTATCTTCCAGTCGGGCAATGCGCTCCAGTTTGCGCCTACGGCACTTGGTCGCAGCAAGCCGGTTTCTCAGCCTCTTCCTCTCGGCTTTGATCCTCTCTTGGTTCTCCATGTTAATCGGGGACATTGGAGGGGAACCGTCGCTGCTGTATTGATCTGGGACGGTTTGAGGTTCTTCTTTCAGAGCCAGCAGACGCTGTGGATGGAGCCCAGCTCCAGGTAGAGAGTGCGTAAAATTCTGCGTCGAGTGCGTCGAGCCCTGTTGGTGATGACCTTGCTGGTGATGGGGTGGCAGGTAACTAATCGTGGTAGTTGGGTAGCTTGGTGTAGAAGAAAGGTTGTTGCTCGGGCAGTAGGCGTTCAGTGTTGTGTAAATGGGAGGCTCAGGCTGCAGGGAGGAGCCGAAAACACTAGGTGCCGCCGCCGAGCACGTTGTCATTCCTCCGGTTCCAATAGACACGTTTGGAGGGGGCATCTGGTTTATCTTATGCAGCTCGTCCAGGGCTTTTACAAACCCTTCAGCAAAGCCCTCCTGCTCATCAGTGATGCCACGGTTGTAGAAGTACTGGCCTGGGGTAGGAGTGGTGATCACCCCGTTACTATTTTGAATGATCAGCCTCTCAAGCTCTGGTGATGCGAGCTTCAATGACCCAACGTCCTGTTGCATCCCTTGGTACAGGTCAGACTCCGTTCTCAGTTGGGATTTCAGGTTGCGATAAGGCTCTGTCAAGTTCAAATTCATATTCTGCTTCAGCAGTTTGTAGTCGTGCATTGTTGCATTTTGGCCATATGCTGACAGGTAGGAGTCGTCATGATAGAAAGGTTGCTCCATCTTTGTAGACATAAAGTCGTAAGAAAAGTGAGCTTACCAGTTGCTTCAATAGTAAAAGTCACAGGGTAATGGTCAACAAATGTCAGTGCCAGCAGAATGTCTGCATTAATTTAAGCAAACACCTGTCTTCTTTCGCAGTAATGTCCCAAGTTCAACAGTTGGAAAAGAAAATTCTCAGAAAATTGGGAGTGAGTCTTGCCTTTATGCAAGGACTGCTCCACACAATTTGCCCTTAACTCAGTGGCAGCTCTATAGAAATGATGTCCAAGGTTTTCGATGTCTACCGAAGAAGCCTCCTTGTCAACCTTGAAAGGAAGTAGGAAAGTTGTTCCCTCGCTTTCAGTATAACGTTGATCTTTCTGTTGAGCTGTTCGCTGAGACAATTCTCGCGTATGTTCTCACCAGCGAATACATGTCGCTTATATACACATACACAGGACACGCTCGCTGCCAACATTGAGAAATGCTCGTGATTGGATAGAAAGTCTTTCTCCTCCACGCCCCGACAACAACGTCAAGGCTGTGACGCTATTGCCAGGAACTTTGGACTGTAAACAAGCCTCTAGGCAACAGTGCGCCGACGCTACGATAGAGGTGCTTGGATGGAAATTGCAGCGAATTATATTGTTTTATGCTAGTGAGGTTTAGACAACCGCTTAATAGGCGGCTTTCTAATGTAGGGCTATCTATTTTGTTATTGGGTACAATGTAACAATTATGTTGCGTTTGTATTCAAGTTGTTACATTGTGGAACAATCCTCGGCTTGTAACTAGCGACGTCTTGCCAGTAGATATTTAGTTGTGTTTTTGCGATTGCATATAGACAGTGTGTTTTAATCAATACAGCTCTTTAAGTGCCTTTTAGACGGAGACTAAGAATTCAATTAGGAGTTTTACATAGTTCATTTTAAAACACAATAAATCAGTGAGTAGATATGCATTAGATATCTTATGTTATACCGCGATCAATGCAGTGGAGGAAGCTCTGAGTACATATATGGGCATGATGACACGCTAGTTCCTCTTTCGGGGAACCGGGAAGCCGAACCCACCTTGGCCTCATTCCAACACCATTCCTATTGTATAAAGGGCATCCGTGTGTTATTTAACAGCCCTGAACATTTTAGTTGTTCAAAATATTTGTCAATGTATTTCCAGATATTGGACTAAGTTTCGTCGTTTTGCCATTGGACTAACGTTTCTATCAGTTTTTAGGTCACGTTTTATTGGGCCTTAACAAATAGGCTATATTTTAGTCAAAACACTATATAACTAAACCAAACTACATTGAAATCCCCCAAAATATGCAGTCCATGTGTAAGCTTGGTTGTTCAGCCACAATATTTATTCTCTCACAATTTTCTTCCAGGGCCAGAGAAAAGTTACTACCTCCCATCGTGGTGCATTTGTCTGATAGGGTTGGCAAGGTCTCCTTATTGAATGCCGTTGGCCCCCAAAGTTAAAGTTATCTAATGGCAGCCTTTGATATGTTAGGCATTTTGTAAACATCAAAGGACTAAGACTTATTTGGCTTGTATCGCCTGTCACCGAAAAGAAAGATAATTCCTTAATGATGCACCTGTTTGTGTCATGGAGATGGCCACCTTTGTGTTCTGTAGGTAACCGTTCTGGTGCCCAAGCAAACCCAGTAGCCAACCCCTCAAATGTATCCCTTTGATGTTTGAAGCAACATGGCAGTGAAATCAAACCGTTTTGCCACGCTAACTCATAAATACACAGAGGTGTTGCCTGACAAGGGCACACCTCTCCTCCCTAACGATCGGCCGTCGGAGTTAAGAGGCTGGATCAAATTCTCTCCATAATGTTTAATCTCAGGGTTAAAGAAGGCAGGATCAAACTCGCCCCATAATATTTACTCTGTGCTATACTCGACATATGTATAGTGAAAGGTACTTTGTTTTGGCTCAGTAACGCACCGGGTCGGGTGAATCCAAACATTTCATGTTTTGTAAAGCTGTTACATTTATGATAACATGGCAAAACACATAACTAATTGATGGTGGCCAACTGGGTTGGTCTAATTTTGGACAGAGGCAACCTCCAGTGTCTTTAGTTCACCAACTGACATTTTAAGGCTCATATCCTCGATAATACCCACATAATTGCTATCTCTCAGGTAATTCTCAGGCATTCAGACGAGCCATTTAGATACTATGCCTTTTTGTCCGTATCCATGGGAATAAGCCCCAACAGGGCGAAAACAGTTCCTGGCATAGCTACGCTTCCAAACTGCCACCTCCTTTACACATTCTATTCTGTGTGCAGATGCAGCAGCCCTGTTGGGTTTTTTGGTTTTATTCAACCTTGTGGTGGATGTTGACCACAGTGCGAGTGACATTTTGGCTCTACTGAGCGCTGGGCCCAGGGTGATGAGTGTTTACTAGAACACTGGGGAGATGGCACGTTGCCACGGCCACGCGTTACTCAAAACCGCCCGCAGTGGGCCTCCCAGGAAGCCCACCAACAGATGAAATGCTTGGCTATAGGAGACAACTGGGCAATAAAACATTAAAGCAAGACATTTCAGTGTACTGATGAAAATTAAAAATTTAATAAAAAATCTGCCTACAAACTGAGGCAATCTCTTTGAGTAAGCAGAAGCTTTGAGTAAGAAAACCTTGGCCTCGGAAAATAAGCCAACGTGTTTACCGTTAGGATCACATTGATGGTGGCCAGACACAACTTCATGTTACCTCTTCTAGCTCCCAAGTGATGTGATTTTGGGAAAGGCAAGGCCACAGGGTGTGGCATTTATTGTAAGGCATTGTGTGTGTGTGTGTGTGTGTGTGTGTGTGTGTGTGTGTGTGTGTGTGTGTGTGCTTGCGTGCGTGCGTGCGCACATGCTTGCGTGGCTGTAGGCATGTAAATGCTGTTGGGTGGAGTGCGTGAGTATAAACAGTCTGGCAGCTATGTAAAGATCTGAAAGGCAGGCAGACATGATTGAGATAAGAAGAAGGGGTCATTTTTCGGAAGGTAAACTCCTACCTACACAACCTTTTAACTGCACGGTCAGTGGGGTTCGATTCTGATCGTGGGAACAATGAACAAGCCCAGCAAATATCCAGCACTCTATCAATCAGTGTTTATGCCCATGTGAAGGAATATTACCAGTTTTCACATGGTGACTTTCTCGGGACATTTTGCATAAATCAATCTTTGTATTCTAACTAAGAGAATGAGTGATATGAAGAAAAAAAGCAATTACAACTCAAGTGTATATCTTTTCCAATTTTTCCAATTCCAAATCCCCCTGAGAAGGGGAAGAACTGGGACTTTTTTCTTGAGGCCCGTAAAACAAAGCAATGGCTCACGACATGCCACTCTTCGCCGCGATCGGGTCCCCCTACCACCTCCTCACAACCATCCCATTGTCCTCCTCGACCTCTGGACAACCCGCCTATTGTCCGTCTCCGAAAACAGCCTTGGCCACCGTCCTTTTGATTGGCTTTAGACAGCTCCCGCTCCTTGACTCACTGGGGCCCGGGGGCCAATGGGAGGTCAATGCCCTCAGACAGGGAGCCACTCTCCCCTTTGGAGTCTTTCCGCTGACCTTCCAAACTCCTCGGAGCGCACCGTCAGCAAAAGAGTACGGGGGGAAAGAGGCGGGGGCGGGGACGGGGGGGGACGGACGGGGACGGGGGGGGGGGCGGGGGGGGGGGGGGCGGCAGAAAGCTTGATGGGCCTGTTTGGCTGTGGTTTGCTTGCTCGTGCCTTTTTGGCCGGCCGTGGGCCGTGTGGCCGGCTCCGTCGCCGGGACACAATAGGACTCCTCATTCACGCTGCTGGCTCCCGCAGGGGTCAGGGGGAGGACTTATTAATAGACCCATCCATCATCATTTACTTCATCACCATCGCCGTCAACATCACATGATGAGGGCCGTGATGGTGTTTTGCTCCTCGTCCGAGCTGTTGACCCCTGATATAGCTTGAACCCATGTTGATCAAGGAGCTTCTAATGATCTCACAGTTGGTTATCCGATTGACTGGAATGCTAAATGTAGTGGACAAACGTCTCTAAAG
>CM030183.1:6382211-6387211 GCA_017639675.1 Aplochiton taeniatus | reverse complement strand
TCCTAAACAGGCCCAGACATGGGTGCCCTCCGGTAAAATAGAGCGTGTAAAAAACAACCAACTCCCCCTCAGACGCCCACATACTATATCCATCCACCCCCTCCCACCCCTCCCACCCTTCTCCACACACTCGCACAGGCACAGACACACACACACGCACACGCGCACATGCACACACACACACACATACATATACACACAAACAAGCACATTGTGTGAGAACGTAGCAGCCGTCTACACCATGGCTCCAACACTGTGTTTTCAGCAGTACTAATTTAAACAGCTCACACTGTCCTTTTCCTCTCACCTCAGGCTCCAATGGCGGTGTTGGTTTTGTATCTCATGTCAAAAGTCAATTACTGTCGGGCGCCCTGCCCTCCTCTAGATTTAGAGACACTATCCCATAAAGCTCAACCTTTCAGGTTGACGTTGGGAGCGGTCTGACTGCAGTCTCTTCTGGGGCGGAGGCCAGGAGGCCAAAGTGAGTATCACATGTAGCTCAATTAGCAGTCTGCGGTCTGTACAGTGGCACAGTAATTACCTCCCTTTTAATGTTGTTCAACCTGTTAGTAAGTAAGGTCTTAAGGACGCGTCACTCTAAATATAGACACACTCTCGAGGTCAATTTCGTGGTCTTTTTGGTTTACGCAACACAGCTTTTCACGGGTGTCTTGGAAAATGTTTGGTCAGGGGGAATTCACTGGCCTGGAGGCGCACATGATCCCGATGCTAACAATCCAAACAAAAACATTTTGTGGTGTCGTGGCGTGTTTACCAAAGCAGACCCTTGCAGCGCCACATTCATCCACTTATCACCAACCCCGACTTTTCTTGCTAAATTATAATGTTTCCTTCAAGTCAAGAAAGAACAGCATCTCCCCCTCCGTCTCTCTCTCTCTCTCTCTCTCTCTCTCTCTCTCTCTCTCTCTCTCTCACTCCTTGCTGAAAGTTAAGGTTTAGTCATCCTCACAGTGCCTGTCAAACAGCTTCGCCTTCTTCGTCACTCCTCATCAGCCCAATGGACCGAGCCAAGGCCGAGGTGTCCTCGTGGATTTCAAACTGTTTGCTTCCATCTTCATCGAGTGATCTTTTCATGAACGTTGTTCGCGTTGTTTCATGTTTATGTTTCTGGCGATGTTTATCTGTCATCTTCATTACTGGCGAGCTCAAACATGTGCGTCGGCTCCACTGTATTTAACTTGGATTTCAAATCTTATGAAAACAAATGCTGTTTTGCAGACACTGTATACAATACATTCATTTTGACTTCTATTACATTCGGATTGAAACCTTTTATGGAGTGGTACATTTACTTCACTGTACAGTCAGCTCCCCGTACAATAAATGATACTCCCTGTTGCTGTTTTTTAACCAGAGATGTAATGGGGCTACATGCTGCATGTTTCTGTGCAAGAGGGAGGAGGACAGAAATAGCTAAACAATGCCTGCTGGCTAGAGGCTCATATCCATAATGACCCTTTGGTTGTGTTTGAAGAGGCCCCTCTCAAAGGCAAAGCAGGTGGGAGTGTAGGTGGTCTCCATGCTTCCCCAGATGCACGCACATCATCTGCCCGGCAATCTGCAGTGACGTTCAAGCACGCACACACATACGCACGCACGCACACACGAACACACACACGCACACGCACGCGCACGTGCACGCACACACACACACACACACATGCTGGCGCACTGAGAAATATTCTCCCTTTGTTTTCCTTCCCCTCATACACACACATACACCACATCCTCCATCTCTTCATTTCTCAGCCTCTCAAAGGAGCGGTGTGTATTTCTGTACGTAGAGCTCCTCTGATCCCAGCAGGAGAAAACAGCCTACTTGAGGAATCGTTGCTAATCACAACTTACATTTGCGTCACACTTCCAGGTCCCTTTATTTTGTACAGCACTATTTTAATTTTTTAAATAATTTTCCCTAACAGCAGCTGGAAATTGACTGGGTTTTACAGGGTGTAGCACATCCATCTCCATGACTAATAGTGTGCCCTCTATCTTTCATCTTTGTCTTTTTTTTTGCATGTTACTCCTTCCACAGGCAGACAACGAGATGTGGTTAAAAAGGTGACACTTTAATGAGAAGCAGAGCTGCATCCAACTGCAACACACAACCAGAGATATAAAACAGACACGGCAGTATACTCCCTGTTTCGAGAGAGCTACACACCCGCCTCAGTGTCAAAGCGGTTTAATGTTTCCCTTATTATCTCACCGCCAACTAAGAAACCTGGGCGCTCACCATGGCAGTCGGTTACTCATGTGGCAGACTATGTTCCAAGTCCACGTGTGTGTATGTGTGTGCCCACACACGTGTGTGTGTGTTTGTGTGTGTGTGCGTGTGTGTCTGTGGGCATGTGTGTGCGTGCGTGTGCACTCGCGTGCAAATTGTGTGTGATGACAATCCAACTCTTCTTCACTTGATGCTATCTGATTTCAGCTTCTGCGAAAGCCATGGTTATTCAAAACCCTCTGAATCATTCGGATCTTGACATTTTCAGTGGATGTGAAAAGGCCCACTATGCAACAAGCGTAGTCTCGTTTTAGCTTTAGTGGCTGAGTGAATTACTAGTCTCCTTTACGCTGATGTAGGGCCCAGTTTGGATTTTTTATTTTTGGAGTTGATTTCTTGCAGGTGGAGCCACACAGATGTTTGTCAGCTCATTCTGACGAAGTCGTTCACACATACTCCCTTTGAGGGCTCTTCAAACAGGACAAATCCTTGAGTTCCATTAGGCTACACTGCACAGAAATTTTGTTGAAAGGGCTGTACGTTTGATAATCTTACGTTATTTCGTTAACATTTCTTATGTTTAGAATGACAGCCAAAATCTCATGAAAAAAAAAGAACATCATCATAACTGTGAATTCCTATTTTTTCCCTCAAAGCAAGAACTCAAAACATGAAAATCATTGGAAAGCAGCTTTCCGTGGCAGATTCTGGCGCGTGTGTCACAGGAACGGAGTGTGACTGCAGTCAGAGGCCTGAGTGGTGTCTTTCCATGTCCTGGTGTCCTGACGTGCTGCTCAGGTGGCACCCAGCGTCTGCCCTGTCAGACCACATCACACAACCGGACCCTAACGAGAAGCCCCTCTGTGAAACCAGCTCACTACCTATTCCCTTCTTTCATCCTGCAGCTATCTCCCTCTTTCTCCTTCCTTTTCTCATCCCTTCTTTGCTATCTTTGTCGTTTTATCTTTTTTTTTTTACCAGTTGCCCACCCACCCAATTCTGTCTCTCTCGGTTTCCCCCGTCTCAGTCTGTCTTTTACAGCCGGCACCTGTGCGCTAACCACCACGCAAACAACCCTGGACCAGTGATGAGAGGCCCGGTGTAAGCTCGGCCACACCGCCTCACAGCAGGGGACCCCCCGTCAGGCCGGTCGGTGCGTGTGTGGCGCCACTCAGGCCGAGCCGTTCAAAACCATGTGGGCTCAGCAGGTTCCCTCCTTTGTTTTCTTTCCCCCTCCGCTGACACGAAGAAGCCTTGTTTCTTTTTGCCGCCCGCCCACACAGACCCACCGACAGGAAAGATCAGAGAGCCGGAGCGGCGTCCCCGGGCCACTCATCTGCTCTATCAAACCCGATCAACCAGTTCCAACCGACGCTGCTCTGTCATGTCTTGCCAAGTCGGCCCTTTTCATTTCCCGCGCCACCTTCATGCCGCCATGGAAGCGGGTGGCTGCTGCTGCTGCCGATGCAATGTCATTAGTATCGATTGTAATAACTCTGTTACGTTTCCGCGGACGACGACGGCGACGGCGGCGACTGAGCTAGGCCGACGGCCGTTCATCTCGCATCTGTCCTCGCAAAGGAAACGTCTCGTGAAGGCGCGGCACTACGGTTTTCACAAAGGATGTCGAAGGGGCTGAAAGGATGCACCAGCTCCGATTGGGTTATAGTGTGTGTGTGTATGGGTATGGGTGTGTATGGGTGTGTGTGTGTGTGTGTGTGTGGGGGGGGGGGGAGGGGGGCTGGGGGGGCATGTGTCTGTGGTTGAAGCTTGTGTGGGTGAGATGTGGCAAACCGACATTTGGTTCTATGGAAGTGTTTTATCAAGAGTAAACTGATTGCAAAACACCAAAAATATTTCCCACCCTGTAACCAGAAAATCCATCCTTGAAAAGCGTGCCTGCTATTTAAGCAGCAAAGTCTTCTTCATCCCCATCACAGGGCGCTGTGGATGATCAGCGTCTCATTTTCCACTGGTATCATAACCACCACCATTCAAGGTAGTCAATACTTTCTGCTGAAGGCCTTTTAAAAAGAAGGAGTAGAGTGGCAAAGGAAAATCGGTGCCACTTAGTAAATGCGATTGATCTGATATTAAAAGGTGCTTTCACAGTAATAACCAACTGACGAGATCAGCATATTTTCCATTAGCTCTCTGGTAAGACAGAGCCTGCTTTGGTATCGCGGCGTGGGAGGACGAGAGGCGTTTTCCCAATAAGCACCAGGCAGACCGAAAAGTCCTTCAGACATTCAGACTTACTTACAGGCCGAGAGACAGACATCGAGGCAGGCATGCAGGCGCATAGGCGGAGAGACAAAAAAAACGACAACAAGACAGGCAGGCTGGCAGACAGACTGGAGGAAACAGACCCTGGTAGACAGGAAGGAATCAGAGACACAAAGTTCAGTCTGACAGGCGTGGGGTGGGGTGGGGGGGTTGGGGGCACAGGAGGACAAGAGCACACCAGACTGGCAGGAAGAAAAGCAGACGGCCGAGCGGCACAGACAGACAGAGGTGGAATACTATTCTATTCAACACATAACATTTGAATAATGCGTTCTCCTTCCACCAATGTCATTGATTCTGGTCAAAAGTCCAAGGGCAGAGTCTTTCTATGGCTAACAGAGATGAGAGGTCATGCCCTATTTCAACAATGGGTCATTGACTGGGAGTGAATTGTATTTTGTTGTCTATGGATGACACCGGGGGCCTTTTATGAAACGATGGAATGCCAAGAATGTGAGTGTGTGTG
>CM030183.1:6324711-6379711 GCA_017639675.1 Aplochiton taeniatus | reverse complement strand
CAGACAAACAGGAAGCAGCTGTTGCCAGGGAAACAGCCAGAGGGTCTGTTGCGGTGCAGTGTGGGAGAGGTAAAATAGGATAGAGGGAGACATAGAAAAGAAGAAAAAAAATAAAGCCAAAGGAGGATCATTATTATGGTGAGACCTTTTTAGATTGTGATAAGAGATAAAATTATATATATATACTATATGTATAATTATGTGTGTGTGTGTGTGTGTGTGTGTGTGTGTGTGTGTGCGTGCGTGCATGTGTGTGTTTACGCATTCATATGCGCATGTACCTGCGTCTGAGTCTTGGAATAGACTAACTGACGCACGCCATGACAGACTGGCTTTAGTCCTGGCAACCCTGCTCCCTCGCTTCCTCTCTCTCCCCCCTCCTCTAACACTCTACGCCCCCTCTTTTCCTCTCCTCTCCTATCATTCCTCTCCCTCGCTCCATTCGCTGCAAAGCCATCCACGTCTGTCCTGTGTCCCTCTTGGCAAAAAAATGTTTGCAAATGGATCGTCACATAACCCAATTTCGTCACTGAGGATGGCTCCATATTCATGGCCCTCTCGTCATATGCATATTCAAAATGATCCATTAGTATTCCGACTCTTATTGCAGTTAAGTGCTGGGAATCAGTTTCGTTGACGGAGATGCAACTCAACAGCATACCGACATTTTGTCCCTCCGTTGAAAGTCTGGTTTTCTGGTATCAATATGAAAGGAACATTCTCACTTTTCTTGTTTCTCTCTCTTTTTTGTGTTGTTTCCCAACAAATATCCAATCTAAACTTAGATTAGAACTTAGAAAAAGGCTTAGATTATGCTTCTTGACTTATTACTCATTATTAATGTGTACACAAACACAATAACAAACAAACACCCAAGCACGTACACTAACACATACTCACACACACATAATAACGTCACATAAAAAACTGATCATGTTGAAAAACACGATATACTGTACATAAAAAGTATATACAGTACTAATACTTAATATTCCATCTAAATCATCATACTGGACGCTACAGTCTGTGGTCCCGTCCAATAATAATTGGAATGAGGAAGTTTCGTTATGAAATATCAGTTATCCTGGAACTGGTCCCATCCAGTAGTCCCTGGGTAATAGTAGAAGGAGGGAGGGGGAGCGGTAATACTCTATGTAATGCTCCTAGTGGGACAAGCTGAGGTCTATGTGGACAGGAGCCCAACCCTCGTGGACTTTCCCATGTTTTCTGGAAAAACTCCTTTTTCCTGCCATTGTATTTTTCTGTTTCTCAAAAGGTACCCCGTTACATTATTTCTCTCCGTTTGTCCTGGTCAGTGCCCCCCTCGGCTACCACAATGGATTTACCAGAAGGCCTTTGAAAACAGCAGCTTGCATGGCAGGCTGCCCAGTCCAATACACTCTTTGCAGTCCTTCCCAAAGTTGTGTTTGTAAATTGATTTGAAGCAAGCAATTATTTGTTGTGTTCGTGCTTGCGTGTGTGTCGGTAGTGTCTGAGGTCACGCGTTCTCACCGTTACGATCAGGATGAATAAGTCTTTTTCTTAGTTTTAGGGTATGTCTAACCTTGCACGTCTCCGAAGGAGGCCAGTAGTTTTGAGAACTCGAGTCATCAAGTTCAACTTGTACGTCAATGAACACAATTGCTCAATAGTATCTCAAACCACAACGCACGGAAGCTGTGACTTCGCAATTCTAGTTCGGGGCCGTAAGATCCATATGGTACGAGATTTGAAAGAAGATCCAGTCAGACACCAACTTTTCCATCAAGGAGTTTAATCGGAAGGAAGTCCCCAGTAGAGTTAGTCATATGATGGGGGTAGTGTCATTTTGGAAAACCATGTTGTTTCTAAATCTCTAAATATGGACAGAGTTTTTTTTATTGCAAATTGTAATATTATGTTGTTTTTTTATTTTATCAGACGGTTTTGAGAGAGATGTTTTGAAACTCACTTGGGGTTTTCTTTTTTTGTTACCTTCAATCATTTCAAAGTAATGGTTAATGGTAGAACTGGTAAAAAAAAAAAACATACTAGGCCATAATTGGATTTATTGGATAAACAGGTAAATTGTGATACATGTATGAGCTTTTGTGTGTGCTATGAAATAGATCCTATGTATTCACAGTGAGATAAGGATCGTTGTCAGCTGTTTAAAAAGTTACACCCTGTCTGCCCTCCACCTCAGAATTCAAACATCACGGGAGTATTTTACCGAGGTTCAGTATTTTAGGATCCATTCCGTGACCAAGAGGGCTAAAAATACTGTAAAAAACGGAAGTGGTGTGTAAACAAGTTTCCTTTTTAATGCTCTAAGACACAGTCAAGCGCAATGCAGCGAGATATCCACTCCCCCACAAACCTCTCCCCACTGATGCTCTTAACAAACTATGTGGGTGATAAAAAGGGATGACTTCCTGTTTGCTTGTCCGCCTGACAGGGGAAGGGGCCCCCCTACGGCTGACAGGCAGATATTCAGGATTATTCCACTTCGCTAGCAGAGGCTGACTCACCGCCAGGTGAAAGCCCACCCTGTGCCTTCTATGACCGGGGTACGGAGGCCTCTGTGTTCTCCGTGGCTGGACCACCTCAGGGGCGAGCGATGTTAGACCACCAGGGACGGTGGAGGAAAGGACGGACAGCTGAGGGAGAAAAGGGAGGTCTGGGTCACATTAGAGCTGTTATCGCTGAGGCTGATAAGAGTCGGATAATATGTGTCACAGAGCTGACCTCCTATTTGAGCAGTATTCCAGCTCGATGGCTTGACGGACCTACTGTATCCTGTGGCTGATTGATATCTGTATTGCAGTTCCTGTGTGACCTTAGCCACGCATTGAGCTTTGAGGAGGGGGGTAGGAAATCTAGACGTTTGGACACCGGGGAAGACCCCAACCTTGCACACTCACTTTTTCCTTATGACATGCTTATTTGTTCCATAGGCTGGGTCATAGAGTTGATTTATCAAACTCTTTTTTGTAATATTCAGCTTTTAACAGGTTCCTGCTGGAAAAGAGACCTAGTCTCAGTCGTTTACCCTGTATAAATAAAATAAAATAATAATATTTAGAAATAATTTTCCTTTAAAGAAGATTGACACTTGACAACAATAATTACCCGTGATGAAGTGATTATAAATGAAGAAGTGAAAAAAATACAAAAACAAAAAGTATGCTTTGTATTTATTTCCATAGACCTTGTGTGTGTGTGTGTGTGTGTGTGTGCGTGTGGGTAGAGAGCAGAGCTTACCACAAAATTCCCCCGAGGAGTCTAATATCAGAGAGGGGGGCACTTTCCATCTAACCGGCTGTCAATCACCATATACAACTGGCTTTTTGTTTAAATGTTGTTGTCAATCACAATATGCCTGGCATGTCTGAATGGGTTTGTCTATCTCTTTGTCTATGGATGTTTGTATGTGTGTGTGTGTGTGTGTCACATGTATACATACACACACACACACACACACACACACACAGACATACATACATACAAACCCACCATGGAGGTTGTTTCTTCGTTTCTTCCTGATGAGTCGCGCGGCAGACACCTCTTGTAATTCGTGTGGATTAGTCACGAGTCACTGCCCGTTCCCGTTCTGGTTACGTGTCTTTGGTTTGAGACATATTCAAAGACAAGGGGGTAGGCTTGTGGAACCCTAAAGAAGAGCGAAGACATTAGGGGTTAAGGGGTTAAGGCAGTTTTAATAGCAGTTCTTTCAGGAAGGGAAATAGGGAAGGAAGGAAGCGTAAAAAGGAGAGATCACTCAACCGAGGGGACCAATAAGTGGAGAGATAAGGCCGTTATTACGTGCCGGAGGAAATGTACAGCAAGGAAGTGCGAGCTGAAAAACTTCCTTTTTGTAGCCTGAGCTCGTTACATTCTTAATTTCACAGTGCAGATAAATCACGAGGCTGTTCTTTTATTGAGCCGCACATGCACAGATATTGAAATCATTATGGCAAGCATGTGCTAGTCCCTCCCTCCATCTTTCTCCCGTCTTCTGAATCAGCCACTCCGAGGCCGCAGCTGCCAGCTGCTAATGCTTTCCAGACCTAGCAGATATCTTCCTCCCTCAGTTCCTCCCGTCCAAGCGATCCGTTTTTTTTCCCGTTCTCTTCAGTGGAACCGGCCAAAGTGGAAGTGGAAATCCGTTGTACTCTGGCCAATGAGTCAGTTAGCCAGGCACCCGTTTGAAGGAAAACCACAGCAGGGGATGGTAAAAGTTTGTTTTTCATAAATCACTGCAGAAGTGGTTGGTTTTTTTTTAATATGTGAAACGGGCACTTTGTAGTGTGCATTAGTGACTTATATGACTGTGTGTGCGTGTGTTTACACCAGGGAGCACATTGAAGGAAATGCCGTTCAGTGTTTACTCTTACTGGAAACTGATGAAAGGAGTTGTGTGTCAACGATTCGGGATGCCTCCCATGGTTGATGGTGTGTGTGTGAGTGTGTGTGTGTGTGTGTGTGTGTACCTGCGTGCGTGTCTCTCTCTCTCTCTGTGTGTGTGTGTGTGTGTGTGAGTGTGTGTGTGTGTGTGTGTGAACTGAGCTCACTGTGGCAGACCACATCTTTAAGAGAAGGAAAACTACTCTGATCCACTAATGACTAACGATTTGTATAGTATGTAATGCATAGGTGTCAAACTCTGGCCCGCGGGCCAAATTTGGCCCGCGAGGTAATTATATTTGGCCCGCGAGACAATACCAAATTACTACTTTTAATTTAATAAATGAATGCCATTGATGTGTTTTTTCATTTGAAATTCGATTTTGCATGTCTCCACTATTAAATTATATATTGTATGCTAATAAGCGATGCTTGTTCTATATTCAATGTTAAAGCAAAACTTTTTTGGGTCCATATTAAAAGGCTAATTTGTTCAATGTTGGCCCGCGACTTTGTTCAGGTTTTACATTTTGGCCCACTGGGTATTTGAGTTTGACACCCCTGATGTAATGCATGAGTAGGAGCGGTATGCACCAGTTTACATTACTGGGTGAAAGGGGTTCGACGCCTGCCTCAGTGAGTGAAGGGAAGATCGGCGAACGCATCGGACAGAGAAGGGGAGAGGGCTGGGCAGAGCGTCGCAGGGGCATCATGACAGCCATTGTTTTGAACACAATGTGTGTTTGTGACTGATGACGGACGGACGGACCGCGACAGCAACAGGCAACTCCCCGAATGGAACATGACAGGCGACACGAGCGAGCATAGGCCTGCACGTTACGACACAAAACAAAGGCCCATGACCAGCCTCAGCCAGCCTGGTCTCCCTCCAAACCCTGTACAGCTACAACCCCCCGTCCCCCCCCCCCCCCCCGTCCCCCCCAGCTGCAGAGGCCCATAAGTCGAAGTCCCAGTCTTCAAAGAGCATCTACCCAAACAGACAAACAGGCTTCATATCAACTACCCGACGACAGTTTAATGGTAGCAACCGTCCCCTGTGAAGTGGAGCTGTTTCCACCGACTGTTTTTATTACTCACTCTTAGTCATCGGTAGCAGCAACAGCAGCAGCAGCGGCGGCTGCATGGCCTCATGTGCCACAAAGGGCCCAGTGAAACACGGCCCTATCAATCTTGACGTGAGGTCACCGTGGCTGAGCAAAGGGGAGAGTGGGACGGGACGGGGGGGGGGCTTTTGTTGTAAGTTGGTTGTGTTGCGGCCGCTGACATCATCTCTCAGTGGAGTCTGTCATTAGAGAGTGATGAATGTCCCGCGCGGCGTGGCCGTGGAAGGGGGTGAGAGGCGCTGGCCCTTTGTGGGCTCGGCCGCACTTAATAGGAGGGTTGCGGGGTATTATTGTGTGGTTTGAGGGGCGGGCCGTTAGGGTGAGGCCCCAACCAGCCACAGAATGATGTTGGCGACCACTTAGCTAAATTTAACGCTTTGAGGATAGAGGAATGGTCAGACAAAAAAACTGACCCAAAAATAGAAGAACAAAAGAGAGAGCCGTAAAACCAGTGGTAATCCAAATTTAAAGTTCAAATACTTTCCATTATGTGCTTCTTCCCCCCATCATTAAAAGTTTTCTATGTTGGGGTTATTTCAACCATTCACAAGCACTTGTCGCCATGGCTTTGCCCCACTGTTCAAATGACCACAGAATCGAGTCTTACTTTGTAACTGATACCGGTGCAGTCATCTTGTCCACGCTCAATCTGGCCTTTGGCTAACTTTCACAGCACATTTGACACACTCGCACATATCTGGGTATGACAAACAGCAAGGCTTCGAAGCGGTAGCCCGGTTCAAGCTGTGGCAGTTTTTTTTACGGAGGCTCAGAGTTAACTTGTTTTATCTACTCCGGTTTCAAAGTAATTGAGAGCTAACATAGCGCAACAAAGAACGCACAGTGAGGGTCCCACAGCCGTGCAGGCAGCTGCGGCTGTGAGAGAACAGCCAGCGAGTGTTTCAATTCAAGTGGCCTCCTTTCACCATCTAATCCGGCCCGCTAAAAATATGACAGGACAAACCGTAGTGGAGGTAATCAAGCGCCGCGGTGGGACGCCGGAGGGGGGAGCACCGGTAGAAAAGAAAAAGTGATGAGTCACGGAACTTCCCAAAATCCCCCCTCCTCCCGCTCCAGGTTTACGGGAAATGGAATGTTGTTTTCTTTTTTTTCCTCACTCTCTACCAGACCAAGGCATTTATCTTTTTGACAGGCTGTGAGGTCAGGCCCTGGGTTAATGTTTGTCTGTGGGAATGTTTCAACTCTCTCTCTAAGGGCTAGTGAGGCTAATTACGAGGCGGCACTTTCATTATTTTTTGTTAGCAGTATATGGGGCAGGAAAGGACAGAAAGAACAAATTGCTTGTAAAACAGACTGTCTTTGTCGTTAAAATCAGAGAGCTTCAAAACATATGGCTTAACTAATGTCTTAATTAATTTCAATTCTTAAGGAAAGGCAGTGGTTACTGTGGGTTTGTAATTATTAGCTATTTAACTTTTATTTTAATAAGTAACCTATTTTGCTTTATGTCCCCCTTCAAAACACACTTCAATAACAATTGCTTTAATATTTTACAGGGAAATACAATTATTATCAAAATATTTTGAATGACAAAACATGTCCTCCTCAAAATGGAGCTTATCTTGAATGTTTTATGTTTTATTTTGGTTGCAAATCCACAGCTATTCCAACAGGCCACATGCAGTATACTGTGCCTGTATTTACAATTACCATGATAATGATATGAGAAACTAAAGAGTTTATAACAGAACATAGTAAGCAAGGATAACGATTACAGTTAAGGAAGTGAGCGGTTAGTGGGGTTTGCATTCTAGCAATGCTCTCTGGACTAGGCCTTTAGTGGATCTTTAGCTCATTTAATGACAAAAGTTCAAAGTTGACAGGGGTCATTGGCTTAACAAGGCTCTAACTTTACCATGACAACTCCCTTTAAAAACATCTTTAAAAAGGGAGAAAAAAAACAGCCCTCACTGCCCTGTCATTATCTCCCGAGCTTCAGGTGTCATCATTTTCCTTCTTACTGGCTCTTTGTACTGCCGTATTGTGACTCCTCCATGCTATGGGTTTACTTTACTATTTCTAGTGATAACCGTTGACACTTCAAAGGGGTTCAGATTCCCATGTGGCAAATAAATGTCAGGCGGCACGTTTTAAACCTCCTTCGAATAGGGATCGGAGTAACAACCACGACAACACAAGTGTACATTTGCAGAAGAAAGAGAGCCCATCACCGCGGCGAAGGTTAAAGGAATGAGACGGCTGTGTGTGGTCAGCAGCTTCCATTCGCTAAGAAATGTCACATGCCATGTCAATCACTGGGAGAGGTCTGCTTGAGTCCATCACTCCGCATATGAGCTAAGGAGACAGGGGGCGTCACCTGGTCCCCCAACAGTTTCTTCACAGGGGATTGCGACATAGGGATCAGTCACTTTTGAGGGGCCATGGCTGCACACCAAGGCCTAGGCCACCAATCTGCTGACCTGGCTAAAGCAAAAGGCTAGAGCAACAAGTGAAAGAAGCAGCCCAGCTCTCCATAGCTCGTCTCTACTGGAGCAGCCGGGGAGCAGCTGGGAAGAGAGATGTAAAATATAATATAGTACATAAGAGTAGTACTACTAGTAGTAGCAGATGGAAAAAAGTCTGTACAGGCTCAAGAAGATGTAGATGAACGATTATATCTAAAAATAAAATATCTGTGAAGGGCAATTTGGCATTAAACCATTCCTGTAAATTAGGAAGAAAAAAAATGTAAAGCCTATCAAAATTATGTGCCAGATATATTCTAAATGCAATGTTGAATGTAGTCGCCTATACTACAAAATTATTGTATGCATACGAAACATGTAAAGTAGATGTGTGTGCGTGTTTTTATTTGCATGCATGACATGTCTCTGGCCTGATGTGAATGGGAGAGGACAGGGAGTGGAGGGGACAGGGCTGTGCCCCTCCCCACCCTCCTAGCACTTACAGGGTTAAGAGCGCCATGCCTCAGTGGAATTAGAGTCAGGCCAGATACAGACGTGTTGATTGCGGTGGACAGGCCCGGTAAACAGAGCTGTGACTGCTGAGTCAGGTTTCTTGTCACTCTGGGTAAAGGGCCTTGGCTTTGCTCAGGCCACACTTGTTGACAAGCACGGCTCCCTGGCCTCAACGTTGGCCTGTATAATTCATGTCGTTGGGAAACGACATCGGTTAGACCTGGCCGAGGCTGTCTAGCGCCAGAGGACTTTTGAGGGTTAGGCACATACAGTAAATTACACGGAATGGGTGTGCTTGTGGGAGAGTGTGGACGAGAAGAACAAGGAAGTTGTGCAAGGGTTCAAGGTGCGGCTGAGGGTTTTTTTTCTTCTCAGGATAAGATTCGTTGGAATCTGCTCTCACACCCTGACAGATGGTCAAGGGCGCAGGCCGCGGAGATCCCACAAGCCAGTAACCACAACCTTAGCACACTTAAACAGACCCACCAACACACACACACACAAAATATTTTTCCGTCAATTATGCGTACTGTCGGCTAAATATTTCCCACAATTATTTGCTCAATGGATTTCCATGTAATGTTTTTTTTCTCTCAGACTATCTTTCTCCTCTTATAATACAACTGCGCTTCGTTGTGTTGGCATGCTCAGTCATGTCCAAAACCAGCACCCATCACCAACATTGATATATTCCTATCATTACCCTTCTGCCAAATCCAAGCACGGCTGTGCTCATTTGGACAAAGGGCGTACATGGCGCAAGTCTGAAAGAGCAAGTGCCAGGCTGGAGCATGAAGGGCTCCATTGTTTAAGATAACTGTTCGTGTGTGATGGGTGTGTACCATAGTACCTGAACACGTGCATGGGAGGAGCCTACTCAGGTGCTCCTAACAACAGCCTTTTATTATTTATGCTCGGCAATTGTGGTGTTGATTACACATAAAATAAATATGTAAAGGTAAGGGTAGTGCTGGCTCTTTGTAACTGGTGACAGACACGGTGATCTACTGTCAAGCAAATAACATAAACTTTTGATGCAGGAACAGGTTTACACATTTTTCCTTTGGGAAGTGCAAGGTAACCACTTGAGATGAATGACTGTATCATACACTACACTCTGTCATTCACAAGTGTATTATATCAGATTAACTCGCGGTAATGTGGTAATCTGTCATTTACTTTGGTGGAGCAAGGACACACACGCAAGGCGCCTGAATGACAAGTCCTGCTGCAGCAAATTGACCGAGGTTAGTTCTCAGTCACCCATGGTGAGGTCAGTCTCCAGTCCTAATAGAGAGATAGCAGGCAGATACTAGCGTCAGCCCATCGGCACCACGAAGAGTCCGGCATCATAAATTACTTTTGCCATGTCTGGGGCACTTAACTTCCCTTTATCTGATAACATAGGGTTCAAAGGGATATTCTTAGAGGGCTAAAATACAAGCTGCACAATGAATAGATCATTGTGCGGCTTATTGCAACGGTAGTGTCACAACAAAGAACTGGATATATGCCAGAATCAGCTGTCTATCATTGATGGAGTATGGGTTATCTTGCTGAAACCTTTTCATCTTTCAGGTTGTTTGTAGACTATAATATTTCTAATTGTTCTCAGCTTGTGTTCAGTCCCTTTGGTGGACTTGACAATGGCTCTCTGTCTCGTGTTGCTCAGGTTGTCAGCCCCACCTGATGCCCTTTGGGGGTTTGGCCATAATCATAGGGACGCATGGAGGGACTCTCCCAGAAAGAGGCATTAGCTACCAGGCCTCTATGACTCACCTCACACTATAGCCATGTGCCTCCGCTGCCTGCATGTGTGTCTCTGTCTGTCTGTCTGTCTGTCTGTCTGTCTGTCTGTCTGTCTGTCTGTCTGTCTGTCTGTCTGTCTGTCTGTCTGTCTGTCTGTCTGTCTGTCTGTCTGTCTTTCTGTCTGTCTGTCTGTCTGTCTGTCTGTCTGTCTGTCTGTCTGTCTGTCTGTCTGTCTGTCTGTCTGTCTGTCTGTCTGTCTGTTAGAGAGAAAGAGAACCAAACACTCACATTCAAATCCATTTCTAGAATCAAACCAAACCAAAAACAAACCAAAAAGTTCCTTATGTTGGCTACGGAAAGTAAAATGAGGGGAGGCCAAAAGGCACACCTGGTCCCTCCTGCACTGCAGTAGATGCCACGGTAATAATGCCTCTATGCACTCCCACGCACCCCAGCTGATTCCAGCGGATCACACTCTCTCTGTGGGCAGGACTGCTGAGGCCATCGGTTTGATGCTGTCGTTCTAGCGCGATACGTAGAGGGCTGTATAGAGTAGTCGCTGCTGTTGTCATGAGTCATTACAAGATTTAGATCAATAACTGGGGGGGGGGGGGGGGGGGGGGGTGACTTTACGTCTATTACATAATATGAGTCAAGCTTTGCTCTGTTATGGTGGTCCAGACAACACAAGTCACTGACTCACCAGAGAGGGCCAAAGCCGTAACGTATCACAGATAAAAGACTAGCATGTTTGTGATCTCTATAGTCAGACGATCCCCAGTGAGGCACGTTTACGACTAAGTTCAGCTCAGGCTACTTGATTGTGTTTGCGTGCGTACATCTTGTGATGAACACTCCCATGCCCAGTTCCTGAGGTGAGGTTATTGAGTACCTGCCTTGGGCTAGACCATAAATCTGTGGTTAGGGAGCGGGGGAGGAGACTGGTGATAAGAAGGGAAAGAAAGAACCATACATCTCAGTCAGTGTTTTTTTCCAGCCTGTTTTGTTTGTCTTGTCTGTTAAATATACCTTTGTATGACCTAATGTCTAGGACTACAGTTTTGAGTTTATTTCACTAACCCCACGCCATCTTGTCCTCTCGTTTCCTTCTCTTGTTGTGCTCTTGCCTCTCTAACACCTGGGAGAGAGCTGTGAGTTGAATAAACTTCTGCCAACATTCCATCACATTCCAGAGCTCAATGCCTGGGCACAGCAGCAGATTGCTGGCATTCCCTTACTTAAAGGCGCAGGTCCCTTTTGTTTCTAACAACCACAAACACCTTCATTTGCAGGTGTGGGGAATTAAAATGTCTGCTGTGTTATCTAGCGTTGGCAGAGCCAGTGCAAGATCTTTAGCAGTATAATTTTATTTATGGTAAACAAGAGCCTAACCGTTTTTTTATTTTTATCGATATGGTCCATACCAAACAGGAACGAGTTTAATAGTGACCATTTCTTTAATCTAAATGATTACAGGTTCAGATTTTAGAAGGACATATAAATCTTGCTCATCAAAAGCTTACCAGTCTGGGCTTTCTAGGTTGGTTTTCAATATGTTAAGCATACATAATAAATGGAGAACTATCCTCACATTGTTTTCCAACCAAAGAAACCACAATTAAAAAAAAATTATGACTAAGTTACTCAATCTTAGCTGTTTCCCCTCCCACCTCCAGCCGTCCAGTTCCCTAGAGGGACGCATGTACGTCAGTCTGAGTCGGAAAATAGGAGAAGTACCAGTTTTGACTTTCAGGAAGGAAACACATCTGGGGAATAAGGAGAGAAAGAACGGGTGAAAAGAGGAATTAGAGGAGGAAGGGGAGAGGGCCAAAAATAGTCCACGTCCTCTCAGAACCAAATCCCCCCACACCTTTTGCCACTCAGTGTTAGTCAGCTGACCCCT
Organism: Aplochiton taeniatus; assembly: GCA_017639675.1. Taxonomy (NCBI): domain Eukaryota; kingdom Metazoa; phylum Chordata; class Actinopteri; order Galaxiiformes; family Galaxiidae; genus Aplochiton; species Aplochiton taeniatus. Next base: position 6,367,610 of record CM030183.1, on the reverse strand, counting down.
CCTCCAGCCTGTGACTAGTTTTGTTCAGACATATCACAGCAGCCATACCTCTTTTGGCCCACTGTGTGCCCTAGGTACAGATTCAACTGGGCCTCCAGGGGACCAGTGAACGGTTAGTAGCTGGGGTGTCCGATTGACAAGTAACTCCAATGCCTTAAAAAAACAGGAGCCATCTAGATAAATAGGTAGAGCCACATGTAAAACCTATTTGTTGACCGAACAGTTGATGGACAGGCCCGGAAGGGAGAGACAGGAAATTAAACTAATCTATGAGTGCAGTGCAGTGCAGGTACACTGGGTGGAGAAGGCAGGTTGGGTTAACCAGAGCAAACAGGAAGTGGGCTCAAAAGTCAATACATTTACACAATTACATTTAATAAAAAAGGAGATGGACTGTTGAGCCTATTTCCTTAGGTAGGTTATTATCAGTAACATTTATGGGAGATTTTCTGCAATGTATTGAATCAATACTAGGAAATAATTTAATGAGATACAAAGAAAAGCTCATAATAACAATAAAAATAAAAACTACTTTAATGGAATTGGGCCTTGGGTCTGGAACAAGATTCATTCTAACCTAATGACTATCTACGTCTAACCTTAGGAAAAACGCCTGCTGCCATGTCAAAATCAGTTTGACCATGGACATGGGTTGGCAAACTAACGTTAGTTAGCTAGAAAGATCATTGTCAACTTGAGCCACCTAGTGCTGTTTTCGGGGAAGTTAATTATTATGTATAATGAGACGAACTCATGTAAGGGTAAAATAAACCATAAACTAGCAACATTTAACGTTAACGTTCGCCAATTTGACTTTTGGGTTATAGTTTATTGATCTGATTAACAGAGGGGCTGGTTTTCCAATCTTTAAAAATAATCCGTTGCTATAGCAACATTGGTGATACGGAGCCTCGCAGGGATAGCTGAAACGTGAAAGGCGAACACAGAAACCGGAGGAGGCCAGGGTTGTCTGCTTAGCTACTTGTCCAAAAGTGGATAGTGCATGATTCCCAATTTTATGCTGAAAGTCTTTATAGATACATCTATAGAACCCCAACCACAACAGCTGATAAACTAAATATGAGTCTGGATAAAGCGAAGTTGTGCGATTCATTACTAAACTGGGTAAGTTTCCTTGATGACCAGCTGTTTAGACGTAGTTGAAACTAATCGTACAAACGTTAGCTAGCCAAAGCTAGCTTGGTGTGTTGTGTCTTGTGTGTCGACTGTCGTCATATATATCCACACTTATATTGAAGGAAGAAATGTACTTGCTGCCACTGGTGAATGCCATTCACGTGTGACAGGTGGTGGCAATTTGATAGCCTGTCGTTTTCAGTGGTAACAGGTAACAACCAGTTGGGTAACTAAAACCTTAACCTTAGCTACGTTAGTGTAAATAGCTGTATAAATCAAGTAACGTTAACTTGTGTTAATTGCCAACGGTCTGTAACACTAGATTGATAGCTGCTACTTACAAATTGGTGTAGTCAGACAAGACAACTGGGTAAAACTAGAGCAAATGCATCCCTGCCAGTCTTTTTGATAAGGCTAGTCATACTAGCTAGCTATGTATTAAGCAAAACATTTACTTCAATAAGTTAAATAGTTCCGTGGTCAGACATGCAGTCACTACATAATTTAACCTGCTGTGAACTTCAGTAGCAAAGCCCCCTTCCGTATTTAGGATGGGATGTTATTTATCTGATACTTTGTTACTCAATGAACAGTTCTTGATTTATCGGGTACTAAGCCTTTCCTTTTTTGAATAGTTTTGCCAGCAAAGGAAAGAATATGAATTTGTTAAAAACATTAGTATCAACAGCACACCTCTTGGCATAAACTCTAATCTGTAGAATATCCTAAACAGTTTTTTGTGTGTGTACATTTTAAGTGGAATAACACTGACACATTGAGTTTTGAATAACTCCCCGTCCCTATTCATTTCCCACCTATCCAGCTACAGACGTTTCAGGTCCGCTCATGCACCAGCAAGCACGACCTGACGAGCGGAATGGCTATTGCACAGGTTCTTCAAAGGATGTAAGGACCTTCAACCATGGCTCTGTGTGTTTTAATTCTTTTGAAGGGATGGCCAGCGTCTTTATCAAGACATCCAGTATTGTGTCAAGGATCACGAATTAAGTCCCTTTTACCCACTTACATATCCTGATCTCAAAATCAAAACTCATTTTATATTAGCACTTCCTCTCAAGTTATTTGATTCTTTCCTGCCTAGAGCACGCCTGCTATCGCTGCTGCGGTAAGATTCTAGTTCAGTCCTAGCAGTCAGTTCAGTTTTGCATATCTCTAAAGCAAATACAGTTTGAGGTCACAGCACATCATCTATGCAAAATTTCAGCCATTTCAGTTAAGGAAAATCTAACATTTAATACATTTTTTACGTCTGATTGAAAGCCCAAGGCCTTAAGAAGCATGAATAACTGTAAACTGAGTTGATCTTGAGCATATGCGTGTGTCCATTCATGTATCTATTCCAGAGTACTCACCGTCCAAACCAGGTGACCTTTAAACCTTGTGGTGGCGTGGGGATTTTGTGTACCTTTGTACCAACAAACACACAGAATGTTGATTGGCCTTTTTTCGTATCAGTCCTAGGAAACAAATTGTTCTGTCGGTTGAAAGTCAGTTCAATTGGTAGCCAAGCAAAATTCAACACAACTTTATAATTGGCTGCTCCTCTATTTCAGCTCCACTTAAATCAACTTAAACAGAATAATAGCATTCTATTTATGATACACATGAAATGAGTGATTTGTGAAGAGGGGTTGAATATAAACTGTCCTAATCAAATGTAATTCTGCTGTGATTGGAACATTGGGCTTCATTGCCCTGTGGCCTTGTTTATTTTGAATATCTGGAGATGTGTGTCTTCAAGTGTTTCCTGTCATCTCGTTATCAGAGACCCCTCCTGGTTTAATGAGACATGGCTGAGCAGGATCAAGGAGGAGAGCGGGGACAACTGGCGCCTCAAGGTAGTCTGAGAAATGGCACAACACGACGCAGTGCCCCATAGCAGACAATAGAGGCGCTATAACAAACTCAATGCTGGGAATGTGAGTACTAAAGGGAAATAGTCTTTCATGCATTCTGCTTTGTTGTGGTTCTGCAGGTCAGCAATTTGAAGAAAATTCTTCAAAGCGTCTTGGAGTATTACCACGATGTGAGTAGAATTGCGATAGCTAACCTTTCAAAGGCCTTTTGCCTTTTAAAGTGGAGATGTCCCCCAAATTTCCAGGCACTAAAGCTCTCTCCCTGTGGTACCTAAGTGGCCTCTCTGCCTCTTCTCTAACAGGTTCTCGGCCACCAGGTAACGGACGAGCATCTTCCAGATGTCAATCTAATCGGAGAGTTGGAAGACGAGACAGAGCTCGGCAAGCTGGTGCAGCTTGTGCTTGGCTGTGCGGTCAGCTGTGAGAGGAAACAAGGTAAGCTGCCTGGGATATAGAACCGCTAAGGCAACAGGGGCACGAGACACAGGCAGCCGTCCATGCGGAACAGCAGACAGGATTAACTTCCAAGTCAAATCATATGACAAATCAATATACATGTAGCAACTGGCGCAATTATCGCTCAAAGTCATCACTCACTGGTTCACTGAACCAAAGCAATATGAACGTTGAAGTGGATAATACGAAAGGTTATTGTCTATGTAAATTGTTGCCTGACAGTACTTTTTCTTTTCTCAATCGAAATGCTACTGAAAAAAGAGCACATCCAGCAGATAATGACGCTGGAGGAATCGGTCCAGCATGTCGTCATGACAGCCATCCAGGAGGTAATCAAGCCCGTTAACTGTCCCCTCTCGTTTTCATGGGTCTATCTCCATTGTTTCCGTGCAAAACAAGGTGAAAATATTGTTCAGTTTAATACACCCAGACCAATTCCCTCCCTTTCCTTGTTGTGTTGTACGAGGCATGACTGGCAAAGTACCATCAAAGTTGGAGTAGGTTACTTATTATATTCAACAGCTCTGTACAGTAGGATAGATCATGTGTTGTTGGGGTTGGCTCCGGCTATTTTCGCTAACTAAGTTTTGTGGTGTTTTAGCTGTTAGCCAAAGAGTCGTCCACCATACCAGGAAGTCCAGAGACGTTTGGGGACTTCGACTATCAGGTGAAGGCGTGTAATATTAATTCTTACTTATGCTAGCACTTTTTTATCTGTTTAGAAGCGTGGTGTAAGGGCTAAATTTGGGCATCCTAACGGATGTTCAAGTCTGAGCTGTTAACCTGGTTAACCTGTTCTTTCTTTGTGTTTTAAGTCTCTCTGCTTTCTCCTACGGGCCTTATGTGACATCAACTGTGTCTCTGTTCTTTCTCCAGTCGCGGAAGTATTATTTCCTGAGTGACGAGGTGGAGGAGAAGGAGGATCTGGGCCAGCGCTGTCGTAACCTCGAGCACCAGGTAGGCAGAAGAGCCAAGATTCTACTATGTAAGGCAGCCATGAGTTGAAAGGCATTTCATATGATTCAATACCTTACCCATAGATTAAAGCTAAGCCGTCATGCTAGATTTTAGGCTTACATTACGGTGAAGTGACTCTCTGCAGCATGTTGTTAAGTGTGTACATGCAGCTTGGTGCGCTGGCCCCTATTAAACGACTCTGCTTGGAATGTTTTGGTTTCCCATTGACTTTTGTGTTTGTTGTGTACACTTTCCTTATGATTGCGCGAAAGATGAAAAGGATAGGGATATGTAAAGAAGATATTGATACCCAAAAGAAGGGGCACTTTAATGCCTGTTTTGAGTGGGCATTGACAACCAATGTTTTCTTCTTTTTGTCATTTCACTGGAATTGACGTCACTTAAGTTATGTTTGTTTTTTACTTCAAAGTTCTTTATTTTGCGCACTGTTTTATGCTAAAGCACGCTATTTGTCCTTAAAGTTCAGTGTAGGCTTTTCCGTGCTCAAAGTGGAGGGATGGCTACCAGGTAAGTACAGACTCCCCCTCCTTTCAACCGGAATGCCAGCTTGCCTTACTGTAACCTTAACGTACAGCTCATGTCCGGGACATTGTGACCCTAACTCACCCAAATATCAGCCTCCACTTATCTCTTTTTTGTGTTCTGTCTGTCAACCAACTTTGAATTCATAAGCAACGTCCCTTTTCCTTGCTGCGGTTTGCAGTTTAACTGTACTGGTAGCCCATGCCACTGGAACTCCATTCATCTCTAAGTCATGAGGGTCCGAGCCTTACCCCCAGGCTGACGCTATCAACGGCACCATTGGGAGAGCCTCAAAGCATCAGCTGACTAACCGTGCCTTTGTGGCTGTGCATGAGGGACAGGCGCATGCGTTCCTGCCGGTGTTTGTCTGTGACGATGTGCCTGTTGCTGTATGTCTCATGTGCCTGTGATCGCGCCCCGTTACCAACTGTGGAGCGCCTGGTTTTTATTTGGGCTCAGCATTCTCAAAAGGGATACGTGAGGTTTTTGTTTGACCGTGTTCAGCATTTCAGCGTTCTGGGGAGTATGTGTGAGTTTCTCAATCTGTGCTCAGCACTTTCTACGTCTTTTCTTCGATGTGCGTTTCTGGTAGTTCTTCTTCAGCATCTCTTCCTTCTCTGCATCACGAGTCGAATAAATCGTTTTTCCCCTTAATGTTTCTTCATACTTCTGTCATAACTCTGCCTTGCTGGTCACGTTTCTGAACGTCCGTGTCGGTTTGTGCTCCGGCCCCTCCAGTTGTCTGCTGCCCTGGAGGAGAAGTCGTTGCTGCAGGCTGAGGCGCGCTCCATGAAAGAGAGGCTGAGTCGCTGTGAGCCTCAGGACGTCTCCACCACCATCACTGGCAAGAAGCTGCTGCTGCTGCAGAGCCAGATGGATCAGCTGCAGGAGGAGAACTACAGGTGTGACTCTGGGCTGCTGACCCGGGGGAGAACCACATTAAACGCACGCACGCACACACACACACGCTTGAAATAAGACAAACACTCAAGGCAGTCTTCGTATGCACAGACCTCTTGAATCATCAACAACACACATGCACAGACTATGCGATGGCCGAAAAGATTTACTTTGAGTAATAAATGATTCATGAGAATGAGAATCGTCTTATACAAGTACGTTTATGCCAGTAAGAAAAGATCAAATGTTTTATAACAAATAAGTAAAAAAAAACGTTTCTTGCGTAACATCCTCTTTGAACCATTTATGTTCCAGCCAGCCTCTAACAATGATTCCATTCAATGTGAGTGAGTGCGCTGTTTGTGTGTGTCCCCTTTTCTGCAGGCTGGAAAACAGCAGGGACGACATACGTGTGCGGGCGGAGGTTCTGGAGCGGGAGGTGGTGGACCTGCAGCGCCGGAACGAGGACCTGACCAGCCTGGCCCAAGAGACCCAGAACCTCAAAGACGAGATGGACATCCTCCGGCAAGACCTTTTTTAAAAAAAAAATAGGGTTGTTTCAATTATGGACAGGAAAAATTTCAAGCATTTATACTTTGTGCCACGCCTCACAGCTATTACTTTACAACCCTTTATTCTTCTGTTTAGATAATTGATGTTCTAGGCGAGTTTTCTTTATTGACCCAGCTATGTCTTTCTATTGGCTTAATATATTACAGCTTTGTTTGACAATTGTGTCGTTGTTTTTCTCAGATAGATCGATAACTCCTCCTACCTGTCCTCCCCTTTCAGACACTCGTCGGACCGGGTGAGCAGGCTGGAGGCGCTGGTGGAGACGTACAAGCGGAAGCTGGAGGACTTGGGGGACCTGAGAAGGCAGGTGCGCCTCCTGGAGGAGCGCAACACCGTCTACATGCAGCGCACGTGCGAGCTGGAGGAGGAGCTCCGCCGGGCCAACGCCGTGCGCAACCAGCTGGACGCCTACAAGAGACAGGTGGGCTCAGGGGACGAGGAAAGGGCCCGTTTGGACTGTCATCATTCATGTGTTTTTTATTTTTTTGTATAATTTTTTTGTAAAGCCTATCTATTTGCGTGCTTTTAGAAAAGATTTTACAGGCACTGTTACGTGAGTGCAAAGCTGTGTGTTTTGCCCTGTAGGTCCACGAGCTGGACACCAAGCACTCCTCCGAGGCCTTGAAAGCGGAAAAGTGGCAGTTCGAGTACAAGAACCTCCACGACAAGTTTGACGCCCTGCTGAAGGAGAAGGAGGTGAGAGTCAGCACGAACGCAGGAACCGATAACTCATAAGATCATGGGGGATGTTTGAGATCGCAGCCTGTAGTGCAAATCGGCCATCGCTAAATACCATTAAACCACTGAAAGACAGCTTTTCTTTTAGGTACAACTGTTTTTAACGTGTGATATCCCCCTCCCCCTCCCCCAGCGTCTGATCTCCGAACGGGATACGCTGAGGGAGACCAACGATGAGCTCCGCTGTGTTCAAGTCCAGCAGAACTGCCTCAGCCAAGCAGGTGAGTCACCGGGAAGATGTGCGTTTCCACCCAAACCGATTGCACTCGCCGAGAGATGAAAGTGAACTGTTTGTTCCCCCCCCCCCCCCCCCCCCCCCCTATCCGCCTCTCACTCTCTATCGCTCTCCACAGAAGGCTTGAGCGAGGAGACGAGCGCAGTCGGAAACCTGGCCTCCGAGATTATGCCCACAGAGTTCAAGTAAATGTATAACATAACACCGCATCTCCATCACAGGCCTGGAGGGTTTTATCCTCAACCTATTCGTAGACTCAGTCGTAGTGTCAAACCAGTGACTCATTCGCCAGTATTCTCCATGTTTCGTCTATTATTATAGACAGTTGGAGCAAATGGCCAATATCTGCCCTTCGTCCACCACTGACTATATATAGCACCAGAATGCGCAATTGGTTCCCAGAATAGGCTTTAGTCAGTCAGCTGGCATCTCTGTTCACATGGCCTGGGGGGGGGGGGGGGGGGTCGTTGCTGATTGGGAGGGTTGGGCACTGGCCACTGCTGCCTTGGTCTGCCTAGACCCTTGTCCGGACCTTCGTCCCTTTCACGTTGCCTCCTTCCCTTTCTTCAGGGACACAGTGCTGCGACTGCAGAGTGAGAACAAGATGCTGTGTGTCCAGGAGGAGACCTACAGGCAGAGACTGGTGGAGCTACAGGCTCAGCTGGAGGAGTCGCAGCGCAGTCAGAACACGCTGGAGTCGCAGAACAGGTGTGTGTGTGTGTGTGTGTGTGTGTGTGTGTGTGTGTGTGTGTGTGTGTGTTTTGTGTTTTGTGTTGCCAACTCGAGCCTCTGTGCTCTCTGAACAACAGAACATTGAAACCAGTGTGAGTATGTACCTCTCACCATTTGGATAGCTTCTTCCAGTTGGCTGGTGGTGGGAGGGAGTGATTTAGTTAAATGTCAGTTCGCCCTCAGGACCCTCTGGTGAGGTGTGTGTGTGTGTGTGTGTGTGGGTGGGCCGGAGAGAAAGCTGGACAGCAGTGGGCCAGATTGTCCCTGTGCATGTATGTGTGTGTGCGTGGGCAGGATATCAACAGCCCCGTGCACGTGTATGACGTTGGGCCCAGTGTGTGGGAGGCCCAGTGAGCGGTCTACCGGGGCTATGGAACCCACGGCGTTCTAAGTGTTATCGCGGCTGTGGAATCAAAGTGTTTGCGCCCTCTCCTCAGGTTGAACCAGCAGCAGATCTCTGACCTGCGTGCCCAGGTAGAGGAGCTCCAGAAGGCTCTGCAGGAGCAAGGCAGCAAGACTGAGGATGTAAGTGGAGACCAGGGCTATCCAGCACATACTGGCCTCCCTAAAATACAAAGAATATCCCACAATCCAATCAATCGATCATATCGATTTTTTTATTATTTCACTAATCCAACTTGAATCAGTTTACAGTTTGATTGAACATGTTTGCAAATCAGAAGTTGCTATTTATTATAGCTTTTATCACTTTCACAAATTAATCACTTCTGAGTATGACTCTTAATGTTTATATTATTCATTATTAAATATTATTTACTCATCACATCTCAATCCTTGAGAGCCAAATTATATTCCAGAATTAAACATAAAAAGTGTGTGTGTGTGTGTGTGTGTGTGTGTGTGTGTATATGTATGTATGTATATGTGTATAAAATTGAGCCTCAAGGATTACCATGTTGTCTCCCCCCCTCGTTGTCTTTGTGAACGTTGCTCTGTGTGATGATTTTTTGTGTGTGTGGGGACTTTTAACTCGTTTGCTGTGGTGATCCACCATTAACGCCTGCCCCTCTCCGTCTCTCTCCGTCTCTCTCTGCCCGCCACCACCGACTGACAAAATCAGGCCATCGTAAGTACGGCCCTGCCTCAGCCCACCTCGGGCATGATTTGATTTGACCTTTGAATGCTGGAGTGTGTTTGAGTGTGTGTGAGATTTGTGCGGAGGGTGAATCAGGCCCTTTTTCTTACGTTGAGCGTTGATGTCTTTCTCTTTTCCCCTTTCAGTCCTCCTTACTAAAGAAGAAGCTTGAGGAGCATCTGTAAGTGCTGCCACCCCCGTACGCCCGTCTTCGTCAGTTATCACCCGAGACAAAAAAATAGCTCATGTTCTACTTCTGTGGTCTTTTCCAGCGAGAAGCTTCACGAGGCCCACTCAGACCTCCAGAAGAAGAAAGAAGTCATTGATGACCTCGAGCCCAAAGTGGACAACAACAGTGAGCATTTCCACGAAAGCTCTTAGCCCCGCAGCGCCCAGTAAAACAACGTGCCATCCAATCTAACCGTTCTCCACCTACCTTTCCCCTCTTTTGGTCCCGTGTATCATCCAACTCGACTTCTCTATAATCGTCTCTTTAATAACCCCTTCCCCTCCCAGTGGCCAAGAAGATCGATGAGCTCCAGGAGATCCTGAAGAAGAAGGACGAGGACATGAAGATGATGGAGGAACGCTACGAGCGCTACGTGGACAAAGCCAGGACGGTCAGCCTGCTCTTAACTCATTACGTACATCACATTTCATCTCTGGCAGGCCGTCACAGTCCAGACTAGGTCGCCACGGCCGTGGTAGCTGTATTTTTGTCTAAGACGCGTGCTTCTGTTGGTGTGTCTTGTGCATGTTCCTGCAATCAGGTTATTAAAACCCTGGACCCCAAGCAGCAGCCTGTCATCCTGAGTCCTGAGGTTCAGGCCTTGAAAAATCAGCTTTCGGAGAAGGACAAAAAGATCCATCATTTGGAGGTATAATCAGTCTAGATCGCTTTTGCGAGTGTGTGTTTGTGTGTGTTTGTGTTTATCCGAGAGACAATGCCTTGCCTTCTGAATCTCCACGATGCATGACTTGCTGTTCCTCTGTGTGTGCAGCATGACTATGAGAAGAGCAAGTCCAGACATGACCAGGAGGAGAAACTTATCATAAGTGCCTGGTATAACATGGTAAGCCAGCAAACCTCTTATATAACTGGAGGGAAACAGTAAAATAAACTTGGAGAAATCTTAAAGGCTTGAAGGCTTGGCATGTTCTACATTCAACTGAAAAGAGGACGCGCCTTTCTTAGTCACTTGAAAGTTATCTTTCTGTTGTAACGTCTGTTGGTTCTGTTTCACTCCTTCTCTCAGGGTATGGCCCTGCACCAGAAGGTTGCAAGCGAGCGGTCGGGCTCCCCTGGACAAGCCCAGTCCTTCCTGGCTCAACAGAGACAGTCTACACAAGCTAGGAGAGGACTTTTACGACCCCAGCCCAGATAAGACACTGAGGACTGAGAGGAGGACGAGCTGGAAAGAGAACGGAGATCAGTCAAGGAGACGTAGTAGTGGTGGTTTACCATTCTACCAACCAAAGTCCTGAACTCCCTGGCCTGATGTCTTTGATGGAAGTAGTAACTTGTGTTTCCCTTCCAAAGTATCTGTATCGATGACGCCCCCTCCTGGATCTCGGTGATGTGGTACGAAACTACCGCCACAGACACACAGACTTGACTGCCTGTTAGACAAAGTGCACTTCAAGCTGTCCAAACCTGTTCCAAACAATGTTGAAAGAATTCTCAGTGGCTGGAAGAACCAAGCGTTGTATAGAAGTTTGACAAGAAATGCCTCTCACTCGTTGAATTTCTATTCCTCCATTGTTTTTGTAATCTTTCGCATTGCTTTGCAGTTTTTCTTTCTCCTTTTTTATTCATTTTTTACTTTTTGTTTGCTGGTTAGGGATGTGTTGAAAAAAGAAATGTGAAATACACCACAGAAAGCAATGCAGACATGTGAAGGATTGTGTTGAACTTTTTAAATACTCTCCTGACAATAGTCCTGTCTACTACTGCCAGGTAGATTTGTATTTTATTATAGGTATCATGAAATGAAAACACTAATGAAATGGTTGTGTATTTAAATAATCTAGCAATATCTAAATCATTGCATACATTTCGGTGTTGTGGTGCACTCTGTAGTAATTTTCTGCCGACACATTGAAGCTACTTGACTCAAAATACCTCTGCAGTACAGAATGAACATTGATTCTAATCTCTCATCATGAAATCATAATCATTTATGTGCAATGCCTTATGGCTTTATTTTGTCTGTATTTTTAGTTTATGGCAACTTTTGTTTTTAATTGGATAACCTCTTTAAAATCTGAAAATGATTTTCGATATATAATGGACTTATCGTTTTTCGCCTTCCTAACAGTTTTTGCTGTGTCAATCCGCCTCTAAAAGGGCAGCTGAATTAGAAGATACCGAATGTAGACCCCAGCACTTTAACTCTCACCTATGGCTATTCTCAGTGCCTCATAAAGGACCATAATCTTTACCTTCAATGAGAAGTCTGGGCCTAAACAAAATCCCTTTTTACTAGCAAATTTTTAAAAGCTAGCATTCTGTTTTAACTGGCTATAAGGATAATTGTAAATATAGCTTGATGTTTCCTTTTAAGAGAAGCTATCAAAGAACAGACTTGGGCCTTCCAGCTCTGTTATGACAATTACCTCATCTAGTTGATCAAGCTTTGTTCTTCATATACCCTTTTTGGTGATACAATAGTGAATCAAATGATATTTTTTACAACATTTTATCAATATACATTTTGTTTTCAATTATTTTTTACTTTTCTCCTTAGACAAAAACAGGGTTGTTAACATATGTAATGTCTAATTGCACACCCCACTTTAGATTGTCTAATGTGTCTGCTGTTTTTGTTTGTGTTTTGTTATTACAGATTTGGTTTGGATTATGATTTTTTGATAATTGAATTGGCAGAAAGGGTAACTTAAATCTCCTAAGTAGTTTCCAAATAGGATAATAGCAGTGTAACAGCTAGCAACATTTGCAGCTGCTAATATCTGCAGAATTTAGTTAATTAATACACCACCTCAACAAGCTGCTTTATTCCTTTATTGAAATGGAATGCTTTGCCATTTCATGTTGACGTAAGTCTAACGGTTTGGCTGTAATCTGTCTGTGATAGTTAAACGATTTTTTTGCTACAAACTGCACCTTATCTCGTTACCGTCTACATCTACCACTCTTTTGACTGGTATTTTACAGATATACTTTTCATTGGTCCCCAATCTGTTTAATCTCAGACTAATCACTGTCACTTGTACTCTTTGCCCCTTAAAGTGTCAATATATAATCTTACAGAATGTTCTTTAAAACTCACAATAGTGTGTGCGTAGTTTGTATGATTATTGCGTTGAATTTGTTTGACCATAAAAGTGTATGTTTAGTTTTTTCCAATGCTTGCATGGTGTGAAGAGGTTTGTGTTTTTATTTTCCCAATGGTGTTTTCAAGTGGTTGTTTTTTTTTCTTCTGGACTTTCTGGTGTATTTTGGCAAACTGTTTAAGGGGGGTTTGAGTCTTGACAAGTTATAGATTTGTAGTATTGTATATTATTTGTTTTCCACAACAAATAAATTGGGGACTATAACATATTGCGTTTATTTTGTTTGTTGTAATAACCTTCTGTACCATGTTAGGACCGTCAATCTGGTCTACGTGCTCATGTAATATAGCTTACACTGTGAAGACAAGATGAGAAGATTGCAACCGCACAACTGAGACGCATGGTCCCTTCCAGTACCATAGGAGGCGGTAGCACACTATCTTCCAGTTGAACTTGAACTGACGTTGAACAAATCCAAGATGGCCGGTCAGGGAAAACAAAACTTTAGCTTAACGTTCTCTACTTATTGACAAGCCTTGAGTGTTTTGTTTGGTTATGCTACTCAATATTCTCTTATGTTGGCGCGACTCAATGAAGTATTTTTCTTTATACTGGACTGACTGGGCTTACAGTGCATAGACCACAATAGTTAGCCGACAACTACGTTGCTGTGTGGTGGACATCGCCGGACGTTTGTTTGCTAGCATAACTAGCGCAGAACCTGCTCCGGTATCGTGCTTTGTTTCCTGGCTTCGTCGCGTTATATGCTAGCTCGGCTACAACATTGTTTCTCCTGTTGTATTGATAGTTGTGTGAATCAGATAGAACTTTTGTAGTCTGGTAGCATCTCTAATTTTGTCTAATTAGTAATGTGAGCGTTCCCCCTGATCCTTTCTTTGATTTTGTTCGGGTGGGGTCCTTTCTGCCCTGATGGTTGGCTAACTCGCATGAACCGTAGATGATCGATAAAGATAAACATGAATTAAATGTCACCATTGAGCTAACTACACTAAAAGACTAAAGATACGCCTAAACGTGTCAAGACAAAACAACCACACTTGATTCAAGAATATTTCGTTTAAGGACTTGAGCCTGTATTTTGAAGTAATTGTAAACCATGGATCTGAAGCGTGTGAAAACCAAAACTCAACAAAGCAGCAGCGACTCCGGGAGCAACAGCCCTGCAGGGCCAGATAGCCCTGGGACTGGAGTTGGAAAAACGTCTGCAGCTAATGCTTTTGCTAACGACGGAAGCTTCATGGAGATGTTCAAGAAGAAAATGGAGGACGAAAAGAGGAAAAAACAAATGGAGCAAGGGAGCAGTGATACAAGTACTCCAGATCAGGGACAGTCGCAACCGACTCAGGAAAAGAAGCCACCTGCCATGACAAGCTTTGTAAGGGGTTTGGTAGTCGCGACAACAAGATTAGATAGTTGCAGCCTTTTTATTTGCTATTTAATTTGGTTTTTGTATAGCATCGAATCAGAATGACACTATCCTGCTTTCTAGTCCTATTTGCTTTTATTTGATAGAAGTTGATAATGCATCTAGCAGTGCAGAAATATATTAGAATAAGATACATTATTCCTGACGACAGATGCAAGCTGACGAGAGAGATGGGCTTAATGGTGCTGATCACGAAATAGATTAGCCTTGACGATATTTATAGTCTTTAGGGTTAACCAGATGTCAGGTATTAATATTTCTCACAAGGCCTGATGGGGCGGCTTGAGACTAAATATAGATTTTCTGTGCTCCTTCGTATAGTTTCCGTCTTTGGCAGTACACCTTCAAGGGCTCCTATAACGGTTTCAGTCTTCTATCCCCTAACCCAGGTGGGGAAGCGCAGAGGCGGTGCCAAGTTGGCCCTTAAGACTGGCATGGTTGAAAAGAAACAGAAACTTGATTTACAGGTATTGGTTAACTTTTTGGTATATGGTGTCTATTAAACTGTCAACATTTTCTCAATGCCTAAACATAACTGATTGATTTGCAGGTGGAGGGGAAGTCAGATGCCTGGTCAAAGTACATGGCTGAGGTGAAAAAGTATAAAGCCCATCAGTGTGGTGATGATGACAAAACCAGACCTCTGGTAAAATAGACTCTAGAGGCAAGTGAAATAAACTGGTGGAAGCTCTGGGAGGCCTCAATCTCAAGACCCCCACCCATACTGCCAGACTCCGTTCCCTGTCACAGCCGTTAAAATGTCTCATTTTAACATTGCCTGATTTCACCAAACCCCCCATCTCCCGTTTTTTGTATTGTTTGTTAGATTCTTGTCAGCTTTTCTCGTGGTTTTTGGGGCCGTAGTGACAAAAAACAATATGCTTAGGAATGTCCTGGCATACATAATTGATTTTTTAGCATAATGCCATAGTTGTAGCTGCTGGATTGAGCTATACAAAGTATGGTATTTGATGATTCTTTTTGTTTATTGATTTCTGTAGAAATGAGGCATTCAATGTGAACCAGATGTTCAATTAAAACACTGCCCATGGACCTGTTCTTGTGCCTGTGTCGGCTTTGTCTGGGATCCTGACACGCCCTCCGTACCGCCGTTTTGTTGAACGGAAAGTCTGGACTTAACACGAGATGTTATGCAATCGTGTAGCATAAGTGTATTTTAAATGCCTTGGGCTGTCTTAACATTTTAGACCAATTGAAAAGCCTCAATACATCTCTTACACATATTGTCAATATAACAATGTTTGGTTATACCTGTTGAATAAAGACTTTGAAGAAATGACTGATCTTTTGGCAACTAAGACCTACTCTTATAAATATTTATTGGTTGAGTGCTTTTGATTGGTATGTACAGGATTGAGCTTAGTACAGCTGCTTACGTATTGACTGTAAATTGATGGGTTAATATCACTCCATGTACCCAAAAATTGTGATCTTGCATTTTGATCAGAAGCATTGCATTTATTCTGTTGAAGTAGCTTTGGTAATTAAGACTTTCCAGTAATTAAAAAAAAAGTACACAAGTGGGATTGTCATTCAGCACCATTATTTAGTAGGTTCTGTTTTCTTTCCAAAACAAATAACGGTACAACTATTTGTTGTAAGGCATTTTGTTTAATTGAATTTCTTTCCATTATGTACAGAAAAAAACTTGAGAATTCAAGTATAATCCCAAATGTACAGCTTCCATTTAAAAGCTAAAATTCAACTATTTGCATTCAGTTAAATTTCTTACATATCTCAGTAATAATTACATAAGGACAGAAACAGCACCAGTTAGACACTGACCCAGTATCAGAGGAGGGACACACACACAAACATTTTCTAACTGACCAGTAGAACAATGCACACATACAGTACACCCTCTCTCACTCAATACCACACACACTATAAATGTCGACTCACACTTAAAAATTACCTTTCAGAGCTCATACTTTCAATCCCCCTCCCTGTCCACAGTGATACAGGTCTGTTTTGTAAACATTGACAAAAAAATATTTTTCTGTCATTTAGCCATTCTATAAACAATAGTATTAAAAACGTATCAAATGGGAGTAAAAAAAACAACTGGCTAACAGTTTCAATTCAGACCCATCCTGTGGGCAGTTGGTTTCATGGCTACTCAAAGCTTTCATTGCTCATTTGTCCTGCAACCAGTCAGTTCATAGGAGATAAGACAATCAAGCTGCATTATAAGGTCTTCCTCTTTGCATCTCCACCCTGGCTTTGGTTGACATCTGGACAGGAAGAGTAGAGATCTTAAAAGTATCCAATAAAAGACAAAAAAAAAAAAAAGCATACAGTGAACAAAAACAGAATACACCACAATGTTTGCATTGACGGGGAATAAAAGCACTAGAAAAGGCTAGAGAGACAGGCATGCGACCACCACCAGACCAGCAGAGGGACCGGGGACAGATGAGGACAATCCCCCCCAAGACAGAACACACCAGACAACTGAAGAGAGAGTGCAGGGCCGACATAGATAAAGGGTGGGACAGGGGGTTTCATGGTCTGATTTTACCTGCGAAAGCGAGCTGCAAGTGAGGAGGCAGAGCAACCTGAGCTCCTGACTGGAGACTCTTATACAGATCTGAGGAGAGACAGGACAGGGACGAGGGAGGGATAGACAAAACGGAGGGAGTGGACCAAACAGGAAACAAAGGTAAAGAGGAATGAATGGGACAAAGGGGGGGGTATGACAGCAGTAACAAGCAGTAAAGGAAATAGAGGGGTTGAAGAAAGGGTCAAGGTGAGGTTCAAGACAGAGAAACATGTTGATGACAAGAGTGAATGATACAGGTCAAAAAGGGGGTTGAGTAGAGGCATTAAAGTAAGATGGTATGCAGAATTTCATGAGCCGAGAGAGGGGGGAAACGGCAGAGAATTAGGGACATTAAGGGTTGAGGCAAACAGCAAAATGGGATAATGTCAGACAAACGGAAACAGAGGCAACCAGCATGATGATAAAACAATGAACCGAGACATAATAGGGCACAAAAACAAACTACTATCGAAAACAAACAAACAAACTATCGCATACACATTCAAAGTGACATGGGGACATTCACAAACTGTGCCCATTTACGGGGCCTGTACAAACTCCCAAAAATAAATCCCATGATAAATACCCTAAGTGTGTGTGCGTGTGTGTGTGTGTGTGTGTGAGATCATTAACGTAGTCCCATTCAATTATGGTATCCCATCTCAATTTTAAAACATTCAATTTGATGCTACTTTCCAACCAGGACCAAATCGCGACTAAAGTGTACTGATCCCGATCTCTTTGACTCACTCTGCGTCAGGGTGGAGAAGGCTGCGTTGGTGCTGGCTGCAGAGCCACCGGCCCCCGTACTGGAGCCTGCTGTGCCCACCAGGGGGGGCAGGTTGAGGAGAGGGGGGAACTGGAAGGGCATTGAGCCTGGCACCAGTCCTCCCAGCATCCCGAACCCCAAGGGGAGCGAGGAGGAGCACAGGAGGCCGGCGCCCGCTGGGGAAACCTGGCAAGATAAGAGGGAGAATTCACCAACCCCTCTATTACTACATGACATACTACATGATGACCCTAAAGTCAATGAGACACATTTGGTACAACACAATCTGATAATACAGATCATTGTAACACAAATTCCCTCCCTGAACGAACTCCAGCCGTACAAACCTGTGGTAACTGAGAAGAGCCTGTCGGTGTGGAAACCGATGTGATTGGTTTAGCCCCCTGAGTAGCGCCGCCTGCTGACCTTTGTCGCGGTCCCTGGTAGGCCAGGGCGCCCGCGGGGGAGTAACCGGATCCTGAATGCTTGCTGATGATAGGTGAGGTGTTTGTAAGGCTGGTGTTGGTGCTGCTGATGCTCATCTGAGTGGGGGTCTTCTGGCCACCAGGAGGGGTGTAGCTGCCCTGGCCTGACCCGGGCTTGGCAGGCCCTGCTTGGGCACCTGAGAAGGGGCGCAGGCCAGCGGGGCTTTTGGAAGGGTACTGGTGAAAAGTGGTGGCGAGCTGAGGCCTGGGGTGGGGGGAGGCGGAGGAGGTGGGGGTGGAGGGGTTAGGGCTGCGGTGGCTGAGCTTGATGATGGGCGGGGTGCTGCTGTGGGAGGACTTGGTGAGCGTCGCCTGCATGGGAGTGATGAAGTTGGACTGGACATGGGCCCCGGGGAGGGAGTGAGAGAGGGCGGGGGCGGGACAGGGGGGGGACTTAGTCTGGGAGGGCTGGGGCAGGCGGGGGGTCAGGGAGAGTTTCGGGGCGAGGTGGGAGGCCGTGGGGAGGGTGTGCGCCCGGGACAGAGGGGACGCGGAGGCGAGGGGGTCCCCACCACTGTTGGCTTTCAGGTTATTGCCGCCTTTGTGGAGGAGCGAGGCAGAGGTGGCCGCCCCGGCTTTCGACCCGGGGGGCACCAGGGGCGAGGCGGTGGGGGGCGGGCGGGGCTTGGGCGGCGACGGGGAGCCGGGGTTGCTGGCTTTCGCCGCGGCCGCCCCCGCGGGCCTCTGAGCGCTCATCATGGAGAGTCTCTGGGCCTGCGCCATGGCGGCGCCCGCCTTCATGCTGCCCAAGCCCTCGCTGCGCGCCGAGGACATGGAAGGGGAGGAGGAGACGGAGGCGGGCCGGGACAGAGGAGACGGGCAGGAGGTAGAGGCGTAGTGAGTGCTGTTGGCGCCAGGGAGGACCACGGGGGTCTTCTTGTGCTGCTGCTGCTGCTGCTGCTGCTGCTGTTGGAGCAGGGGGGAGGGGAGGAGGGGGCCGGGGTTGTTGGCGACCTCGCGGCCCGGGGAGGGGGGGCTGTCCCCGGTGATCAGGCCCTTGGCGGCGTTGCTGAGGAGCGCCAGGGCCTGGGAGATGGAGTCCAGCGAGGGCGCCGTCAGCTCCTCGTCCAGAGAGCCCAGGCAAATGGGATCCGAGGGAGACGGAGGAGGCCGCCTGGCAACCTGGGCCGGCGCCATCGGAGAGGGGGTGGCCCCGGGCAAGGGACCGGACCGTTGGACCCAACCAGCCTCCTGAGTTAACACCCAAAAACATTTATTATTTTTAAAGGCGTGGAGAAAAGAAAAGGCACCATTTAGTGTGAAAGAGGCCTATTGTCATCAACTATTACACAAAGTATGAAAGAAAGCCATCGATAAGCAGCTGTGAGAGGGTTAAGACATGGGTCATCAACACTCACCCTGGGTTTGGCCTTGGGAGTGGCCTTCTTCACCCTGGATCGTGAGGAAGACATCGAGATAAGCACAAGTTATGAGCAGGGTACGTCCACTTACAATGGCACATGCAGAGAAAAAGGAACACGGTTACGATCTGTTGCAGTGTGTTAGGACAACGTACGTGTTTCCTGTGAGGTGACCATGCGCCATGGTGCTCTCTTTCAACAGCATCCTGGGTAGGAAGCAGAAGAAAAAGACAAAAAACGCACAGTTCATTTACACAGACACGGTAGGCTCAGGTTCAACTCTGCAAGGCCTGTGCCACAGTCAGTAGTTCCGGGCACATACAGTATATATCACATTTCAATCAATATGCTGAGACAAAGGCACATTGTAGAGGACCCTGTTCTCTATTACTGTGTCTCTCTCTCACACACACACACACACACACACACACACACACACACACACACACACACACACACACCTGGCTTGCATCCAGCCTTTGGGCCACAGTGGTTTGACCTCTGTCTCCATGAAGGCCTTGAGGTAGTCCTCGGGGGACACGGTGTTCTGGCCCTCCAGCTCGTAGCAGCCCAGCTTCACCCGCACCAGGTTACAAAGCAACACCCTGCAGGGGAACACACACACACGCGCCCACGCGCACACACACGCACGCACACACACACACACACACACACACCTCTGTTCAGCCTAGGTCCAAGCGAAACCCAGAGGCGTCTGGGCAGACAAATAGCTCGTTTCTGGTTAGAGGCTTGTCACATGTTTGGTGGGCAGCGAGACGGCTATCGATTTCAATCCGTTTGAAACCCTCACCTGAGTCGGTCATCCCAGACGAACTTCTTTCGAGGTCCCATCACCCTCTTCCCAGGCTTCTCCTCGTCCTCTTCCTCGGACCCATTCTTCTCTCCCTCCTCCGACTGCTGCCTGGGACCGCACACACACACACACACACACACACACACACACACACACACACACACACACACACACACACACACACACACACACACACACACACACACACACACACACACACACACACACACACACACACACACACGGTTGGCTTAATATTATATAGGTAACAGTAGGAGCGAGAAGGACATCCTTAAAAGGGGCTAGAGGGAGACAGTTCTAGTGAGCAGAGTTCAGGAGGGCTTGTCTTACTTTGCCACCTTGGCAATGCAGTCCATGTTGTATCTGGCAATCTGCTCCGGCATCACACTGCACACGGCCAGCTTCAGCTTCAACAGGGGGGTACGCAGACGATCGTCCTGGAACACCGACAGGGACCGTTAGATCTCAAACTCTCTCTCACTCACTCACTCACTCACTCACTCACTCACTCACTCACTCACTCACTCACTCACTCACTCACTCACTCACTCACTCACTCACTCACTCACTCACTCACTCACTCACTCACTCACTCACTCACTCACTCACTCACTCACTCACTCACTCACTCACTCACTCACTCACTCACTCACTCACTCACTCACTCACTCACTCACTCACTCACTCACAGTCATATGCACCTGAATGTTGAGGCTGAGTTTCTTAAGGCGTTTGAGCAGTGCTTCCTTATTGCAGGGCACAAAGGCCTCGAGGTGGGAGTAGATGGAAGAGCGCGCCACCGGAGGCTGCTCCTGAACCTGCAGCTCAATACTGACACACACACACACACACACACACACACACACACACACACACACACACACACACACACACACACACACACACACACACACACACACACACACACACAGAGGATCAGGAAACGCATACAACGGTACCCAGTCCTGGCTGGCGGAGCTCAGGGACAAGAAGCAATAGGATGCCGATGTGGCAGTTAAGAGTAGAAGTTGGTTTGGGTACAACGACCAACAAAAAGCCACTCACTCTAGGAGAATGTTGTTCATGTCCAAAGTGAAGAATTTTTTCCTGCCCTCTTGGTCAAATTGCCGAGATGCCTGCCAGAAAAATGATTGAAGTTCTTGATGAATAATTTGTTGTTTTAAGGACAGAGAGAAGAGCAATGTTAGAAAAAGTTTAAAGAAGGTATTTTGAAAGATTTAGACATCGTCAATCTGAACGTTACGAATGAGGGCAGAATAGGGAAATAAAATGGTACCCCTCCCTCCACTCCCCTACGGCTCGTTACGTTCTTCAACTTTCTTTTTCTTTCCTTTTATTACCTTCCTCTCTTTCTTCCCTTCTGTTGTCCTCTCCTCCTCATTGCCTCCACTCGCTAAATTTTTTCCTGATCTTGCCCTTCTTCCCTGGCTACTCTGTCAGGGAAAAGAGTGGGCACTTCACCTCCTCATCATCATCATCTCTTAAAGAGCATCAGTGCTCTGGTTGCCACAGCAACATCTACTTCTCATTCCTCGTGACGACCCTGAAAGGACGCCTGTGATAATCCTGGCCTTGTTTTGAAAAGGGAAACGTCAGAGTCATGACAGGGCTATTATGGGGAGAAACAGACATTCACTTTGACGTAACCTAAAAGAGTCCCTTCAGTCTTCAACACTAAACTAGAACTTGTAGACGTGAATAATTAAGCGACCGACAATACGACGGTATGAAGCGCAGAGACAATGCTCGAGGAAAAAAAGGACAGGCGCTGTGCCCGGAGGCAGACACCCTTACCGCTCGCAGGTCCTCGATGCGCTTGATGAGGGGGGCGGGGAGTCCGTTGGGTAGCGGAGGAGGGGGAAGCATACCTCCGTGCGCCCCCCTCCCTCCTCCCGGTTTGTGGGCCAAGGAGGAGCCGTTCTCCCCGTGCACGGGGCTGGAGGGATGGGGGGAGTCCAGCAGCCCAAAGTCCAGGTCGCCCATCAGGTCCTGCAGCATGTCGTTGTTATTGGCCGAGCCCAGCAGCGACATCACGGCCGGGTCGGAGGTCAGGTCGGCCACGGTGAAGTCGTTGCCGCCCGCCTTGGCGTGGGCGTTGAGGAGGGCGCTGTTGGCGTTAGGCCCTTTGGCGTTGGGCGGGCCCCGCGGGGGGGCGGCGCCCACGTTCTTCTTCCGCATCTCGTCCTTCTCCCGCGTGAAACGGCGGAGCATGTTGGCCAGATTGAGAGAGTCTTTCATGAGCTTCTTCCTCTTCTTCTTCTCCGGGCGGGTCAGGCACGGCACGCTGCGGAGACAAGACAGGGGCAGATGTGTTTAGCGGGACTGTTGGGTGGAGCCGCGCATGGCTGACGGCTAACCAGAGAGAGACGGCGGTCTCCATAGTACTGGTTAGAGGCATAACGTTGGTGTCGAGGCTCACCCTTGCTTGACCAGTTTGTTCTTCCTGGGTTTCTTCTCCTCCAAGGTGCTGCCGTCCTGCTTTTTCCTGCGCTTCTTTATCACCCGCTCCTCGCCCTCTTTCGACTTCTGCAAACACAAAACGGACAACATTGAGCGTTTTAGGTCGAGTACTTTGTCAACACCACACCTCATGTCACAGTACGGTCTATATTGTGACACCCAATATGCTTAAGAGTCCTTTTTTTTTTTTTAATAACTAGTTGTGTTTGGACAGACATGATTAATCTTCAGCCAACGTGCAGAGGTAGCCTACCTTGAAGTGGTGTCCATCGTTGCCGCCCTCCTCTCCCTCAGAGTCAGAGGCTGCTCTGAACTGCAGCGTGCCTGTGTTGATGTAGAAACCTCCAAGCTTGGTGGTTAGGGAGGCTGGCACCAACTCATCATACTGGGGGAGAGGGGTGACAGAAGCAAGGGGGGGCTTAGGGTTAGACCACGGGTGAAATCTTTACAGCCTACACACACAGACACAGACACAGACACAGACACAGACACAGACACAGACACAGACACAGACACAGACACAGACACAGACACAGTCCTCTGTCTTGCCACTGTAAGTCCCCTCTTCAAATATTTTTTTAAATAGAGAGGGTGGGAAAGAAACAGGAAATGCAGAAGCCGGTATCAATAAGGTCGCAACTAGTTATAAACATGAGAAACTATAAACATAAAAAAAAAGGGCTGACAATGGGTTAGTACTCTCTTCCACTCACAGGTTCGGAGTTATCAATGAAGGGATCTGTGTCATCGTAGCCATAGCCAATGTCAATGAGATCCTGCACCCTGTCCTTTTTCTTCTTCTTGGGAACAGTGCCCTATGGTGGGAATAAGTCAGCACAAGCTAGTGAAACAGACTTTGGCTGGTAGGACAACACAACGAAGCTGCAGTTCTCTATCATACATATATACACAAATCTTCTACTAAACTAACTCAGCTTCAACTGACATACCTTTACATAAAAAGCATTTTGACAATAAAGGGACTCACATATTTGTTCTCAAATTTCTTGGCGAGTGCTTCAACCTCTCTTCTTTCTTTTTCATCATCAGCAAAGGGGTCGCTGGGGTCCAGAGCAGGTGCCAGTCCTGTAGGGACTACTGAAGGAGACGGCTTTACCTGTGGAAAGCAATACAGCAAGTGATAAGTGAAAACATGGCCTCATACTGTGCCACACAGTATCACTGGCCAGTGTCAGAACTTTCTCAACAAACAGTACTTAAAATGCATTACTGTTCATAGAATGATTCATTTGTTATTAAAGTGTGCGCTCTATAAAATGTATGTGGTAGAGAAACGCCCATATCCTCAGATTTCAAATTGTAATGAAGGCACTGCATTAACTTTCATTTTCTAGTTCATTCAGTGGTGAAGTGGTATTTGCACACACAATTTTATGAAAACAGCACCATCAAGATGACAGATGCTGTACTCCATCTCCGGCGACACTTTGTCTTGGCCACCAGAAATAATAAATGGATTCTCGTTTCTTTACCTGAGGCTGGACTAGTTCGCTGTAGTTGAATTCAGCTGAACCTCGATCACTGGGTTCCGATAAGGAAAGGTGGAGGCGCACGGTGGGTTTCGTCTCCACTGCTTCCCCGTCCCCGCCTTTTACGTTGCCGACATTTCCGAAGACATCACTGCAAACTCCTGACCCGGTTGCTCCACTTCCACCCCCACCTCCATCTTTCCTAAAACTGATTTCGGCCTCATCATCTTCACGGCGGCGCTTCTTTATCTCCAAGGTTGGTGAGGTGTTAAAGGAAGAAATAGTTACGAACGGCACTTTCCTGGGCTCGGCCATTTGATTCTGACCAACCACGGAGCCACCCGCGCTCTTCTTTTGGACTCACAAGGCAAAGAAGGGCGAGACTTCACTGAACTACAGGCTTGGATTCTAAAATTGGAGATGGTCGACAAGCTAGCTAGCTAGCAGGCTAGCTAGCCCACTTTAGATTAGATGCTGAGAACAATGCAATTACTTTTTTTTGACACCCCACCGTATCAATCCACACAGTGGTCTCCCTCGCACCTCCCCGGACACCTACAGGGGATTTAAATTGCAGGAGATCGTAGTTGTGAATGTTTCCATTAAAATGTTAGTTAGCTACCGCAAGGAGGCATCCGTCGTAGCCATCTTGATCATTATTATCATTATTCAGTAACTGGGCGTGCGTATGAAAAGAAAGCGGAAACCGTAGAGAAAGAGAGCTCTCTTTGTCCAATCGCACAGATTCAACGTACCCCGGAGACGCCTACTTCACATACAAGCGCGAATGTGGAAAGACAATTGTTCTTCTACATGCGGGATGTTTTCAGGGGGAAACCCTACAGGGTGACCCGGAAAAAAACAAACTTGCTTGAAAGCTACTGTCACACTTAGCAAAACAACCATTCAAGCACTAACGTTACCTACATATTTTACCGTTAAAGTGTCACGGAGAAGTAGGCTACAACAGCAACAAAAAACTACATGGAAACGCATAACATGATTTCCCTTAAAAAATAATCAAATTAATCTATAATTTAAATATATTTACTTAAAATGTACTTCATATAAGAAAATAACTTAGCAAATACATACAACATAGAGAAACAACACAGTTAAGCCTTTCACATATAACAATAAATAGTATAGACGTAGCTTCATTGCTACCACTGCAACATCTATGCACCAAGTTAAACTGGCACTTAGTGATTAATTTGTGCATGAGAACATATGCCTGATAATGTCAATGTGTCTTTTGTCCGGGATTGGTACAATATGTCAGTCCTTGTGAGAAGGGAATAGAAGCATTACAGAGAGACCCGGTTGTCCTTGGCCCACTTCTTTAGAATCCTGATGATGTATTCTACCTGAGGGTTCCCTGTGTTCCTCAGCAAGGGCAACACTTCCCTCAAAGTCTCCCTGTCAAGGACACAAAATAAATTATTACATAAAATACATTATAATATAATAAAATAATCTAACAATATATCATGATATAAATAATACTATTTACAAACATAGAATCCAGTCACAATAGAGAAAATGGAGAGTAATGGGCTTTTGGTGGTTGGATATTGATAGAAATGTAACAATAAATACTGTTAAAAAACAAACAAAAGATATTTCATAAGGGACGGGAAAATGGTGGAACAGGTATTGCCTACATCTAACTATTATGACTCTAGTCTCTCTGGAACGTACCTTGGTTCTCTACCAGCCAAAGTGAGCTGGAAGATGCCTATACAGGCCCCTCTTTTACCCTCCCAGTACTCAGGATTGGGGTCCAAGCGTTCCAGAACATCAAATGCTTTGGCTGCATAGTAGAACTGCCCCATCTGAAACAAGGAAATAAACAAGCAAACGCAATCATTCATTCTCTTTGATTCACTTACCACCGGTATACTTTTACAGTAAGATAACTACAGCTCACTACTTTTCAAATGTAAAGCACTTTGATCTGCATTTTATGCATGAAAGGTGCGATACACATAAAGTTATTATTATTACCTTGTAACAGTCATTGGCAATAAGCTGAAGTAGGCTGAAGGACTCAGCGGACGTCTCCATCTTCAGATAAAGTTCCCACGCCCGACGGGCCTTCTGGTTCATGATGTCTACAGCAGAACAGCACAAAAGACTCCATTTAGAAAACAGTAAAAATTGCCAAGAAAATGACAGCAATGTTTTTCTAAGGAAATGTAACATACAGCAGCGTGCCAGCCAACTGAGATACACGTAGTCGCTCTTGGTCTTTTCACTTTGAATCAGCAGGAAGAACTAGGAGATGAAAGCAAACAGTGTGCTTTGATCCAATAACGTGGCCTCTTCAATGCAATTTGTCCATGAAATGTTACCATCTTAGCATTTGACAAAGGAAAAATGCTAAACTACCTCCTCTGCTTCCCTGTAGTTACCGACTGCTGCCTTAGCTTGTGCATAGTTGAAGTTAAAAATGTCGTCATTGTAAAAGTAATTCTGGGGGATAGGTAAAGTCAAACAAAAAAATGTTATTGAATTAAGAACAGATAAATATACATAGCTAGTAAATATTGTAGTAAACATTCCACAAACATCCCAAGGGGCCTACCTTGACCGAGTTGAGGTAAATAAGAACGTCCTCAAACTGCCGGAGCAGAAAGAAGCAGGAAGCCATGCACTGTCTGCCTGGGATGGTATCTGATTGAAAAGGATTAGCCAGAGGTGAGAATAGAGAGATCTAGTTTTGCATGAGCACAATGCACTGTGTGGAACAGCGTTAATATGAATACCAGCAGTCATACAAAGCTCACTTACCACATTCACTGGCTGAACCACCAACCAGTTGGAAAAACTGCTGAGCAATCTTCAGGTGTTCCCTCTGGATAGAAGACTTTACAGAGCAAAACCGTTGTCACAGATGTCCTATATTTGCCACACCAGTCGATGGTGTTCCTAATGAACTAAATATCCATCTACTCAGGCTAATATTGCATGTCCTAGGGCAGAGCATGACAACTGAAGTGTCAATGGCAGCGAGCAGCGCTAACAGACACAGCAACACTCACCGAGCCACTATCAAGTCCTAATGCTGCATTCACCACACCCTTCAAGACGTATTCCTTTAGGGAAAAATAGAGCAACAGAGGTAAAGACCACATCAGTAACCTAAAATCGAAAATATGCAGGCAGGGAGATGGGGGAAGCGAGGGAGAGAGAAAGAAAGAGGAGAGAGACAGCTGGCCATATGCACACACTTACTGTACGCTGTTGTATATTAAGACTAACACTGCTCTGAGCCTGAGAGAGAGGGGAAAGAGAGTGAGGGGGAGGTTAATACCAACATGCCTGTCACGCAAACTATTAACGACAAAGTCTTAAATCTAAGAGATTCAAGTTCTCGTAGAAGCTAATGAGGACAATGAGAAACGGAAAGAAGAAAGAATAGGTGGGCGATGCCTTTTGATTACTTTACCTTAACTATTCTAAAGGATCACGTAAATAAGTGAGTAAGCAAAAAAACATTTTTAAATCACCATTTCGAAATACACATAATACTGTTTCAAAATATCACAAAATTCTTTGCACTTAGAAAATGTAAAGAAACTTGAATAGAAAAAGGACATTAAAGGGGGTGATGGTAAAGGGTGGCACACAGACCTACCTGTGGTGTGGTGGGTTCCAAGTCCTTGATGAGCGTGTGGGACTCCTGGACATCATCTAAGAGAGATAGAAAAATTGCAGGCAAATAACATGTCATAATTATTATGAAACTACTATAGTGACAAAATGCACAAAGGGGTGTAGAGCACATCGTTGTACACCAAAACCGTCATGTGTTTCATAGCTACTGTTTACAAAAACATATGTTGTCCTTCATATACGATGAGTATCTAACTCGATGGCGGACAGACGGTGGAGTTTTGTCCCACCTTGACGGAGGTAATAGATAATCAGGTTAAGGCGGGCTTCAGGTATCACATCTATTAGGGCAGGCAGAACTTGGAGAGCCCCCTCCCCACCGCGAAAGACCACCTGAAAACCACAGAGGAGATACACAGGAGAGGGAAGAGAGAGAGCTGCGAGCCATCAGTCCTGCTGCTGTGTAACATATTGGAATCATCCGGGACAAACTGGTTGAACCAGATGTGAAGTGCGTTCAAAGGCAGTCATAGCAAGGCCCCTGTGGACACTTAGCGTGTATCCTCATTCATGGTTCTTCTCACCAGGTTGTGTCGGATCAACTCCTTGTCAAACTCAAAGGAGGCGGCAGAGATGTCTATCAGGTTCTTCAGCTCAGCCTAAAGACAAGAAACACTTTTTTTTTTACTCTGAACAACATATATTGTACCTTTCACCAGTAATTCAAATGTTTAGGAACCAGCAGAGCTTTCAATATCTACGTAATTTTAAGCCCGGTTACATTTTTAATTAGATGGCTTGAAAATAAAAATAAAGATCAATCTTGAGGCATACCTCAGCTGCTTTTCCATTGTAGAGTCTGAAGTGGTTGCAGGCTTTGAGGTTGATGGCAGTGATGGAGTCTGGAAAATGTTGCAGGTAAGTAGCCAGAAGCTCTTGGGAAACTTCATAGTAATCCAGCTTGTAGTAGCACAGGGCGACGTAGACATTCAGGGCCAGGTACTCCCTGCAGCAGGCACAAGAGGTGTATCAGACCACTTAGAGTCCAGATAGTTTTAAGATTTCTATGTGAAATAAGATATGACGTGGCACACATTTATCAGATGTGTGTTTATCCCACTAAAATTCATGTCAATACCCATTTTATTATTATAAAATAAAAAAAAATAAAAATCTGCACTATGTGAAAAAAATACAAGGGGTCCAATATTCACTGCTGTCATGGGCACTGGCGGGTAGTGTGACTTGAGTGTGCCGAGCCATGCTGTATGATTTATGTGGTTTTGGGTCCCCTTCACCTTTTCGACACCAGGATGCGTTTGTAGATGTCTACGGCCTCCTGGTAGTGGGAGCGCATGTAATGGATGGAGGCCAGGCTCAGCTGGTCTTCAATCACATCCTCCAGGTTCTGGTGGAAACCCATCAGCTGCTTCTCATCGTTGAACTGGGGACCAGAAGAGAGGAACGCACAGCTGATCAAATGTAAATTGCCTGATCCATGATAACGAAGTAAAAGGTGGTCTAACATGATTGTATTGGATTACAGTTGAAATTGACAATGAATACTGACCTTATGAGATACATGGAACAGCAGACGATTCTGCAATGGGCTTTTAGGGCCTGGAGGAGACGTGTGTGTAAAAGACGGACCAAAATTAGGTCCATGTCCTCTCATTGTGATACCTCTGAGTTGCAGGTAAGGTACCTTTGAGTTCTGAGTAACACTTACAATTATGTCATTAAAAAAAAAGTAATCTGTATGAGAAAGGACTGCAACATACCCATGACTGCAGCCTCCTCCGCCTCCTTGTAAAGACCCAGAAAAAATAGAGTGCAGGCATAGAATACCCATACATCAGGGTGGCAGTCTGGTTTCATTGTCATAGCTTTGTACTCCTTTAAAAGACATCATCATATCAGTGAAACTCAATTGTGACAGCGATATTTTATGGTTGATGCCTATTATGGTCACAAATCCCAGTGAGTGTCTGTTGTAGTGCACCCAGCAGAATTAATCATGATTCCCACCTCCATAGCTTTTCTGTAGTCGCCAAGGTGAAACTGACAGTAGCTCAGCCATAGGTCAGCATCCACCCCTCTTTCACCAACATTACGCTGGAACTGATCACACATACCTCGTCAATTATTCACTATATGAAGTTAGCAACTCTGTCAGTCAATATATTTTTCAATGCTTCGACTACCATGTAACTTTTGTTTAGTTGGTGCAATGATGGCATGTTTAGACAATTGGACAAAGCTAGTTTCAAAATACAATGGCGGTTAAATTATCCAGTACCTCTAAAAGCGTTAATGCTCCAAGGTAGTCCCTCTTGTTCAGAAAATCTTCAACAAGGAGCGATTTTTTACCCTTGGTCTTCTTGCTAACAACATCGTCCCCACCAACAGCTGGTTTTAACCTTGATAGAATCTAAGATAGTACAAGTACTCTGTTAATTTAAACTGTAAAGCTAACGTTGGATAACCAATCACAGTTGACGTAAACAAATCCAAGATTTACAACCACAAGCATCAGTTAAACCTGCCATGTCCAGAGGAAGTTCCAAATAGTAGTTTTGTAGAAGTTTATGAAAACCCACTTTGGGTACAAGGAGCAAAATGTGTAGCTAGTTATTACATATCCTTAAAACAGCTTAACTTTAAATGTGCCGGTCCATTAGATATACGACTTGGTTCTGTGATGTTGACAGTAGTCGTTGCTATGCAACGGTCCCTCATCTAGTGGTCTGTCCGACTTGAAATCCTTGCTTAAAAACCTTCGTTCCGCATGGCTGTGAAAACTTCGGGTTGCGTTTTTGAAAATGGAGGTAATTTATTTTACATCGTTCAATAATGGCCAAAGTCCTTAGACAATCCACCATTTATTGTATACTTAAAATGTATTGTAGATCTAGTCCCTTTCCAAATAACTACCTCGTGCCTATAGTCGAAGGCACTTTTTGTAGGTTGCATCAGCTTAAGGACAGTAATGCAATTGAGATAAAGTGGCAAATCACTAATATCATTACGTTGTATCTGATAAATAGAAAAGCCACACAAGTCAGTTTAGTCTGTAAAAAACAGCCACTTTTATTTCCATGATCCACGCTTAAGACCAATCAGCAGAAGCTCCACCCCACTCTCCAGTCTGGGCAGTGGGGGCAACAGCTGACCAATCCTCAGTAGCTGGCTGTGCACTCCAGTCATCTGCAAGACCAAAAATACAATAAGCATTCCAAGTTCAAGCGGTTGGGTTAAATATAAATATTTTTTTTAAATGAAAATCTCACCAGGGAAGACCTCGGCACCTCCAGCAGCTGCTTTGGCAGGGGCAGCAGCAGCAGCTACGGAAACAATGTTTCAACATGTTTGGTATTTTACCATATAAATGTATACATGCTTATATAAACAATAAGATGCACAAAATGTACAATCCATATCAGCAGATTTGGGGTTACCTATTACAGTTGCGAAAAACAGTTTTTCTATCCCAACCGTCACCTAACATGGGGCAAGCAGCACCGTTTTTACCTGGAGGGAACTGCTGGATGGGCACAGATGGAACAGCCACACCCTCAGACCAGTCAGCCACCTCAGGCTGGGCGAACTCAGCAGCTGGAGCGGTCCATTCTCCCTGGAACTCCTCCTTGCCGACCGCCTTCTCAGCTGCAGCCTGCTCCTCCTTCTCAATCTGACACAGAAATGAGAGCACTGGTTAACCCACTGCTTAAGTCAGCATAGGACCTGCTGCTGAAGACTACTGTGGAATGAATGTGGCTCAGGTCACTATCAAACTCCAGTCATAGGACGTTAGTCCTACTGATGTTAGCGAAAACCCGGCCAAGTCACTATAGCAAACGTCCGACACCTGAACACCGACGGACAGCAGTGCCAGGCTTTAATAGAGTGCACAGAATGTATTTAACTCAATATGCCAATGGTGTTCCAAAACTACGGCAAATAAATTACATGATTACTCTGAAGTCGCGAAAATGCAGACTTTCCGCACTGAAATCGTGTAATTGAATGGTTTGTCAATCTTACCTCCTCCTGATCTCTGTAGAAGTAGAGATCGGGCATGACCTCCCAGGGGTGCTCCCTAGAGATGGTGCCCCTCATCCTCAGCACCTCCCTGGCCAGCATCCACCACATCAGACCCACAGAGTGGTGACCCTAAGGCAACAGACAAAAACAACTATCAGAACATGAACACGTACAGGAAATTGTAAGTGAACTAAATAAGATGCTCTTGCAACTTCCTTACTTTCATATTTAATGTAACAAGACCTGTGTTTATTTCACCCCCCCTTACCACTGAATAGAGAGGGGAGGTTAGAAAGATCCTGCTTTTCTGTAGCACACATCCTACACCCGGCACTTCACTGACAGGAAAGCGCTGGGCTCTAACGGTGTGCACATCAAGTTCCCCTGAATACACTGTTAGCCTATCAATCATTTTAATGACCAGAGCTAATTGTTCTATTTTAACTGTAAAATGACAGTAGGCAGTCTGCTGGGTACATTTAGAATGTCACGTTTTGGATGAACCGTTTGGCCACCTAACCTTGTTGTTGCAGGGGATGGCGATGTCCACGTATCTGAGCGGGGAGTCAGTGTTGCACATGGCAATGGTGGGGATGTTGACGTAGGACGCCTCAGTCAGTGGCTGGTGGTCGGCACGGGGATCTGTGACGATCAGGAGGCGGGGCTCCCTGAAGGCTGCTTGGATCTGATTGGTGAAGGTTCCGGGGGTAAAACGGCCGTGGAAGGTGGTGGCACCAGTGGCAGAGGCAAACTTGAGCACAGCTCTCTGCAACAAGAACATGACGGGTTACAACACGGCAGTACTAACAAAGTGAATCCACTGACGAGAACCTCTAGAATTATTGTGGCTCAGGTCACTATCAAACTCCAGTCATGGGACATCAGTCCTACTGATGTTAGCGAAAACCTGGCCAAGTCACTATAGCAAACTTCCGACACCTGAACACCGATGGGCAGCAGTGCCAGGCTTTAATAGAGTGCACAGAATGTAATTACCTCAATAAGACAATGGTATGCAAAAATGACTGGTCAAATGAGCCATGACGTAAGTTAGGGGCTCCCATATAGTACCTGTCCAGTGTTCCTGGAAGAGATGACGCAGACATCGCCTGGGTTCTCAATGGCAACGATGGCGCGCGCTGCCAGCAGCAGCTTCTCCCATGTCTTCTTCAGATTAATGATGAACACACCTGAGAGAAGGAAGTAAGGGGTCAAGCAAGAAAGACTTGTCTTAACAATTGAAACCCCTACGGTATTGTCATCATGAGTAACTTCACCCCTAATTTAACCCAATATGTGACTATTGATATTTGTTATAACTTGCAACTCACCATCACTCTTCCTCTTATAGACGTAGTGCTCCATCTGATAGTCCATGTTGGTACCTCCCAGATGGGTTCCTGCTGCCAGGAACTTCAGCACATCCTCCTCCTTCATTTGAAGGACATCCAGACCTCCGGACATCGTGACCACTTTTCCTGTGTTACGGGTTAGATGGAAAAGCTGGAAGCAAAAGACGGTTCAATTTAGAGGGATCATGGTCAGTTATATGGGGCAATATATTAAAGTTTGAGCTGATATGGTAGTACTATAGGTCAAGTAACGTCAGACTAGGACCTAGAGATATTGACCGTAAACAGTATATTTTAATGCTGAGTCCGGAGTACTAATGTTTCAACTACACTAATAACAGGTGCGTTTTATTGCATTTATTATACATTTGTATTGAGTTACATTGCACTAAGCAGTACTGATACGCCACCGGGCTGGCGCAGAAAAATATAAAGAGCAGTGAATTCATTTAGGCTTTGCAGCTTAAGAATGGTTTGCCGCTGTTACATCCACCTCGGGCGCATGTCTTGATAGTTAGCTTAATGCTATGCTAACCAAATTTTTTTGGAGTCAATCGCATAATACATCTTTAGAAACCGAAATAAGTAAAGAATGTGTTGTGCCCATTAAGTTTACTTGGCTTATTATGTTATTACCGTCGACTTTGGTGGGTTTAAAACACATAAAATAAACATTTTACACTCACCACGAGACAACGCCGTATGGAAATCTGTACCACACGGTGAAAAAGAGAACGATGGTAGGAAATGACGTCATTTTTATACTCAAGTTTTAAAGAATGTGATTGGCTGTTATGTTGCAAATAATCCTGAATGTGCTCCATGTTTTGACCACTAGGCGGCGATGCAAAGCTGAATGGTGGCCTTTACTTTGGTGTTTTGGAGGCAGGTAACTAGAGGTCGGACGCGTATCCCATATTAAGACAATGGAAAGACCATATTAAGATGTTACTGAGACGTGAGCTCTCGGTGAAAGATTGACCTGTGTTGCAACTTTATTTGTTGAAGATAGTGAGTTCCAGAACATCACAAATATGTACACAGTGACTGTGCAATAGGTTTCGAGATATTTCAAAATAGACTTAATTTATGTCTAAAAGATATAATATAAGTGATCAAAAGTATTGCCATAATTCGAAAGAGAGAGAGAGAGAGAGAGAGAGAGAGAGAGAGAGAGAGAGAGAGAATAGCAGAATAGACAGAACAGAATAAGTGTTATTTGTCATTGATTGATTTGATGTTTTATGTCTGATAATTACGTTAGTTTATGTCAATAACTTTAGAATGACTACATGCAGTTGATATTTTGATTACATGATTTTTTTAATTGGCACAGGGCAAGAGGTTCCATGTTAAGGGCATCTATAATGAAGTCTACAACCAAATATTATTGTTTGTTTCTTGCTATATAAAGCTGGTTTTAATAAAGGAACCACTTTACTCGTTATAGCTGTAAGGTCACAGGTGGGACGTATGAAGAATACCCAGAGAAATTAGACAGCATGTGCTGGTTGATAAACTAAAACCATTTACATTTTCAGGTTGGGGAGAGTGTCAAGGACATCATATTGACTTTATCTAGTGATATCTTACAGAAAACAACTTACTAGAACGGTCAACATGCACTGATGAGAATAATATGACTGTGTGTTAGAAAGTTCCAGGAAGGAAGGTACTAGCGTTCCAGCATGAAGTCTACGACAGAGAATTAAGATTGACATTTAAAGAAATAATTTTAAAGCTTGTAGGTTGGCAATGACAAGACCCACGAAAGCATTTAACTTTGATGGACACCCAATGGATGATTCAGTAAATAGGCTACAGTGCATACATACACATGCTGCTTATACATGTGCATCAGACCTCTGACCTCAAACAGTTTTTTTTTCTGTGTCATGTTAACAGAAATCAATTTCCCTAATTAGGCAGCCAAAGTTACCCTGAGCATAGCACTGACGCACTGTGACATAAGGTTCTCCAGTTAAATGCGTAATACTAGTTTGGATGTTAATCAAATTGTCGAAAGACTTATTGATCTGAAATTTGCCAACATGTGTGTGTAGCCTTTGTAATTAGTAACTGTATCCTTACAATATCCAAACAAACTGACTGGGGCACTCACTAGTAAAATACATTGCAACAGCAGCTCACATTGGAGAAATGACAAGACCAGTGAGTTTTCAAATCCAACGTTTCAATTCAGGAAGCTTTACTGTCTATCTTTTTCCTCTAATCCCTTTTCCTCTCTCCTTATGATTAACTGTTCCATTTGACGTTCCAGCACTCCACCTCTGAGTATTCTTATCTATGTCTAACAGCACCATGATAAGCCCATGGCCATAATGAACAGTAAGTCTGGTACAATAGTTGGAGTTTGGTGTGTTACCTAATCTTCTCTACCAAAGTAAAATAATTAATTTGACTGATATCCCTGGTAAATGGTTATCTTTCTAGCCCCGAGCATCTTAAAACCTGTTGGGAATCAAAGATAAAGGGTGAAGGCGTGGTTACTTTTAGTACTAGTCTCATTTACTGTAGTTATCACTGATTTATGACGGAAGTAAGTGGGGCAGATATGGAATGGCAACAGTGCATGCAAGTCTGGGCTGAGCCTTGTGTCAGCCTTACTTTGTCACTTTGACCTGCTCTGCTTCAGCTAGGACTCAGTATACCATGTGGAATATCTGCCCTCTCGTCACCGGGGTGTATGCAGTGGAGAGGAAGGCCTAGGGCAGGGGGGGTTGGAAGCCCTGTCACTTTATGTTCAATCACTAGAAGAGGCAGAATAATGTGTGCAAGGAACGTACGTCATGATTTTTGTGCAATTAAAGTTTGACAATATTCCATATAAACAATGTAACTTCATTTTTTATTTTATTATAAAAAGGTATAGCATTTTCATAAACCTTACATCATTGTTGACAACAATCATATGTAGTAATAAGAACAATATTCAGACAAAATCTTACTTCTTCATGAGGCATGTTAACTTTCAGCTTAAAAGGACAAGAACCACAGCTTTTCGAAGTTACAACATCATAGCAGATTAAAAGGGTTAGCAACTTGCGTTCTGATGAACTTCACAGTAGAGCTTATGGTTAAAGTGCATAAATAGTCAGTTTTAAAACTTCAGATGGTTACAGACAAAGCAATTTAAAATATGTGGCTTTGGAATAATTAGAAGTCACCAATTTTTGAAAAACAGGTTAGTTCTCTTACAGTTAGGGTACTAATCTGAATGATCCAAAACATGTACGTCTTGAGTCATTGGTTTACAGGGGACCAGAAAAGCACTTTGTAATGCAACACAGAATATAGAGTATAAAAGGAAGTAAATTAAATACAAATAGTGTTCATTTTAAAACCTAGACAATAATATTGTGCAATGCAAAACTGTTATTATGCATACCTCTTGTGTCGTGTCAAACACATTAAATGGATGATGAAGACACTGAGTACTCATCCATTTTGTTTTGTGCTTGTCAGCCATTAGGGAACAACAATCGGAGGCTTACTGACTCGCTCTTAAGCCATGCCAACTACACCTCACGTGGAATGCATAGGCCAGTCAAGTGTCTATTGACACTCTCCTCCTTGCCCACTGAAGACAGCTTCGCTGTGCTTCTTTTTTTTTTTTTACAGGGCACTCTATTTTTCTCTTCCATTTCCCACTGGGTGACTTGACTGTTTTCTTTATTTTAGTCTCCCCGGCTCTTCCCATGGTCACGGATCTTTTTTCATCTCCCCTTTTTCTCCATCCGCATTCTTTCCATCGTCTTTCCTCCTCATGACTTGAGTCCAATGTGAGCCATCATGTGCTCATACACCGTCCACGCCATGGCGGCCATCATGGTTCTCCTTAAGGACCGTGGTACCCCGCCACGGAAGAACCCTTGGAACCCATGCGCCTGAGGCAAGAAGAGAGGCGCCAACATTCCTTTAACATTTATGCTAACGTTCATTGTCGAGTGGCCTCATAAGTACAACGGTGAGGCTGCAGCGAATGAGGCCAGTGAGTCAGCACATTATGTCTGTCATACTAGAAGTAGGTCACACACTGAATTTCAAACTGACCCCACCTACGAATGACCTGCAATGTCAGTCCTCCAAATGGACTAGATAAGTATTGTATTTTGCTAATATTGAACGCTAGAGATTGGCTTGATCTATAGTAGCAGATAGTAGACGGAGCCTCTGACAAAGCAATAATGGGTCTGATGACAGACTGCACTTTGAATGGAAGCAAACGTACCGAATAGATGTATCTGACGGCGTCTTTGGTCCTCTTGTACAGGTGAGGGCTCACCTGGACGTGTGTTTTAACCACATCAGCCGGCTGGGTAATCAGGGAGGCCAACACACCGGCCAAGACGCCACAGCTGAAGTTAGCCATGGGGGCATAGGTGGACAACCTGATCTCTGTAGGGGTAGGGAGGGAAATACAGAGGTATGAAGACACACACGTCACATTAAAAGTCACTTAATCAAATACATTATTTAATTATCGTTATATAATATGTGTCTCATTGAGGGCCGATATTATGCATGTTTGGGCGCATATAGGGCATATATTATGCAAGTATTTGGGCGCATATAGGGCCATTTGAAGCTGGCTGCTTCTGTTTGGTCCGTACCATTGGGAAGAGAGGCCTTGGCCTGGCTGTAGAACATGACGTAGATGCCAGAGAAAGGAGCGTCCCTGAGGAGGGTGGCCGTCAGGCCGGAGAAGAGAGCTCTGGGCCCCTCTGTCTGACACACGCTGCGCAGAGCCCCCGCCACGCTCCCATAGTTGTACTTGCCACTCTGGAAGAAATATCACGTTATCGCACAGTTACCACCTTCCTTTCTTAATAGTGTAACTAGAATTTGCTATATCGATGCCCGCAATTCAGTGTTTATACTTTCATTGATCCTCGCTCCCAGACCAGCCCCATCTCTGCCTACCGACGCTCACCTCAAAGCGGGTCTTGAT
The DNA here is from genome assembly GCA_017639675.1 of Aplochiton taeniatus. Lineage (NCBI taxonomy): Eukaryota > Metazoa > Chordata > Actinopteri > Galaxiiformes > Galaxiidae > Aplochiton > Aplochiton taeniatus. Next base: position 6,329,655 of record CM030183.1, on the reverse strand, counting down.
AACGGTGACCGGCAGCATGAAGACCCCAGCCACGGTGCGACTCCCGGCCCCCAGCATCATCGCCTCCATGGCCCCCGGGATACGCTCCTGGAAGAAGTGCTGCTTCAGGGAGTAGTATGTGCTGAAGTAGATGCCCACGCCAGGGATGGTTCGCACAAACGACTGAGCGGAGAGACGGGAGACGTAGGATGTCACGCAGAGACACCAACTTTACGCTGCGCGGAATTCGTTTATAATTCGTGTGTGCGAGATCAAGTGAGTGTGTGTGTGTGTGTGTGTGTGTGTGTGTTTGAGTTATAAAAAGTGTGGTTCCTACCGGTGAGATTCCCTTCCATAGTCCCAGCAGCTTCTCTGTCCTTATGACACTCAGGAACACAGTCACCATCCCCACTCTGGCTGAGCTAAAGAATAAAATAAAAAAATAAAAAAGACCAGAGGGATATCGATTAACTACCTGTTCAGGAGAAAAAGACTCATGTCATGGTTTTCGGAATACTGTTATCGTGTGTTGTTTTGATGATGAAGAAGCGAGGGTCTTTGGATTTCTTTTTTAAAAGAGTCTTCATACTCCAACGAGTCTGTACAGCGCTTGTGTGTGTGTGTGTGTGTGTGTGTGTGTGTGTGTGTGTGTGTGTGTGTGTGTGTGTGTACTCACCCAGGCTGCACATTGCTCTGCAATGTCTGCAGACGGGTCTTGACTAGGTCCAAAGGCTGGAACAGCAGGGTGGAGCAGGTACCACTCAGGGAGCCACACATGAAGGCTTTGATCGCTGGGTGAGCCTGAGGATAAGGAGAAGAAGGGAAGGATTTGGATGGAGGAGGAAGAGAGGGATGGAGAGTGTTAGCACCGGTTTCACACTAAATACAGTATGGTCGAGTGCTTACTGATTCTTCCCTGTGTCTGTGTCTGTGTGTGTGTGTGTGTGCGCACGAGCCTGAGGGTACATTGAGAAAGGTCAGGGTGTGAGGGGATGAGGTGTGTGTGTGTGTGTGTGTGTGTGGGGGGGGGGGGGGGTGTTGCAGTGTGGCTAGAGAGAGTAGAGTGCTACAATTAGTTTTACATTCATTATGGTCAAGTGCCTCTTTAATTTGTGTCTGTAAGCACCTCTGTGTGTGTGTGTGTGTGTGTGTGTGTGTGTGTGTGTGTGTGTGTGTGTGTGCACGCGCGCAGGTGTGAGAAGGAAGAGTGCAACTGGCATGATGTTATACATTCTAAGGATGGTGAGTAACGAATACTGCGTAACAAAAAATAATCTGAATCTTGAATTTAAATACTGATATTAAAGTTTAAACTGACACAAAAATGTATGACAATTGAGGGTCTTACCATGACTATGAAACCTCCCCCGAAATATTACGTTTTGTGTCCTCACATGAAATCTGAAATTTTTGCATAAACTTTCACTCTCCTGCTCTTCATAGAACATATCCTCACTGTCATCTGAATGAATTGCGATGCATTACGAAAAAAACATTTTGCAATTGCCTCTTTTAATTCCTACAGTATGAGAAAACGACATAACCATTATATTTTTCGGCTCATCCTTACATACCTTCCCGAGACCACTAGCTGATTTCACTGGGGAATCCTGTTTCTCCTGCATTGCTCAACCTTTCACTCCTCTTCTTCTGCTAAACACATGGTTTTGTCCCAGGAAAAACCCTCCATCCTCTGCGCTCCTCTCAGCGTCTCCTCACAAAGCAGCCTAATCCTTCGGTCTATGCCTCTCTCTCTCTCTCTCTCTCTCTCTCTCTCTCTCTCTCTCTCTCTCTCTCTCTCTCTCTCTCTCTCTCTCTCTCTCTCTCTCTCTCTCTCTCTCTCTCTCTCTCTCTCTCTCTCTCTCTCTCTCTCTCTCTCTCTCTCTCTCTCTCTCTCTCTCTCTCTCTCTCTCTCTCTCTCTCTCTCTCTCTCTCTCTCTCTCTCTCTCTCTCTCTCTCTCTCTCTCTCTCTCTCTCTCTCTCTCCTCTCACCTCGTCCTCTTCTGAACCTCCCTCCTCAAGTCAGCCTCTAGCTACCTCACATCTCTAATAAATGTCATTAGTCATCCAGTTTATTCTGTTTGCATGCGTTTAATGCTTCATGTATTCGAGCGGCTGCTGTCTTGAAATGTCAAATCCTGGTCTACAAGAATTACTTTGTGCTAAAATTGTAGGTCGTAAATTCAACGTTGTAGTTGTAGTGCGTAACGGTTTCTTATCACTAAATCCTGGATTTAAGCTGTTTAAGGGTGTCTCGAGCCCAGCTATATCACTTGGTGGACAATGTAGTGTGGTTTAACAGCCCACTAAAGAACATAGCCTCACTCAGAATTATGACCCAGTGTGCCATTCACATGTGTCCCCTGCATTGGACTTGAACCTACAGTAGCAATACCATCTCCTAAGCGCCTTCCTAATTGATGGCGCTATAGAAACAGAAAGGACAGCAGGTTCTGTTGACCAATGGCATGCTGGCATTGTGAAGGCTTGGCATAGCCACTCTGTTTGGCAAGTCTCTCAAGAAATTCATAGTGGATCAAAAGGAGTTTGACCCAGTTCGAAATAGAAGACAAAAACACTTTGGAATCCCACTCCCAATGTGCGTGTTGAATATTCTAGAACTGTTCTGGTCCCAAAACCACATCAGATGGGTTATAAGAAAATAACTGTACATGGGAAAACACACAAGCAAAAGGCAAATTGTATTGGACAAAATCCAATATTCTGCAATCCCATTATGCCATGGCTGGCCTAAGACTGGACCCGCCCAGAACTTTCTCCTCTGTTTCCCTCTCATCCATTCTACACTGTCTTAGAAAGAAGGAAACAAAACAGAGGTGCTTGACCTCAAATGAGAGGATCCTAATAGAAAATGGGCATGGGGCTGGTTAATAAAATAAAAGTGTGATTACTGAGCAGTCAACTCGATGATAACAAAAGATCTTTCTTAAACCCTGCCCTTGAAACGTAATTTTGTGTATGCCTTTTTCTCATCATCTGACTTAAGCAAGAATACAAATAGAAATGTGCTGCCATATTATTCCTTATAAAATTGAAAATAAAATACAAGTTCTCTCTTTTTATGCTGATGCAAAAAACAACCGCAATACCTTTACGTAAAAGTATCAAATATACTTACCAGTGTGAATTCCATGGTGACAAGGCGACAAACAAAATGTAAATTCTGTTATTTTTCTTCTGTAAACAAAATTCTTCTTCCTTTCAGTCTTTACTATGGACACTGTCCTTTCAGCAACTTCCACAGAACGCTCCTACAGGAAAGATAACAAGGTGAGTGTCAGCGTACTTACATCATAGCTGCCTGACCCATGACATTTATTGTAGACACAGACAGAATGGTAAAACTGATCATGCGATTCCCGATATTGTGTCGCCTACTACTGACAAGGCCTAGTGGAGAAGTGTATCCTTTTCTGACTGACACAGACTGACAGGGCCCACTCACTAAGGCGATACTTAATGTAGGCAGGTCACCTGGTCAAACGCTGTGTGTCTTATTTGTGGCTATCGAACATAACGCACAGCTACTTATTAACTAATCAATGAACCTCATCCACCGTAAAAGGAAAGCACATAGTTTGACTTCATTACATGCACGTGTTTTTTTCTAAGGTTTCAGATGGGATTATAAGAAAGAATGCATGAGTCCAAGTCATGTGAGTTGTACATGTGTCAGTCTGGAGCTCTAGACCCAGTAACTTTACCTAGAGAATTTTTTACAAAGGGGGAAATCATATTATGACAAATAAACAATTGTAGCTCTCACATTAGATATATGGCTGTGCTGGGCTAAGCTTTTTAACAAAAAATCTAAATATGTAAAAAAAAAAAAAATCACGGCATTTTGTCAGAAAATGCAGCTTGCTGAAACATGGTATGTTCTTCACGATAAAGTGGTTGCATTTCAAATTCACAATCTGCAAAACAATTTTCCTATTATTTATGCTTTTAACAACGTTTAATCTCTAATATTAAGTAATCTTGTTTTGCAGCGATGTCTGCTGACTGAACACAATATTTCAAGCAGTCTCACCTTTTAAGCCGAACGTCCAGCAGAACTGACAGTCAAACTAAGGTACTTGTCCCAAATTAAGATATTGACTACAGATCATCAATGACTGCCTCCAATGTGTCAGCAACTACAAGTTACCCACATGACAGTAGGCCTACACAGGGAATCTGAACTACACTGATTTCTGCAAAGACTAATCTAGCATGTACCGTAGTAATGTATAGGCCTACAACGACAGAGCTGGGATCCTTAGTGCCTTGGTCGGGGGCTTTCTCTTTCCAGTTTTGACTTGGGATGGTTAGGTAACCTCTTTTCTTTGTAAACTTGAACTGGCCGGTTCCTGCTTGTCTTTCGTATTAATGATGGGTAAAGTTCCACCCTCGCCCCGCCCCCAATGTACAGTCGAGCTGCTGATTGGATATAGTAACTTGGCTAGTGCTGTTAAAATTGAAACGATAAGTTTAGAAGGCACAAAATAAAGCAATTAACAAAAAAAGGATTATCGAAAGTTTCCCCAATAATTCCTGCATAGTGAGTTTGTGGCATATCGCATATGTATAAATAAAAAAACATGAAAACATAACTAACCTACTACACTGTATTCCTGAGTGAATCTTACATATCCTTATCTACCTTCTTAAAAATGCAATATAACAATCGAAAACTCCGATCTCACCCAAACTTCAGGGCCCTTGTTTATTATATTCAGACTTGAGAACCAGTTCAGTCTTGCTACATTATCTTGTTCTTCCCATTGAAAGTATAGGCTCTTCCTGTTCACTGAGGAATGCAACGACGCCCCCTCCTGGTGAAGTCTGTTCTGTGCAAAACAACAAGCACGGATTTATAAAAGCAGAAAAGCGAATGGTGAGGTACAGCAGGGGAAATCTGAAAGAAGGGAGCAACTTTGAGAAAGGAATGTCAAAGGAACA
>CM030183.1:6179711-6319711 GCA_017639675.1 Aplochiton taeniatus | reverse complement strand
GTCGCGTCCCGCCAGGTCCCTGTCGTACTGGGCCTTCATGGCCTGCATGTTGACCTCCAGACGCAGCTTGGCGTCCTCGGTGGCCTGCAGCTCGTCCTCCAGCTCCTCTAGCTGGGTCTTCATCTCCTCCAGCTGCTGCTCCATGCCCCGCTTGGACTTCTCCAGCTCGTGGACCTGCAGGAGAGGGTGGGAGGAGGGCAACAGCAGGGGCCTGTGATATAAGGACAACGGCACGATGTGGGACTAACGGGGGGGGGGGGGGGCGGGGGGTGGAAACGGTCGGGGGGGTCGACGGGTGACACGGACGAGACAAAACGTCACCGCATGTCAAACGACGGCAAAGTGATGATCACCAGGCCAACCCCCGGACAATAGCACCGACTCGCGGCCTGGCCGACTTACACTCTTGCCGACGTCGTCCTTGGAGGAGACCAGGTCCTCCATCTCCGCGCGGAGCAGTTTGTTGGCGCGGTCCATCTCGTCCTTGACGTCCATCAGGGTCTCCAGCTGGCGGGTCAGAGCCAGGGCCCGGGTCTCCTTCTCCCTGGCCTCGGCCTCGGCCCGGTCACGCTCCTCGGCAAAGCGGCAGGAGATGGTCTTCTCCTCCGCCAGCATCTAAAAGGCAGGAGGAGGACGTGATAACAATGATAACAGTTAGTAACCGGTTTCTAATCAAACAGCCGTTTTTAGCCGTTTTAGGTCATTTCAAATGTAGACCTTGTAGCATTTCCAAGATGGAGAATATTCCCAATTACAAACGCAGCAGCCATATAAAAATGTTTTCCCCCCTGCCATTGTTCTGACCGTCCCTCACCTGGTCAAACTTCTTCTGCTTCTTCTCCAGGTTGGAGACGATCTGCCTGAGATGGTCCTGGTCCACCAGGAGGTCATCCAGCTCCTGCTGCACCCTGGTCTTGGTCTTGTCCAGCTTCTCAAAGGCAGCGTTCCTCTCCTCCAGCCGCTGGCTCACGCCCTCCAGGTCTCTCTGAAACCTCTTCTTGCCTTCCTCTGCGTTCTCCAGGGAGCCCACCTCCATCTCCATCTTCTTCTTCATGTCAGCGAGCTGTGGGACAAGGCGGACTGTCACTCAAACCTTCGAACCAACGCAATGTCATTGCTCGTTGAATTTGTAATAAGGGATACAATACAGTCCAACATGGTTTTAAGTAAATCATCAATAAACCAGGCTATTAGCAACGGACTGCTGAGCAATATGCCACTTCTTTGAGTGAATACTAGATCGTTAGATAGTCGTACCAGCTGAGTGTGTGTGTCAATGCGTTTTGTTTACCTGGGCCTGCAGGGTGAAGAATTGTTTCTCCACGTTCTTCTTGGCCTCCTCCTCTTCCTCCAGTTGCTCTCTCAGGCCGTTCTGTTCGTCCTCCAGCTGGCGCAGGCGAGTGTTGAGGGACAGCTTCTGACGGGTCTCCTCTTGAAGCAGCTCCTGTCATCGGGAGGAGGGAAGAAGAAAAGACGGTTGGTCACGGTGGGAGCACTGGACAAGAACCAGTACTACTACGACGGTAGCAAGAAGCGAGGCCTCCACAAACGTTCTTTCCAGCAAACAAGAGGTTTCGGTGATGGCGCCTAACAAAGGGACATACGTGAGTGTCCTGCAGCTGGGACTCCACAGCAGAGCAGTCCTTGTAAGCCTTGATGGACTTGCCCTCCACATCGCTCAGCACGGTGTTGACGTTCTCCAGCTCAGCCTAGGAGAGAAGTACCAGACAGTTTAGTTCAAAATGCGCCACTAGCGGAAGATGGCGTCACCATTTCAATGTAAGTCGGTATACAGGTTTACACAACCACGCGAACAAACACCGACACATAAAATGGCTTCCTTCGAATGCTTTCAACCCGACTAAGTGTCTACGCCATGGAGCCCCCAAAGACGTGGCACAGCCAGATCTGCCTCCTCGCCCCGGAGTCTCACCTGCATCTTGGCCACTCTCTCCGCCAGCTCCAGCCTCTGACGCTCGCTCTCGGCGTGCTTGACCTGCAGCTCCGTCACCTGACCCTCGGCCTTCTTCCTGCGGTGCTCGGACTCCCCCTTGCCCTGCATCAGCGTCTGCAGCTCGATGGCCAGCTCGTTCCTCTCCGACTCCAGGGCCTGCTTGGTCTTCTCCACGGACACTTTGTTCTGCAGTAAGGGAGAGGAGAAGGGTCACATCGACAGTCCGGTGTACATTTCCATGCGTTTGCGTGTGTTTGCCCAGGCTGGCGCTGGGACAAGGTTTAAGGGCCTGTGTAAGTAGCGTGAGGAGGAACCAATCGATGGATTGCGACTGCAATTCCTTAAGCATGACATTGTGCAAAGAGTCGTGCACAAGTCAAAAGCATGAACTTGTCGGTGTTCCTGCGTCCATCTGCTGAGGTTTTCTACTACGTGCGTGCGTGCCACTACTCACTCTCTTGGCCTGCTCCAGCTGCTCGTTGAGGTCGTCGAAGGCCTGGCCGTGTTTCTGTCTCATCTCCACCACCTGCTGCTCGTGGACCTTGGCCTCGTCGTCCAGGGCCTTCTTCAGGTGGGTCACCTCCGTCTCGCGCTTGGACCTAGCCGGGGAGCACAGGCCGCATGGAGGAGGAGGGGGGAGGGGAGAGTTGAGCGAGCGTCAGTCACAGTCACAGAGCACATGAGAGGTAAAGGAGCGGTCCCGAGTGCACTTCAAACTATACGGTTGAAGCCGTCACGCTTTCGATGCCGTCGCTTACGTCATTCACCCTCAAGAAGACACGGCCAACGCATTGAATTCCTCTTACCACTATTTTACACTACAAACAACTTCCAAGCCAGGCAAGAAATCATTCTGGTCTTGATTCAGCGTCTTTCCTACCGGAGCTCCTGCTGGGCGGCGGTGGAGTCCAGGGTGTCCTCCAGCTCCGTCTTGAGGGCCTCCAGCTCCTCGCCCAGGTCCCTGCGGTGTTTCTCGGCCTTGGTGCGGGCCACTCTCTCCAGCTCCAGGTCCTCGGACAGCTCGGAGAGCTGCGCCTCCATCTCGCGGATCTTCTTCTGGGCTAAGTTCTTCTGGGCGGCCTCCTCTTCAATTCTGGTACGACGGAAAGAGAGAGAGAGATAAGAAGGTGAGTTTAACACACTAAGGGACTTCCCAGGTAATGATGGTGGTCATGATTATCGATGATGACATGATGATTCTTCTTGTCTTTTAAAATCCCCCCCCCCCCACACACACACACACACACACACACACACACACACCTGGCTAGGGCTGCCTGAAGCTCCTCCTCCTTCTTGGCCAGCTGGGCGCGAAGCTCGGCGATCTGAGCCTGCAGCTCAGCAATCTGGTCGTGGAGCTCGGCGGAGTCTCCATCCTGCTTGCGGCGGTTCTTCTCCAGCTCCTGACGCTGCTTCTCCTCCCTGCGCAGACGGTCTGAGAGAGAGAAGGGTTGACGGACAGAGGAGGGGAAAGACAAGGGGAGGTAGAGTGTGTCGTTACAGCTGGGCAACCTGCTTGAGCCATATTGTTGTACAGCGAGACGTTCAGTTGTAAAAGCACCATCGTTTCTGTCTACGTGGGTGGCCTCCACCTACCTTCCAGGTCAGTGATCATGGCCTCGTGTTTGTTCTTGAGTTTCTGCAGGCTCTTGGACTTCTCCTCCTCCTCGGCCAGGTTGGTGGTGAACTCGGAGATCCTCTCCTCCATCAGCTTCTTCTCCTGTAGAGGAAAAGACACCGGAAAGCGACGAAGGGTTAGGACCTCTTGTACCATTCCTCCTGATAAATGTTACATTGATCTACTACTATAGATGAAAACCGCCAAACTCTACTCCCACGAAATCTACCGTTCCCTTAAATAAAGAAGTTTAGCCCAGGTGACATTGTTACGTCGTCCCGACCTTCATGAGCTTGTTGTTCTGGTCGTCCAGCACCATCACGTCCTCTTCCACCTTCTTCATCTTGGCCTCCACGGTGACCTTCTCCAGCTGCAGTCTCTGCCTGGCCGCCTCTTCCTCGTCCAGCTGCTGCTCCAGGTCCTGGCCGCAAAAAGACAAAACAAGTGGAGGGTTCAGAACGACGCCGCAAGAGTGTGGGAAACGTCTTTTCGATTCCTTTGTATGTCTCGACATGTGAAGTAATTGACAATAAAGCTACTTTGACTTTTGACTTTGAAGCCGAGCCAGGGAGACGCGGGTCAACCGGGCGCAACATGAACGTCAACAAGTGTCAGCACGAGCGGGTATACTGCGATGCAGTTGTTGCCATTTTAAGTTAGACACTGGTTCGCCAGTTCTCAGATCACGAGTGGTAATCAGCTTTACAAAAAAACAGCACGGATTCGTCCTTACAGTGATGTTCTGCTGCATCTTCTTCTTCTCTCCTTGCAGATGAGTGGCGCGCTCCTCCTCCTCCTCCACGCGGGCCTCCAGGTCGTGGAGGATCTCCTCCAGCTCCTGCTTCTTGGCCGACAGGCGGGCCCTCATCTCCTCGGCCTCGGCACACAGCTCCGTCTCCGCCTGGAGCTGCTCCTGCAGAGCCACCTTCTCCGCGTTCAACTGGAGGGGCGACCAAAAAAAAGATTGCGTTGAGCCCGATCTTATAAATGATTTGACTTCTTACTTTGTTTACTTATTTTCTATTTACAGAGCAGAAGAGCTACTCGGTCTTACCTGCTTCTGTTTGCCCTCCATCTCCTGGAGCTGTACCTCGGCGTACTGCTGCTTCTCCTTGATCTTGACCAACTCGTCGTCCTTGGCCTGCATCTCCTCCTCCTGCCGGCTGACCTGAAGCAGGGGCTTCACCTGGTAATCAAACAAGAGGAGGGGGGTCAGAGGGGGCAATGGGGACCAGAAGCAACCGGCTTACAGAGAGATCAGAAATGATAGTCGTTGATTGAGAAAGTGTGAAATCCCGCTCCATCGTAGTAACGTGAAGGCGTTCAAAAAGTTTACAAATCCATTTGCTGTCTTTGAGGTTATCTGGCATATGAGGGATGGGAAGACAAATGGTATAGTACAAATAAAGTTACCTTTGTGAAGAGTCTCCACCACTGCCAGTTCCTGAGTTTGAGGTAGGCAGCACAGTTCCTCTGGATCACCTTCATGGCGGTCAGCTGCTGCTGCCTCCTGGCAAAGGCCCTGCCACAAAACAAAAACAAAAAAAGGTTTAGCTTTCAACAATATTGACATTTATAAGGCATTCAACATAAAATACAGTGATCTCCAGTAACTATAGCACTGTTGATGGTAAAGTAAAAATACATTATAACACTTTCATTTGCCAAGTAAGAAGTAACTGAGCATGACATATTGAAACACAGATTCGGTGTTCCGATGACAGTAAGTGTCGACCATCCGGCATGGTTATCACAGTTAGTCTGAGATGGCGGGGTGCAGCCTTACTTGCGGGCTACGTAGCCTCTGCACCAGGCCTGGAAGCTGATGATGACGTCGGTGATCTTCATGTCCCTCTCCTCCTCCAGGTGAGCCAGCACTCCGGCCCTGAAGAACACTTTGCTCTGTCCGATGCGGTAGAGGTTAGGATCCAGTTCCAGGGTTTTGATCTGCCGAGAGAAAAAGCAAAAGCACAACATGAATCCAACTGTCTTCCGTTACGAGTTGTCCACTTTTCCGTTGGAGATCGATACATTCTAGGAGGCAGAAGTTGTAAAATGATGTTTTAAGAATATTTAAGTCTCACCATGAGCACACAGGCTTGCTTGCCATCCATGAAGCCCTTTGGGATGGAGTTGGGAGTGAGGATCTCGTACCTAATTAAGAGAACAGGTGTCGGAACCATGTGACACACTTGGTGCGACAATGATCGTGTTTGTGAGTGTTTTGGGGGGCTCGTTACCTCTGTCTGAACTCCTGGAAGACGATGCGGTTGGGGAAGCCCTGTCTGCAGATACGGATCCCCTCCAGGACACCATTACACCTCAGCTGGTCCAGAACCAGGTGGGGGTCCAGCTTACCGGCCTAGGAGAAGCAGAGAGAGAGTATTTACAGCACTGTACCAGGAGAGCACGAGAGCAGACGCAGGGCTGTCTGGAGTGAGGAGATGGGGTGGGGACGGAGGGGTTTCTCTGCGTGTACCTTCTTCTCGTGGTTGGGGATGATGCAGCGGACAAAGTTGGGGTTGGTGTTCCTCAGGGTGGCCATGAGCTTGGACAGCTGCTCCTTGTAGAGCTGGCCCACGGTGCGGAACATGCCCTTGCGGGTCTTGAAGGCACCGGGCATCTCCGACATGCCGGCCACCTTATCCAGCCCCACGATACGGTCGACTGAAAAAGAGGAGGAGGAGAAAGGAGAATGGAGGGGGTTAAAAAGGACAGGGGCCTCTCTCGCTGTACACGTTTGTATACTGCATCAGGCAAACTGCACACAGTGAGTTACAAACCAAGGCAAAAATGCACGCCAGGGAGAAAACAACTGGAGAATCTCTCACCACTGGGAACAGATGGCTTGTGTTTACAAAAACTGTGACACACCATTCAAACACTGACTGAATGCACAAGGAATAGAAACAAATAGGGGAAGGACTGAGGAGTTACAAAATAACAGTGAAGGGTGGGGGGGTGGGGAAAAAAACACACTGTAATGAGGCAACCCAATGCAGTGAGTGGATGTGTGTGTGTGTGTGTGTGTGTGTGTGTGTGTGTGTGTGGTAGTAAGAGAGAATGTGTCTGTATTTTAACATATCAGTATGAACGTTAACTATATGTGCCACGTTACTGGATAATGCGTGAGCGCTCATGTTTGTGACACACTGTGCATGGACGTGGCCATGTTTTGTGGTTCTTTTTTTGTGATGACAACCAAACCCATGCAGTATATACCCATTGCTGTAGTACCCATGACCAACACCAGGGGTCCCAAACCACACTATTACAGAGAAGGAGAAAGGGAGAGTTTGATGAAGGACCAGCAAAAAGCAGGTAGGTACTGAAGGTTGAATGGTCGGGATAAAGCTGCGGGGATAGAAGTTAAGCCATAAAAACCTACAACAATTGTGTTCCTTTAAAAAAGTAATCTAACAGTAACATAGGGACAAACAAAGGTATTATCCGATAGAACGAGGCAATGGACAGAGGCATGTGTTTGAATGTGAGGATGAAGACCGTGGGTCAGAACTGAAGCATTGAGAAAGTAGGCTGTCACCTGAGTCTGAGTGGAGAATAGGAAAACGGTGATAAAAATAGGCTCTCTGGCAACTCTTTACCTCTGAGACCCAGAAAGAGGCAAAAGAGAACGAAAGACAAAATGGGGCCGTACAAAGGAACAGATCGGGGGGGGAGGGGGGCAACGTTTGCGGGAGCAGAACAAGGATAAAAACAAAGGTCGAGGCACCAACATTGGATACAAAAGAAAAAAAATGGACATGAAATACCGAATATGAGACAGACTTTGTTTGTATATACAAAACTGACAGTAGGCCATTTTGATCCTAATTGTCCTGCTAAGGCAAAGCTTGATAATGCGGCTGAATTATTCACGAACCCTTTCAACTGAACTCACCGTCCTTCCAGAGCTCAGACACAAACTTGTCCGTGGACTGGTTGAGCAGGCTGGCCACGTTGTCGTTCAGAGGGTCCATGTTCTTCATCAGCCATTCGTCAGCCTTGTAGTCCACCTGAGGGGAGAGCAGGGAGAGAGGGTGAGATAGGGGGTTAGCTGGTAGTCTACCTGAGGGGAGAGCAGGGAGAGAGGGGTTATGATAGAAGGTTAGCTGGTAGTCCACCTGAGGGGAGAGCAGGGAGAGAGGGTGAGATAGGGGGATAGCTTCTAGTCCACCTGAGGGGAGAGCAGGGAGAGAGGGTGAGATAGGGGGTTAGCTGGTAGTCCACCTGAGGGGAGAGCAGGGACATCAAGGGACCAGGTCATGTGAAAGGTCATTAATAGGATATTCATGGATTTGCTTTTACCTTGCCAGCGTAGTGCATGATGCAGAAGTCCGCCTCGTCCTTCAGTTTCTTGGGCTTGTGGAACTTGGGGTGGGTGCCTTGCTCCTGGAGCACCTTCTCCACAAAGCTCTTGTCAGTGGCTTTTGGGAACCAACACTCCTCATCCAGCAGGGCAAGGATACCAGGGGGACTGGCCTGGAAAAGGGCAAGGCCATACAGCAACATTTAGATAAAAGAATTTGGAGAAATAACTTAAAACAGGAGAAAGAGAGACAGGAGATTGTGATTGCACATTGAGAACCGGCTAGAGAGCTCTAAATCCACAATAATAAGATAAAGTGGGAGAGGAGGCAATAACACTCGGCCATTTAACAAGACATAAAAAAAAAAAATGTCACGGAAGAAGAAACTGAAAACTCACAGGCTTCTCGATGAGGTCGATGCAGGGCTGCAGGTCCAGGCCAAAGTCGATGAAGCTCCACTCAATGCCCTCCCTCTGGTACTCCTCCTGCTCCAGGATGAACATGGTGTGGTTGAACAGCTGCTGCAGCTTCTCGTTGGTGTAGTTGATGCACATCTGCTCAAACGAGTTCAGCTAGAAGGGAGACAAATTGATGTTTTAAAATTGTAATTAAATTATTTAATGTGCATGCGAAGTTCAATAGACCATAAATAGGATCAAAAAGCATATTTGAGTTATGAAAATGCCTGTGTAACCCCTACAGTTGGTGGCATTTCATTTCGCCACTTAAGTCGTCTTTATAAATGTGCTTTTTATTGCTATGAAGGGCATAACATGATATTAAAATGAGATACATCTTCATGAATTGATGAAATGAACATATTAAATCGAGTGAAGTGACTAAAATGCAGCCATCTCGGTTTACCTCAAAGATCTCAAAGCCGGCGATATCCAGGATGCCAATGAAGGAGGCCCCCTGTCTCTTGGTCTTGTCCAGGGCCTTGTTGATCCTCATGACCAGCCAGCGGAACATCCTCTCGTAGGTGGCCTTGGCCAGGGCCTCCACAGCGAACTCGGCCTGCTCCTGAGTCTGGGCCTTCTGGACGTAGTCGCGGCCCACCTTGATCCTGGGGGAGAGGATGGCCCGGGTGAAGTCTGTCACATTCATGCCCATCAGGTGGCACACCTTCTGAGCAGCTGTTGTGGGCAGAGAGATAGGGGGTGGAGGGCATAAGAGAGAGCAGTTGTTTCAATAAGGCATTAAAAGGCTATAAATACATTGATAGTACAATATGAGATATAACATATGACAATTAATATAATGGGACTCTCATATTTAAAGTTCAGTCGTTCATAAGAAGTCAGCAAAAGATTGACGAGAACGAGAACAGAAAAACAATAATCTGACTTGAGTCTGGAATGTCTGATAAAGCCAAGAAATCAGTCCCATCCACATAATACTGCTCCCATGTACGCTTTTCGCGGTTTTTAAATGACAGGTGTATCGTACCAGTGTCGTCGGGCATGGAGGCCTGGTCTGAGTGGCGCTCCTTCTTGAAGCTCATGTTTCCCAGCTGGAGCACTGAGGACACCACCTTCAGCATACCTACGGGAGCAGAGGAGAGAAAGTGTTGAAGCAACACCACGTACGCAATCCTCTGTGCTCCCCAGAGTATATCGCATGAAAATCTGTCAGTGAGTCACCATGTTAACACTGACTCATTGCAAATGCACTGCTTGCTCGTTCGAAGATAGTTCAGAGGTGTGACCTTATGACACCCTTTTTTTTCCCCCTGCGTCCGGTCGCAAACTTAGAACAACCCAGACAAGTAGTGAGCGTCTTAAGTTTGCTTCTTCCTCTCTTACCAATCTGCTCGTCCTCTGGGATGCTCATGATCTTCATGGCGTCCATGGTCTCCACAAACAGGTCCTTGTCCTGCTGCCCGGGGATGGTCAGGTTACCGTTGGACAGGAATTTGTAGCTGCTGTAGCCCTCCAGACAGATCTCGGCTGAGGGACAAAAAGAACAAACACGGATGAGCATCCCACGCACCAAGTCGTCTGGTGAACAAGTGTTTACATGGTGGAAAGATGATCGATTATTAAAAAAAAGAAAAAAAAAGAGAAAAGACGATTCACTTTGTTTTTTACTGTGTGGTTTATTACGGGTTATGCAGCTCCAATGTGCAATGCATCGATTAACAGAGGAATCGGAACAGGAAGCTTACAGCGCAGTTTGTCTCCGGCTCCTGAAAGCATGTAGTAGAAGAGATGGAAGGTCCTCTCATCTTTGGCTTGGCGGATGGCACGGGATTTCTCCAGCAGGTCTGGTAGTCAACAAGTCAAGGAGGAACCCTCGTAAACCAAAAGCATCGACAAGGGCATACGTGAACGTACGTGCGTATCGTTCAGATGTCTGAATAATACTGGGATCGTTATTGCTAGTTGACAGGCTAAAACATATTTCAATTAGGTGGAATTTATACTAAAGGCAGCCAAGTATCCCCAGTGTGAAACTGTGAAAAGTATGAAGGATACAGGTTTCAATGTTGGCACCAACAATGTAGCCATTGACGTCAAAGTTGATTCTGATGAATTTCCCCTGGAAAAAGAGATGCAGGAAAATAAGCATTTCACGGAAGAGGCACATTGTTTCACAGGACACAGAAATCAAAGGTTAAGGCAAAGAGCACATGATGCAATCAATTCCTTACGAAACGGGAGGAGTTGTCATTCTTGACAGTCTTTGCATTTCCAAAGGCCTCGAGGATTGGGTTTGCCTGCAGCAACTGCTTCTCTAGCTCTCCCTATGGAAGAAGGAAAGGGGAAAACAGCACAGAAAAAAAAAATCACATAAAATTGTAACTCCTCCTCCACCATTTTCCAAAAAAAAGTTGTGGACCAGTGTGAACAAAATTGCTCATTTACAGGATGTGCCTTTTGTAATTTCTCTGCACATGGATGTAATCTAGAATGACTTTGTGGTACTCCCCTGAATGATTCAGTGTCCTGTCATTACAAAACGCCACTGTCATCTGCTTTACATTTTCTTCAAAATCCCTTCATCGTGATAAGCTAAGCCCTTGAAACATTTGATCTTTGCATCCACTTTCAAGATTGAACAAAATGGCTCAACACATTTGAGGAATCGCTTCCAGGTGATATACTTACCTCACTTATATACGGATTATGAAGAAGGGGAACAAGTGCATGCAGTGGACACCAAAAAACAACAACACAAGGATGACACAAACACACACGACACACAAGCCTTTACCTACACACAGCAAACAAGTTAGTCCCTTCACCTCCACACCACCAATTACAACCCATAACCCTGCCAACTTTGATATTAACCCTTCACCTTTGAACCAGAGGATATCACAGACAGAACACATGCATACAATTCCCTGCTGAGACGCTTGTCTACATTCACTGGCCAGCGCCTGCTTAGAATAAAGCCTGCTCCCCTTCAGGAACGCTGGATCACAAGTATAGGGCCGCCGAATGAAATCCATCTAATGGCCAGCTCATTACAGCAATGGTAAAATGATATCTACCTACAGCAACCCGATAAAAAGAGGGGAGCCATTTAGTAAGAATCCACTAGAAGAGGTTAGATCTTCGTGATTTCTATCCAATAAGACCATGGAATAAAATCCACCAGTAGTTGTTGATTGTTGGTGATTCATGCCAAATTGTAACTTGGTTGAAAGTTTCAAGCTAAACCTTAAATGTAACTTTTTATCATGGGTGACTTTACTAAACTTGAGGTAGTTTATGAAGACTAGACAAAATGTTTAAGCGTGATAAGCAAATGAACAGGTGAATAAAATTACTATGCACCTGTCTCTTAGGGACAAACATGAGCATTGCACCACAAACAAAAATGCACCTGTGTGTGTGTGCGTGTGCGCGTGTGTGTGTGTACAGAGATATGAGTAAATTATGAGCAGTAATTCACACAGAGAAGAGGACTGTGAAAAAGGATGGATTCTGATCTCTGTACACCCAACACTGACCAAGCAGAGAAAAACACACAGCCCCCCCAAAATATATATATAAAATTCAAGCACAACTTCAAAGGGCCCACAGTGCACGAACACAGCAACGTAAAATATGAACAATTCAGCCAGACTGGTGTGAGATCACAGTTCCCCGAGCTATAGCCAGATCTTAAATCTTTATGACTTTGGTTCTTTATTACCAGATAATTTATTATCACAGGGCTGACTTCCACCTCCACCTCCACCTCCACCTCCACCTCCACCTCCACCTCCACCTCCACCTCCACCCCCCCAGCCTTGATCCGTTTTGTCTGGCTGAATTATTCAAACGAACACTTAACCCCCTCAGCATCGCAACACATTTCCTGCCTTCCCGTCTACTGGCCTTCTAGACCGATCACGTAACCTTTGGCCTTTCAACCCCAGTAGCCCACCACAGAGAGAGCAGGTTCCAACAGAGACGGAGAGACAGAGAGGGAGAGCGAGGGAGAGCGAGGTAGGGCCAGAGAGAGGAAGTGAGGGAGGACGAGGTTGCTCCAGGGACAAGGGTGACAACAGAAGCTGGCTGGGTGGTGGTGGTGGGGGGGGGGGGGGTTGGATGAACGAGGGATGAATGGAGGGAGAGAAAGGGTAACTCACATGTGACAGGAACGAGCTGCTCTGTTGATGGGAAGAGAGAAATACACAGCCTCAAAAAGCATGATCGAGATGACGTTTTTTTGTTTGTTGTATTGAACCTTTTCTAGTTCTCAGCAGCATCTACAGCGTTCCAGAGACGGGCAGACATATAACCCACACAGCACTGCAGATTTTAAAACAGAGAGTCGATGTCTAACAGGCCACTTTTTATTGAAGTAAAACAGCTGCAGTTAACATCATCAAAACAGAACTACGTCAAAAGAGGTCACAGACATCTGTGTTTCTGCAGACCCACTCCTAAACAAAGTTCCTCCTCTTCGAACCCTGCAGTGCTGTACTGTAGGCCGGATGGCTGGGACTGAGCAGCCGTTGTGGCTGCGCGGTAGCTGCGTTTCCATGGAACCCACTTCCACTATCTTCGGAAAACAGCGGTCTCCATATAACAACATGGAACCGATGGATTGGCCAATGTTGTAACAGTAAGTGCCAGAGGCACTAGCACACCCTCTTAAAATGTATACACACACACACACACAATACAAACGCTCTACAAAGGGGTCGACAAGTCAGAAGAATAGGAAAAGGGTGTTTCTTATCTGATAAAAAGTTTGTCGTTTGAGGAAATGAGCCTCTCTTAAGAAAGGAACGAGGGAGAAAGAATGTTAAAAGGAGATGAAAAAGTCAAACAGGGAAACGGAGAGAGAGAGGGAGGACCAGGTTGAGGCTCGAGATAAGAAGGAGAGACCAGGGGGGAATGGAAGTGCGATGGAGGATGTCCCCGCGTCGAGGACGGAGGCCAGACTGACCTGGTCTTTCTTGGTTTTGTGGGAGGAGGCCACGTGGGCCAGATACTGGATGACCTTCTTGGTGTTCTCAGTCTTCCCAGCACCGGACTCTCCTCTGCATCGGACGGTAGAGGGGAGAGAGGTTGACAGGACGGGACAGGAGCGTAAGTGGGATTAGTCAAGAGGAAAATGCAAACGTATAGCCATCTCCTTTTTCAAATTGATACTCGGAAAAATAGGTACGGTGTCCGACTCACGTGCAAAGAATGGACTGGTCTTCACGATCTGTGGGAGGAAGTTGTACAGAGATTAGCCTCTGACCTACAACCTATTGTCTACAGAGCAACAATCAAGGACACGTAGAATAGTGCGGTTTGATACAAAAAATATGCTATGAATGTCATCTCTAGTCCGCACATAAACGGTTTATTGTTTATCAAGACAGGAAGTGCATTAGCCACATACAGGAAATGGAAGTCCAGCTTCCTGTGACTGGAAACGATGCTGCCTAGTGCTTTGCAAACGGGCCAATAAAACCAAGGCCTTGTGTACCTTGATTTAATGTCCCTGGGAAACGAGCAGCATCGAGACAGTAATAGGAGATGGCTACTATGACTGTGGCTATACAGCACACATTGACATTTTGTGCGTTAACATAATGAATGAGAAAGGCAGCCCTGCACCCCGTGTAGAGTCCACCTGATGCAAACTTTCATCGACTGTGACTAACAAGCTTTCCTGGGTAAAGAAAAACAGGAGACCTTGGGAATGCCTTCTGAAAAGCAGCCTGTTAGAGTTAGAGTTAAGTGGGCCTGGCGTCTGCAGGGGCCAGTAGGGCACATTAAGATATGGCATTCTCTCCGGTCTACAATATAGGCGCAGATCCAACTGCCTGCAGTTAAAAAAACTGTTTCTCCCCCGGGTCCCCTTTTAAATTCACAACCAGCCCTCGTTCAGCTCATTATTAAAAGGAAAATTTGTTCTGGAAAAAAAAAAAATTACGTTTCTCCTAAATCAACCAAAAAACAGTACTTTGCTAGTTCATCAGTAATAAAAAGGGTATACATATTCAAATAATAATATATATATTATTAAAAGGAAACGGGGGGCTGGATTCCACTGCGTATGTTTTCCTCTGAAAAACTGCTTTAATTAAAAAAAAAAAAAACACTCGGGCAGTGCAACTAGGGCAGTGACTTACCCTGCATCATGCTTCTGTAGGCCGTGTCAGTGATGGCGTAGATGTGAGGGGGCATCTCATGCCTCTTCTTGCCCTTGTACATCTCCACTATCTCCTCCGAGTAGATGGGCAGGTTCTTGTAGGGGTTGATGACCACACAGAACAGGCCAGAGTATGTCTGAAAAGCAGAGAGCACGGGATGAGGTATAATCCTATTACCTCAAATCCCGTTTTAATACTTTTTACCTTGCCCGCATTGAAACAGTGGCATTATGGATTAGCTCAGAGTCATTGACTGTCCTACTTTGAAGGGACACTCTGGTCTGCATGACTATTAAATTCACAGATAAACCTGGGTGCCAACGATATCTAATGGAGAGGGACAGGGCGTTGTTTAGAGAGAAAAGCAGACGTCAGGATCACGGGGGAAGGTTTACAGACGCTGCTGTAATGCCCTCGCTAACAATGTGTCAAGCACTAGATGACAAACCAGGGCCGGCCTCTCGGCATATCAACAGGAAAGACAAAATCCCTTTGACAGTAGGAACCTTGAGTTGTCCCTAAACTGCTTCTGAGCTTCCATCGTCGGCCCCACCCTTACTACAAAAGGCAGCGCGTTTCTTTGAGATTGTGAAATGCCATCGATTTGACCCAGAATAGAGGGTGTCGACGTTGGCCTCGCTTTTAAGCCGAGAATAAAACTCCCCCCATTCCTTTCTACAGACCCAGCTAAATCTTAACATCTAGGCCCGGGGAAGTCTGGTGAGTCTCTCGCTTCGGCCCTCCTCCTCGTTTTGTGTTCAACATACCACCACCACCACCACCCTCCTCCTCCTCCTCCTCCTCCTCCATATGAGAGTCTTTATTTTTACTCTCACTAGCATTCCTGCGCTCCTCGTCCTACAGGCTTTGGTGCCCTGGTTCTCGGCCTGTGACGGCTCTCTCTCTCTCTCTCTCTCTCTCTCTCTCTCTCTCTCTCTCTCTCTCTCTCTCTCTCTCTCTCTCTCTCTCTCTCTCTCTCTCTCTCTCTCTCTCTCTCTCTCTCTCTCTCTCTCTCTCTCTCTCTCTCTCTCTCTCTCTCTCTCTCTCTCTCTCTCTCTCTCTCTCTCTCTCTCTCTCTCTCTCTCTCTCTCTCTCCCTCCCTCCCTCTCTCCCTCCCTCTCTCCCTCCCTCCCTCTCTCCCTCCTTCTCGCTCTCTCCCCCTCTCCATTCCGGGGCCATTCTAAAGGGGGACCTAGTCTGCGGCCAGTCAACCCAACCAGGGCCAGATCCCCTGGGGAGCAACGGGGCTTGTTGACATGCCCGGGTCAGAATGGTGTAAGCAAATAGTGCCTTAAATTACTGCCAGCCCCGGCTGCAGTGATAGCTGGCATTAATTGTGAGGCGACAATAATAATTAGACTGGGACACAATTTTCATTCCATGCCCCCTTACTGCAACTGGACTGGGGAGGCTCGGGTAGCCTCGTCGACTGCCCAATAGCATTGAGCCAGAAAAGCTCCTCTCTCTCTCTCTCCTCTCTCTCTCTCTCTCCTCTCTCTCCTCTCTCTTCTCTCTCTTCTCTCTCTTCTCTCTCTTCTCTCTCTTCTCTCTCTTCTCTCTCTTCTCTCTCTCCCCCCCCCTCCCCCCTCAGGAGCATTGTTCGCGGGACCTTCCTGTTTACGGCGTAATTCCAAACAGAGGGGGAGGACACGGGAGAGCGAGAGGCAGGCAGCAAGAGAGAACGAGCAAGCACACCAGAAAGGCAAGCCTGGCCAACAGGTCGCTCTTTATTCAGGCCTGGACCGACAGTCCGCACCCAATGGGCTGTCTCTAACAATGAGGCTTAAAGAGAACATTGGGATGTTGGGCCGAGCAGACTCCAGGGCTGTGATATGAGCTAATGGGGCTTGCGCAACCCTTCCAAAGAAATGATCAAAGATAACATCACCGTGAATTGTATTTGAAAGCCTGCTGCTGGGGTAGATGGGTGGCAATCAATGCTGACACAACGCCTGATGACCAGCAAGATGAGAACTATACAATACGTGTCCTCCATTTTTTTTTGATCTAGGGACACTAATTGTTGACGGGATGCACCCTGAGCACACGGGCCCACAAGCCTTTGTGCGCAGACAATACGGGGCGCAGTTCTGTCAGTGGCGCGGCGTTCCATACTCACGTAGATGAGGCCAGAGTAGTATCTCTCCTTCAGGTTGTGCAGCACGGACGCCTCGTTGAGGCAGGTGAGCTCGGCCATGTCCTCCACCTTGCTGAACTTGGGCGGGTTCATCTTCTGGATGTCGTCCTTGTTGACCTTCACCTTCTTGCCGGAGTCGGCCAGCTCCACCACGCACTCGTCCCCGCGCTCCTCCTTCACCGAGCCGGCCTCGAAGCCCAGCCGGTCCGACGGCACCCACACCAGCTTCTTGGTGGCCCAGTCGGCCTGCGCCAGCGGGTTGTTGACCATGTTGCGGTCCACGTACAGGAATTTGTCTGCGTCCGTCATGGTTGCTGAGGCAGAGGGACAGAGACAGAGAGAGAGAGAGAGAGAGAGAGTGGGGACAAACAGGAAGTAGGTTAGTGCTGCGAATTTGAGAGTTTGTTGGCAGATGTAGGTCACAGATAGCCTGGTCTAGGACTAGTTCCATTGGATTTGCATCAGATAGCAGAGGGATGGTTTCTGACGCAGGTCTTTACAAAGGACAGAAAAGAGGCTCTGTATTATCGTGGTACTACACGACATCATAGGCATCGCAAAAATGGAGCCAGGTTGGCATATAGTTTGCGTGTGTCCGGGTGTCCGGGTGTGTGTGTGTGTGTGTGTGTGTGTGTGTGTTTGTGTGTCAGAGGAATGTGATTGATGGGAGGAGGCTCTCCCCATCCCTTCATCTTATGCAACCTGTAAAGAATGCAGAGGTCAACACCGAGCGGATGTTCCAACACACGGTGTGCTCGCGTTGGATCGGGTCAACATGAAACACGCCGTCGTGAGACAACCACCACACTGAGCGCTGTCGTCACAACAATCTCCCTGAGCAACCGCGGTGGATGCAAATCAAATTACCAGCAGCTTTCCCTTCACGTTAACAACACAGGCTTAACTAACAAAAAGCAAGTCACAGGGCTAAAAAAAAAAGCCAACGTTTGTTGGAATCCACAACATGTGCTGACTACGTCGTATAAATTTGTGTTTGTTTTTTTCTCCAGTTACAACTGTTTTAATTACACGCTTGGAGGACAACCTTGAAAACAATGTTGGGGGGTTTCTGTGGACAATAAGCAGGTTAATATGGTGGGGAAATAAAAAGCCTCCTGGAGGCCTGGCTGTAAAAGTGTCCCCAGTGTAAAGTCTGACTGAAAGAGAGGTCCCCGATTACAGGGAGGCCACAAAAACAACTCAAACACACACATATCATGTATTTTCCTGCAAGTTCTTGTTAACTACAACCACATAAGCAATGGGAAACAATATCTGCTGCAGGCCCAGGCAAGATAAACGCAGCACCAACAGTTCTTGTACGCCAACTCTACACCTCACGGATCGGGAACAATACTTTAGGCTAACTCAACGCAGGCAGTGGGCTGGGCTGTGGAATAAATGACACTAATAGAGAAAAGCAGTTGGACTAGTCTCACCAGTTTTCTGGGAAAGGGAGAGCTCTGTGCTGCATGAAACTCACGCACACAAAGTCACACACTGCAGTCGCAATGGGGAATTAATACGCTCCGATTAATGTGAACCCGCTGTGCTACTCTCAGGCCGGGTGCCTTTTCTGTTAGCATGTCATTACCTAAAGAACAGGAACACAGTGCAGCTTTCCCACCACGGCCAGACACATTACCCCCGGAGACGAGCGCGGGGGGACTAATCTCCAAGAGTCATAATTTGTAACACATGGCCTGGCCTTCCTTACAAATGCAACGTTGCGCATCAGCAAACACCACCGCCAAAGTCCTAGCTCTGCAGTTCATGTTCTGCACGTGCCCACTCTACACCATCAGGCCAATGTTACTGGCAGCGCTACAAAGTCTCCGTGCAACTACTTTTGGTAAGGAATTTGCCAGTCCAGTGGGGGTTATTTTACAGGTGCCACGTTCTCCTAAGGTGCTAAAGTAATAAAATAAAAAAGCATTCCACAAAGCAGTACAATAACTTGTGGTTTCTCTGTTTCTCATTAGCCTTACTTACCAACATTTAATTAAATAACACAAAATATTGTTATAGAACTTGGTTTTGTACGCTAAAATTAAATATCTCTTGATGAAAATGCTAAATAGGTAGGGTATCAGTAACACAATATGCCTTCGCTCAAGACTACTACGCATATCCTCTACTTAACAATTCTGATGAATTAAAAAAATTATTGCATCACTGCTTGATTCTGGGAACCCATAGAAAAACATGGGTGTTGCCAAATTCTTGCAAATAATCCATCAAGAATAATCATAGACATGACAGTCAGGCCTACTGTATTTGTTTGACTTTATCATAACGATTTTTACAAATCATTTTATATAGTGCTTGTCATTGTTGATGGAGGTAAAAAAGATGGGGGTGGGGTATTTTTGTTTTGAATCAATTGTTTTAACTACCAGAGCTCCATACTGCCGTTTTAAGTGGTATTGCTGCAGGGCCTTCGGTAGGTAGAACAACAGAGATATGAATAGCCGGACCATGGAGTCTAATGTGAGTGCGTGGGTCTAGTAAAGAGATCGAGGGACATGCAGCCAGGGGGTTAATACTGTACAAACAGGGTCAGATCAGGCTCGCCAGTTCAGGGACATTAACCCTGGTCTACCCACTGGAAGACACCCAGCCAGGCGGGCAAAAGAGCTGCAGGGCTCCAGAGGCTGTGCACCCAGCCTCTCTTCTCACGTTCCCTTCATCTCTCTACCACCACCCTCCCTCAGACACCCAGCCCTTTCTCCAGCCGACGACTGTCGGTTCAACGAGATATCTTCCCCCTCGTCGACCCCTCCTCATTTCCTGCCACAGAACGCAGGGTACCCCGCAAATGAGTCCCCCTACTCTTCAATTGACTCCCTTGGCTGAAGGTCCCTCTCCTCCTCCCCCACCCCCCACTGTTTATCCAGTGTTCCAGGGCAGCATTCCTCCCATACTCCCCCCTTTATCAGGGAGAGCTAAGAAATTCCACACATTTCACTCCTCTGTCCTCCACAGCAACGACCCCCATCTTGGTCTCAGACTTGGGTTGTTCTTTCTGTCTTTCCTTCCTTCCTTCCCTCTCTCTCTTTCTTTCTTTCTTTCCTTCCCTCTCTCTTTCTCTTTTCCCATCACATCATCATGTCAGTAGGTGCCCCGAGGGGGTTTCCAATGCTCCGTTTAGATCAACATCACCTTCAACCGTGAACACGCCCACGGGTTTCACAAACACAGCCAGTGTGTGTGTGTGTGTGTGTGTATGAGTGCAATACTAGACTTTACTGCAGCAGTAATCAACATTACTGCCGAGCTGTCTCCCTCCTAGACCAGCCCTAACCTTGGGTCAGCAAATTCCACAAAGAAAACGTTGTGATACTGTAGCCACGGTTGCAATGGCAACCCGTGCCGCTTTACTGTTGGCAAAAGCAAAGGGCGAGATAGCAGGGATTAAAACACACCCGTAGCTCCCCTCTCGGCATCGATGCTTATCAGTGTCAGCCACGGCTAGCCTTTACCTGGCAGGAACGCCTCGTGAAGGGAGACGTGTCTGGCCGCGTGAAAACGACATCTCCGACAAACCCAAACGACGCCAACCATCTGTTGCTGACAAGGGGAGGCCTAAGGGAGGCTGAGGCCAGACGCCGGGCGGTCAGGACCCGACTGCCGCGTCTTGAGGTACCGGCAAGGCCAGGACATTAACGTCGACGAAGAAGGACTCACAACAATGTCGGAGCCAGGAAAAATATCGAATTGCTCAACAAGGAACGGCGCTAAATCTCCCCAAAGAGACGTTAAGTAGGAGGATTTACTTCGGTAGACCAGCGGAGCATGCAGCCGTTGGGGCCAGCCGGAGGGAGCGGGAGGAGAAAAGGCACAAAGACGCGTGGCCGGTTGTCTGCTACCCAGACCCGCTCACGCATCCTGACACAGATTTTGTCTGTCGGTGACACACTTTAGAAAACCCCAGCTCCAACCTCCGGGATTCGGGGGGCTAAAATTAATCAACCGTCTATTACAGTTTCCAGCGCACTGAGTTTTTCCGGCGGCCTTCTACGTTGTCAGGTGGAAGCAGGCGGAGGGCCCTCGCACTGAGGCCTACCTGGGTCTTAATCTATGTCTGTTGACAGTGCAGTCCTGGCGGTGTGTAGGCCTACGTGGCGCTGGCTTAAGCTGTGCGTGCGTGTGTGTGTGTTGTTCTATGACTCATCGTAAACCATGTCCCCAGTTCCTTCCCCATCCGTTTCCAATCACTGAGGTGGTCCATGCAGCGCTGAAGGCTAGCCAAGTCTTAGCCTGGGCGCATTTATTACCTAATCACACATTGTCCCTTACTCTCTCTATCTATATATCTCTCTGCATCTGCAAGGCCCCACATCCTGACACTTTTAATACATTGGTCAGCTGTAAAAACATTCTCCATCTTCTAACTTGAATATTGAAAGCTGGTAGCCAAGGTGAGATTAGCAAGTCGTGAATCAATGGAAGACCGAGCTCCGGTAGACGGAACAGAAGCGAGTCCCCGGTCTCAAAGGGCCTGACATAGCATTTATGGCGACTGACAGACAGGAACATGAAGAACAACCCCGCATGTCATCGAAGGATTAGGAAAACTTCTATTCCTCGAGATATCTATTCAAGGGAGGCCAGAGAGGAAAATGGAACTTTGAGAAATAAGATGAGAAAGAGAGAGAGAGAGAGAGAGAGGGAAGGGGGGGGGGGGGGGGGGGGGGGGGGGGGGGGGGGGGGGGGGGGGGGGGGGGGTGAGAAGGCCCGTGGAAGAGTAAATCTGTCTCCTTATTTAACATTGACTGGCCGTTTAGTCAAGAAAATGCTCCCTTTCCCTCTTTCTATTTTTCCCTTCATCGAACGGGGACATCATCCATCTTTCTCCCACCCTCCGTCTCTTTTTACGCTCTCTCCTTTCTACGCCGGCCCTCAGGCTCTCATTCCATTCCAGCTCGGTTACTCTCTGGCCTGCTCCGTTTCACCCTGGGACGCGCTGAGCTGCTGCCCCAAGAGTCAAGCCAACAAGTCTTGATCCCCGTTCGTCTTCACAGAGCCCGGCGGAGAGGAGACCCCTGTCAGACTCCGTTTACAGCAAAGCTTCCATCTGTCCCACTGCGGCCGCAAAGAGGCAATAAAGCGGCTGCAGTGTCACGGCTTGTTCCGACGACAGGAATATTAATAGAACAGCGCAGTCGATACGGGACACGTCGCTCTTCCTCCCCCGATCCCAATCCTTTCTATTGATGATCAAAGTCCATAGAGGCCGGCTGGACTTATCTGGCATCCAGTCGGCACCATCGCTCTCTTTTTAAACGGGTTATTTTGTGGCGTGTGACTTCCTAGTTCACAAACTAGTTCACTCTCAGTACTTTTCTTTTTTTTTTTTCTTCGCTGAAAGAGTCAGAGCGGGCCTGACGGGACAGGAGAGGTGACATGTGGTGAGTCTGTCTCAGGTCATTGTGGTCTCGACGACGTCTCTCTCTCACTCTCTATCTCTCTATTTATCTATCTGAGCCCGAAACAGGGTGGGGGAGTCCATGAGAAGAAGAGGAAATTACAAAGTGGGAAAGCTATGTTGCCATTTGTGGGAATTGCTGTGAGTTTCGGCTTGGAGTGCCAGGAGACATGGCTTTGCAGGAAAGAGCGAGAGAAGAGGGGGGAGAGAGAGAGAGAGAGAGAAAGAGGAGAGGAGAGGAGACTTTGCCGTGGCCCAGTGCTGATCATCACACGCAGAGAAGCCCAGCAGACCAAGCAGTAAATTAAAACTGTGCTGGAAACTAACCACGCTTCACGACAGATCATCATCCGTCTTCCAATATTTTTTTGGGCACATTGCTAGTAGGAGATGCAAGAAGCTCTGATTTCAAGCTGTTAGCGACCCAATCTGCCATCCGGTGTCCCCCATCAAATATCAGTCAAACAGGCCTGAACTGTCAACACCAGAACAGCATGTCCCACACGCTAATAATAGTTGACTGAAGTATTGATTAAAGGTCAATAAAAACAGGCGCAGAAGCATTTCCCTCACAACAACCTGTAGGTGTCACTTTAACTATATGGCTTTAAATGGGCCTGTTTAAAAAAAAATACAATATTTTGCCGTCAATGGTTTCTATTAGCCTCTAGTCCTTTCAAGGGAATTCTGAAAGTGCTATCGGTGGCAAAAACGGTATTAGATAATAGGGTTGCGTAAGCCTCAAACGCTTATTGGTTACAGAAAAAATAAAAAAAAAGGGACCCATCTCCACAGTCATTAAGCAGTTTTCCACTGAAGTTCATTTCAAACAATCAAAGCGATAAAACAGATATGATTGTATTATTCTTAACATTAATACCAGTGTGAACGTCATTCAGTTTCTTATCTTCAATCCAGCGGGCTTTTCACTTCCATAAAATCAGAGCTACATCATCCCATTTCTCCAGTCCCATCTCTTCCTTATCAGTCCCTGTTGGGCACACCCTCTGAATCAAAGTCTCCTAAGCGCACTGAACCAGTGGATCTTAAGGGGCCATTGATATGCTGGCAGAAAGCTGACGTATGTCTCAAAGAACATGTGCTGGTTTTGAGTGAGTACCTAGCTATCTGGTGTGGAAAATACGTTTGAATGACATGAAACTTTAAAGTTTGCAGTGCGTTTGAAAGTTCCTAATTAAACTGTGCATTAGAAGTTGAATATGTTGGGCAATAGTTAGAACCAAGTCTCCCTCCTACACACACACACACACACACACACACACACACCAGGTGCACAGGTCACACACCCAACCCTGAGCAAAGTCTACTTGTGAAAGAACTGCAGCTTTGGCCAGTCACTACTCAAATACTCTGAATTAACTTACTTAAGCAACAAATAATAAAAAGTGCTTCAAACCCCCAAAGTCTTATTTAACAACAAAACCCACCATAGACCCCAAAGCAAAGTTGTTTGTAGAACCAACTACAATATAAAAAAGAAAACTAGTTTGATTAAGAAATATAGCTGCTTTTGTAATTGTATTGATCACAAGTCCAAGCGACGTTACCAACATAGATTAGTGGTTTTCCATAAAAAGGAACGTGCAGAGACCGTAGCATTCAAACGTTTGCAGCTCCACCAACTTTTTCCGCCAGCCCACACAGGAAGTTACATCATAAGGTTGGCTTTCCTGGGCAAGAGCATGAGGTCATCTCTATTTCAACCAAAGCGCATTAAGTATATGTCTTACTAGGGAATGGTCGCCACAGTCTCAGGGTACACTGAATAGACGCCGTGGAAGCAGGCCATACTGGGAACAAGAACAGGCTTTGAAGGTTTGAAATCCAAATCTTGCAGCAGCCATTTCCTGGTATTGTTGGCTAGTAAAGGCCTACAGGTGTGCACTGTGGGGGGGGGGGGGGGGCGGAATAAACGGAAGCCGAGGACCAAGCACGGGGGAGGGGAAGAAAAACCTGACAGAAAGCGACTAACATGATAGGGAAAGGAATGGAAGCCCACGGAAGAATGGACGTAAAAACACAGGAGGTAAGTGGTAGGGAAACGGCTAGGAACAGCAGGTATTTTGGCACGGACGCCAAACAGGCTAGCCAACTCTCACCAAGTGACTGACCTAATTCAACCGACTTTGTCTAATCAGAATGGAAATAAAGATGAATTTCATCAGGCAAAACTAGACGCAATACTGACATGTAAATTAATGTGTTATGCTACTTTGACAATAAAAAAAACTATGCAGTCCAGCATAGATGGAATGTAACTCAATTTACGATCAACAGTCAGACGGTGCAGATGCGCTTCACGCATTGCCTCTGATGTCTGCATTACTAAGAGCCCAGCCTTTTATTCCCATCTGAAAGAAACATATACAGAACAGATGGATAGGATAATACAGTCCACAGTAAGATCGGTTCTATAATGTCACGCATACCAGTCTAAAGGCAGCTCTCATGTGCCTAATTGATCACTGCTCTCTTTAACTGGGCATGTTGTTCCAGACAGGTTGAATGAAACTCAGCTGACTGGGTCTCGGAAAAAAAACCAATCTAGGCCATGTCTGCAGCTTCTCTGCCAATGCACAAGTGCCATGTAGGCTTTTAAGTCTTGATAATACACTTGATCTGGTGATCATAAGAATAATATAATAAAGTTTATTTATTTTTTATCTGGGTTTATTTTAGTCTGGTTAGACCTAGGCTATCACTTCTGCTTTTCTTTCATAACTTAACTGTTGAAAACTGAAATGCTAAGCCAAACCCCTCGGCCTGCATAACTATAGCATACTGGCCAACATACAGTAGAAAATAACAGGTCATTGAGGCCTTGAGGTTGCGAGGGAAGCCTTGGGAGGTCATAACTTGGCTTGACTGTGGGGATGCAATGTTCTTGAATGTGTCACGCTGCCCTCTCTCAATAGAAAGTCACATTCTCAATTTTAAACAATGGCAAATAGACTCGGCAATCTATAACAGCTGTCTCAGTCCCCAACCCGTTAGAATAAAACCTCAACATACACAGGCATGTTCACTTCATCACGAAAAGAAATACGGGTCTCATATCCAGTTCAATTGAATCACAAGATGAAAGGCTAAATTTAATGTACATATCCCCCCCATGGGAACGGCCTAAAGAAAATAATACACAAAGGCGGGAATGTAATAGAAAACCTTGGAGGGGAGCTACACCACATAAAATGAATTACTACAGGGCCAGTATGCAATCTCAGAGGGGATACTTTTCCCCAGAGCAAGCATCAAGAAACACCATTATGTTTTCAGATGTGCTTTCATGTGCTGGGGCTCAGAGCACAAACAGGAAATGATGGCATTCTGACTAAAACTAACACTTCCTCCAGGAGACCAACACAATCATGTCACCTCTTGAACTGTGGTTGCGCCACCAGCTCTCGAACTGGGTGTGTCCGCTGGGGTGGCTTCACTGGTGCCAAATAAAGGGGCTAGCTATAGACAGTCGAGGGCTAGACTCCCCGCAGTTCTTGACTATGTCCTTTAGTGCTGATGTAAGGTCCAAGAGTAGAGTATGCACTGACACAGGACCAGTACTTTTCTTTGAATTTATAAATTGTAAATAATATGACAATAGTGTCAGCTAGAGAAGTAGTATGCAGCACTATATTGCATTATATTATGGGCCAACACAGACATATTTATAGTGAATAGATAACAAGGAAGCTGCTGAAGTAATATGCATGCACAATGTCGCCATAAAATATTTAGTACAATATGAGGCCGAAGTATACCTGAGAGGCTATGACTGGAAAAGAGCCAATGGGTTCAAAGTTACAATGCCCAAGTTGGATGAGAAACCGTTGGTATATTAAAGTTACCTTTGGGTCTTCTGAAAGTCGTGGACAAGTTGCTATTCAACTCCATATGCAAAGATCTACTGCCATTTAAAAACTCACAATGCTAAACAACTTAACATCGTTGAGCAAAACACAAACACTGCATAAGCATGACGCAGGTAACCTGTAAGGCCTGCTACAAAGTAGAATTTGGGAGTTAGATTTTTGTGCGGGCTTGAGATGTTCAACTGGGCGAAAAGTCAAATAATTGCACACTCCATTAAAATGTAGAGTATCAAAACACACTGGTATTAGGGCTTCTCTGACTCTTAGCACAGGGTATCATGCTCATTGATTCACCACTGTGTCAAATACGAAATTTCGAAAAAATTGGAATTAATGACGTACACTGTCCATTTTAAGAACACGGAGCCCGGACAGTACAGTAATCAGTGACGTAATGGTGTGCAATAAACCGCCCAGGGTAAGATGGTCTTGTTTGCTGGCCAGGCGGCCACACACAGCGACACCATACTGTAACTACTTATACAAACTGATCATTTTAACCACGAAGTGACAACATGCTTCCAAAACTTATGTCAGAACAATCCTACTGTTTTATTTACAGAGGCGAGGCCAACAGTTCCCCTTTTCTTACTTGTTACTCGGCGCAAACCCCGGCCTTTTTGCAACTCATTCAACCGAATCACTTCCGGTAGGCTGTAGCTTCTCTTAGCTTTTTGCCATCGGTTTTAAACTGGTTGGATTTGCAATACAGTTACTGATGACAAGCTGCAAATTACAGTACAATCAAATCGATTTATTACAAAAAATATCGGATATCAAATAAGATATGTTGCATGCTGAAAAGTTATAAAAACAAGAGTAAATCTGGGTCAGTCCCACCCAATGTGGTGATGAAGTTGCAGTCACCGTCCTTCCTGGTTGATTACACTTGCTTGCAGCTACTACGTTGTCGACAAATTTAAATAAATACATTGAGACAATCAGCAATAGATGAAAAATATTACCTGCTATTCAGATGCCGGACGCCTGAAGTGCCTAACTACAACCGGTGGCTCAGTGGGTGTCCTTGTTGTTGAAACAAACTCAATATCTGCTAACAGCCGCCTCAGAAAGAACTCCGATAAAACTACAGTGCTTGCTTCCTCGCTCTCTTTCTCTCCCTCGGCCACTTTTTTTCTCTCTCTCTTTGCTTCTCCCTCCCTCTTCTACTAGCTAGATTCACTCTTTGCGTAGTCAGATATCCGGGGTGCGGTCCTGGAGAGGCGGGTGCTGAGCAGTATGTATCCGCCGTTCCATCCAGAATCACAGCCAGCTCTTTGATAATCCAAGCGCTCTAAACCAATCATATTGTCGGAGAGGCGTGCTCCAATGGAGCTGTGAGTGTCAGCGTAGGAAAAAAAAATCCAAACTTGAAATAGTTTAGCAGGAGTTAGAGGGGGCTCATAGACAAAGCCGTGTTTAATGAGAAAGGTATGTGCATACTAAGGATTTTTATGACCATATAAGTACTAGGGGTGGACTGCATCACCAGGATAAGTCTGATTCAAAAACAGACAGGCAAGGTTACTGACACAAAATTTACAATTTCCAGAATTCTGTTTCTATTCTATCTTTACTGTTTCTGAAAGAAAAAAAACACGTAATTTTATTTACTCAGAAGAGTCACTTGTGAGTCTAAAAATCTTTGAAATTGTACACTGCAGTGAGGTTTATCGCCTGTCTACATTTAGTTGTTCATATGATGTGGATAATAAGACCAAGTACAATCTTCATCGGTGCTAGGAAGTCCTCCACTATTTTCTACTGCTTCCACAATGTATTGTTGCCCATTGTGAAATTGAGAGAAGGTTGTATGATAGCATGGATATAATCCAGAAGACAGTGTGTACATAAAGCTTGTTTTTTTTCCTTAATTATGTGGTTTGCTGTATCTGTTTTATTTCAATTTAACAGGAATCACCCTCAAACTGTGCCTATTATGATCACAGTTTTCTAAATTGAAGTCCAACATAAAAAAGATATTTAAAATATTTAAAAAAAAAAGTCTACTTTGCTTCTTTTTATCGATTACCTTGATAATTGAGTTCAAAAGCCATGCAAATAACAACAAGAATGGGACAAAAAGAGAAAAAAATGACTTGTTGTGAAGCATGATGGGTGAATTTCCTACTAAAGGTTATATGTAAGAATGGAATTGCACCACGTGTACCTGTTCAACCTGTGGTGCTTTCCTCAGGGATTCAGAACAGCTGAATCTGGACCTCACCTGGCTGCTGGAATAAAGGTAGTTAGCCAATACACATGGCAAAACAGCAGGGAATCGTCAGAAAAAAATGGGAAAATACACTTTTTTCCCCCCAACATTTTGATGTGGAATATTTTTAGATGACCTGTGATGTCTACAGCAAACACAATGAAAGACGCTCCGAGAGGATTTAGATTAAAGGACCAGGTGAAGATTAAAAGGTTGAGTTGACAAGAAAAGAAGGGATGAGAGAAGATGCGTAACACAATACCCTGACCTTATTCTTCCCCTATCCTTGCCCTATTGTGCTCTTTCTAATGGCTGACGGTGGCCCAAATGCATTATGAAAGCCCTTCATTTACAACCGATATAAGAGTGGCTTGAATGCAAAAACACTGCTATAATGTGATGAAAGCCACAAGCTACTGGTGAAATACAGTAAACACTAATATGTATATCATACTATTGAGTACCATAACATGGGCCAGCCATACTTGCCACAAGATCAGACCCATTGTTATGCATGTCAATGTGTGATGAATGTTCGGTGTGTGTCAGTATGAACGGAATGCGCCTGAGTTTGTTCCTGGTCATCTCACAGGTCTGTATCTCACATACGTATGTAGCTCACTATGCTGACGAACATGCCATGTATCTGGAAAAAAAATGGATATATCACCTCTTTCGCTTGGGCTGCTTGGACAACGCAAGGAATTTAAACTTGGGGGGGGGGGGGGGGGGTTCAAAGGGTACCGTGCCACTCAGTTTGAGCAGTGCCAGATGCTAAGAGAGCACAGAGCTGGGAGAGAAAGAGTGTGGGGGAGAGAGAGAGAAGAAAGAGAGAGAGAGGATGAGGGTGAAACACGGTTGTCTTACCTACTATCGCCTAGCTTTTTTTCATTTGGCTCACAACAAAAGCGTGGACAGGACGTACATAGCAAAGTGATTTGGGAACAGAAAGCAACGGAGGGATTAAAAAAAGCCAATACATTGGATTACCAAATATGGACACTTCTGACCTCACTCACTCCACCCTTCTTTCCTGCCTACCTTTCTATCTCTCTCTCTCTCTCTCTCTCTCTCTCTCTCTCTCTCTCTCTCTCTCTCTCTCTCTCTCTCTCTCTCTCTTTCTCTCTCTCTCTCTTTCAGTTGCTTGTAATAGCAACAGGGTGTGGCTGTAATTCTGGGTGTGTAAAGTCATTATATCATCTGAGAATGAAAGGAGCCCATTCTGTGACACTACGTGAGGCAGGCGATGTTCATACATTAAGTGTTTTTTTCATTCTCCAACAGATTGTGAATTCATTTGTCTTCGCTAAGTTTAACACAAGTTTGTGTGTGTGTGTGTGTGTGTGGTCATGTCAGATATGTTAGGATGTTGGATGTGCATGTTTTATCCAGATAAACCCATCACATCCCTTCAAAGCCTAACACAAAATTAAGAGCTCAAGACATACTTCAGCATGAGCCTAATGCCAATCAGTGGAAACACATTGTTCTGTGTATCAGCATCCAAACCTTGCCTTTTGTTCTATACCAGGCAAATAAAAAATTGTTCTAAGACTGTTCATGCCACTCACTTCCATTTTGTCTGGAGCTTTGGACAAGAGAATCATGTGGAGGAGTATGTCTGTCAGTGGGTCCTTACATGATAGGGAGTCACAGCAATTTCTAAAACAAAAACCACACCGAATAATTAGAAGCAGCTCTGGAATGGCAGATATGTAATAATGGGAATTTGGTGCAGAGCGAGGCCTTTCCTCTGTACTTGTTCTTGCAGCACGGCCCACCTTCCTTCTCCTGCTCTCTCCCCTTCCTTAGTGATCCGTACACAGGAAAGACTGATAAGACACAATGTTGACTCACAAAATATAGGAATGTAGAGAAAAGGGAAGGCGGGAAGTTTGTATGTGTGTCTGTTTGTGGTGAAGGGGGTGGGGGGGTGGGGTGGGGGGGGGGGGGGGGGCAAATTCTATCTATTTTCCACTTAATTGTATAGATTTGACTTGGAACTCTAGACCATGATATAAGATTTATATTGTGTGTGGTATGTGTTGCATGGGAAACAATGTCCTGGTTGAGAGAAACAGTGTCTGCTTTGTGTTTGTGGAGTGGATATATGTCTGGAACAGAATGGAGGCCCAACAAAGCTAGAGCTAGCTGTGTTCAAAATGTAAATAAATATATGCATTTACTATAAACATGGAATACTCTTGGGCTTTGCCAGATCTGTATTTTGTAACTAAAGCGCCCTCACGCACACACTCGGTCAGTCAAACACTCACATACTATATCACGCATACACACTGCGAAGAGCACCGCAAAGGCATTTTGGCTATGTGGCACAGGCAAGGCCACTCAAACAAACACAGCAAACATTGACAGTTTTTGTAGTCTGGGAAAAGCAGGGAGAGGGGGGGGGGGGGGAGACGGCCGGGAGAGGAATTCTGCAACTCTCTCCCTCTCAGGCCATTTGTTCAACAGTCACTGGCTTCCCCTGTCTTTTTTGCCTTATATGGTAACAAGCGTGGTTGAGAGAGAGAGAGAGAGAGGGAGAGAGAGAACGAGAGAGAGTGGAGCAGGAGCAGAGAGTGGAGGTGTGGTCTATTGTTTTGGGCGGAAGAGGTGTAGGGTTACACTGCTGGTGAAACCTTTGCGGCCCTCCGTCATCTCTAGTCACCTCATTCCTGAGCTTGAGTCAGACAACGCCGGAGGACAGGCAGACAAAGAGTGGTAATACAAACAGGGAGGTCACAAAGTTTACCCCAGAGGTAAATGATCAGCCTTAGAGAGACTGGCCATTCTGTAGAGTCACATAGGCGTGCGTATAAGTGTGTGTGTGTGTGTGTGAGAGAGAGAGAGAGAGAGAGAGAGAGAGAGAGAGAGAGAGAGAGAGAGAGAGAGAGAGAGAGAGAGAGAGAGAGAAGAGAGAGAGAGAGAGAGAGAGAGAGAGAGAGAGAGAAGGAGAATAAAACGAGGGAAGAATGCAAAGAGGTAATATATGGCAACGGGGGAGGAAAAGAAAGGTTTGGACAAACAGAAGCTCATAACAATGCACTGTTTTGTCATTAGAGTCCTTTGAACTGCGTGTCCCTAAAGGCATTTAATTCAACAGTACAACAGTCAGGTTTATATATCTAGACTATACATCTGGACAGCATTACAGCTATTATTATATGTTACCATAACTTGGAGAGTATATACAGTATATATGTACTCGGTAATGCCAAAGAAATTCTCCTTATTTGAAAATGACCAAAACCTTGCTGGTATTCTGGTTACAGGAATGCTAAACAATATTGTTTTTGACTGGGCCTTCTGTTTTTAAGTAATAGTATCGATGATCTAATCCGAGACTTTTACCACTGCAGACAGTCAAACGTCCAAATCCCTAATAAGTAGTCTGACTGGAGGCCATGTCTACAGTAGGCTGTATAATAAATTACACACTGTCATCGGGACAAATACAAGGGTGGGCATGCTCCCATGGCTAACGTCATATGAGAAGGAATGATGGAATGATGACTCGAGATAAGGGAAGGAGCACAGGTGCCTTTTAGGTCCAGATCCACCGATCCATTCTTGTCTATACTTGAACCTCCTCACCCTTCTTCAGTGTCCAATTCCTTAACCCATACACTCTACACCCCTACTCCAAATTCCCTCATTCTGAGTGTGTACTTTAATATTTTTGTTTATTGTGCAAATACAACAAAAAAGTTTGATTGTACATTCCTAAAATACACAAAAGAACATTTATTATGGGCTACTGTGTTTCCTGTAGGGTTTTTTTTAGGACCCAGCACATGAGGTGGTGAAATCGGCAAACATGAATCCCACCTGTGCTGGTGAGAGACATGCAAAACAACAGGCAGGTGTGTTCACATGGCCTTGTCCCAACCAAGGCACCTGGAGACTGAAGGCAGTGTTATGTGATGACGGTGATACGGATTTGGTTAAAGAAACAAATGACGAATTGTACAGAAACAATATATTTATTTATTATTTTTGACACTTAATTTAACCAGGTACTGCCATTGAGATTTAAATCTCGTTTGCAAGACAGGCCTGGCCCAAACAGCAGACAGACATAGAACATAAAGTCACATAGAGAGCATAGTACAAATATGGTAGTATGCAAAATTGGGTTTCTAAAAAAATCGAAATAAACACCTCTCACCTAATAAAAAATAACAGTTATTAAAAAGACTCAATTTCAAAACCCTTGACAGTTACTTTAAAGTCCCTCAAAGAAGCCAGCTGCGGAAGCTTAAGGGAATTCTTAAGAGCATTCCAAGTAGACAGGGCCGAATATATAAAGGCCATTATACTCATTTTGGTCCGGGCCCTAGGGACTGATGAGAAACACATATCCTGTGAGCGTAGGGAATACTTCCTTAGACTTTTAAAAGAGATGAGGGTACATATGAAAGGTCAGTGAGAGGGGGTAGGGGGTAGAGAGACAGATTTCTGAACAACAGGGAGGGATTCCGGCGGGACAGGAACGATGTCAAGGAAAGGAAGATGAGACCGGCCTTGTGAGTAATTCGACAATAGGTGCTAGGTGGAGGGGCGGTATGTAGGCGTGTACCCACTCAGCTACAGCGATGAGAGGGACAATGAGAGCACGAGAAACACCCACATGTGTGAGACACAAAGAGACACAGGCCAGACAGTGAGTCGAAGAAGGAAAGGAGAGTGTGGGCGGGGGGGGGGGGGGGTTAAACATGGATTAAAAAGAATACGTGGATTGAGGATGAATCATCATCTATCTCACTCATTTAATGCAGAACTCGTACTCCGTGGGAGCATCACAAACCTTCTAGAGGTGCAGAGAAAAAAATGTTACTCATGTCTTCCTCCTGAGAAGAGCCCTCCTCAAGCCTTCTCTTCACACTCCCACCACCAAACAAACATCACGCCCGTGCACTACTTTCACATTCCATTAAGCACGATGCTAACTAGTCTCGTCCGCATGCATAGCCAAAACAGGAAGAGTGCAAAGCTAAAAACAATTGCCATCTTTTGTTCAGTCGTTGGAGTTAGAACGTTTTACGTGCTATTAGTTCTGCATTTGTAGACACTACTTTTATGGTAAATAATTGGCTGGGGGTTGACTCCACTAGTCAAGGTAAAGTAAAAAGTCAAATCACAACAAAAAGTATAGAACATATTTAAACTCCTTTATTTAGAACTTCACTTGGTCATAATACAGTTTATTATTGGAATAAAACTTACGTCAAACCCATAACCATATTTGTGACTCCGGCTTAACGTATATTTCACAGTCAGAACCATGGCAGAGACACACACACAGACACACTCTCATACTCACTCATTTTGACTGACAAATTCCACTCACATTATTAGGCATAACGGTGTAGATTGACTGTGAGGCCTTACAACGCTGGAGGAAGGCCGCCCTCATGTGGACAAAAGCAAGAACTGCGGCAAACGACATCAAAGCTCATTTTCAAATGTCTAGCTTCCTTTTCCGGTTCCCTCCTACTTCAGACTACGTAAAGCCCCCTGTACAAAACAGCATAAGTATAGTGGTGCAGTTGTCCACTTCTATACAATCTATAACAGCAAACTGTTACACTCTGGATCAGTCCACTCTAACCGTTTCATTGGGGTGAAGCTGATATTACAGGCTGATGGCAAGGGGGATGGAGGAGAAGGTGCTGTAACATGGGAACAACCAATGACCAGAGAGAGAGAGAGAGAGCGAAGCTCACACAGGCCCACACCCATCACTAGACTACAGACAGACAGAGGAAATGATAATGATACAGAGAAGAAGTAACTAGTGGCGAGTTTAGGGACTGGTGTGAGCATGTGTGTTTGTTTGCATGTGTATGTGCGTTTTTGAGTGTTTTCCACTGTCAATTGGGGTTGGGTGGGATCTGTTGTTGGTTGTCTGAAAAAGGTTCAACATGGCCTTCAGGCACTGCAGACCAGGCCAGGCTCAGATAAAATGGGGTCTACAGGACTACGTGAAAGGGCCGTGACACCGGAACGATGGGCGCGGTTATTGTCCAATGAGCTTGCTGACAAATGAGTCCAGCTGGTCGTCATCTTTGATCCCCACAAACTGGTCGATGACATCACCTCCTGGCATGGCGATAACCGTGGGAACTGCCGAAACCTGTAGAGAAAGGCAGAAGGGTACCAAACGTGTGAGAGTTTAACCAATACAAGGATTTTTTTAAATGACAAATGAGCATAACTGGAATGTGTCGATGAGTTCTAGTTACTCTGCAGGGGATCTCACTGCAGCTTTTGTCAAGTTTCAGTTCTCACTCTCTGCTGAATACGGGGGAGCAAGTGTCAACACAGACACTCAAGAGTGGAATGAAGCAACCGAAGTGGAAGAGAGCATATCAATGGAGATAAAACCCAATGAGAAAATGTATATCTGGCACTACCAATTAGGCCTTGGCAAGGAAGCAATGCTGTTCTGTCGTGACCTCAAGCTTGATGATGTCCCCACACCCCCCACTGAAATACCACTTCCTCCTTCAAAATAACTGATCAATGCAAAAAAATAATGTTTGTATGTAAATGTAAATTTGATACATTTAAGGTTGTTCAAATGTGACTGCCCCTGCCTTCGTCAGCATTAGTACTTTGCTTATTAATTTGATATATTTAAGGTTGTTCAAATGTGACTCCCCCTGCCTTCTTTAGCATTAGTACTTTGCTTATTAATTTGATATATTTAAGGTTGTTCAAATGTGACTCCCCCTGCCTTCTTTAGCATAGTACTTTGCTTATTAATTGATATATTAAGGTTGTTCAAATGTGACTCCCCCTGCCTTCTTTAGCATTAGTACTTGGTAATGTACAGGGGCGTTTTCAGGACGAGAAGACATCCGAGGCTTAGCACGGAAAATACAAATTAAAAAAAGAGCCAGGGCTATTCAAAAAACATTCTGGGCTGTAGCCCCCGTGGGCCAGGCTTCAACGTCGTCCCTGGTAAAGTGTGTATGACCTGGTGTAATCCTGGTGCTGGTGAATGAAGAAGAAAGACAGAGCTTTTTGTCAGTCTCTGTCTTCACCGTACTGTGTCCATACAATGTATTGATGATTGGCCCTGTCCGTAGACTGATGGTCTTCATCAGCAAAAGCTAAGTTTCAGAAACACTATTCCAACTTTAATGTGTATCTTTTAAACATAATTGGTTTAACTCTAGCTTTACATTCCAGTCAAACAATAAGTTTCACTTTTTATTTTTGTTCAGAAATAGAATAAAAGGCATACACCTAAGATGAATTGAACTGTTTTTTGCAGAAATAAAGTAGGTCCGAAAGTATTTGTATACTTTCTACGGAATATTTCACAGAATATTTGCTTTTTAGGAGTTCATTATTATATTCAATCTAAAAGCTGACCCCTCATTGGCTGGCAAACATCGTATGATTGATATACTCCTTAACTCTTCATAAATGTTAGCATAGACATCGGGAATTCTCGGCTTGTGTATTAGACTAGCTTTCAGTCTAGTAGATGCTGGGAATGGGATCCTTTCAGGCAGGGGTATAGGTTTGATTTCAAAAGTGGGGGGAACAGACTGTCTAGGGCATGCTTCCCCATAAGAAAATGTTGTGGATTTTAAAGTTAAATGCATGAATATGGAGCACTTTGAGAGCAAAATGAAGTTGCAAGATCTATGAAGAACTTTGTAAACGCATTTTAAACAATGTAAACAATTTATTCAAAGACATTAGGCTGCCAGTCATTATTTTTCCAGACATGCCAGGTAGTAATACTATAGGCCTACATGTACAGGTAAATCAAATACCAATACGTTTGTGCATAATTTACTCCACCAATTATTGAACAACAGTTTTAATTTTAGAATGGTCCTCTCACAGAAGGTTCATATGTTACATCCTATCATTTTCAACGGTAGAGGTTTAATGTCAAACACAGCTACCTCTATACACATTTGAACATAAATCATTTTGTTTAAGTTATCCACTTTAATAGACTACTGCTGATGCTGTATGCAGACAGATTTCACCTCAGCTCCATGAATGGCCTGGTCTGACCCTGCTGTTAGAGGGACCCCTGAACCCTGTCACTGTCTGATCCTGTTAAAATACATTAAAGAACAGAACATTTATTGACAAATGCCAAAAGGGAAATACACTTGTGACATTTGTCTTTTCTTTTCTAAAGGTTGTTTATTTCGTTCTTCTATAACAAGGTAACGTTTCAAAATGATAAATATCTTAGTAAATGCTGATGACACTTGTAACGTAAAGCACACACCCACACACAGACACACACACACACACACACACACACACGCACATATATACACACATATGCATATATATATATATATATATATATATATATATATATATATATATAATATATATATATAAACGCACAGAAAAATGAACGTTACTTCTGCAAAAGGGAAGCTCTCTGCTTTTTTCGTGAGGTTAGCCTGCCACTGCTAGTTGCAC
The DNA here is from genome assembly GCA_017639675.1 of Aplochiton taeniatus. Lineage (NCBI taxonomy): Eukaryota > Metazoa > Chordata > Actinopteri > Galaxiiformes > Galaxiidae > Aplochiton > Aplochiton taeniatus. Next base: position 6,283,095 of record CM030183.1, on the reverse strand, counting down.
TGACTGAAGCAACACGACAGTGTCCATAGCGCGTCCGTTGTTACCATAGCAGCCAGACTCCGAGCCCGGGACAAGTATAGGTTTGTATGTAAGACCTGTGTATACTATGTGCATGGTTTGTATCATATCATATCGTAATTAGCAGGCTACATATTCAATAAATGAATGACGTGTTGAGTTAATGAAGCCTACTTGAGGAAAATGAATAGCCAGACACAACGCTGCTTCATCAGCTTAAATGTAGGCGTAAAAGGCACGCACATCAGGCCCTGCTCGAAAACCTGTTTGTGTCGCCATCTAGTGGACATTTCAATTGCTTCACTAGCAAGGATAACAACTTCAACAAGAGGATTTATTCATGAAAATGGTTGGTAAGTGAGGCTTGAAAAGGTTTGGTTATTCCGCTCGCTGTTGCGTAGCGCGGAGGGAATCTGCCGTAGCACCGGTGACCGGTGACGACGTACCCCTCCTACCCTACGGTGGAGCTGTGGTTCTGCACGTGAAACTCTGCTTTATTCGGTACTTGGCCACAATTTGCAGTCAAATATTTGATTGCATTTTCTTCAGTACATTGAGAAACGACCTATTCCTCATTTAGATTCCGGTGCCTCTGCCTTCCCGCAGCTCTGTCCCTGGTGCTGAAGCCAAGCTGGCGGAAGTTGGGAGACGGGGCGGGAGCGCTGATGCGCTCAGGCGCTGTCCAGAGTGCTGGCGTTGCTCGCACGGGTAACGTGACCTCTGGTGTTGGTTTTGACCATTTTAGGTTGGGGCCAGGACGCCCGCTTCACAATTTATCCTGCACTGTAGCCAGGGGCGGGTTACCATCTCATTAATTAGTGTGCTTCTGAGACAGATCCACATCCCCAGTAACGCTTTCGTATTGGCCTAAACAAATGTATTTGGATTCCTAGTAAAAATCTGACCTACATTGTTGTTCAAGCAGTATATTAAAACGTTCTTTCTCTGTCCCCCAAGTCAATGTCTGAACAGGATGATGGCACTTGGTGTTGTGGCTTTAAGCAAGCTGTATAGGTCAACTTAGGAAGCTTAATTTCCTATGTTTTAACCAGCAATGATAAGTTAGTTGGTGTAGATACCTTTCACAACAGTGCTGTAGACATTTCCTACATAGAAAAAAAGCAAAGGCTTCAAAACATGGAATCTGTTCGTTTTTTCAAGTAGTGTACTTTTAACTTTACGGCTATAAGGACCACACACCCTGCAGTATTTCCTTTATGATGAAAACAACACAACTTATTCAAAGAAATGTCAAGCGAATGGCCTAAGGACACATAGAGCTTCAAATTGTTGTCATGCAATGCACAAGAAGTAAACCATGGACAGCAATGAACCTTTCAGTCTCAAGCTTCATCATTATCACAAAGAAACCGCAGGCTTTTTGTTGGAATAGTTCCTCCTACACCCATGCAACTACACTAAGCATTAAGCCCCCACCCACCCCTTAATGTGGAGTAGAAACTGCAACAAGGCTAAACAATTTTGGTTTAACCATGAAGTAAAGTTATGCAATTTATAGGTTTCAAGCTGTACTTTCAATTGAATGCAAAGCCCATGGATTAATGTTAGCAGAACAGTGCAAATAAGTTGTCTTTGAAAGGTGAGGTTACAGTTTTATCAAGAAACGAAAACACTCCCCCCAAATCACTGTAGATTTGGCTTGGTGTTTAACGTGGCACTTGCATCACTTTTATAGAGGTGAGGGTCAGGGATGCACTGATTTTTTGCTCTCCCTGACTTGTGGTTTTTACCTTCTCTTCTTGGAAGCACTACTGGCAAGAAGTGTCCGCTAAATGACAATAATGTAATCATCAACTCTAGAAGTTGTTGTTAAATATTTAATATGAACATTTTAGATCAATCATTTTGTGTAACGATGGTTTTAATTATGTAGTTTTATCATTTAATGTGACGAAAAATTGCGTTAATGTCAAGCCATAAATATTCTAATCCATACTGTAGCCAATATATGTCTGCATGATCAAAGATTTACAAAAAACTGGATCTGCATTTATTCCAATTTTATTTTGCTAACAGTTCAGTACAGGCACAAATTCAGAACTACAGTCGGGTTACAACAATCTAGTTCATTAGGTTTCAACATTTCAGTTGAGGCACAAAAATACTGAACTCATTTAAATTAATTTGAAGGTGGAAGCGGTATTTCAGTGGGGGGTGTGGGGACATCATCAACCTTCAGGTCACGACAGAACAGCATTGCTTCCTTGCCAAAGCCCAGATTGTATTGCCAGACATACATTTTCCCATCGGGCTTTATGGTCATGGACACGCTCTCTTCCACTTCGCTTGCTTCATTCCACTCTTGAGTGTCTGTGTTGACACTTGCTCCCCCGTATTCAGCAGTGACTGAAAACTGATATTTGGCAAAAGCTGCAGGTGAGATCCCCTGCAGAGGTACTAGCAGTCATCGACACATTCCAGTTATGCTCTATGCTGGACATCTTCTTCTTGCTGTACCCAACTTTTTTGGTAATCTTCTTTGTCCAGGTAACAGGAGACGCAGAATCATTGGATATGGTTTTGATGTTTTCCCATCTGCCAAAGGCTGGACCCTGAGTGACAAGCTAACCCACCGGGCAGGAAGTTGACCACATCAGGATGGACAGAGTAGACTCCAACTTCCTCATTTGAATGGAAATTATTGCCTATGTAGTACTGGATACCCCATTTTGTATCTGCCTTGAGGAAATAATAGCGGTCCCTTATACCCCAGTAGTAAAGGCCATCTTTGCAATTTGGGTGGAGCGTATATTCAACAGCATCAGTGTCTTGATTCATGTTGGAGGTGCGACGGTAAACGCCTCTGTCTTGGAAGATGATGTAGAAGTTTCCAAAGGAAGACAGGTAATGATCGCCTCCCTGGCAGTTTGGGTGCAGACTGTAGACCACAGAACCATCATCTTTGTTCAGGTTGCTCACACGGCGATATTCGTTCCCTTTTATGATGTAGAAGAGGTCATCCTGGTGAGCGAGGTAGTGATCTCCTCCCTTGCAGGAAGGATGCAGACTGTACACTATCAGATCTTTTCCTTTATTGAAGTTGGTAGATCTCATGTAGCAGCCTAGGTCTGAGCGGATGATGTAGTAATAATCATCCACACCACAAAAGTCAACTCCTTTGGCCTTCTTCTTGGGAAGTATTGTAGGCATGGTGTTCCTTGAAATAAATAAAACACACATTATTGACTATCATAAAATACCTATTACCATTCTCTGGACATCATTTTTTTGCACAAAACCCTACTATAGTATGTCACCATTTTATATCTGTGTTGCAGGTGAGCGTGAAGAGGTGAACACGTATGTTATTTCTTGTATTTATTATAACTTCATATTAGTGTTGCATGGGCGAAATGGCCTAAATGAGTTGATTCATCTCCCTGAGGGTATGGTAAGCAGCCTCAGGGAGCCAATGAGGCCCCAGGCAGCCTCCATAATCCAGTGTCTAGGACAACCGTTACCACATGGGCCCCCCTTCTCTATAACGGTTAATCTGAAGCTTATTGTACAGGCCCTCCAGAGCCTCTCCTTGTCAGCTACACAAGCGGTTTCATACTAGGAACATTGTGCAAGAATTAAAAGAAGTACATGTAAAAGTATACATGGAGCTAAATGAGTGACTTTAATTTTGCATCTGTAAAAATAAAAGAAGGAAAGATTTTAAACTTATTTCTGTTTGCAAAAGCAATGCTGTTAGTGACTTTTCTTTTTTCTTTGCATCTGTAAAAAAAAATGTCATAACAATAATAAATCATTTGCAACTTATTTCTGTTTGCAGAAGGGAGGAGATTTTGAATTGTCTCACGCTAGATACAATTCTTCAATTTAAATGCAAATCTTCATTCTGCTTTTGCAGATCTGCACTCCACACGCACACATTTTCTCAGCACTGTACTGACTGATTAAAACATTTGAGCACGGATTGGCCAGGCTAAATCGACAGGCTACTTTTGACAGATCTGTGAGAGGGTCAAGACATTTTGACCAATCGGCGAGCAACGAAAAGCTCTAAGATTAACGGGAAAGTGTATTTGCTGAGTAACTGTGGGACTCTATAGTCACAGTTTTCATATGTGGTAGCCAAACTACAATGAGGTTTGTGGTACATGTGACATGCGTTAATTCAACAATCGTAACGTGGACAATTCGTCATAAAATCTCCTCCCTTTTGCAAACAGAAAGAAGTAGTCATTTTTTTTCTTTTTACAGATGCAAAATTTGAGTACTTCCCATTGTAACAATGCATTGATGGTCAGTAAATATTTTTGAAGGATATTCGTTTATACTTACAAGTTAGATTTGTCCTGATTTGGTTTGTTAGTGAGGATTCTTGAACGCGTTTCAATTTGCTGTGGCAGCACAACAGCGAAGGGCAAATGTGCTTCTTTATATACCTGACAAGCTGGTTTTCTTTCTCTTGGACAGGACATACATAGCAAATTGATTTAGGAACAGAAAGCAACCCATACATTGGATTACCAAATATGGACACTTCTGACCTCACTCACTCCACCCTTCTTTCCTACCTCTCTTAGCATGGTTCAGCACCCCCACCTCTCTCTTCCTTTCTCTCTCTCTCTCTCTCTCTCTCTCTCTCTCATCTCTCTCTCTCTCTCTCTTCTCTCTCTCTCTCTCTCTCTCTCTCTCTCTCTTTCTCTCTCTCTCTCTTTCAGTTGCTTGTAATAGCAACAGAGTGTGGCCGTAATTCTGGGTGTGTAAAGTCATTATATCATCTGAGAATGAAAGGAGCCCATTCTGTGACACTACGTGAGCAGGCCGATGTTCATACATTAAGTGTTTTTTTCATTCTCCAATAGATTGTGAATTCATTTGTCTTCGCTAAGTTTAAACACAAGTTTGTGTGTGTGTGTGTGGTCATGTCAGATATGTTAGGATGTTGTATGTGCATGTTTTATCCCGATAAACCCATCACATCCCTTCAAAGCCTAACACAAAATTCAGAGCTCAAGACATACTTCAGCATGAGCCTAATGCCAATCAGTGGAAACACATTGTTCTGTGTATCAGCATCCAAACCTTGCCTTTTGTTCTATACCAGTCAAATAAAAAATTGTTCTAAGACTGTTCATGCCACTCACTTCCATTTTGTCTGGAGCTTTGGACAAGAGAATCATGCGGAGGAGTATGTCTGTCAGTGGGTCCTTACATGACAGGGAGTCACAGCAATTTCTAAAACAAAAACCACACCGAATAATTAGAAGCAGCTCTGGAATGGCAGATATGTAATAATGGGAATTTGGTGCAGAGCGAGGCCTTTTCTTATTTCCTCTGTACTTGTTCTTGCAACACGGCCCACCTTCCTTCTCCTGCTCTCTCCCTTCCTTAGTGATCCGTACACAGGAAAGACTGATAAGACACAATGTTGACTCACAAAATATAGGAATGTAGAGAAAAGGGAAGGCGGGAAGTTTGTATGTGTGTCTGTTTGTGGTGAAGGGGGTGGGGTGGGGGGGTGGGGGTCAAATTCTATCTATTTTCCACTTAATTGTATAGATTTGACTTGGTACTCTAGACCATGATATAAGATTTATATTGTGTGTGGTATGTGTTGCATGGGAAACAATGTCCTGGTTGAGAGAAACAGTGTCTGCTTTGTGTTTGTGGAGTGGATATATGTATGGAACAGAATGGAGGCCCAACAAAGCTAGAGCTAGCTGTGTTCAAAATGTAAATAAATATATGCATTTACTATAAACATGGAATACTCTTGGGCTTTGCCAGATCTGTATTTTGTAACTTAAGCGCCCTCACGCACACACTCGGTCAGTCAAACACTCACATACTATGTGTTTGTTTGAGTGGCACAGGCAAGGCCACTCAAACAAACACACAGCAAACATTGACAGTTTTTGTAGTCTGGGAAAAGCAGGGAGAGGGGGGGGGGGGGGAGAGAGACGGCCGGGAGAGGAATTCTGCAACTCTCTCCCTCTCAGGCCATTTGTTCAACAGTCACTGGCTTCCCCTGTCTTTTTTGCCTTATCCGGGAGAGGAATTCTGCAACTCTCTCCCTCTCAGGCCATTTGTTCAACAGTCACTGGCTTCCCCTGTCTTTTTTGCCTTATCCGGGAGAGGAATTCTGCAACTCTCTCCCTCTCAGGCCATTTGTTCAACAGTCACTGGCTTCCCCTGTCTTTTTTGCCTTATCCGGGAGAGGAATTCTGCAACTCTCTCCCTCTCAGGCAATTTGTTCAACAGTCACTGGCTTCCCCTGTCTTTTTTGCCTTATCCGGGAGAGGAATTCTGCAACTCTCTCCCTCTCAGGCCATTTGTTCAACAGTCACTGGCTTCCCCTGTCTTTTTTGCCTTATATGGTAACAAGCGTGGTTGAGAGAGAGAGAGAGAGAGAGAGAGAACGAGAGAGAGTGGAGCAAGAGCAGAAAGTGGAGGTGTGATCTATTGTTTTGGGCATAAGAGGTGTAGGGTTACACTGCTGGTGAAACCTTTGCGGCCCTCCGTCATCTCTAGTCACCTCATTCCTGAGCTTGAGTCAGACAACGCCGGAGGACAGGCAGACAAAGAGTGGTAATACAAACAGGGAGGTCACAAAGTTTACCCCAGAGGTAAATGATCAGCCTTAGAGAGACTGGCCATTCTGTAGAGTCACATAGGCGTGCGTATGAGTGTGTGTGTGAGAGAGAGAGAGAGACAGAGAAAGAGAGAGAGAGAGAGAGAGAGAGAGAGAGAGAGAGAGAGAGAGAGAGAGAGAGAGAGAGAGAGAGAGAGAGAGAGAGAGAGAGAGAGAGAGAGAGAGAGAGAGAGAGAAGGAGAATAAAACGAGGGAAGAATGCAAAGAGGTAATATATGGCAACGGGGGAGGAAAAGAAAGGTTTGGACAAACAGAAGCTCATAACAATGCACTGTTTTGTCATTAGAGTCCTTTGAACTGCGTGTCCCTAAAGGCATTTAATTCAACAGTACAACAGTCAGGTTTATATATCTAGACTATACATCTGGACAGCATTACAGCTATTATTATATGTTACCATAACTTGGAGAGTATATACAGTATATATGTACTCGGTAATGCCAAAGAAATTCTCCTTATTTGAAAATGACCAAGACCTTGCTGGTATTCTGGTTACAGGAATGCTAAACAATATTGTTTTTGACTGGGCCTTCTGTTTTTAAGTAATAGTACCGATGATCTAATCCGAGACTTTTATCACTGCAGACAGTCAAACGTCCAAATCCCTAATAAGTAGTCTGACTGGAGGCCATGTCTACAGTAGGCTGTATAATCAGAATCAGCTTTATTGACCAAGTATGCGTACACATACAAGGAATTTGACTCCGGTCTTTCTTTGCTCAAGTACTAACGCGGAAATAGACAAACATATAGCTAAAAACAAGGACAACAAGCTCTACAAGAATAAACATTAAAGTTGTTATTTACAGGAAACAAAATATAAATATATATAGAAAGGTATGTATATATATGTATACAGACACACACACACACACACACACACACACACACATATATATACATATGTATGTATATACATATACATTCATACACATACACCAGCTACAATGACATTTGTAGACAGTGTCAATAGTGCATTGATGCAGAGTGCAAAGGATGCATAGATAATATAAATATAAATATAAATGTAAATATATAAATAAATATATATGGTGATGCTGTCAACTGTTCAACAGAGTGATGGCCTGTGGGTAGAAACTGTTCTTGTGTCTGGAAGTTTTGGCGCACAGAGTTCTGTAGCGCCTACCAGAGGGGAGAAGTTGAAACAGGTTGTGTCCAGGGTGTGATGGATCTGCAGTGACGGTACCAGCCCGTTTCCTGACTCTGGGAAAATATAATTCCTGAATGGAGGGCAGGCTGGCACCGGTGAGTCTTTCTGCAGTCCTGACTGTCCGTTGTAGTCTGTTCCTGTCCTGTATTGTGGCTGATCCAAACCACACAGTGATGGAGGTGCAGAGAACAGACTGGATGATGGCAGTGTAGAACTGGATCAGCAGCTCCTGTGGCAGGTTGAACTTCCTAAGCTGGCGCAGGAAGTACATCCTCTGCTGGGCCTTCTTATTAATGGAGTCGATGTTGGACGTCCACTTTAGGTCCTGGGAAATTATGGATCCCAAAAACCTGAAGGTTTACACAGCAGACACAGTTCTGTCCAGTATGGTGATGGGGGCAGTGTTGTGGGGCTCCTCCTGAAGTCCACTGTCATCTCCACAGTTTTGAGGTTGTTCAGCTGCTCCAGATTGTTCTGACCGCACCAGAGGACCAGCTGTTCAACCTCCTGTCTGTATGCAGACTCGTCACCGTCCTGGATGAGGCCGATGACCGTTGTGTCATCTGCAAATTTCAGGAGTTAAACAGACTGGTCTCCTGAGGTGCAGTCATTAGTGTAGAGGGAGAAGAGCAGTGGGGAGAGCACACACCCCTGGGGGGCGCCAGTGCTGATTGTCCGGGTACTTGATGTGATGTTCCCCAGCCTCACCTGCTGCCTCCTGTCTGTCAGGAAGTTGGTGATCCACTGACAGGTGGGGGCTGGCACAGTGAGCTGGGAGAGTTTGGTTCTGAGGATGTCTGGGATGATGGTGTTGAACGCTGAGCTGAAGTCCACAAACAGGATCCTTGCATAAGTCCCTGGAGAGTCAAGGTGTTGCAGGATTTAATGCAGTCCCATGTTGACTGCATCCTCCACTGACCTGTTTGCCCGGTAGGCAAACTGCAGGGGGTCCAGCAGGGGGCCTGTGATTTCCTTCAGATGGGCCAGCCCAAGTCTTTCGAAGGACTTCATGACCACAGATGTCAGGGCAACGGGCCTGTAGTCATTTAGTCCTGTGATGTAGGATTTTTTGGGTACCGGGATGATTGTGGAGCGTTTGAAGCAGGAGGGAACTTCACATAACTCCAGTGATCTGTTGAAGATCTGCGTGAAGATGGGGGCCAGCTGGTCAGCACAGACTTTTAGACAGGAGGGTGAGACGCCATCTGGACCTGGTGCCTTCCTGATCTTCTGTCTGTGAAAGAGCTGACACACATCCTCTTCACAGATCCTGAGTGCAGGTTGGGGGTCAATGGGGAGGGGTGGGGAAATAGCAAGAGGTGGAGGTGGGTGTTCGATGTCCGAGCGGGTGAGGGGTGTGAATGTGGGCTTGTCAAACCTACAGTAGAACACATTCAGGTCGTCAGCCTGTTGGAGATTCTCCACAGCGTGGGGGGATGGTCTCCTGTAGTTGGTGATATCCTTCAGGCCTCTCCACACTGACGCAGGGTCGTTGGCTGAAAACCTATTTTCCAGCTTTTCAGTGTAGCGCCTCTTAGCTACTCTGATCTCCTTTGTCAGTGTGTTTCTGGCCTGGTTGTACAGGAACCTGTCCCCACTTCTGTAGGCCTCTTCCTTGGCCTGACGAAGCTGCCTGAGCTTTACTGTCAACCAGGGTTTATTATTGTTGTATGTGCAGAATGTTTTGGTTGGCACACACATTTCCTCACAAAAACTGATATAAGATGTCACAGTGTCCGAGAGTTCGTCCAGGTCTGTAGCTGCAGCCTCAAAGACACTCCAATCAGTGCAGTCAAAGCAGGATTGTAACTCCAGCTTAGCCTCGTTGGTCCATCTTCTCACGGTCTTGACCACGGGCTTAGCAGATTTTAGTTTCAGCCTGTAGGTCGGGAGAAAATTAACTAGACAGTGATCAGAGAGTCCCAAGGCTGCACGGGGAACAGAGCGATAAGCGTCCTTTAATGTTGTGTAGCAATGGTCCAGAATGTTTGTGTCTCTGGTGGGACATTTAACGTGCTGTCTGTATTTTGGAAGTTCATGGTTGAGTTTTGCTCTGTTGAAATCCCCAAGAACAATGAGCAAGGAGTCCGGATGGTTTTGCTCCACGTTAGTTATCCGGTCAGCCAGGTGTTGTAACGCCTCACTAACACAGGCCTGAGGTGGAATGTAAACACCGACCAGAATAAACGAGGAGAACTCCCGCGGTGAATAAAAAGGTGTACAGTTTATGGAAAGGGTCTCCAGGTGAGGGCTGCATGATTTCTCTAAAACTGTGACATCTGAACACCAACCTTCATTTATGTAGAAGCAGATTCCGCCTCCCCTAGTTTTCCCCGATAGCGCCGTTACGCGGTCCGCTCGGAGGAATCGGAAGCCCGGAAGATGAAGTGTACTATCCGGGATGTGTTCACCAAGCCAAGTTTCGGTGAAGCACAGGGCGGCGGATCTGTAAAAGTCCTTATTTGTTTTGTTGAGGAGCAGCAGTTCGTCCATCTTGTTGGCCAGAGAGCGGACGTTCGCCAGATGTATTGACGGGAGCGCTGTTCGTAATCCCCGCTGTCTCAGTTTAACTAGCGCTCCGGCTCGTTTACCACGTCGGCGTCTCCGGCAAATCCTGGTGAGAGCTGCTGCTCCTCCGATTAAAATCTCCGTGAAACATTCCGGTTCGATGAAAACCGGAGACGAAGTTTGACCAGAAGATAGACGGAGGTTTAAGAGTTCCTCTCTAGTGAATGTGACCAGAGAGGGAGAGGCTGCCATCACCATAGCAACAATAAAATGCCAAATGCTAAAATCCGACTAAATCTCCGTGAAACATTCCGGTTTGATGAAAACTGGAGACACAAAGTATAACTAGAGATAGTCGGAAGTTTAAGAGTTCCTCTCTGGTGAATATGACCAGAGAGGGAGAGCAGGAAACTAAACAAATAAACAAAAAACACAAAAAAGTACTAGAGAGCGCAGTACCGAGGCTGCCATCTGCGGCGCCATCACCATAGTAATAATAAATTACACATTGTCATCGGGACAAATACAAGGGTGGGCATGCTCCCATGGCTAACGTCATATGAGAAGGAATGATGGAATGATGACTCGAGATAAGGGAAGGAGCAATTCGACAATAGGTGCTAGGTGGAGGGGCGGTATGTAGGCGTTTTCCCACTCACGCCCGTGCACTACTTTGACATTCCATTAAGCACGATGCTAACTAGTCTCGTCCGCATGCATAGCCAAAACAGGAAGAGTGCACAGCTAAAAACAATTGCCATCTTTTGTTCAGTCGTTGGGGTTAGAACGTTTTACGTGCTATTAGTTCTGCATTTGTAGACACTATTTTTATGGTAAATAATTGGCTGGGGGTTGACTCCACTAGTCAAGGTAAAGTAAAAAGTCAAATCACAACAAAAAGTATAGAACATATTTAAACACCTTTATTTAGAACTTCACTTGGTCATAATACGGTTTATTATTGGAATAAAACTTACGTCAAACCCATAACCATATTTGTGACTCCGGCTTAACGTATATTTCACAGTCAGAACCATGGCAGAGACACACACACAGACACACTCTCATACTCACTCATTTTGACTGACAAATTCCACTCACATTATTAGGCATAACGGTGTAGATTGACTGTGAGGCCTTACAACGCTGGAGGAAGGCCGCCCTCATGTGGACAAAAGCAAGAACTGCGGCAAACGACATCAAAGCTCATTTTCAAATGTCTAGCTTCCTTTTCCGGTTCCCTCCTACTTCAGACTACGTAAAGCCCCCCTGTACAAAACAGCATAAGTATAGTGGTGCAGTTGTCCACTTCTATACAATCTATAACAGCAAACTGTAACACTCTGGATCAGTCCACTCTAACCGTTTCATTGGGGTGAAGCTGATATTACAGGCTGATGGCAAGGGGGATGGAGGAGAAGGTGCTGTAACATGGGAACAACCAATGACCAGAGAGAGAGAGAGAGAGCGAAGCTCACACAGGCCCACACCCATCACTAGACTACAGACAGACAGAGGAAATGATAATGATACAGAGAAGAAGTAACTAGTGGCGAGTTTAGGGACTGGTGTGAGCATGTGTGTTTGTTTGCATGTGTATGTGCGTTTTTGAGTGTTTGTCCACTGTCAATTGGGGTTGGGTGGGATCTGTTGTTGGTTGTCTGAAAAAGGTTCAACATGGCCTTCAGGCACTGCAGACCAGGCCAGGCTCAGATAAAATGGGGTCTACAGGACTACGTGAAAGGGCCGTGACACCGGAACGATGGGCGCGGTTATTGTCCAATGAGCTTGCTGACAAATGAGTCCAGCTGGTCGTCATCTTTGATCCCCACAAACTGGTCGATGACATCACCTCCTGGCATGGCGATAACCGTGGGAACTGCCGAAACCTGTAGAGAAAGGCAGAAGGGTACCAAACGTGTGAGAGTTTAACCAATACAAGGATTTTTTTAAATGACAAATGAGCATAACTGGAATGTGTCGATGAGTTCTAGTTACTCTGCAGGGGGTCTCACTGCAGCTTTTGTCAAGTTTCAGTTCTCACTCTCTGCTGAATACGGGGGAGCAAGTGTCAACACAGACACTCAAGAGTGGAATGAAGCAACCGAAGTGGAAGAGAGCATATCAATGGAGATAAAACCCAATGAGAAAATGTATATCTGGCACTACCAATTAGGCCTTGGCAAGGAAGCAATGCTGTTCTGTCGTGACCTCAAGCTTGATGATGTCCCCACACCCCCCACTGAAATACCACTTCCTCCTTCAAAATAACTGATCAATGCAAAAAAATAATGTTTGTATGTAAATGTAAATTTGATACATTTAAGGTTGTTCAAATGTGACTGCCCCTGCCTTCTTTAGCATTAGTACTTTGCTTATTAATTTGATATATTTAAGGTTGTTCAAATGTGACTCCCCCTGCCTTCTTTAGCATTAGTACTTTGCTTATTAATTTGATATATTTAAGGTTGTTCAAATGTGACTCCCCCTGCCTTCTTTAGCATTAGTACTTTGCTTATTAATTTGATATATTTAAGGTTGTTCAAATGTGACTCCCCCTGCCTTCTTTAGCATTAGTACTTGGTAATGTACAGGGGCGTTTTCAGGACGAGAAGACATCCGAGGCTTAGCACGGAAAATACAAATTAAAAAAAGAGCCAGGGCTATTCAAAAAACATTCTGGGCTGTAGCCCCCGAGGGCCAGGCTTCAACGTCGTCCCTGGTAAAGTGTGTATGACCTGGTGTAATCCTGGTGCTGGTGAATGAAGAGGAAAGACAGAGCTTTTTGTCAGTCTCTGTCTTCACCGTACTGTGTCCATACAATGTATTGATGATTGGCCCTGTCCGTAGACTGAGTGGTCTTCATCAGCAAAAGCTAAGTTTCAGAAACACTATTCCAACTTTAATGTGTATCTTTTAAACATAATTGGTTTAACTCTAGCTTTACATTCCAGTCAAACAATAAGTTTCACTTTTTATTTTTGTTCAGAAATAGAATAAAAGGCATACACCTAAGATGAATTGAACTGTTTTTTGCAGAAAATAAAGTAGGTCCGAAAGTATTTGTATACTTTCTACGGAATATTTCACAGAATATTTGCTTTTTAGGAGTTCATTATTATATTCAATCTAAAAGCTGACCCCTCATTGGCTGGCAAACATCGTATGATTGATATACTCCTTAACTCTTCATAAATGTTAGCATAGACATCGGGAATTCTCGGCTTGTGTATTAGACTAGCTTTCAGTCTAGTAGATGCTGGGAATGGGATCCTTTCAGGCAGGGGTATAGGTTTGATTTCAAAAGTGGGGGGAACAGACTGTCTAGGGCATGCTTCCCCATAAGAAAATGTTGTGGATTTTAAAGTTAAATGCATGAATATGGAGCACTTTGAGAGCAAAATGAAGTTGCAAGATCTATGAAGAACTTTGTAAACGCATTTTAAACAATGTAAACAATTTATTCAAAGACATTAGGCTGCCAGTCATTATTTTTCCAGACATGCCAGGTAGTAATACTATAGGCCTACATGTACAGGTAAATCAAATACCAATACGTTTGTGCATAATTTACTCCACCAATTATTGAACAACAGTTTTAATTTTAGAATGGTCCTCTCACAGAAGGTTCATATGTTACATCCTATCATTTTCAACGGTAGAGGTTTAATGTCAAACACAGCTACCTCTATACACATTTGAACATAAATCATTTTGTTTAAGTTATCCACTTTAATAGACTACTGCTGATGCTGTATGCAGACAGATTTCACCTCAGCTCCATGAATGGCCTGGTCTGACCCTGCTGTTAGAGGGACCCCTGAACCCTGTCACTGTCTGATCCTGTTAAAATACATTAAAGAACAGAACATTTATTGACAAATGCCAAAAGGGAAATACACTTGTGACATTTGTCTTTTCTTTTCTAAAGGTTGTTTATTTCGTTCTTCTATAACAAGGTAACGTTTCAAAATGATAAATATCTTAGTAAATGCTGATGACACTTGTAACGTAAAGCACACACCCACACACAGACACACACACACACACACACACACACACACGCACATATATACACACATATGCATATATATATATATATATATATATATATATATATATATATATATATATATATATATATATATAAACGCACAGAAAAATGAACGTTACTTCTGCAAAAGGGAAGCTCTCTGCTTTTTTCGTGAGGTTAGCCTGCCACTGCTAGTTGCACTGACTGAAGCAACACGACAGTGTCCATAGCGCGTCCGTTGTTACCATAGCAGCCAGACTCCGAGCCCGGGACAAGTATAGGTATGTATGTAAGACCTGTGTATACTATGTGCATGGTTTGTATCATATCATATCGTAATTAGCAGGCTACATATTCAATAAATGAATGACGTGTTGAGTTAATGAAGCCTACTTGAGGAAAATGAATAGCCAGACACAACGCTGCTTCATCAGCTTAAATGTAGGCGTAAAAGGCACGCACATCAGGCCCTGCTCGAAAACCTGTTTGTGTCGCCATCTAGTGGACATTTCAATTGCTTCACTAGCAAGGATAACAACTTCAACAAGAGGATTTATTCATGAAAATGGTTGGTAAGTGAGGCTTGAAAAGGTTTGGTTATTCCGCTCGCTGTTGCGTAGCGCGGAGGGAATCTGCCGTAGCACCGGTGACCGGTGACGACGTACCCCTCCTACCCTACGGTGGAGCTGTGGTTCTGCACGTGAAACTCTGCTTTATTCGGTACTTGGCCACAATTTGCAGTCAAATATTTGATTGCATTTTCTTCAGTACATTGAGAAACGACCTATTCCTCATTTAGATTCCGGTGCCTCTGCCTTCCCGCAGCTCTGTCCCTGGTGCTGAAGCCAAGCTGGCGGAAGTTGGGAGACGGGGCGGGAGCGCTGATGCGCTCAGGCGCTGTCCAGAGTGCTGGCGTTGCTCGCACGGGTAACGTGACCTCTGGTGTTGGTTTTGACCATTTTAGGTTGGGGCCAGGACGCCCGCTTCACAATTTATCCTGCACTGTAGCCAGGGGCGGGTTACCATCTCATTAATTAGTGTGCTTCTGAGACAGATCCACATCCCCAGTAACGCTTTCGTATTGGCCTAAACAAATGTATTTGGATTCCTAGTAAAAATCTGACCTACATTGTTGTTCAAGCAGTATATTAAAACGTTCTTTCTCTGTCCCCCAAGTCAATGTCTGAACAGGATGATGGCACTTGGTGTTGTGGCTTTAAGCAAGCTGTATAGGTCAACTTAGGAAGCTTAATTTCCTATGTTTTAACCAGCAATGATAAGTTAGTTGGTGTAGATACCTTTCACAACAGTGCTGTAGACATTTCCTACATAGAAAAAAAGCAAAGGCTTCAAAACATGGAATCTGTTCGTTTTTTCAAGTAGTGTACTTTTAACTTTACGGCTATAAGGACCACACACCCTGCAGTATTTCCTTTATGATGAAAACAACACAACTTATTCAAAGAAATGTCAAGCGAATGGCCTAAGGACACATAGAGCTTCAAATTGTTGTCATGCAATGCACAAGAAGTAAACCATGGACAGCAATGAACCTTTCAGTCTCAAGCTTCATCATTATCACAAAGAAACCGCAGGCTTTTTGTTGGAATAGTTCCTCCTACACCCATGCAACTACACTAAGCATTAAGCCCCCACCCACCCCTTAATGTGGAGTAGAAACTGCAACAAGGCTAAACAATTTTGGTTTAACCATGAAGTAAAGTTATGCAATTTATAGGTTTCAAGCTGTACTTTCAATTGAATGCAAAGCCCATGGATTAATGTTAGCAGAACAGTGCAAATAAGTTGTCTTTGAAAGGTGAGGTTACAGTTTTATCAAGAAACGAAAACACTCCCCCCAAATCACTGTAGATTTGGCTTGGTGTTTAACGTGGCACTTGCATCACTTTTATAGAGGTGAGGGTCAGGGATGCACTGATTTTTTGCTCTCCCTGACTTGTGGTTTTTACCTTCTCTTCTTGGAAGCACTACTGGCAAGAAGTGTCCGCTAAATGACAATAATGTAATCATCAACTCTAGAAGTTGTTGTTAAATATTTAATATGAACATTTTAGATCAATCATTTTGTGTAACGATGGTTTTAATTATGTAGTTTTATCATTTAATGTGACGAAAAATTGCGTTAATGTCAAGCCATAAATATTCTAATCCATACTGTAGCCAATATATGTCTGCATGATCAAAGATTTACAAAAAACTGGATCTGCATTTATTCCAATTTTATTTTGCTAACAGTTCAGTACAGGCACAAATTCAGAACTACAGTCGGGTTACAACAATCTAGTTCATTAGGTTTCAACATTTCAGTTGAGGCACAAAAATACTGAACTCATTTAAATTAATTTGAAGGTGGAAGCGGTATTTCAGTGGGGGGTGTGGGGACATCATCAACCTTCAGGTCACGACAGAACAGCATTGCTTCCTTGCCAAAGCCCAGATTGTATTGCCAGACATACATTTTCCCATCGGGCTTTATGGTCATGGACACGCTCTCTTCCACTTCGCTTGCTTCATTCCACTCTTGAGTGTCTGTGTTGACACTTGCTCCCCCGTATTCAGCAGTGACTGAAAACTGATATTTGGCAAAAGCTGCAGTGAGATCCCCTGCAGAGGTACTAGCAGTCATCGACACATTCCAGTTATGCTCTATGCTGGACATCTTCTTCTTGCTGTACCCAACTTTTTTGGTAATCTTCTTTGTCCAGGTAACAGGAGACGCAGAATCATTGGATATGGTTTTGATGTTTTCCCATCTGCCAAAGGCTGGACCCTGAGTGACAGCTAACCCACCGGGCAGGAAGTTGACCACATCAGGATGGACAGAGTAGACTCCAACTTCCTCATTTGAATGGAAATTATTGCCTATGTAGTACTGGATACCCCATTTTGTATCTGGCTTGAGGAAATAATAGCGGTCCCTTATACCCCAGTAGTAAAGGCCATCTTTGCAATTTGGGTGGAGCGTATATTCAACAGCATCAGTGTCTTGATTCATGTTGGAGGTGCGACGGTAAACGCCTCTGTCTTGGAAGATGATGTAGAAGTTTCCAAAGGAAGACAGGTAATGATCGCCTCCCTGGCAGTTTGGGTGCAGACTGTAGACCACAGAACCATCATCTTTGTTCAGGTTGCTCACACGGCGATATTCGTTCCCTTTTATGATGTAGAAGAGGTCATCCTGGTGAGCGAGGTAGTGATCTCCTCCCTTGCAGGAAGGATGCAGACTGTACACTATCAGATCTTTTCCTTTATTGAAGTTGGTAGATCTCATGTAGCAGCCTAGGTCTGAGCGGATGATGTAGTAATAATCATCCACACCACAAAAGTCAACTCCTTTGGCCTTCTTCTTGGGAAGTATTGTAGGCATGGTGTTCCTTGAAATAAATAAAACACACATTATTGACTATCATAAAATACCTATTACATTCTCTGGACATCATTTTTTTGCACAAAACCCTACTATAGTATGTCACCATTTTATATCTGTGTTGCAGGTGAGCGTGAAGAGGTGAACACGTATGTTATTTCTTGTATTTATTATAACTTCATATTAGTGTTGCATGGGCGAAATGGCCTAAATGAGTTGATTCATCTCCCTGAGGGTATGGTAAGCAGCCTCAGGGAGCCAATGAGGCCCCAGGCAGCCTCCATAATCCCAGTGTCTAGGACAACCGTTACCACATGGGCCCCCCTTCTCTATAACGGTTAATCTGAAGCTTATTGTACAGGCCCTCCAGAGCCTCTCCTTGTCAGCTACACAAGCGGTTTCATACTAGGAACATTGTGCAAGAATTAAAAGAAGTACATGTAAAAGTATACATGGAGCTAAATGAGTGACTTTAATTTTGCATCTGTAAAAATAAAAGAAGGAAAGATTTTAAACTTATTTCTGTTTGCAAAAGCAATGCTGTTAGTGACTTTTCTTTTTTCTTTGCATCTGTAAAAAAAAATGTCATAACAATAATAAATCATTTGCAACTTATTTCTGTTTGCAGAAGGGAGGAGATTTTGAATTGTCTCACGCTAGATACAATTCTTCAATTTAAATGCAAATCTTCATTCTGCTTTTGCAGATCTGCACTCCACACGCACACATTTTCTCAGCACTGTACTGACTGATTAAAACATTTGAGCACGGATTGGCCAGGCTAAATCGACAGGCTACTTTTGACAGATCTGTGAGAGGGTCAAGACATTTTGACCAATCGGCGAGCAACGAAAAGCTCTAAGATTAACGGGAAAGTGTATTTGCTGAGTAACTGTGGGACTCTATAGTCACAGTTTTCATATGTGGTAGCCAAACTACAATGAGGTTTGTGGTACATGTGACATGCGTTAATTCAACAATCGTAACGTGGACAATTCGTCATAAAATCTCCTCCCTTTTGCAAACAGAAAGAAGTAGTCATTTTTTTTCTTTTTTACAGATGCAAAATTTGAGTACTTCCCATTGTAACAATGCATTGATGGTCAGTAAATATTTTTGAAGGATATTCGTTTATACTTACAAGTTAGATTTGTCCTGATTTGGTTTGTTAGTGAGGATTCTTGAACGCGTTTCAATTTGCTGTGCAGCACAACAGCGAAGGGCAAATGTGCTTCTTTATATACCTGACAAGCTGGTTTCTTTCTCTTGGACAGGACATACATAGCAAATTGATTTAGGAACAGAAAGCAACCCATACATTGGATTACCAAATATGGACACTTCTGACCTCACTCACTCCACCCTTCTTTCCTACCTCTCTTAGCATGGTTCAGCACCCCCACCTCTCTCTTCCTTTCTCTCTCTCTCTCTCTCTCTCTCTCTCTCTCTCTCTCTCTCTCTCTCTCTCTCTCTCTCTCTCTCTCTCTCTCTCTCTCTCTTTCTCTCTCTCTCTCTTTCAGTTGCTTGTAATAGCAACAGAGTGTGGCCGTAATTCTGGGTGTGTAAAGTCATTATATCATCTGAGAATGAAAGGAGCCCATTCTGTGACACTACGTGAGCAGGCCGATGTTCATACATTAAGTGTTTTTTTCATTCTCCAATAGATTGTGAATTCATTTGTCTTCGCTAAGTTTAACACAAGTTTGTGTGTGTGTGTGTGGTCATGTCAGATATGTTAGGATGTTGTATGTGCATGTTTTATCCCGATAAACCCATCACATCCCTTCAAAGCCTAACACAAAATTCAGAGCTCAAGACATACTTCAGCATGAGCCTAATGCCAATCAGTGGAAACACATTGTTCTGTGTATCAGCATCCAAACCTTGCCTTTTGTTCTATACCAGTCAAATAAAAAATTGTTCTAAGACTGTTCATGCCACTCACTTCCATTTTGTCTGGAGCTTTGGACAAGAGAATCATGCGGAGGAGTATGTCTGTCAGTGGGTCCTTACATGACAGGGAGTCACAGCAATTTCTAAAACAAAAACCACACCGAATAATTAGAAGCAGCTCTGGAATGGCAGATATGTAATAATGGGAATTTGGTGCAGAGCGAGGCCTTTTCTTATTTCCTCTGTACTTGTTCTTGCAACACGGCCCACCTTCCTTCTCCTGCTCTCTCCCTTCCTTAGTGATCCGTACACAGGAAAGACTGATAAGACACAATGTTGACTCACAAAATATAGGAATGTAGAGAAAAGGGAAGGCGGGAAGTTTGTATGTGTGTCTGTTTGTGGTGAAGGGGGTGGGGTGGGGGGTGGGGGTCAAATTCTATCTATTTTCCACTTAATTGTATAGATTTGACTTGGTACTCTAGACCATGATATAAGATTTATATTGTGTGTGGTATGTGTTGCATGGGAAACAATGTCCTGGTTGAGAGAAACAGTGTCTGCTTTGTGTTTGTGGAGTGGATATATGTATGGAACAGAATGGAGGCCCAACAAAGCTAGAGCTAGCTGTGTTCAAAATGTAAATAAATATATGCATTTACTATAAACATGGAATACTCTTGGGCTTTGCCAGATCTGTATTTTGTAACTTAAGCGCCCTCACGCACACACTCGGTCAGTCAAACACTCACATACTATGTGTTTGTTTGAGTGGCACAGGCAAGGCCACTCAAACAAACACACAGCAAACATTGACAGTTTTTGTAGTCTGGGAAAAGCAGGGAGAGGGGGGGGGGGGGAGAGAGACGGCCGGGAGAGGAATTCTGCAACTCTCTCCCTCTCAGGCCATTTGTTCAACAGTCACTGGCTTCCCCTGTCTTTTTTGCCTTATCCGGGAGAGGAATTCTGCAACTCTCTCCCTCTCAGGCCATTTGTTCAACAGTCACTGGCTTCCCCTGTCTTTTTTGCCTTATCCGGGAGAGGAATTCTGCAACTCTCTCCCTCTCAGGCCATTTGTTCAACAGTCACTGGCTTCCCCTGTCTTTTTTGCCTTATCCGGGAGAGGAATTCTGCAACTCTCTCCCTCTCAGGCAATTTGTTCAACAGTCACTGGCTTCCCCTGTCTTTTTTGCCTTATATGGTAACAAGCGTGGTTGAGAGAGAGAGAGAGAGAGAGAGAGAACGAGAGAGAGTGGAGCAAGAGCAGAAAGTGGAGGTGTGATCTATTGTTTTGGGCATAAGAGGTGTAGGGTTACACTGCTGGTGAAACCTTTGCGGCCCTCCGTCATCTCTAGTCACCTCATTCCTGAGCTTGAGTCAGACAACGCCGGAGGACAGGCAGACAAAGAGTGGTAATACAAACAGGGAGGTCACAAAGTTTACCCCAGAGGTAAATGATCAGCCTTAGAGAGACTGGCCATTCTGTAGAGTCACATAGGCGTGCGTATGAGTGTGTGTGTGAGAGAGAGAGAGAGACAGAGAAAGAGAGAGAGAGAGAGAGAGAGAGAGAGAGAGAGAGAGAGAGAGAGAGAGAGAGAGAGAGAGAGAGAGAGAGAGAGAGAGAGAGAGAGAGAGAGAGAGAGAGAGAGAGAAGGAGAATAAAACGAGGGAAGAATGCAAAGAGGTAATATATGGCAACGGGGGAGGAAAAGAAAGGTTTGGACAAACAGAAGCTCATAACAATGCACTGTTTTGTCATTAGAGTCCTTTGAACTGCGTGTCCCTAAAGGCATTTAATTCAACAGTACAACAGTCAGGTTTATATATCTAGACTATACATCTGGACAGCATTACAGCTATTATTATATGTTACCATAACTTGGAGAGTATATACAGTATATATGTACTCGGTAATGCCAAAGAAATTCTCCTTATTTGAAAATGACCAAGACCTTGCTGGTATTCTGGTTACAGGAATGCTAAACAATATTGTTTTTGACTGGGCCTTCTGTTTTTAAGTAATAGTACCGATGATCTAATCCGAGACTTTTATCACTGCAGACAGTCAAACGTCCAAATCCCTAATAAGTAGTCTGACTGGAGGCCATGTCTACAGTAGGCTGTATAATCAGAATCAGCTTTATTGACCAAGTATGCGTACACATACAAGGAATTTGACTCCGGTCTTTCTTTGCTCAAGTACTAACGCGGAAATAGACAAACATATAGCTAAAAACAAGGACAACAAGCTCTACAAGAATAAACATTAAAGTTGTTATTTACAGGAAACAAAATATAAATATATATAGAAAGGTATGTATATATATGTATACAGACACACACACACACACACACACACACATATATATACATATGTATGTATATACATATACACTCATACACATACACCAGCTACAATGACATTTGTAGACAGTGTCAATAGTGCATTGATGCAGAGTGCAAAGGATGCATAGATAATATAAATATAAATATAAATGTAAATATATAAATAAATATATATGGTGATGCTGTCAACTGTTCAACAGAGTGATGGCCTGTGGGTAGAAACTGTTCTTGTGTCTGGAAGTTTTGGCGCACAGAGTTCTGTAGCGCCTACCAGAGGGGAGAAGTTGAAACAGGTTGTGTCCAGGGTGTGATGGATCTGCAGTGACGGTACCAGCCCGTTTCCTGACTCTGGGAAAATATAATTCCTGAATGGAGGGCAGGCTGGCACCGGTGAGTCTTTCTGCAGTCCTGACTGTCCGTTGTAGTCTGTTCCTGTCCTGTATTGTGGCTGATCCAAACCACACAGTGATGGAGGTGCAGAGAACAGACTGGATGATGGCAGTGTAGAACTGGATCAGCAGCTCCTGTGGCAGGTTGAACTTCCTAAGCTGGCGCAGGAAGTACATCCTCTGCTGGGCCTTCTTATTAATGGAGTCGATGTTGGACGTCCACTTTAGGTCCTGGGAAATTATGGATCCCAAAAACCTGAAGGTTTACACAGCAGACACAGTTCTGTCCAGTATGGTGATGGGGGCAGTGTTGTGGGGCTCCTCCTGAAGTCCACTGTCATCTCCACAGTTTTGAGGTTGTTCAGCTGCTCCAGATTGTTCTGACCGCACCAGAGGACCAGCTGTTCAACCTCCTGTCTGTATGCAGACTCGTCACCGTCCTGGATGAGGCCGATGACCGTTGTGTCATCTGCAAATTTCAGGAGTTAAACAGACTGGTCTCCTGAGGTGCAGTCATTAGTGTAGAGGGAGAAGAGCAGTGGGGAGAGCACACACCCCTGGGGGGCGCCAGTGCTGATTGTCCGGGTACTTGATGTGATGTTCCCCAGCCTCACCTGCTGCCTCCTGTCTGTCAGGAAGTTGGTGATCCACTGACAGGTGGGGGCTGGCACAGTGAGCTGGGAGAGTTTGGTTCTGAGGATGTCTGGGATGATGGTGTTGAACGCTGAGCTGAAGTCCACAAACAGGATCCTTGCATAAGTCCCTGGAGAGTCAAGGTGTTGCAGGATTTAATGCAGTCCCATGTTGACTGCATCCTCCACTGACCTGTTTGCCCGGTAGGCAAACTGCAGGGGGTCCAGCAGGGGGCCTGTGATTTCCTTCAGATGGGCCAGCCCAAGTCTTTCGAAGGACTTCATGACCACAGATGTCAGGGCAACGGGCCTGTAGTCATTTAGTCCTGTGATGTAGGATTTTTTGGGTACCGGGATGATTGTGGAGCGTTTGAAGCAGGAGGGAACTTCACATAACTCCAGTGATCTGTTGAAGATCTGCGTGAAGATGGGGGCCAGCTGGTCAGCACAGACTTTTAGACAGGAGGGTGAGACGCCATCTGGACCTGGTGCCTTCCTGATCTTCTGTCTGTGAAAGAGCTGACACACATCCTCTTCACAGATCCTGAGTGCAGGTTGGGGGTCAATGGGGAGGGGTGGGGAAATAGCAAGAGGTGGAGGTGGGTGTTCGATGTCCGAGCGGGTGAGGGGTGTGAATGTGGGCTTGTCAAACCTACAGTAGAACACATTCAGGTCGTCAGCCTGTTGGAGATTCTCCACAGCGTGGGGGGATGGTCTCCTGTAGTTGGTGATATCCTTCAGGCCTCTCCACACTGACGCAGGGTCGTTGGCTGAAAACCTATTTTCCAGCTTTTCAGTGTAGCGCCTCTTAGCTACTCTGATCTCCTTTGTCAGTGTGTTTCTGGCCTGGTTGTACAGGAACCTGTCCCCACTTCTGTAGGCCTCTTCCTTGGCCTGACGAAGCTGCCTGAGCTTTACTGTCAACCAGGGTTTATTATTGTTGTATGTGCAGAATGTTTTGGTTGGCACACACATTTCCTCACAAAAACTGATATAAGATGTCACAGTGTCCGAGAGTTCGTCCAGGTCTGTAGCTGCAGCCTCAAAGACACTCCAATCAGTGCAGTCAAAGCAGGATTGTAACTCCAGCTTAGCCTCGTTGGTCCATCTTCTCACGGTCTTGACCACGGGCTTAGCAGATTTTAGTTTCAGCCTGTAGGTCGGGAGAAAATTAACTAGACAGTGATCAGAGAGTCCCAAGGCTGCACGGGGAACAGAGCGATAAGCGTCCTTTAATGTTGTGTAGCAATGGTCCAGAATGTTTGTGTCTCTGGTGGGACATTTAACGTGCTGTCTGTATTTTGGAAGTTCATGGTTGAGTTTTGCTCTGTTGAAATCCCCAAGAACAATGAGCAAGGAGTCCGGATGGTTTTGCTCCACGTTAGTTATCCGGTCAGCCAGGTGTTGTAACGCCTCACTAACACAGGCCTGAGGTGGAATGTAAACACCGACCAGAATAAACGAGGAGAACTCCCGCGGTGAATAAAAAGGTGTACAGTTTATGGAAAGGGTCTCCAGGTGAGGGCTGCATGATTTCTCTAAAACTGTGACATCTGAACACCAACCTTCATTTATGTAGAAGCAGATTCCGCCTCCCCTAGTTTTCCCCGATAGCGCCGTTACGCGGTCCGCTCGGAGGAATCGGAAGCCCGGAAGATGAAGTGTACTATCCGGGATGTGTTCACCAAGCCAAGTTTCGGTGAAGCACAGGGCGGCGGATCTGTAAAAGTCCTTATTTGTTTTGTTGAGGAGCAGCAGTTCGTCCATCTTGTTGGCCAGAGAGCGGACGTTCGCCAGATGTATTGACGGGAGCGCTGTTCGTAATCCCCGCTGTCTCAGTTTAACTAGCGCTCCGGCTCGTTTACCACGTCGGCGTCTCCGGCAAATCCTGGTGAGAGCTGCTGCTCCTCCGATTAAAATCTCCGTGAAACATTCCGGTTCGATGAAAACCGGAGACGAAGTTTGACCAGAAGATAGACGGAGGTTTAAGAGTTCCTCTCTAGTGAATGTGACCAGAGAGGGAGAGGCTGCCATCACCATAGCAACAATAAAATGCCAAATGCTAAAATCCGACTAAATCTCCGTGAAACATTCCGGTTTGATGAAAACTGGAGACACAAAGTATAACTAGAGATAGTCGGAAGTTTAAGAGTTCCTCTCTGGTGAATATGACCAGAGAGGGAGAGCAGGAAACTAAACAAATAAACAAAAAACACAAAAAAGTACTAGAGAGCGCAGTACCGAGGCTGCCATCTGCGGCGCCATCACCATAGTAATAATAAATTACACATTGTCATCGGGACAAATACAAGGGTGGGCATGCTCCCATGGCTAACGTCATATGAGAAGGAATGATGGAATGATGACTCGAGATAAGGGAAGGAGCAATTCGACAATAGGTGCTAGGTGGAGGGGCGGTATGTAGGCGTTTTCCCACTCACGCCCGTGCACTACTTTGACATTCCATTAAGCACGATGCTAACTAGTCTCGTCCGCATGCATAGCCAAAACAGGAAGAGTGCACAGCTAAAAACAATTGCCATCTTTTGTTCAGTCGTTGGGGTTAGAACGTTTTACGTGCTATTAGTTCTGCATTTGTAGACACTATTTTTATGGTAAATAATTGGCTGGGGGTTGACTCCACTAGTCAAGGTAAAGTAAAAAGTCAAATCACAACAAAAAGTATAGAACATATTTAAACACCTTTATTTAGAACTTCACTTGGTCATAATACGGTTTATTATTGGAATAAAACTTACGTCAAACCCATAACCATATTTGTGACTCCGGCTTAACGTATATTTCACAGTCAGAACCATGGCAGAGACACACACACAGACACACTCTCATACTCACTCATTTTGACTGACAAATTCCACTCACATTATTAGGCATAACGGTGTAGATTGACTGTGAGGCCTTACAACGCTGGAGGAAGGCCGCCCTCATGTGGACAAAAGCAAGAACTGCGGCAAACGACATCAAAGCTCATTTTCAAATGTCTAGCTTCCTTTTCCGGTTCCCTCCTACTTCAGACTACGTAAAGCCCCCCTGTACAAAACAGCATAAGTATAGTGGTGCAGTTGTCCACTTCTATACAATCTATAACAGCAAACTGTAACACTCTGGATCAGTCCACTCTAACCGTTTCATTGGGGTGAAGCTGATATTACAGGCTGATGGCAAGGGGGATGGAGGAGAAGGTGCTGTAACATGGGAACAACCAATGACCAGAGAGAGAGAGAGAGAGCGAAGCTCACACAGGCCCACACCCATCACTAGACTACAGACAGACAGAGGAAATGATAATGATACAGAGAAGAAGTAACTAGTGGCGAGTTTAGGGACTGGTGTGAGCATGTGTGTTTGTTTGCATGTGTATGTGCGTTTTTGAGTGTTTGTCCACTGTCAATTGGGGTTGGGTGGGATCTGTTGTTGGTTGTCTGAAAAAGGTTCAACATGGCCTTCAGGCACTGCAGACCAGGCCAGGCTCAGATAAAATGGGGTCTACAGGACTACGTGAAAGGGCCGTGACACCGGAACGATGGGCGCGGTTATTGTCCAATGAGCTTGCTGACAAATGAGTCCAGCTGGTCGTCATCTTTGATCCCCACAAACTGGTCGATGACATCACCTCCTCGCATGGCGATAACCGTGGGAACTGCCGAAACCTGTAGAGAAAGGCAGAAGGGTACCAAACGTGTGAGAGTTTAACCAATACAAGGATTTTTTTTACACAAAACCATGACTTAGAAATAGACTGTTTTTGCAAGATTGGTGTATATCCAGCAAAACAAAAAAGAAAGTCAAAGCAACTAAATCTTTGCCGTACCCCATATTCAATGGCCAGGTCTGTGTGGTCGTCGATGTCAACCTTGGCCATAGTAACCTTCCCTTTTTGTTTGGCAATAGCTTTTTCTAACCTTGGCCCAAGGATCTTGCAAGGCCCACACCACCTATAAAAACATAAGCATGGGGTGCATGGTTAGAATTTACAACACTGGTCTGAGAGGCGTATTAAGTCAATAAAAGGAGCATTCATTAGCCACAAGTGTCACTATTCTGCGCACGTTCACTATCCCATTTCAGGACCATGGCTAGAGTAAAGCTCAATTGTATCCTCACAAACGACATTTTTCATCTAATCTAGGCCACGTGTTATTTTTCTTCTATGAGGCTCATGGAATTGCTTTGAATTGGGCTGCATGGTATGCTTCAGCAGGTCTCATATGGCTGTCCTGGGACTGCCTTTCCCAGAACCTCAAATAGCCTGACCCCCACAACAGAACCAAAGAGGCTCACTGCCAAAGTAACATGTAACATGATATGCATTTTTGTATATAAATACATTTAAAGAGACAGTGAAAGTGTTTGGCAAACTGTCCTGTTTATTGTTGATGTTCATATTTAGTTGTTGATTGTAATTTACCCGCTTACTAAGCACGTCAGTCCATAATAAGTAACCTAATTTTAAATGGAGACGTTCAAGTCAAGATAAATATGTTGAAACAATGGTACATGTTTGTGACATATTTTTGAAGACTTTGTGAATAGAACCCCCTTATACCACACGCTAATCAATTTATCTAATTTGGTAGAATTTAAGACAAGGCAAACGTTCAACCCTTAAAAACATGTGACCCATTAATATGTTTGCCCTACCATGAAGCGTGGCTAAATGGCTACTCACTGAGCATGGAAGTCAATGAGCACCGGCAGCTCACTGTTGATGACCCTATCGGTGAAGTCCTCGTGGTCCTGCACATTGAAGGAGACCTCACGGCGCGAGGTGTGGGTCAGGGAACGGGGCAATGTGCGAGAGGGGGACAGGAAGGAGAGGGGAGCAGTGGAGGAACGCAAGGAGGTAGAGAAGGAGGAGGAGGAGGTGGAGGAGGCCGGGAGGCAGCGGAGGTCTTTCACAGAGAGGGTCCAAATTCTACGGACAAGCAGCCTGTGAGCCATCTGCAGTGGGGAACCAACCGGAGAAAATATCACGCTATTAAGAATGATTGATACACTTAATTACTATTTCTTAAATCAGCTGAGATAACTGGCTAAACATCAATGTTATGTAAGGTAACTTTGTTTACCATTACTTTGCCACTGGTTGTCAAGTTTAAGATGCAGGGAAGAAGCAGTCTATATGCCAAGCACACACAGCACTTGTACGTAAAAGGTTAATTTTGTATCGACGTTATGCTTAATAATAGGGTTGGACACAGAGTAATTGTTAGCTGTGGTCAAGCAACCTAGGCATCATCTTGTAGATTGACTTAACGTTCCAACTTATTAAGAAAAACTAAATTTAGATCAGCGTAAAGCGTTTCAATAGAACGTGATCATTGGTGGTCTTGTGGAGCTATAATGCCATTTGAAAGGCTATGTTTAAGTCGTATGATCACGCTTAACCGTAGAAGTAAACTGTTTACTGTCCCGAGAGTGACGCGTTTAACTAGACATAGCCAGCTGAACCTCTGATGAGTAACAACATGGAAGTCCTAAACAATAGAGTTTGCGTTCATATTTTTCCAAATTGAAGCCGTGCCTTGGAATCCTCCAAGATAATAGCTTAACTATTTCACAATCTCTGCCTAACTGGGTATTTACGAGGAGGACTCAGCTTTTTCCTCGAATAACCTCCGTGTGACTTTGCCCGCTTCTTCATCCCTTCATTCTTACTTGCTTTCGCGTTCTACTATTACAAAATACCCAAACTCACAAACCGGAACGTCTGTAACCCGCACACTTACCAATGTCCCTCGGACTGTAAGTGTATGCATACGAATAAACAAATATTGATATTTACCGTGTTGTTTGCTAATGCTGTTCTTGGTCGCCCGGACCCCTGAATATGAGGTACTTCCGCTTTACCGTGTACATAAAAGGGACCGCGCTGTCTACTTTAGCTCATCCATTGAACACGCGAGGAAGCAGCGCCACACTGAGCTCATATTTGGAACTAGCAAATCATGCATACTGTAGCTATCAATGCATCTTTGTATGACTAGATTATGAAATGCCAGTCAAACATTGTCCTTTTGTTGTTAGTTATATCTCTACATATATCTAAATTGGTCAACATGGTTTCTTCCATTTGAGAGTTTCATGTCAGTTTATTGTTGTTTTTGTTTATTATTTAGTTTCTTCCTTAATCAAGATATTTAGGACCTATATAGCAATATTTGTAGCCTGTATTTGACAGATGTCTGCAGGTCAAGGGACCAATGAACATATACAATTCCAAAAAGTGGAACGATCAATATGTCCTGCCTATTCTTCAGAGAGGCATTCATTCATAATTGATGAGAAGACTGGAAATGAAAGAGAGAAGTGCTGCACTGTCCACCTTTCATGTCAGAGAGAGCCAATGGATGAGAGACCTGTAGAGAGACGTAGGGTAACTTCGCAACAGAATCAGACAGACAGGCAGACAGGCAGCTTAAAAGCAAAGTGAAGAGGCTTTGAGAGACATTGATGGTGAAACTGAATTGAAAATCATTGAATCCAGAATAACGCAGAAGCCGCATTAAACCCCATCTTGTTTTTGATTATTTCAGGGCTTCCAGTGCTTTGTGTTGTGAGTATCACTGAGTTACAGCTTTGAATTATCTTGTCCTGTGTAGGTTTTGCTTCCATTTCCTGTTTTCAATCTATGCATTAATGTCTCAATGTCTATAACATGTTGATTATTCTCTTTCTTTTTTTTTTTTTTTTGTTCTATGTTCTTATTTTTCCTTTTTTTCAGATTCAAGTGATTTCCGGAAGAGAATATCAGTAATTCCTTTGACATCTTTTGATTATAATTATCATCATTGAACAACTCTTTAAGCATCCCTGCGCTAGGATCATCTGCGGACATATCCTATGCGCAGACCAAACTGTTTCTTATACCTCCTCCTGTCACCCATCCCCACACTGGCAGTCTGAATGGGTGATCAGAGCTGACATTTCCGAGGGACCCTTCACAGAGACGGAGGAGAGCATTGCAGCAGACAGAGAGATGGAGGGGCAGGCCGTGGAGACAGCGACCCCTGCCACGGTCGTCCTCCGTCCCCCGCCTCTGTTCCGCAGCCTCGGGCCCGCCGGGCCCTCTGCTGGCCTTCCTCCTCATCGACGCCTCCGCTTCATGTTTCGAAGGTCGAGGGCCGTTCTACCAGCCAACGCAGGCCCCGATGAGGTCTCTGGGGGCCTCGCGTGCAACGGCAAGGACTCGTCAGGCCCCCTCGTCCACGCACACCCACAGCCGCCGGCTCAAAACGACGCGATATCCGAGAAGGACATTCACATACGCACGGCGCCGGAGGCACAGCAGGACCTTCAGACTGCACTGAAATCCCCTGCAGGAGTCCTCTCTGTTCTCTCTCCTCCCTCTGTCACTCACGAAAGAGGTGTGGGGACTTGGGAGACGGCCATGTCTCCTCTCCCAACGTTACAGGAACACCGGACCGGAGAGGCGGGGCTTTTCAAAGGGAAGCAGCAGGAGAAAAGGAGGAGGAAGAGGAGAAGGAGAAAGGTGGACTGCAAAAGAGAGGGTGTCAACAGCCGAGATAAATACGTGGTGGCTGAGGTGGCTGGGATCAAGGCCGAGAGTGGATTATGCGACTGGTTGCAGGGTTTGGGGATCTACGATAAGGAGAGGAAATCCACCTCCACCAGCAGGCTTAAACAGCAGCAGGTATTTGTGTCTAGTGGGGCTGAGAGGAGGCTGGCAGGCCATAGAGACGGGTATTCAGAAACAGCGGCGGACCACAGGAGAAACAGACGCCCCCATTTCCTACCTCCCATCTGTCAGTCTGGTTCGCTACTCCAAGTGCCCCTGCTGCTACCTGAAAACTCACCCCCGCCCTCCCCGTGCAACTCAAAAAAAAATACCTTCCGCCCCCTGCTGGTCCCTCTCCTCCACCCGCTCCCTGTCAGGAGAAAGGGAGAATCCGGCACAGGAAGAGGGAAATGAATCAACCAAGATTGAGTTTGTTACTCTGTGTTCATTTAGTGAAATTGCATTCAATGTCTGGCTTTGTTTTACTTACTTAGGCCATACATTTCTGCTTGCTGCGTCGTATAAGTTGCATATTCAAAACTAAATTGTTTCCCCTTTTTACACTTTTCCAGTTTTTATTAATTAGTTGCTTACTTAGCTGTTTGGCAAGTAGGTTTGTTATTGTATATTGCCCCCCCCCCCCCCCCCCCCCCCCCCCTCCCCCAATCAGGATTTATTTACAAGAATTATAAAACTCCACACATGTTGCCCAGGGTTAACCTATTCATGACCACTGCACCTCAGCCTAAGGTAACAATTTACAGTACATTCCTGTGGCTTTGGTTTCCGTCCTGACTTTCCCCAGCAGAGGGCCCTCTCCTCTGAGCAAAGTGAAAGCAGGGGGAGGTGGAGTTGTTGTTTATGAGGCCGCGGCGGTTTGGTCCTGAACAGAGCTGCTCTATGTGTCCGCGCATAGGTGGGAGCCTGCGTGTCAGGCCCAGAACACACGCACCTCAGTCCTCCTCGCCGCTCACCTTGCTGGAGCCCCTCCTGTGCGTGTTTACCCTCAAACTGTTTGTGAGTGAGGCTCTTTTTTCTGGGCCGCCCGGCCCCCACACCCCTTTCCCGCCAAATAAACATTGCCACCGGAAATTGCAGGGATATCTGGGATTTTTAAGGGGTCCCAGCGGACAGGAGGCGAGAGGAGGAACAAGGGTGTTCTCTGTGACACCTTGGAGGTGAGGGGTAAAGGGGGTGGGGTGGGGGGGGACGGGAGGTGAGGGGGTGGTGGGTCGAGGACCAGTGCAGAGCGGGTGACCTAAAACGAGAGTGGTTGATGGGGCGGGCACGGTCAACAAGCTGTGGCCTATAACTGAGTGAGCACAGGTGAGACCGGTATCTTCGACCCGTTCCTGGGCTGCCAGAGGGGGGCCTCCGCACGTCAAGGCCGACCCCGTTCGTCACCGAGCTGCCCTGGGCTAAAGGTCGGGGTTAAACAGGATCCTCATGACGTGTGTGAAGCTACCTAGGGTCCCCCCCCCCCCCCCCCCCTCTCTCCCGCGGTTGTCACACCAAAACAACTTCCTAGGACAGCTAAAAACTCCTGCACCTGACCCCCTTCTCCCCGTGCTTGCATTCCAGATTCCTTCCCCTCTCGGCTTCTTCCCGTTAGCTCCAGCTAGCGCAAAGGACAAAGCAGGATCCCGCACTGCCAGCAGCAGCCATTGATGGAGATGAGGTTTCACATCAGCCCCAGACAAAGCACGAAATTGCGAGGGTGCGTGGTCGTTTCCGTATTCACAAGGCAGGCATTTTTTTCTACCATGGTATGTCCGAGATCTCCCAGCTCGCTGCTCAAACTCCAGTCTCCTGCCATAACGGCCAGAGAACACGCTCAGCGCGCTGCACTGCAAATGGCCGGCGGTCGCTGCATCTGATTGTGCCCACTGTATAATTACGGTCAATTGCCTGCCGTTTATTTCGATTAGTATGAAGCTATATCCAAAGTTAAAACGAACTTTTCTCCATCTCCCCATTTGAACTCTATGGCCTGTCATCTACGCTGCTCTGAGGGACCTTTCTCCTTGAGCTTATTCTACTCCTGGTCTGTAATTAGCATATGTTTTATTGGCACCACACGCTCACCCTTTATGCTATATCTTAATTATAGTCAATTCAAATCTGACTCTCTCTCAAACAGCTTCACTGGAATAAAAATGAATGACCATCTAAAAGTCTGATTAAGGGTTAGTCAATGCTTTGTATGCACGGTCCCGGGGGTGGGGTTGGGCGTAGGGGGTGACTTATTTGCCCACAGAGTTCATGCACATGTTGAGTGTGAGTGTGAATTGTGTATGAACGAAACACATGTTTGAGTGTGAGTGGGAGCACGTGTGTGCATAAAATATGACACGCAGTGTGTGTCCGCGCGGAGATGTGAAGTTGGACGGCATGTGCTTGCTGACATACGAGGAGCATGAGTCTGAAAAGCAGTTAAAGAGACATTGATGGTAATGTGCATGTATCAACTCTAGCCGTCTCCTTCTCCCAGCCAAATTCTTATGCCAATCTGTGTTCCAGTGTTTGGGGAGTCAACAGTAGAGTTCCTGTTCTGGGTTTAAAAATAACTCAGAGACTTAAATTCCTCTCTCCCTCTCTCTCTCTCTCTCTCTCTCTCTCTCTCTCTCTCTCTCTCTCTCTCTCTCTCTCTCTCTCTCTCTCTCTCTCTCTCTCTCTTTCGTCTTTACCCTCTCTCTAATATACCTCTCTTGCTCTGTGTGTGCTTGTTTTTCTTTCTTTTTTCTTGTGTTTTGGAACAGGCTGTGCTCTATCCCTGTCTAGCAGCCACCCAGCCCATACTACTAGCCAGCAGACACACGCACACACACACACACACACACACACACACACACACACACACACACACACACACACACACACACACACACACATTCACACAGACAGTTACACGCATACCCACAAACGGCTGCTGGAATAATCACAGGTATAATACATTCAGCTCTGGTGGGCTTGTAAAGGAGTCTGGACACACTGGAGAAACAATGTGTGTGTGTGTGTGTGTGTGTGTGTGTGTGTGTGTGTGTGTGTGTATGTGTGTGTGTGAGCGTGTGTGTGTGTGTGTGTGTCTGTATATGTGTGCATGCAAACAATGCATCTGTGCGTCTGCACCTGTTGTGGTTCAGCAGGTGTGTCAAGAACTCCCTAACGACTTAAGCAAACACTCCATACCTGACACCCCCCCCCCCCCCCATTATTTTGATGTAAAAGGATAGACAGCTTTTCTCCAAAGCACCAACACGGTTCTTTCATGCCCAAGATTGACTTGTTTGGTTATTTCTGTGCCAGGCTGATTTAGCTGTAGGAATTAGGTCTGAACAGCGAACTCCTCCTCCTTCTCTTGCACGTACCTCACGGAGGTACCGTCTCTTCACTCCAGTCTCTCTCCTTGCCCATGCAGTCTTTCCCTGTCTAGAAACCTTTGGTGGCGTTAGGCTCTCCCCTAGTCTCCCTCTCTCCACCCCCCCACCCCCCCTCCCATACCCTCACGTCTCCCTCTCTCCACCCCCCCACCCCTCACGTCTCCCTCTCCACCCCCCCCACCCCTCACGTCTCCCTCTCTCCACCCCCCCCCCACCCCCTTCCGTAAGCCCCCCACCCCACCCCTTACGTCTCCTTCTCTCCCTCACGCACTACTTCCACACACTTGTTTCCGCGGCCAACATGGTCACCCTTCACTCTATTCCCTCTTTTAAACACTCTCTCTCTCCATTGCCATGTCCCTCCCGCGACACCTCTTCCAGAGGCCATCCTCTGGTGATTCATTTTGATCATTTTATGGGCAGGGAGTGCTTTTCACTGACCTCCTAGAGCAGACTTGAGTCATGTACGTTTGACGAGTTTAAGTTTCCTCTCAGCTTAGAATTTGTAGCATTACATCACAATCATCTAGCAGACGTCTTAACTCAAAGCAACTGTGCAAAATTGTGCATTAAACTACAGTAAAAAAAACATCTGCGCATCATTACCAAGCTCTGTGTGTGTGTGTGTGTGTGTGTGTGTGTGTGTGTGGACAGTTTGTGTACTGTACATTACAGTTGGTGGTTTGTGTTGAGTTCTGGAAACTTAGAATGTATATTTGTGACTTTGATGGAACCTGTCATTTGCCAAGTACAAAGTGGAAAGGAAACATCCCCTGATGAATCGTTGGAGGAAATATAAAAACAGCAAAAACATTGCCTTTGTGTTTTTTCTGCAGTCTCGCCAGAATTGTTTACATGTTGCATCATCTTTGTTTACTCCGAGGGAGAACAAAATGGATTGAGTTGGCAATTTGGAGGTTGATGGTTTGGCAAATACAGTATTTTTGCCTTGCTTTGTGTTTGTTTGTGTGTGTGCAATTTAAGTGCACGATTGTGTGTTTATTCAAACATTCCGTGTGCTGTAGTTCCGATAAGTCTGACCACAAGCTTGAGTGTACAGGTGTTGATTTATGTGCCTAAGCCCTCTCACACACCATCCGTATGCAGCATGAGGGTAGTGTGTGGTAGGGAGGCACACAATGTGGTCAGAGGTTCTGCTAGCTCAGGTAGACGTCCGGCTTCCTGTGTGCGTGTCTGCCGGGATAAAAGGCGGATTAGCCAGACAGTTCTCACCTACACTCTCCCTCCCTCTACCATTGCACCTATATCGGGCATACACACACACGTACGCACGCACGCACGCACGCACGCACGCACGCACGCAAGCACACACACACACACACACACACACAGTCTCTCTCCCTCGCTCTCTTTTTCTTCATTAACGACTGTATGGAGGAGGTAGGGTAGGGGGACAAGAAATAAGGACAGGGAGACAGAAATAGAGACATAAAGAGAAAGAGAGAGAGAGAGAGAGAGAGAGAGAGAGAGAGAGAGAGAGAGAGAGAGAGAGAGAGAGAGAGAGAGAGAGAGATAGATAGATAGATAGATAGATAGATAGATAGATAGATAGATAGATAGATAGATAGATAGAGAGAGAGAGAAGAGAGAGAGAGAGAAAGAGAGAGAGAGAGAGAGAGAGAGAGAGAGAGAGAGAGAGAGAGAGAGAGAGGGAGAGAGAGAGAGAGCGAGAGAGACCGTGAGAGAACAAAACAAAGAAAGTTCCATGGAAGGTGAGCGGGATGTTGGATTTAAAGACAGGAAACAGAAGGAATAGGGAGGGAGGGAACAAAAAGCTGCATTGAATGAAAGAGAGATCTTGCTCTTTCTCCCTACATACATCATCATTATTCAATCAATGCTAACTATATGATTCCACTTCCTACTCTTTGTATATACTTCTATCTGTCTGGCTCCCCTCCCCAACTATTTTAAAAAGAAGAGAAGGAAATTCCTAGCTGTTTTCAATGGCTTTCCCAGTATTAATATAGCAAAGACAAGAAGCTGAGTGTATTTATCTAGGTTTTCACAAAGCAGCAGCCGGACAGAGGTATGCGTGTGAAAACGACTTTAAAGCATCAATAATATTATGTTCAATCAAACATAAATAAATAAACACCAAAAGCCAGGTCCTCTTTGGAATGTTGTAATTCAGAATTTTTATGAATGACTGTATTCATCATTGGCCACGCCTTAAACCTCAGCTATCCGTTTTGAAGATCGAAGGCCCGCCTCTTTCCTCCTCTTTTAGAATACCTTGGCCACACGCCTGCGTCCCAATTGGCTCAAAACAGGCTCCGGTAGGCGGTCTTGCACAGTGGTAATATAAAAATGAGACTCCGGTCTTATCGATGAAAATTTGCAGGTAATAATGAACTCAGAAGAATGATTAAATATTATAACACTTTGGAATTACTGCGCTTTGGCGGACAAAACCATTTGTTTATTGTTGGTCGCGAATATATAGGACTACTTTGACAGAAGTTGTTTTTTTACTCAACTGTTTTAAACTGTTTTATTTTTACGAGTCTGGATTTTGACATCATGAGGATATTAATACTATTTTCCGCGTTTCAACTGGTTGCAATCAACTTGGTGAGTTGGCAACTCGGTGTGTGTTTTTCTACAATGTATGTAGTAAGGCTTGTTAAAACGTAACCACTGGGATAAAGACTCACGTGCCAGTAGGTCGCCTGTCAGTATGGTTGTAGATACAGTGGATACACTGTGGGCCACTATAATAGTATACTTGATTTTAATCCGAACTTTATTCTCCAATAATTTGCTCGTTTAATAATAGGATGATACTGGCCCTATATCACTGATATTTGGGAGCGTTTAGTGGCAATGCTTGCATTGTTTTCTATCTAAAAGTCAAGTAGTTCATTGGCATGACACAAGCAATAGCTCTAACCTGCTGTATAGCCTCATACATACCTTAGCCTGTGTGTCCCTGCCATACAGAGCCCACCTACTGCAAGGAAACATAAAATATCTGGATTGCTAAGGCCCGAATCCTTAGCAAACAACAGGATGATCTGATGATAGGAATCATTGTTTGATTTAGCTAAACTGTAACTGGATTCCTGAAATATGTAAGCGTATATGAATAACTTAACAAATTTTGCCTAACGACAGTGACACTATAAAACCCCCACCGCAAGATCAGAGCACAGGCTGAGATGAAAAGTGGCACTCTTTCAGGACTGTAAATGGATAGATATGATCCCACTGCTGGGAAACAATTTACTACCCCCCCCCCCCTCTTCATCCCACTGGCCAGGGCTTAGAGGACCAGGAATGATCTGACTGTGGACAGGAAGACTGGAAGAAAAAAAAAACACCAACCTGTGATCTCTGTACCCTCTGATAGAGATGCAGTGAAGGATAGGAACGAGTGAGGGACACACACACACACACACACACACACACACTAACACACACACACACACACTAACACACGCAAACACGTACACACACAGGGAGAAAGAGATCTTGAGTGCCAGAAGAAGGGGTGCAATGGAAAGCCTTTTTCTTTCATGTCTTCTCGTCTGACCATTTACAAATGCCAGGCGGAAGCCAGCAGATGGTCACAGATAGGAGGAGGAGGGGTGGGGGTGGGGGTGGGGGTGGGGGGTTGAGGGTTGATTGGGGTGGATATCATGTAATAGTTCTGGGCATTGATAATGTTCAATCCTTATACACACAGTCTCTTTGACTTGATTGCGAAACCCTTTGACCAAATCTTTTCAGATTTACAAAAAGCTCTTTCAACGGATGTGACAGGGTCAATAACACAAACCCTGGCTCTAACAAGTCATAATTTCCTCTCCTGCATTCGTCCCCCCACCCCTTCCCTCCTCCTCCCTCCTTTAGGTCAGTGCAGGCTGCCCTGTGCTGTGTGAGTGTCCGGAGGGCCCTCCCTCCTGCCCCCCGGGGGTCAGCTCCGTCCCGGACGGCTGTGGCTGCTGCAAGGTGTGCGCGTCGCAGCTCAACCAGGACTGCCATGACGGACGTCCCTGCGACCACCACAAGGGCCTGGAGTGCAACTATGGCAACGACGTCGGCCGCACGCATGGCATCTGCAGGGGTGGGTATAAGAGGAGGGGCTGGGAAGAGAGGAGAAATAGCCCTAAGTGGGCTCATAGTTGATTTTAGGTACTTTGAACGGTTACGTTTAGTTTGAGGTTGGGCTCATAGTTGATTTGAGGTACTTTGAACGGTTACGTTTAGTTTGAGGTTGGGCTCATAGTTGATTTGAGGTACTTTGAACGGTTACGTTTAGTTTGAGGTTGGGCTCATAGTTGATTTGAGGTACTTTGAACGGTTACGTTTAGTTTGAGGTTGGGCTCATAGTTGATTTGAGGTACTTTGAACGGTTACGTTTAGTTTGAGGTTGGGCTCATAGTTGATTTGAGGTACTTTGAACGGTTACGTTTAGTTTGAGGTTGGGCTCATAGTTGATTTGAGGTACTTTGAACGGTTACGTTTAGTTTGAGGTTGGGCTCATAGTTGGTTTGAGGTACTTTGAACGGTTACGTTTAGTTTGAGGTTGGGCTCATAGTTGATTTGAGGTACTTTGAACGGTTACGTTTAGTTTAAGGTTGGGCTCATAGTTGATTTGAGGTACTTTGAACGGTTACGTTTAGTTTGAGGTTGGGCTTGTAGTTGATTCGAGGTACTTTGAACGGTTACGTTTAGTTTGAGGTTGGGCTTATAGTTGATTTTAGGTACTCTGAATGGTTAAGTTTAGTTTGAAGTTGAGTTGAGAGAATGTGTATTTATAAGGAGGATGAATTAAACCTCAAAGTCACTGTCGATTCCCTTTGATTCTGGTCTGAGGTTTTAAAAACCGGTGCCATGTTTCAAAGACAGATCCAGCCTTCATTAACTGCTGCCCAGCAAGCCAGACCCTGGATTTATTTAAGTAGCCTAGTGTGTACACATAAACATACCGTTTGTGAACACACATATACAAACACAACATGAACATTAGCAGGATCACGCTCGCGCACGGAAACTTGCAACACTCGTGCACGCGCACAAGAGATTTATTTACATATGACTATACGGGTGGGGCTGCTGTAATGAGTGCGGGTATTTCGGGGGTTGTATGGGGAGTTCCAACAGAGGGACACAAGTGGAGGGACATTGTAAACAAGTCAAAATGCCTTTCTGGCCTATGAATAGAAGCTCCTTCCTATTACCAGGGATAGTGTATCTCTTCTCTCTTTCTGTCTATCTCGAGCTGGCTCCCGCTGAAACACCTGTCTTTCCACATTATTTTGGGGGGTTTAAATTGTTTGGTTATTTGCACTTAGATATGAGCTTCCTTTTTTGTGTGTTGAGGGTATTTGTGACATCATATCCCTTCCGACGTGCTCCGTATTACCTCAAAGGAAGTGGCCATTTTACCTGCTAAAGTGGCATTGCATGTAATATATGACATGTATGAGGATATCTGATTAGTCTTATTCCTTGTGTGGTACAAGTCTAATCCAACACTCACATACCCTTTTTAATCCCCCCCCCCACCCCCCACCCACCCACCCCCCCCGCCCATCCCCCACCCCCTCTCACAGCAAAGGCAGAGGGCCGCTCCTGTGAGTACAACGGCCGGATGTTCCAAAACGGCGAGAACTTCCGCGCCGGCTGCAAGCACCAGTGCACCTGTATCGACGGGGCGGTGGGCTGCGTGCCCCTGTGCCCCGGCCACCTGCCCCTGGCGTCCCCCGCCTGCCCCGCCCCGCGCCTGGTCAAGGTGCCCGGCCAGTGCTGCCTCAGCATCGACTGCCACAAGGGCTCCACCGTCACGCCACCAGTGCCCCGCCGCCCGCGGCCGCCCGCGTACCCGCCCTTCCCCTTCGTGCCCTACCCGGCCTACCCCTACCTCAAACCCTACCCCAAGCCCTACCCCAAACCATATCCCTACAAGCCCAGGAAGGACACCCTGGGCAACGAGCTGATGGAGGTGGAAGGGCGGAAGTGGGACAAGCCGCGCGGACACAAGCACCTGGCGGGTAAGATGGGCTGCCGCCGGCGCTGCCATTGCGTCGCATCAGTGCACTGTCTGTTTCCTGCCGGCAGTATAGCGCCATGTTTGTGTTCTAGCCTCTTTCGCCCCCCCCCCCCCCCCCCCCCCCCCCCCCCCCCCCCCCCCCCCCCAGACACACAAACGGACCCACTGTGTGCTGCCCTACCTTTTCCCCTGGTGTGTGTGTGTGTGTGTGTGTGTGTGTGTGTGTGTCAGTCAGTCAGCCAGACAGTGTTTGAGCACGGCATGTTTTCCACTGGCTCCTTGTGCACCAGAGGAGCGCTCGTGCACGCGCTCGCCAAACACGTACGCACACCGCTCCGAAACAGCACATACCTCTGTCAACCCGCTTCTCCCTCTCTCTGTAATCACCCTCTATGCGTCAGTGTTGCCTGTTGACTGAATAAGACCAGTGTACTCGCATCCCTCTCTTTCTGTGCGTCTCCTTCTCCCCCCTGGCCCTCTCTCGCCCTCTGTTTCTCTCGTTCCCTCCATTTCCTCTGTCTACATCCTCATGTCCTCATCTTTCCATCCAGCAGTCTCCATCCACAGTCCATTTCTTCATTCACCCCCTCCCTTGTTTCTCTTATCCCTCTCTTTCCAGCATGGAGGCAGGTGGGAGGCGAGTGTGTCGTCCAGACAACCAGTTGGTCCCAGTGTTCTCGGAGCTGTGGGATGGGCGTGTCCTCGCGGGTCACCAACGACAACAACACTTGCAAACTGGTGAAGGAGACTCGCCTGTGTAACATCCGGCCCTGCAGCTCCCTGTCTCTCCCAGTCAAGGCGAAGGTATGTGTGTATGCCTGTGTGTGTGCGTGGGTGGGAAATTAAATGTGTTGACAAAAGAGCTGGAAAACGTGTTAGGTGTGCTTGTTTTTGTCGTGGCTTTAAACTGCGCCAAAGTAGGGACTGTAGTCACTGTTAGGTTGCCATGTTTGTTTGCATTTCCCATGTCCCACAACAATCTGTGTGTGTTCGCTGTCTCACAATCCATTGGACCAATCTCAGTATCTGTCAAAAATAGATTTATGTTTGTCAGTTACCAACTAAGCCAAATTAGAAATTGGGCAGGGGTGCACCCAAGAGGGAGGGGGGGGGGGGTGGGCGTCACATCGATATTAATATCACGGTATTCATTATTTACCCCACCCCCCTGGCATGCTCTACTCAATCTCACTCTTGCCCACTCTTTTTAAAGTGTTGTTGCTGCAGTACCAATAAGCCCAAAAGACTGGCAAAGAAGCTGAACTGAATTTGGACAGTAACAAGAACAGAAAATGAAATAAAGTTTTCCCGTACAAAAACATTAGCAGTCCTGTGTGGGGTTCTAGTGAGAGGTAAAACTCTGTGTGGGCTGTAAGGTTAGGTCATCCCTCTGTACAAACTACTCCTCCTCCGGCAGTGGGTGTCGGTTAGGACATTAACGGGCTATTGTGTGTTTGGTACTAAAGAGCTCTCTATTCTCCCACTGCCTTGCTCTTTCTAATCTCACAAAACCGCCCTCGGAAAACCACTCTGCTTGCTTCCATCATCCACTCAGCCAACTGGCTGGTTTGTTGTGCACCTGTCTTTCGCTGAGCTCTTTCAATGTTTTCAGAGCTGTGGTGGGCGATAATGTGCTAATAAGCCACCTCACCGCTGTGGCTGTTGTGATGTCCGCCCACTGGTTCAGCGCGCCATGGCCATGAATTCTCTCAATCACCTGTCTGTTGTTCTGACCTGTTTCCACCGTCTCTCTTTCCGCCACCCACAATTACCTCGTTTTACAGCGTGCAGGTGGTGAGGAAGTCACTGTGATAATATGGAGCTCAGTTTTTTACTGGTTTGCCGGGATGGTTTTATCTTCCCAGAAAGCCCCCCCCCCCCCCCCCCCCAAAAGAAAATCTATGCTTCTCTTTGTTATACCATCACAAAAATAACAGTGTATCCAGGATGTTGTAAAAGACTTCACCTATTCAGGAATTCTTTTCGTTCCGTTTGTGTCGCCCGCAGAAAGGGAGGAAGTGCTCTCGCACGCACAAGGCCCCTGAGCCCCACCGCCTGTCCTACGCCGGCTGCCGGACCACCCGTCTCTACCGGCCCAACTACTGCGGGGTGTGCCGGGACGGCCGCTGCTGCTCGCCCCGCCGCACGCGCACCGCCGCCGTGACCTTCGCCTGCCCCGACGGCGAGCGCTTCGAGAGGTCCGTCATGTTCATCCAGTCGTGCAAGTGCAGCGACGAGTGCAGCCACCTGAACGAGGCGGCCATGCCGCCCCAGAGGTGGCTCTACGGAGACACGCACAAGTTCGTCGACTAGCCACAGACCCCACAGAGCCTCAAACACTCCCAAAGACATTAACCCAACCTCCCCTCCCTTAACCAGCAAACCACCCTGATAGAATAGCAGTCTTAAGTGTATCTCTGAATAGACGCTACCCAGGTGATTGAAATTGTAAATGTTTTTTTCTTCTTCTTGACAAAACGTTCAGGTCGGAGCAAGAATGTGTTATTAATTTGCCACCGGGATAGAGAGGAGTAGACTAGCTTATGTTGTAGACACCTTGTCGAATGTGGTACCTCCACCACAGTGTGTGTGTGTGTGTGTGTGTATGTAAAGTATGTGTGTATTTGACGGGCCACTGGTCGCCAGTCATTGTGTGTTTCCTCTGGGACTACACCCACACACTCCACAGGCTACTGAAAAAGGTTCCTCATGACAACAATGAACAAGAAACAGTAGAGTGACTTTAGCTCTTCGATATCTGAACATTGAAAAAAAAAGAAAGGACTCAAAACGGGGGTTCAATACAA
Organism: Aplochiton taeniatus; assembly: GCA_017639675.1. Taxonomy (NCBI): domain Eukaryota; kingdom Metazoa; phylum Chordata; class Actinopteri; order Galaxiiformes; family Galaxiidae; genus Aplochiton; species Aplochiton taeniatus. Next base: position 6,240,343 of record CM030183.1, on the reverse strand, counting down.
AAATAGGCCAAGAGAAAAAGAGCCTTTGCCAATCGATCTGAAAAGACATTGTTATCGTTTTATGGTATTTATTCCATGGTAATTATTGTTGTGACAGAGACAGTGACACTGCCTACCAACAATATAAGGTGATGCTGCTATGTTTGGCAAAGAAGTGTAGCAGTATGGTTCCTTTAGTGGGACAAAACAGCAAAGAGCTGTCAACAGAGTAAAGGCGGGGGGGTGATAAATCACGGACTTCAACCCTTGATGACCGGGGTGAGTCAGTCAGAAAGGCCCAACTGAAGATCCATATGAAGATAACCTGGTAGCCTAGGATATATTTTGTTTAGCTTAGAGAAAGTGTTGTGCGAGCTGGCTTGAGTCTAGTGGGTACAATGCCAACGGTCGTGTACACAGCTGGAATTATCCGCGGCCTGGCTTCCAGTTCCCAAAGAAGTGAGACATTTTTTTAAAGCACCGGTGGAACATGCCAGCGATTCTGGCATTTTTAAAGTTGATCAGACAATTGATCAGAGAAAATTGTAATTTCAATGACGAGTGAGAGCTACACAGCCACTCACTGGGTTTGTTACCAAAAAAAAACTGCCTGAGCGTGTGAAGGAAACGTGTAATTTGTGACTGGCGGTTAGAACTGTTTGTTTGGGGACCCAATCTGGTCTGTAATCTACCGACTGAGCTCACAGTACTCAATGAAACAAAACTCTCATTCACGTCGCTTTATGCCTATGTGGCTTCTATTTCTGGACGACTCTGTTGAAGGTCGTCTTGTTGACAATGACGTCTCCCTCATCTAAAAGTGCCAAGAGGAACGATTGGGGGACGCAATAAAGCGGTCCAGGGTGAAATCTTTCTAGCCGGGGTTTAAGAATGAGCTTCCTATGGACACGTCAGGAGCCCTTTTTAGCGTCTCATAAGTGTAGGCATGAAAGTCGGTCATATTGTTCTATAGTTAGAGAGCTCTAGGGCCCATTGTTGGATGACCGGACTCCCCAAGCATCTCTTTTATTAGGATATGGGTTAATACTCATGCACCTTACCAGCCTTTTTATGACACCCTCTCTGAGTGAAGGAGACATGTAGTGAGAGGTCTCATAAACGTTGTTTTGTTCTCTTAACAAAAAAATTGAAGTATTATTGCAGCCAAAGCTATATTTGATCTCTGTTAAAAGCGTTGTTTAGGCTTTTTTTTTTATGTGTGCCCTATTTACCCGCTCAGATGTTTCTGAACACAATCATTTTGGGGCTTAATTAACTTTATTAAAAAAAAGATATGATGTTTTGATATGTTTCTTATGTTGCCATTGCTTTGTTGCCATTATAGACTATGTGGTTTCGTTGTCTTTAGTTTTATAACTGGACACTATAGAGCAGCTATGTACAGATGCATTGTTTTGTGTAGTTTTTCTGCTGTATAAGGGCCAATCCATTTACTGAGTAATACTGAACTTGTCCATGTATAGCTAGCACTGAGCAAGCCTGGGTTGAAAGTGAATGTTTACTTTCATTTCTATATCATGAAGTCTACAGTATGTGTGCTTGTATTACCCAGTTGCCAACACAATGTGTCTAATGCATTCAGCCAGACTACATTTTCCAAACAAAATAATGAAACATTAAATATGTTGCTGATTGTGTTGTCAAATCTGGTCTTTGATTTACTGGTCAAATGATTTAATCGTGGCATTTTTAATAAACATATAGTTCACCTCCTATCCTGGGCATGAATGCTAATAAGAGAAGCTGGTGCACTCTTTTTTTAATAGCAGGCGACTGAATATCTTATTTCTGCACGCTCTCTCAGCTTTGAAACATATTTTAGCAGCGTTTCGGTACAGTAACCTTAATCAGGCTGATTATGTTGCACCTGGTTCTCAAGTTGAAGCTCCACTGCAACAATAAGCTTTGGTCAGTAATCTTTGAATCTATTGGTTTTATATTCAGATACAAGATTTATAACCTTTTGACTTCGGTCCATGTTACTTTTATAGCAGACATGATTACCCAACACGTGGATGTCAAACTCAGGAGCCATGTATAGCCTACTGGTTACCACCACCAGAGCAAGAGACCAACCTCTGAACAAATACCAATTACAGTAAGGCTAGTTTGAATATCAATGTTGCTGTGACAATTGTTCGATTGTTACTGTTATCATGGCGCAATTTTATATTTTTGAATATAGGCATTAAGAGAAGTGAAAGCTTTAAACTTGGTAAAATTTTTATTTCCAAAAACAAAATCCCAGAAATACAAAAACAATGATCAAGTACATACACAATTACGGTATTCCTTTTCAAATACGGTCGACTCAATTTTCCATGCAAAGCAGACAACTACCCAACAAGAGGCACAAAGTCTATCCTCAAAGCAATGGACCTATACTTCTACCCCTTTTAATTGCTCAAATGGAATATTATATTTGCAAATCATAACTAGCCACACAACCATTTGACGGTTTTAAAAAAAATGTGTTTACTTTCCTAGAAGTTCTCAAAAGTTGAGCATAATCCTAGACCATGACATTTACATAATCATCCCATGGTGTAGAAACTACAGACCACAACAATAAACTGGAGTTTTATAAAAAGTTTAATTTCATTGACCAAAAACAAACCATGGTAAGAGACAAATTAAAACCAGACAACCCCCTCCCCCCAGAGACACATCATTAACTAAAATAAAAATTGTTTGGTGAACATAGTCAAGAAGCAGAGCTTTTAAAATAAACAGTGATGAGGGTTTCCATCCAACACAGACGTCGAGACGATTCAGGAAAACGGACTGGTGGGCTTAAGCACTCATCTGGACTGCTCAACTGAAAAAAAAAAAAAAAAAAAAGACAAGAATGGGTCAGATTTTCATCCATAAGCCAGCCTCAACGAGAGCAGCAGCAGCTGGGCATGCCAGCTTAACACAGTCGGGTTAAAAATGTCCGGAAGGCCTCCCCGTTGGCAGCGACCTCTCCCGTTGCATGGCAGGACCAAACGCCAGCTCGTCACCACCAGCCGATGACGACTGATCAGGCCAATTATACACAAAAGGTCGACTGTGAGCTGACAAGATCCCACTGGCCATGGATGTAGATATTTGCGGACCAATAACAATTAACAGCGGTCGAATACCCCGCATTGCGAGCGAGGCACATTCAATTGGTTGTTATGGTAGGGCCCTTAAAGGATCCTTGATGAAACGGCGCATCAGTGTCAACAGGGACACAACTAGAATGATAAGACATGTGGTAGCCAGTAACAAGACAGAGACGTGTGGTCTAAATAAATAGGGTACGTATGTGGGCCAATGTTGAGGATGGGGAGCTGGGGTGTGTTGCTGGTGTTAAGAGGTGTCCTGGGAGTGAGTAGGATGGAGGGCAGGCCCAGTACTACGGGAGGCTTACTGTAGGTGGAGATGTCGATCTCCTCTGGCAGCTCGGCCACGTTGACCTCGAAGCGGTCCTGAACGTCGTTCAGGGTCTTGGCGTCGGTCTCGTCAGACACAAAGGTGACTGCCAGGCCTTTGGTACCGAACCTACCGGCACGGGCAACCTAAAAAACAGGAGGAGGAGGGGGGGGTGGATGGAACACATGAGTGACGCTGAACAACGGTATTTAAGTCAGACTAGCATACAAAGTTAAGAATACACAACATTAAAGCGCAAATATTTTTATTTGACATCAGCCTTGTTAAAAACTTCCCGAAACGCAAGCCTACTGACTAAACATGAAAGCTGAGCCTCCGATCATCTGTGCTATGCTCACCCTGTGCAAGTAGGTGTCAGAGTCCTCGGGCATGTCGTAGTTGAAGACGATGTTGACTCGCTCGATGTCCATTCCTCGGCCGAACAGGTTGGTGGCCACCAGGATCCTCCTCTGGAAGTCCTTGAACTGCTGGTAGCGGGAAAGCCTGAGGAAGGGAGGGCGATTAACAACACAGCTGCTATGGGGCATTTCTAGACACTGATTCCCTTTGAAGAGAACGATGTGTTGAGGTAATTGATGAGGGCCTTCTGCTCCGTAAACACGCGCCGCAGTCGGCGCTGAACTGACCGCGCACGTTTATTGAAAGGAGCGTGTGTGTGTGTGTGTGTGTGTGTGTGTGTGTGTGTGTGTAATGCTGACCTCTCCTCCTGAGCCATGCCCCTGTGGATGGCGATGGCAGGGAAGTTCTGCTCCACCAGCAACTGGGACAGAGCCACGCAACGCTGGACTGACTTGACAAAGATCACCACCTAGAGGAGCAGAACACACATTACAACATCAAAAAGTACTTCATTCGTTGGGTAAACGGTGGCTTAATTTGTTGAAATAAGCATATTTCCATATTATGATTTCATAATTAGGGTTTGATCACCAGCAGTTATTACAGTGACGTAATCATCTTAAATATACTGGTATACCACCATGTCTGGTCAGTTGGTAAGGGCCAAGACTAACTGTTTCTACTAAGCCAGGGTATGTTGATGTTGCTGGGGAATAAGTATTCTGTGAATGTCCTTCGGCAGGACAAACCACCTAGGTAGTGAACCACTTATCTTGGGTAATGGTTGGCATCGGAGGGACCATGGACAAGTCATATTCCATCTGTCCACAACTTATGGTTTAACTGACTAAGTGATTACACATACTAAAACACACCTGAAGACACTTTTCTTCCACTGTTTTAAGCAAGTGGAGTGTACAAACGGCAACGTGGCCTTACTTGGTTGAACTCCAGCACGTCGAGCAGGTCAAAGAGCTTGCGGTTCTTCTCGCTGTCCTTCAGCTTGCAGTAGTATTGTTGCAGGCCGTGGAGAGTCAGCTTGGTCTCGTCGTCAACAAACACCTCCATGGGCTGGAGAGGAGCACACGTTACTCAGGGTCAACACAGCACTCAACTGTCTGGTAATCCACTTAAATACAGCTAAAGGTTTGTTTACACTTAGCTAGCATAAACGTCTTTTCTGTATGCCACTCAAGAAACTCAAACCGCACAATGAATTTAGCACCGAATTGTTTTAGATATATTTTACATTGTTTAGTGACAAAAACAATGTTTCCAAAACGTATGTGCAATCCTAGGGACTTTGTTGATAAAGTTAAGAGGAAACCTAAACCTCTGATCCACCCCAGGCTCCATACTTACATCCTGCATGAACTTGCGGCAGACTGGTCGGATCTCCTTGCTTAGGGTGGCACTGAACATCATGCACTGCTTCTCATGGGGGGTGAGCCTGAAAATGTCCTGGACGTCACGCCTCATATCTAAGAGCCAAGAGACAATACGGTCAGTCCAACATAGGAGAATCAATTCAGAAATATTTCATAGAGTCCACCCAACTAACTTGGCTATGCAGTTTTTTTATTTTTATTTGCATGTGTTAGGCATTGGACACTTGGATAACTATGCAGATAAGACAACCACAGAATTGTTATATATAAAAACAAACAAAAAAAAACAGGAGACCAACCTAGCTGTTCCAGCATCTTATCGCACTCATCCAGGACAAAGTGCTTGACGTTCTTCAGGTTGAGGGTCTTGTTGCGGATGAGGGCGAGGATGCGGCCGGGTGTGCCGACGACTATGTGAGGGCAGTTCTTCTTCAGGACGTCCTCGTCCTTCTTGATGGCCAGGCCACCGAAGAACACGGCTGCCTTGACCGTGGGCATGTACTTGGAGAAACGCTCATACTCTTTACTGATCTGGAAGGCCAGCTCTCGTGTGTGGCACATGACTAGTACTGATACCTGGAGAAAGGAATTTGATTGTAATTTGCATTCACCGCAGACGAAAAAAAGTAGTAAAGTGAATGTTTACCATCATGAGTCAGTTTCAAAATAAAATATCCGCAATAAGTCAGTCCCACATTTGTTGTGGTAAATAACAAGAGATGCATGGTTGATATGGGGGGAAAAAAACATCAAATTCACTGACCTGTCCATCAACAGGCTCAATCTGCTGCAGTGTGGCCAGCACAAACACTGCCGTCTTGCCCATACCAGACTTGGCCTGGCACAGGATGTCCATGCCAAGGATGGCCTGGGGGATGCACTCATGCTGGACTGTAGGAGAATAGTTACTGTTAATCTCACTGTGGTCTATTGTACAAGTCAAAATAGACTGTTTAACAGCCACACAATTCATTGTGTACAGAAGAACCCTTGAATACATTCAGCTGGAAGGAAATCTTAAGACAAGTGGGCCGTTAACTGTCCATGGCCCATCCCTGAAAGCAACCCGTAGCCCATTTCATTCTAAGACGGAACTATTGTGTGTAAAGCACAAAACCTTGCATTTATTCCAGTCACGTTTTCACCATTGAGACAGTGACCCATCCCAGCCCCCCTCACCTTCTGAGGGATGCTCAAAACCACAGTCGACAATGGCACGAAGTAACTCTGGTTTGAGCAGAAAATCCCTGAACCCAGAGCTGTGGATTGAGACGTAGGATCCCTTCACTTCCTTCTTGCTGGCCGGGGTGGCACTCTCTGGTGCTCCCTGTGGCTCCTCGTCCTCTTCATAGTCGAGCAGCTCGTTGTCAACGTCATTCTCAGCCATTGTAGATGTCTGTAAGAAGACCAAGTGAGTGAGAAACGGGAACAAAATGAGTCTGTTCACACCTGTTTTCTTCCATCGGCTCCCCTTTTACCGGAGAGCAAACTCCGAGACTTCTCCGATTTTTAACTATACCAAGCGTGCACAAGAACTCCCTGAATGTTGGAAGCAAGAATAACTGATTGAGCCACGTTTGTGTTTTGACCAGACGTGTACACTACGATACTGCGTTCCATTTGCAATTGTCGGCCATTAAAAAATCGTAGCGCGTTTATTTTTTTAAAACCGTAATCTGTAGAAATGTTAGTTAATGCAAACAAACCAATATCAATCTGTTTCGCACTAAAACGATATGAAAATAGTTTCGCGTGCTTAGGCCACCTTATTGCAAGTCACAAGTTGACTGAACAGGCGAGCTATGCTGCGCAGCCGGTTTGTTAGCTTGCTAGTTATACCGCTAGCCTGATTTGCTGCCTTGCTCGGGGACTAAACGAACAATAAGTGACTCGCAATAATTTTATCATAGAGCACGACAAATTATAACAAAACAACAAGGAAACAATTTAACACAAAGTGAACCAGCTTGGTACCTACAGAAACATTCATTTGATGATTAAATTTGCTTCAAATGACTGAACTGGCCGTGCATGAGTCCAGTATCTTTAGCTAGCACACCGCTAGCAAGCGAAAACTATATTGCTAATGCTATTATTAGCGGGTAGGCAAACAATAAAATTCGTATTTTACACGGAATGTTTTTCCACATCTAAAAGCTTAAATCCCCCATCAACAAGCTATACAACATTGAAAACGTTAAAACTACTTTTCTATTTAAAATATATACGTATTATAAACCGTCTTTACCTTGGTGATGTTACAATTCAACCTCTGCAAGACGCTGAAATCCGCATGTGAAGGCCTCAGTTTATACGACAATGCGGAACTACCGCCTCTAAGCAGTCTATTGACCTCATTGGTGAGTTGAGTTGTCCATCTAGACAAGCAACTGTTTAAGCGTTTAGGATTGGACGACACACCATGCCAATCTCCAGTCAGGTTCAAGCGGGATATCAAGCGACAATTCAGTAGTGCTTGTTAAGTTACTAGGGTGCGGCTTGTGAAGCCCATGTGGTCTTAAATGTGTCGTTGTCACGTGCTGTTGTACAAGTTATATACCAATAAAACCAGTACACCTACCGTGGCGCTTTGAAACCGGTTTTACTGAAACAGAAGAAGAAAGAAATTGGTGTTGCCCTCTAGTGACTTGTAACGTTAGGTGCCAGTAGCATATGCTTAACCTGTGTTACGATAAGGGGCGGGGGTCCTTGGAAAAAGTTATCCCCTGTAAGGGGTCCCTCCCTAGCCCCCAAAAGTTTGAGAACCCCTGTTCTAGTGCAATATTCATACACACAATTAAATAAAGAAAGTAATTGTAAATAACAGAGACGGACAACAACATGCACACCATTCTAAATCTTTATTTTAAAAAGAGTAAATGTAAGTAATGTTTAACTGTTTAAGTAAAAGCATGAAAGAAAATAAAGTGCATGTTAGGCAATTGTAGTAAACACGTAAATTAGTAGCCCATAGCAAAAAGTGTATATATGAGACAAACAATTATTTTCATTTGTCACTTAGTTTTAGGGCTATATTGTCGCGGTCAATAGGCTTGGGTGCATAGTTTAGAACTATTGTATTTTCCGTGCAGGTTAAATTCAGTGCAATAGGACATCCATTCGGTTTTTCATTTAATGTGAAAACAGTGTATTAAAGACATTCACACACACACAAGGACTGATCTCAAGATTTATAACAGTATTGCAAGCTATCACCTAGGGTGACAGCAACCTATTCAAAGATAGAGATAAAAACACAAAAGTTTAATCCTGGTTTATGATGTAAAGACCCATGAGCTAAGGCATTGTGGGAAACTGCGCAGTTACTCAGACTCAAAGACTGCGATTAAAGGTATGAGCAAGACCAGAACCTCAGATGCAGCATCAAACTGTAGGCTTAGTTTAAACAGACGTCTAGCAGAATCAAACAGATTAAATCAGTGTGGATTTTGGTACATTGGATGTTATAATGTATGTAAAATGTTTAAGTAGGTGAGAGATCACAGTAACAAGTCATGGTATTGAACTTTCTCATTTAATCCATTCCCACAAAAGCCCTTTTCAAAAAGCGATTTTGGTGTCAGACTCAGCACTTATGGGAATGAATAGAGGACTCTTTATGGTCAAGGCAAACACTCTTCACTCTGGCAGATTTAGTTCAGCATGCTTGCTTCTGCTTAGTCAAGTTTGTTTTTTCATAGACTAATATGAGCACATTATTTCAATAGCACTGACAGGTTTTGAGACTTCAAATGCTCTGTTGAAGTAAGCTTTGTTTTTAAGATAAAATGATAATATATGCATAAATAAGTTCCCTGCCCTATATGTTCTAAAATATTCCCATAGCACATAAAATGATGGCACCACTATTAATAAGCATTAAAACAGCATGATTAGAGTTAGATCAGTAGTTATCCATCAGCACTTAGTTACGTTGTTAGTCTCAATATCTATATCCGTGACTCCAAAGCAGAGGAAAAACTCCACTGTGTGGCAGAGAAGTAAGGGAAACTGTCCGACTCTGGACGGGACGGCGTCTCTGAAGATTTACCTGAGGTGGACGCAGGCTGGGTGAGGAACTCCCTCGTATGCCGCGGCAAGGAATGAAACAGCCAGTCTTCCACCAGCAATCCTCCTCCACGGAGCCCCCAGCAGGAGGCCAGCTCCTCCGGCAACTCCTCCAGGCTGTTGCTGCGCAGGTCCAGCTTGGACAGCTGACTCAGGGCTCCCAGCCCCGCGGGCAAGGAGCCCAGGGTGTTGTGAGACACATTGAGGCTGCGCAGCTCCACGCAGTTGGCAAAGAGCACCGGAGGCAGGCTCTCCAGCCTGTTCCCACTCAGGTCCAGCTCTGTGAGCAGAGGCAGAGAGCCTACTTCTGCGGACAGCTCCTCCAGCAGGTTAGCAGCCAGCAGGAGCCGGCGGAGGTGGTGAAGAGTGAACAGGGCTGACGGAAGACTCTGGAGCTGGTTGTGACTCAAGTCCAGGACCTCCAGGGCTCGTAGCACGCCCACGCTGCCCGGCAGGGCCAGCACTCTGTTGTGGGCCAGCCGGAGGCAGGAGAGCCGGCGGAGGTGAGCCAGCCCCAGCAGCTCCTCGAGGGTGCGTAGACTGTTGTGCTGCAGGTCCAGGGTGCGGAGGCAGTTCAGAGCCAGCACGGCGGAGGGCAGGCGCTCCAGCTGACAGCCCTGGAGCTGCAGCTCGGTCAGGCCGGTGACCCGCCTCAGGCCCGTCAGCACCAGCAGCCTGGAGCCCTCGTTGTGGATCTCCAGTCGGACCAGGCTGCCCGCCAGCTCCCCCAGCTCTCCGGGGACGCGCTGCAGCATGCCCCTCAGGACCAGCACGCGCAGGTGGCGTAGCTGACGGAGGTTCCCCAGGGCCCAGCCACGGCCCACGCCGCCCTCACAGCCTAGCCGCCCCGACAGGTGGAGCTCCTGAATGCCCCGGAGGGAGTAGACCCAGTTGGGGATCTCTGCTGCCTGGGTGAAGGTGAGGTGGAGGGCCTCCAGACGCTCCTGAAGCACCACTAAGGCTCCAGGCTCCACCGCGGCTGAGCAGTGGTACAGGTGAAGTTCTCTGTAAGAAGTCGATGAAGGTTGGCAAGTGTTATTAAGTGCATTAAATCAAAGCTTATATTATCATTACACTAGAATCTAGTGTAACATGAATCATGCATGATTATGCATCTGTTGTATAATTTAAAATGATATTTGTTGCAGATGGAATTCATAGTGCCCAGCAATCTTTGTCCACACATTGCTGAGAATATGACCTTGTTAAACAATAAAATAATGCTCACGTTAAATATATGTCTTACATTATTCAGATGGATTATGCTCTACGAGCGTTATTCTACGCTGAGATTGGAACTCACCTTAGTGCAGTCATGTTCGCCAGCTGGGCAGTGAGCTTGGCGTTGGGGATGAGCTCTAATTTGAGCACTTGCAGGTGGCTGAGGGTGAAGAGCGCCGGGGGTAGACGAGGCAGGGCCACCAGCTGGAGCCTGGACTGCCCCTCGGGGTCCACGGTGGTCATGGAGCGCAGCCTCTCGGCCCCCCAGCGGCGCTCCAGGCTCTCCTCCAGCAGCCGGGTCTCGCTGACGTGGGACAGGAAGACGGAGAGGCGCTGGGCCAGCAGAGGGTCATACTGGTCGGCCATGTGCAGCAGGAAGGCCAGGTCGTTGGAGAGGTCGGGCACGTCCCTGAGAGAGCCGCAAAGCTCTTTCAGCTTGCTGAAGGAGTACTGACGCAGGGAGCTGAACAGGGGGGTGGGGGTGCACATATGCAACAACAACAAACAAAGGAGGGATTAGGGCAGTCTCAGCCTTTAGTCTGGGAAATCTACAAGGACTATAGATCATGTCTTTGTTGCGTTAAACTTAAAAGCCAATTATAAATAAATTGATAATTATAATCTAAATTAATAAGCTAGTTTTACCTAGTCTTTGTGTTTTTGAAAATGTATGTCATTTTTTTTTTATTTTTTTACAATTTAAATGAATCTTTTAACTTTTGTTATCCACTCAAACCACAGTAGTTCCAAAGAGAGGACAAACTAACAACAGTAAAAGAAGATTAAACTCACAACACTGACTATAATAACAACCACTCTTAGTAGTTACCAAGGTACCGCCCATTTGTTAAATCTATAGAATTAACTTTGCCACTATGACATGTAAAGGATTCAAAAAAAGAAATAAAAAGGTACACACAAATAGCAACAGCCTCCAACCATGACACTCTTAATGTATCTATTCCACCTTATCTCTGCTCACAAGCACCCATACCAGACCTGTGTAAGATCCAACAGAGGGTGTAGAGGTCCAGCAGACCAAAGAGGCCCATCAGAAAAACATAGGCCACCAGCAGCTTGTGAAGGACCGAGGCCAGAGCGTGGGTGCACTCAAAGGAACTGTAGCCTGTCAGAGCGTGGGCCCCGGGGTGGCAGATATGGGTGAAGCAGATGGAGTCCAGCAGAGGAGTGGTGTAGCCCACTATAAGAAGGGCCATCAGGAGCTTGAATGTGGTCTGAGCCAGGTACACCTGCAAGGAAGATGAGATAGAAACAGTTATAAGAAAGTACAGGGAACAATTGAAAAGCGACGTTTTCAATGTGATCCATAACATACATTTGGGGATTTATCAAAGCCGGTAGCAGAATTAAAAGGATTATTGCACAGGAATTAGAGTGAGATTTTATTAAAAGATATGTTATGGATTCTTTTTGTCTCATGGTTGACCTCTGACCTTGTAAATGACGTCGGAGTTCTCACAATGGGAGCGGAACCTCCTGACACGCTCGAACAGCGCCCGGGCCTGTTCCCCGTCGCTCCTGTCTAGACTGATCACCTGCCTGGGGCCGTCAGGTTCCGCAGGGGCCCTGGACTCCGGGGCGCCGCCCCGCGGGACCTGCAGGGACACCGACGACAGAGAAGAAGTCCGGGAGAGAGCCGAAGGGCAGGGCGAGGGAGGCGTAGCAGCCACGGCGGCGGCGGCGGCAGTGGTGGTGTGATCTGACCTCCCCAACAGGGGACTGTCTGTGCCCGAGTCCAGGCTGGAGTGTCTGGTCCAAGCCCCAGCCGGTGAGCAGGGAGTGGGAGGGAGGTGGAGAGGAGGCTCCTGCCGCTTCCCCACCCCCTCCTCCTGTGCCTCGTGCTGCTGCACGTCAGCGTTCTCCTGGCGGGCGGCATGGGACAGGGCCCGGGTGGTCCACGGAGACTCGCAGCATTTAGCAAGGATGGCCAGGAAGTGCTCTATGCGGGCGGAGGTGAGAGGGAAGTGGAACCAGAAGGAGCCGCTGGCTAGCAGCACCAGGGACTGGAGCAGGGCCACGTAGGGGAAGAACCGGGAGTACCAGGGCAGGGCCTCGTGGTAGCACACCTGACTGATGTAGATGTACTGCTGGTAGTCCAGGTTGGTGCGTCGGCCTCTGGCTTGAGTGGAGGGGTCGGGGCCCCCGTCGGAGGCGGAGGGCTCGGCAGAGGGCTTGGTAGCGGCGTGCGCCACAGCGGTGTTGGGGCCAGAGCTCTGGTTGCTGCCGGGCACGGCGGCAGGGGGGTCGAGGGGGAGGCAGACGACGCGGTCCCTGGAGAGCATCACGGTGCCGGCCAGCACGGACACCATCAGCATCAATACCACCAGGTACTCCATGAACACCTCCCACCACGGCTTCAGCAGCTTGGAGCTGCCCTGACGCTCGTTCAGAGACGCCAGCTCCGACAGAGAGAACATGGCGGCGGCAGAATTAAAGCTCGAAAGAAGCTGTAATTCTAAAAGTAAAATCACTGACTGACTGATGCATAGTTATGTGTGGAACAATGTTCTTTTTTTTTTAATCTAAAACCAAAGGGACTGCACCATTAGGTTGGATTTCGATTATATTCTATTCTATTCCATTCTATTCAAGGGCCCTAAGAGTACGAAAGAGAGTCAACAGAGACTTCACTCCCTATTGTCCTCCAATCCAGCACACAGAGAGAACCAAAGTTCTCTGTAGGCTATCCCAGGGGCACATTTGCTAGGTAAACAACTTCACCTTTAAAAAAATCTATGAGAGGACAGCAGGGCCTGGAAGAGAGAGGAAAGATAGAGAAGTGGGAGGTAAAACCAATTTAGGAGATACCAGCCAGTCCAACACTGAGGTGGGAGAGTTTTCCCGTTCTAGGCTAAAATAGAAAAACCTAATAACATTACAATGAAGTCCCATAATAAAACCTTCTCTCTAAAGGTTAATATGCTCCACAACGTATTTTCCATCATAATTCACAGTAATAGAATAATATAAGAAATGTATACCTAATTAGCAGTAGCCTGCTACTGATATAGATTATGTCAATAAATCAGTTACCAAATAAACCTTTATGGGATGTGATTATCCCCGTGACGCACACTGTCTCCTATTAACAATCATGATCTTCAATCAGCGCTATTTATAGGCAAACATCAAAGGGTCATTGCAGGATAATATAAATAAATAAATAATATAGCTTTCAGTTTTGGGCATTCACAGAAAACTGAGTTGTCTGAAAAGTTTAATAAAGCAAGTGCAGAAGTCATACATCTGACTGAACATCGTCAAGCCAATTTTATCTTATTATCTTATGAATCAGAAACTTTTTCTGCTGAGTTTAATAGTTTACCTACCTGAAGAATCAAGTTTTTTCTGTTCTCATATTTTCTTGCTGTTTCCCAAACTGCTATACTTCAGTCATTGAACTAAATCAGACAAACTATCACAGAGGCTTCAATAAGATTAATGTTCAAACCGCTCAAAAGTTTTTATTCTGTCTGCTGGCTGCTCAACGCCGCTCCACAGCGACTCCATTCCGGTGCCATCCGGTTCTCCAGTGAATAGCCGATTAAACTTCACTCCAAACTTTTCAATTGGCGGTGCCGGGTGACTGATGTTGCGAAAGAGGCACTGGGGGTGACAAACAGAGTTTTGGCTCGGTTGTCATGGCATGGCGGGATGTCGACCAAAAAATTGGATTTTACTGCTCTTTTCAATTCAGTCTTTTAAAATTAGAAACTGACCATCGCATGCCATTTACGTTCCCACTTCTTACTATTTTCTCTTCATTAAATAGCAGTCAAATTGTATCATAGGACCCGAGCATACTTTGTCTAATCTTTATGATTGCTTTATGAATAGCAATCAGCAGGGGTCCCTCTTTCACAACTTTCTTCTCTTCTGAAGCTGGAAGTCGATGCTACAATGTACCTTTGTAAAACGGGACAATCAAATCAACCTGTTCTGAGCAATGCTTGCCTTATTTTCCTATAATCCTTTGAAAGACGTTAATTATAATATTGACTGTTTCTGAAAAACTCCCAGCACTTGAAGAGAGGCACATGTAGGCTATTAATTTTGAAGATATAGGCCTACCTTTAGCGCAAACAAGTTGACAAAAAAATATCATGAAAATCAGTTGTTCAGGTTTCATTGTATTTGACATCAAATCGCACCTAAGGTGCATTCCGTAAGTAAGTGATTATGTGAGAGCACATTTTTATGTGTGAGAGAGAGAGAAAGAAAGAGTGTGCTGGCGACGTGTCACACCTCCATTCGAAAATCTCAAGACTGAGTGCGAAGTAGCAGCTGTGAAAAGGACGATTATTTAGTTTACTCTGTCTTCTTATGTGATGGACACATTTGTCCTTAAATGTGTTGTTTTCTTAGTGTTTTCTCACTTTATATTAAAGACACAGTTGCAAGAGGGTTGTAAATGTTGCATATTACTTTATTACATCCTGCTTTATTTGTATTTGATTGTTTCAAGTGCGACCTGCCATGAGCTACATTGTATGAAATGTGCACATGTTTATATTACTACAATTGGTGTGAGGGTGTTTGTTCATGTTCATATTCAACCCAAACTCAAGAAAACTAGAAAAAGCTAGACTTTTAGGTTTTTTTTTTTAATTGTTTTACTGATTATGTTTTGTATTGTACCAACTCAAATGTTTGCTGTAACATTATTTAGAAAACTTCTATATGAAGATGAATTATCATATTACCACATGTATAAGGTGTTTGTGCATAGCTCAGCTCTATTAAGCTCGTGGCTTCACACCTTCACAAACACATGCATCTCTTCAGGCATTGAGCTATAGTGTTTGGGTGGGGTGGGTGTGAGAAAAGATGAACACGTTCACACCCCAAACACACATCACAAGCTCTCGGAAGACCCCCATTTCTCATAGTTTCAACAATGTCAATTACTGAGATATATTTTTCTATAAATAGAAAAACTTAATTGGCTACTGGTTTGATAGTAAAACAAAACATGTATCCAGATATTGTCTGGTGCAATGATTCTACATGACATAAAAATCGCTGTAAAAAAAAAAGTTCTGTAACAATGTGGAACCGGAGTAAACTGTGAAGCAAGGACAAAGATGAATGCAGATACTTAGAAAAAGGTTTATATTTTTACCAAAAAATCGACTTTACTGTAAACAAAAGTAACGACAAATGCCTATGAGCATCAAAAGTATACCTACACAAAACATAATAAATACAACGAAAGACGTAGCCCTATACAATTCCATACAACATGGAAATTAAGATGCAACCAAAGACAAGTGAACCCAATAACCAATTTCCCATAAATGGGTACTCAACCCAACTCAGATTAATTAGATTGGCCATAACCAATAGCCCAGGAGAGCATGAACACACACACACAATAAGGTAGCACAAAACCAAGCCTCCTTGCAACAGCAAAATGTGTTTCCAAATGTGTTTCCAAATTTCCAAATGTGTTTTTGTACTGCTTTATGTGTTGTGTGGATGTGTATTTTAATGTAAAATCCAACATATTGAGATTTGTAGTGTGACTCTTTGATGTGACAGACAAAAAGAAAGTGTGTCCATTTACAGTATCTGTGAATGTGAACACCTTTGGCAAATAGGCTTCTCAATGGAGAAACACAGTTTAGAAAAAAAATCTGTGATAAAAAGCATTACTGTTGAAAATAGGGCTACTTAGTCAAGAGCATAGCGAGATTAGGGGTTGAGCCAGTTTTTACTTGAGGCGTCTTTAAAGTGATTGCATGACAGTAATGTCTCCATCTAAAATATTTTAGGATGTGGTGGATCGCTGGGAATAATCACTTTGCATTTAAAATAAACAGTTTTCAAAATATGAGTTTCCAAAAAAAGTCTCTTGGCTCACCTTGCCCCCAATGAGGGGGTAAGTTGGGCCTAGGGAGAAGATAAGTTGAGCCACATGGGGGCAAATTGTCCCATTAGTAAAACTAACCTCCCCATGTAGGCCTAATGCTTTATCAAAGCAGGACACATTCAATATCAAATTTGAATTCTAAAAGGTTTTATTTAAAGATGTTGACAACTTCAAACGCCATATTTCTTAAATAATTTTATTTTTTTAAACAAAATCTGTCTTCCGTTTATAGAAGAACTATATGATCGTTTTTGGTCTAAAATTCAAAATGTTATATCATTTTGGTGATAAAATATAAGAATACAATGTAGTATTACTTTAAAATATGACAATAATATTAGTAATAATCATAAGTGGTTGCAAGTTGAGTCACTGGCTCTTCACCCAGGCGCTTTGGCTCAAATTACCCTAACTATGCCAAATTAACAAACTTGTATCAACCAGGAGTTTAGAGCTAACGTTATGCCAACAATATAGCCTCATATTGTAACTTCCTAAAGCGCTAACACACGTGTGAGACTTTTGCAAACTTGTCTGTAATTGTTAATACTTACTCCTTGAACATAACAAAATCACTTTGAACTTTGTATTTATTTTTTTACCTAAATGTGCTTACCACTTATTCCATGGGCCTCTCTCCATCCCAGGGTGAGCAAAATTGATGACTCTTCAAAAATGTGTGGTCACATGACCAATTTTGCCTATGACTGGCAAGAAACAAGGGGTGGCTCAACTTCCCCACAGGCTCAAATCACCACATTCTCCCCTACATCAAGTGATGCACAGGGCTCATCTAACACAGATTACAACCAATGTAATGTAAAAAACGGAAACTTGAAAAGTTCTTAGTTTCTAATCTTCCTCACCCATTCTCTACTGATGGGAAATAGACTGTGAGATACTGTCTTCATCACCAAGAGGATGAACCAGGGGCTGGGTGCCTTGGGTACAACGCAGTTTTAAAATTCTCACACCCCCTATCTCTCACTTCCCACTAAGAGGAAGACAGAGAAATTCCTTGGGGCGGTATGGTGGGCAAGGGGCATAACCAACAAGACACAGTACAGGTGAAAGGGTACGGTCTTTTCTTTGACGCTGCAGTAGCAAAATTTCCAGCTCACTCCAAACCAGTTCGGTAGGCCTACTATAGCGTGCACTAGAGCAATGAAATAAACCACAGTAAGATTGCACCTACACCAACTCTGTGATTTAGCTCTTTCGAAACCTTTGGCATTGGTGGTAAAGTATGTTGTGCTCATTTAAATATACCGTACATTATGAATATACAACACAGCTACCAATTTCCTGCTTTCAATCGTGATCATTGAGTCAGACCCATTTGGGCTGTCAAAGTGGGTAGGTAAGAATACCCCCTGCCATAAAATGCGTAAGCAAATAGCAATTGTCTTTGCTTTCTCACTGTCATATAGTAGGTCGAGTTATGACTTTTGTGGGTTTAAATGTTAACTCCGTGTGTTTTTGTGTGCGTATTTTATTGTGTGCGTGTCTGAGAAGTGGGTGTCCAAAAAAAAAAAAGTGGGTGTCCAGAATTGTGTTGCCTTGGAAACTTATTGTTTTTGATTTTCTCACGCGATGATGGCGTTGGTTTTAAAGAGCAGGAAATCACCTAGAATACAACGCTCTTTATGAACAATCAGAAGTATTTTCTAATCTTCCCTTTTAACAGGCGGTGTAATTTCTTTATGAACAGATTCAATTTTAAATGGCATTAAACATCGCAAGCCTAAAAGTCTGACCACCTCTGTCACTGTAATGGGTACCAACGCAGCCTGTCACTGGTCAGAAAAGCCTGAACTTTTCCTGACCTTCACCCTTTGCCAACTATGGTGAAACAAAGTTGCACTGCTGAAGAAAAGAGTGTGAGATGGGTGGGTGGGGTGCGTGCTGGCGACAGAGACAAAAAGTAGTGTGGGCCGTGAGAATGTGGCACATCACTTGTCAAACTCCGAATCTGCTGAGTGAAACCACAGCCATAGCTACCACACATACACACTGAAGGCAGTCACGGATACAGAAAGTGAGGGGACTTTAAGTCCCGGCCAGCTCTGTATTAACCTCTACTTCTCCTTTCCTGTCCCTTTTTTATTATTAGGACTCTTCTTGGGGTATATTTCTCTTTATATTTACATTCTTATTTCTGATTGTGTCTCAGTGCTCCAATTCCCAATGAGAGAAGGTTCCATGTTGTCCAATTCCAACTACTGTAAATATATGTGTTTACAGCACAACATCATGTGTATATTTAACATAAGTGTGTGTGTGTGTATGTGTGAGAGTTTGTGTGTGTGTGTGTGTGTGTGTGTGTGTGTGTGTGTGTGTGTGTGTTTGCCTTTACTTGATTTGTACTCTACTGTGCATGTTTGCTGGGGAAAAAAATATATGGTTCATAGTTGTTGTGTTTGAGCACATCAGGCTCCATTTCGCAAGTAAAACCACACTAACAAACATCCCTGGGCTTGGCTCTGTTTGACCTCATATCTCGGCTGGTTCCCTGACAAACTGAGAACAACCCATGAATGAAGAAGGGCTGTACTACGACAATGTTGGCAAAATCTGGAATCATGGCCTTTTCCACCTGGACAACTATTATATTTGGCCTTCACTGAGGGAAATGCGTAACATTGGATTTGTAATGGCGTCCCTGTGCATCGACGTCCCGTAGTGTTCGTACAGATATATTTTGAATTGAGTACATGGCTGGCAGAAGAACTTTTGCTGTTGCTCACAAATCAAATGCAGGCAGGTAAAAAAACGTAAAGAAGACAGAATAATCATCTCGAGGGGCTCATGTCAAAACAGGAAAACAGGTGAAACACATTAACACGAGAAACATGAAAGAACGTTTGAATAGAAGACGCTCCCCCCTCTCCCCTTGTTTTTCTTTTCATCATCAAGCCCCACCACTCTAGGCCCCCCGAGATTCAGGTTCCTAGAAAGGCATGTTTTATCCACTGCCAAGGGAGCAGAAGCCCCTAAACCTCCCCAAAGGAGGAGACGCAGACACAAACCCACCGAACCCACTGAACCCACCGCTCCGTCTGTGCTCCCTGCACCTCTCTCGGCGTCTCTCCCTGTGACAGCCAGGGGGAAGGGAGGGGGGACGACAAGGCTGCCAGTCCCTCGCCACAGTCACCACAGGGCCCTGCATGCAGGCTCCTCTCCAAGCACTTTAAGCCACAATGCACAGCACTGAGTACTGGAACGCTGTTGTTCGTTTCACATCAGGATCCAAGATGGCTGTCTTGAAACAAGGATGCATTGGTGCTGTGGAGCCCGCTGATTTCTGTGTACGACAACATTTGATTGAGAATAATCTAGCCCTTGATTTTAATCTGTGCATTTGTACAGCAGGCTCATGTTTTTTATAGTGTATGTAGTTCAAATGTGGTGGTAGGCTGTCACAAATTGTTCTTTGGCCTCATGGCCAGAAATGTTTCCCATCCTAACTTTGATAACCTAACTAAGGGTGAAAATGTGTCACATCTTTTGCAATTGTTTATATCTTCTTGTTAGGGAAGATCAAATAAATCTCGCTCTGGTCTTTAACAGGGTTGCGTGGGATGTAAGTGTACCACTAACACAGTGACACACACACACACACACACGCAGAATGACATTTAAATTGCATGGTAACAATAGTAAAGGTCCCTCATTTCACATGGTAGGGTGAAGACACTTCCACAATGTGGCTAGCTGTGTAAAGAATAACATGAAAACTAGATCATTGACAACTGGGTTGAATTGTGTGTTTATCCTCTCTTTGGTCATGGACATGGTGGCTTCAGTCAACAGAAGATGTCAGTTCATGATAGAGTGATACTTATTTACTATTGGATATCAAACCAGAGAATTGTCATCATTTCCTTGCAGAGGATTTAAAGAACAAGGTAAGGTTGGAATCACAACAATAACGAGAACCTAAATGTAACTTTTGTTCCTTTTTAATGTGAAAATGTAAGTCTAGTTTGGTTTCTGCAAATTTTGGATGTCCCACAATCCTCAGCAGCTTTCTCTGCAACAGCCCGCTTTAAAATCAAGTCAAATCTCTCTGACATGAAAGCAGTTAATGTGCAAAGGGATTAGAGGACGCTGGCAAACAGCACAGACACAAGAAGAGCAAACACAACTTCTGGGTGAGGTGGATCATTTAATTATGAAATATTAGCTAAATAGTTTGATACATTTTTGTCTCACAGAGGTTTACAGTTAAATATAGTTAACTTAGATTAACATTTTTTTGGTGAGATTTGTTTCAGGTCTTTTACATTTTTAACTAGCATATGCATTACATTTTATGTATGTATATATATGTATGTATATATATATAAACATAAATATAAATAATATTATATATATATATATATATATATATATATATATATATATATATATACAGTACTGTGCAAAAGTTTTTGGCAGGTGTGAAAGAATGCTGATAAAAATGTGAAAGCAAAGAGTGGTCACAGCAAATATTCATTTGATTTAGATTGTTCATTTACTTTGCATTTAGTTAATTGATAAAAAAACAACTATTAATAATTCGATTTTTGAAAGCATTCTTACTTTACACACCTGCCTAAAACTTTTGCACAGTACTGTATATAGCCCAACAATAATAATTTAGCAAAAATCTTTATTCAATATCCAGAGGTAGGTGTTACAAAGTGACAATGTATTCATAATACAACTATGGAGCAGAATGATAAAAAGGTTGCAAGTTACCGAATACAAATCATTTTGAAAAACAATGTAGCACCAAACAGATACATTTCAAGTTCATTTAAAAGAACATTTATGCTTGCGTTAACCTTTAATCATGCTTAGTGAGTGTAACTAATTAAACACGCTGATGTAAATCATAGGATTGAAAAATTAAGGAATTGAGCCAAATATGTTATAATTGCAATACCAATACATTACATAGAGCAAATTTTTGTACAGAAGCTAAATTATTATATGGATCTTGCTGCGGAAGTAAAGAAAAGAACATTAAAATGAACAGAACTAAATTCAAACGTCAAAGAAAAATTCATTGCACAACCCCAATACGGTTGTCCTCAGTCAAAGCCCTGCAACTCTTCACAGGTGGCCGTGCTGAATTTGTTTCCCAAACCTCAGACTGGCATTTTAACTGAAAAACAACAACAGGTGTTTGACTACAGTGTGTGTAGCGTGTACCGTATTTGCACCTTGTTGAACCAGATTTGGATGTTGTTGTGTCTTACCTTTTTCCTGCAGGTCCTCCTCTCCTCCGTTCCTTCTCCTTTTAGCCGGTCTCTCTTTGTTTTCCGCGTCTGTGCCATGCCTCGGTCATTCTTAGTCAAGAGTAAAAGGACAGCCTCTCTCCCACCTCGTCCCTCAAGAGGCTCCGCACGCACAACCCTTACCCGACCGTTTGCCAACCCAACCCAGTCGGAGACGCAAAAGCCGACTGGTCCCCAGGACACACACGGCGAAGGGCACCAGAACCAGGCCAGGCAGCATGGAATCGGGCAACTGTTGGCGCCTTCCCCCAGGAGCAGCCCCTCTCAGGAGAACCTGCAGGGTTCTCTGTCCACGGGGTCAGAGGCCAAAGACACTGTAGCCAACCGCTGCTGCCCATGCTACGCCAGGCCAACTGAACTCCCCAACAGACCACTCACTAACCCCAGCATGCGCACCTGGTCCACAGGTACCTAGAGATTTCCTAATTGCATGATTTTTGCATAATCTTCTTGGCATGTTATTTTGGAGGGCAGAAGTTTGGTGTACAGGACAGTTAGACAGATGGGCGTATGATTCAGAGTTCAAGGCATACTCAAATGTGTAGCTATCTCAAAGCAGTAGAACCGTACATTTTAAGGTTAACACCATAACATGTTAAAGCTCTTCACATCCATTGACAACTTTTTTATTCCTCTCTCCTAGACCCCCACAGTGTTGCAGAGCCTCCACTGTCTCTACTCCCCTGGCCGTCTGACTGCCCAGGAGGCATGGAGAGAGTGAGGGCCCTGGAGAGACTGGTCTGTGCTTTATTCAACCACAGATCGCACCCTGACCTCTACAACCCCGTCAGCGATTGGCTCTATTGTGAAAAGGTGAGGACAAGCATGGAGGATCTATAAGTACTGTATCTATTTATATATCTTTTTTTGTTTACAGGTCTTTTGAAGTATGACCTTACTACAAAATGACACATACAGACAGCACACAAACACATGCAACACAAAGCATTCAGAAATGTCACTGAGGTAATGTCCACTGAGGTTTTGCCATCAACTGAATTTTCTTCTCTGAAGCAGGACTTTGTGACACATCAGAGAGCAGCTTTAACACTGGTTATGTCTGAAAATAGAATTCCTAAGCACGACGCTGCTGGAATATTGAAATGATCTTTTCCAAGGCCAATTAGCTAGTATGTACAGAGTTGGGGGAAAAAAGCGCTTTGATTTGAAATTAATTTGTGGTTCTTTCATCGGCTTTGCCTCTCAGATCTTGTCTTCGGTATCTGGCCCTGGGGCTCCAGGTCAAAATAGCTTCACTCTTCCTGTGGCTACACCAACCACAGCTGGCGAGCAGCCCCATGCTTTCAGACCACTTCCGCAGGGCTTTGGCAGAGCTAAGGTAAAGTCTGCGCAGATGAACAATTATACACTGTAGGAGCGGTCTTCACTTTTTAAGGTTTCATATTTTCATGGCAATTGGCAACATGGTTCCTGGATTTTTTATTTTTTTTTACTTTTGTGTCTGTGGGTGTTTAGGAGCGTAGCTTTGGCTGTAAAGTTTGTGGGAAGGTATTCAAGCGTTCCTCCACACTGTCCACTCACCTTCTCATCCACTCGGACACGCGACCCTACCCCTGCCAGTACTGTGGCAAGAAATTCCACCAGAAATCGGACATGAAGAAACACACATTCATACACACAGGTGAGGGAGAAATAAATCTGTCCTGAGTTGAACTGCTTCTTGATGCGGTAGTCCTCATACAGATAGTGGAGGTTTGAGGGAGCTGGGAACATCTTTGGTGTTGATGGTGGAGGTGGGAGAGTACACACTACAGTTATGGCATATGCCATGGATTAACTGTATGCATAAATGCATTCTCTCTTCAAATACTTTAACGTCTTTCCCTCCATTTTTGCTCCCCCCCCCCCCCCCCCCCCCCCGCCCCCGAAGGCGAGAAACCCCATATTTGCCAGGTGTGTGGCAAAGCCTTCAGTCAGAGCTCCAATCTCATCACCCACAGTCGCAAGCACAGCACCTACCAGCCCTTCAGCTGTCCCCACTGCCAGCGCAGCTTCCAGCGCAGGGTGGACCTGCATCGCCACCTACAGGCTCAGTGTGGCTATGACAGCCTGTGCAAAGACCGCTGAGGACCTGGAGTGTTTTGGGGACCAACGGTTCTTCACGTGCTTTGTGCTACGTAGTCACATACAAAGCTTTGGGGCATTCCAAGAAACACAGTTTTGAATAAAGCGGTTGTATAAAAAGGTTTTGAAGCACAACCTATAGACCATCCAGTTCCATTGAGCAGTGCATGTTAGATCAGCAGTCACTATGAACATGGCACTAAAATTGAAAAAAAGAGGTTCCTGGTCCCATGGTTTTCAAAATTATACACCTGAAGCAAAATCATGTCATTCATGTCAACCAGTTTAAAGATGGATCCCTGCTCCCTTTGTGAGACCTATTACTGACAAGAGTGCCGAATGGCATTGTGCTCTGTCTTTTGTGGTTCTGTGAAAGGGATCACCATTATTTCCTTCCTGCAACCACCCTCGAAACTGGTGGCAACAGATGATTGTATCTCATCATGGCAGGATCCAACGTCTGCACTAGTAATGGCATAAAGTAGTTATAGATATTGTTTATTTTAATACAAGTGTATTATACTTATACAATTATTTTTACAATAAATTAGATGACATTGGTTGTCTATTGTATTTTTTTTGTTTTTCTGACCAATGATCAAGAACCAGACATTGCTGGTATTGATGATAATGGAAAAAACTCAGTCACTTGCCACACCTTTTTATAATATTTACTTTAAAGCTAATAGCACAGGAGCAATATAGATAAGCAATAAAAATCTGTATAAACACACTATGCACAGTTATCTCTATATTTCTTGGATCAATGTATGGATCTCCTAAAACCAAATGTACCTGTTTTTCTGTTCTGAGTCATGAAGGGAGCTTAGTTCATTTATGCTTGTCAGTCATCAGTCTGTAAACATTGCATTGCATGATCACTGGTCTTTGAATGACTACTGACACTGTAGAATGCTTGTGATGATCTGAAAGTTAGGCTTCGTCACTAAAACATTTAAAAGTTGCTAAGCTGCTATGTACAGTACAGACATTCGTGCTGTCTCAATATATCCATACTTTTTTGCTACACAAATAAACTCACTCACTCAGTCACTCACTCAGTCACTCACTCAGTCACTCACTCACTCAGTCACTCTTTTAATACCTTTACAAAGGTGCACAGACAAACACACACTCAAACACACACACAACAAACACCACACAAACACACACACACATGCATAGACCAACCCAGGTGTATCAGGCTCTGTTCTACATTGTCGTCACCCTCAGATTCTCCGGAGGAAATCCTGAAGAGATAAAAAAAATAATAAAAAAAAATAAGAGCTTTTAGCCAAATACAAACACATCACAACCTGCAGGTGCTGTTTCTCCAATAAGCATACGCAAGAGAAGCCTCTTAGCAGCATATCAAATAGAACGTTTCACCAACAGACATCCTCTTATTGCTCTGTAGCAGCCTAGCTGGTCTCGGTAAACAGTTAGTCTCCATGCTTGTTTGAAAACCAGGCTCACTGTCTCACCTTCAGACAGAGCTGTTGGACTGATCCAATAGTGGAAGGGGATTCCAGGTGCTATGACTGCTGTTGCTCTGGTCGGCTGTGTCTAACAGGCTCCCTTGTCTGATTGGTGGAGGTCTCCCTTTAACCAATCACAGACCAGCTGTCACAA
This sequence comes from Aplochiton taeniatus, assembly GCA_017639675.1. Lineage (NCBI taxonomy): Eukaryota > Metazoa > Chordata > Actinopteri > Galaxiiformes > Galaxiidae > Aplochiton > Aplochiton taeniatus. Next base: position 6,215,012 of record CM030183.1, on the reverse strand, counting down.
CAACCCACTCATGCAAAGTGGCTTTCCTACATTTTGTAACTTTTTGGGTTAATAAACATACAGTATATAATTACGCAATTTGGTATGATTTCTCAAGGCTATCTGCTTGTTTTAAAAGACCGTTTCATGTTATTTCAAGGTGTGTCTCGGTGGTGCTTGGTCAATACCTGTGTGTGTATGGATGCACCACAGCGCCCCCATCAAGCTGATGCCCATAGCAAAAGCAGCAAACACGATCCCCAGCACTGGGCCTAAATCAACCCCAGAGCCTAGCACACACAAACAACATCAGGATTAAAAAAGACAGAATAGAAGAAAATCTGAGACCAGGCATGTAATACATTCTTGTAAGTACGTATTGTTTTTATAGTATATAGGAATTATTTCGTTTTCCAGGTATTGCAATTTACACAGCTAGCTCTAACAGCAAGTTTAAAGCGAAGAAAAGGTGATTAGATAGGCAGTAACAGCCTAGTCTATCTCTAGAGTCTAGACACAACTTACTGTTGGGCTCGGGACTAGGCTTGGAGATCTGGGAGACACTGGGCCTCCTAGCTCTTTGAACTGCAGAGGGAGCCATTAGCCTGGCCATGCCGACAGGCTGGGTCACCAACATGGGTCTGGTCAGGTTTCTAATCTCACACTGGTCAAAGAGGGAAAACAAGAGGGACATCAAGATAGAACGAGGATAGGAAGAAGGATCCAGCTACCATAATAAACTAAGAAGGGCTCCTCAACTTTTTGCGATCATGTGCGTCTCCACATTGTGGGGACATATCGTCGTTCTAATCTGTGCGACCGCTCAGGTTTCAAATGGAAGTCATGGTAAACGCCTGCGGATGGGGAGGCTACCTGTTGGCTGGGCGGCCCCGACACGAGGACTGGGAAACGTAGTCCTCCCTGACAGCTGCTTGGTGTTCCCGTGTCTGTCGGAGAGCCTTGCGGGGACAAACTGGGGCCACAGAGACGCAGGCTGCAGTGGAGGAACTGGACGGAGTTGTTGTAGAGGGGCCGCAGCACAAAACTGAACCTCAGCCGGTGCGTCTCCTCCTCTCCTTTCATCCCCTCGTTTCTCTTTTGCCTTCTATTCCGTCCGCCTCCCGTCCTCCTCTCTCCTCCTTTCTTCCTCGTTCTTTCCGTTTTGTCATGTCTCCGGGATCCGAACGCCCCCAACTCGTCCTCTGCCTCCCGACGTTCATCCCCGTCCTCCTTCTCTCCCTGGCCCTCCACCCGTCCGTCTTCCTCCTCCTTCTCCTCCTCCTCTTCTCGGTCTCCTCTCGTCTTACTGAGGGTGAGGGACTGGTCGACGGAGCAGCCGTCTGTGATGACGGCCCAGCCCAGGGACTTCCGGGGGTCTGAGAGCGGAGACACAGTGCAGGACCTCAACTCTACCCCCACGTCGATAGGGTCCTTGGCTGATCCCTGGAAAGCAAGCAATCAAGCAATCAGAGAGAGACAGAGAGACAGAGACAGACTTCTTGCCACTATCAATGACACAATTGAACTCAAAACCGTTTTGCAAGACAGCAATGAAAACAGAATGACATAACATGCCAGAAGTGCGTCATCCATATCACATATTTTGATAGTATGATAGTATTTGATAGAAGTAGTATTATGACGTTATTTAGCAAGGTTCGCTGTAACCTTGACCTTGCCTCGTCAACAGAATAAAGATACCGAGGTGGCAACGACTACAAGATTGTCGGACAAAAGGACAGATGAAAAAGGCAACAAACCGGGCCATAGACATCGAAGGAGTTAGGCATTACGGGTAGACCTACATGCGAGATACAAAGACACAAACACACAAACACACAAAGACACGAACACACAAACATACAAAGACAACGACACAAAGACACATAGACAAAGACACAAAGGCACGTGTTGCGTGTAGCCCACCTCCACGTAAACTCTGTTCTCTGCGGTGATAACACAGGGCCCCGTCTGCCTCTGCTCATAGCTTTCTGTGACAAAGAGCTGCAGGGAAAGCAGGGGCCCCGGCCTGGGTTTGGGCCTGGGGAGATAGCCTGCACTGGGGCCCAGGGGCCCCCATGACCCCAGCACGGGCTGCTGTGTAGGCTGGAGCTCAGGAAGGCTGGGGTGGCTAGGGACTACAGCCAAACAGCTGAACTAAGAGGGGAAGGAAGGAGAAAGAGATTAGCTGGTGGTGGAAGATATAGGAGACCCTTCATCAAGTTATACACACCAAAAACAGAAGACTAAATTGCAAACAAGGAAAGAGAGACAGAGAGGCGGAACGATGCAAGTACACACACACACACACACACACACACACACGCACACACATACACGCACACGCACTTGCAAACACACACACAAACACACACGCACATTACACACAGACACATGCGCACACACACACACACACACATGCGCACACACACACACACACACACACACACACACACACACACCACGCACATTACACACACACACACACACACACACACACATGCGCGCAGACACACACACACACACACACACACACACACTATAGTAGATGTAGTCTCACATGTATGACCAGTGGGCGAGTCTCCCTGTCTCCTGTGTGGTTGTGACCATGACCAATTCGCGGGTCGTTTCTCCACAGTCGCACCTGGACACGTAGTGAGACAGAACGAGGGAGGTTTTCACGCCTACTCCTCACTCCTTTGCTCCCTTCCTCCCCTCTCCTCTCCTGGCTCCGTTTCATACTTATCGACCTCCTCCATTCTCCCTTTGTTCTCCCTTTGTTCTGCTCTGTCCCCCCCCCGAAGCAAGACACATTGACTTGGAACCTTCTCCACCATGGCATCTGGGCCAAGATAAGAGACCCATCCACCGGCACTTGAGCACATCCCAGGGGCCACGCTAACCAGCAGACACAATTACAGTAACCCTTTAGGCTCCCTGCTTCTCCTCCCCTGTCTCGCTCTCTACCCTGAGGTGACGTCAGGCTGTGTCTGGTTCCCTTGGTATCTGGCTATCTTACACCCTGTCGGGAACTGTGGACCACAACTTTGACCGTGACACTTTACAAAAAAATGTCATCCGGTTTTTCCCTGCTTTTCCCTAATTCTCTCGCTTATCTTTCTCTGTCTCTCAACCTCTCTCCCTCACCCACACACACACACACACACAATCAGTTTCTTTTATTCTTTCGTTACTTCTTTGTTTCTGGATCTGAATCTGTCCCTCATCTCTTGCTTGTAGGTGTATGTTCCAGAGGCCCCCCTCCTGACCCATGATCACAGCTCACTTTTGCCTCTTCCTATGTGTTGACAACAGCGGCATCGGGTGAATGGAGTTTGGGGTTTCCCTTTTAAATCCAAAGCATTTGCACATGCAAACCTGTCACAGATCTGCACAGGCAACAACATAGGGATTTGACATGTTATAGTGGCAGAAGTACCTCATGCCGTGAAGGAATCATCTGAACAAGCACAGTATCGGTATGGCTTATGCTGTTTGGCAAAGAAAAGGACTAGAGAAAATACTATTGGATAGCTGGTTGTCTCTCATCTCATCCCTCTGTATCTCCTACATTCCCTCACCATGTTGGTGTACCGCATTCCTCTGGGATCGCCCTGCAGCCGCCCCTGAGTTCCGCAGGAAATAATCGGGAACGCCAAGAGGAAATGACTGCCATTGGCCATGGCCTGGCACTCCGGGTCACGCAGGGTCACCACCGATACTGGGAGAGAAAGAGTCTGCACAGAGAAGGAAGGTGTTGACCACAGTGTAAATACAGTAGTGGTTCGCAGCCGAGCTCAATTGTCACGTGTGTTTTGTTGCGCGAGCATTTAGCAGGGAAATGCTTGGTGTCCAGCTACAGCTGCAAATAGCACGTGATATACATATATGGTGTTTTTCACGGGGAAAATGTAAAGTCTTCCTAATGCGTCAATAATTGTTTGTTTGATTAGGTTCAATTTTATTCTGTGCTCTCATTTCCGATTGGAAACCATTCGATGATGCTTCTAATAACATTTCTTTTTATATTTAGGTACATTTGCTTAAAGCTTCCACGAAATCATTGAGACTGAGAAGGATGTCTTTCGATAGGCTATTGTTTTTTTCTTATTTTTTTTGTATCTGTTTACGAGGCCTCTGAACTAGATCCAGTAGGGGTTTAAAGTAGCAGGGCTTCTCCAATAAGTTTGACTGCAGAGCAAAGCAGAGCTGCTGGTGCCCTATATCTATGACCTAATGCTTAGATCGAACGGCAACGCACCTGCAGCGTGTGTCGGTCCACGGCCACCTCGAGGCGTCCGTCCTGGCACTCAACACTGACGGCTTCTCGGCCCACGCTGGCCCCCATGTTTAGCCACTGCCTAAGCCTGTGCTCCTCAGCCCAGGGCAGACGACCGCCGGACGGATGCAGTGACGGAGCCTTCGCTGCACGGAACGGGAGAACGGACCGGGAGTGTCCGACAGAACACAGCCATTCAAAACGAACAGAAAGCATATGATGAGTTTCGGTGTGACAGTGGGTTATAATCTAGCCTGAGAAAGAATGCATCCACTGATGGACATCCCGGGGGAGAAACAGGTGGTGTACTACTTTGACCATTCAAAACATTTAGTTCACTAACAGAGTGAACAACACAAGAGAGCCTTGTTGGTTCTGACCTTTCCCGCCCCCGGCCAGTCTGACCACAAAGCGATTGGCCAGGTCAGCCTCCGTGTACGAGTTCACTTTGGGGAAGCCATTCTCATTGGCCCAGCTCAGGAGGTCAGGGGTGGAGGCGAGGTCAGGGGTGAACATGCTGGTCAGGGAAAGGTCGAACTCTGGTGGGTACAGTTGAGACACACTGTGGGATGACTAGAGAGAGAATAAGGAAGAGAGAAATGGAAAGAGAGAGAGAGAGAGAGAGAGAGAGAGAGAGAGAGAGAGAGAGAGAGGGTGAGAGAAATAAGCATATAGATAAAAAAGTTAAATAGCCAGAATCTAGGGAATTACACGTTTGCATTACATGATTATCTTTCCAAGTTTTGGCCACTTAAGTCTCACTCTTAAGTGTTTGGAAAATGTCCAAAGCCGGGAGCAACCAGTACCCATTATCTAGCTTCCTGGTAGGAATACCAAAAACCCATACGCTCAACCTCACTGAGCAATGCTATACCCCATACTGGTATGGAAGACACCATGAACTCACATAGACCGATATGTGTCCACGGAGCCCTTTGACAGAGAGGGCCCAGTTGACTGGCACCCCACTGCTGAGAACCAACACAACATTGTGCCACCCTGCGTTGGCCACTGGGGGCACCAGCGAGACAGACACCTCCACCTGAAGAGAGCTGTTGAACAAGGAACAGACATACACTTCCTTTATATAAAACAATATAACTGTAGTGGCTTTAAGAAACATTGGACAGAGGAGAGAATTTTATGAAAAATGAATCAGTAATTTAAAAATATGGCCAATGATGTCCTAGTTCAAAGATGTTGGCCACTGTGTGTGGGCTGACAAGGAGGATATAGTGAATGAAAACCAGTGAAGAAGAAAAAGGTTGTTACATTCCGGGGCGACTCACCCACAAAGAGCAGAGCCGGCGGAGTGGAGCTTGATAACATGGACCTCCGGGTCGCTGTTGTCCTTTTCCTCGTCGGGGACGCAACCCTGCACTTCCTGTGGCTGCAGGTCCGACGCCAGGTAGTTGTGGGACAGGAACAGGGACTGCAGCCGGCAGACAGAGGGCATTGCGGGATCTAGGAGGCGCCGAGCGAGGAGAGACGGTCGGATTGTCAAAGCATTCGAAAGGTTACGGGAGGGAAGGTGTCATCGCAGACTAGACGCGCTATCGCATCATCATCTTGAACTGCGAGACGCAAACACTGTCCTTGGCTCTACCACGCTGCCTCGTGCGGTGAGAGGGTAGTTTCCCTATCTATCGTGTAATGAATCATCGCCCCCCCCCCCCCCCCCCAGGGCTCCTTCCTCACCGTCCCCCAGGCGGATGTAGACGCGATTGGCCTGGGCCGTGTGGGTGAGGGAGGAAAGGCTGCCGTGGTTCTGCTGAGTCCAGCGAAGCAGGGCCCGCGGTCGGAACGGCAGGGAGGCCTCCGGCTGCACGCGCACCGCCAGGCTCAGGAACTGGACGGTGGACTTGGGAGACACCTGCGCAGAGGGAGTTGAGGTGGGCCGGGGCAGTACCCAGCTGTTTGTGCATTTGAATAGATGGCATACACACTCAGGCAGTCGATCGGTAAAATATGCAGGAACTTTGCTGAACAAAAACGGGCTGACCTGCACCAGCACAGGGAGGCCTGGAGGCAGCCCCTCGGCTTCCAGCCACCAGTGCACTGCATGATGGGAGCTGAGGACCAGGCTGAAGACACGTCGGGGAGAACGGGGCAGGGACAGAGGCCTGAGAATCACTGTAACCTACATGGCAACGGAAGGTGGGGGTGGAGGGGGAAGGATCACACTTTAAAAAGCGCAACCAAATCACGATAGAGCGAGAGAGCAAAAGAAGTGAGGGAAAGAGTCCGAGTAAAAGGAGAGAAAGAAAGAGAGAGAAGAGCAAATATTCAATTGGTCTGTACACTTCTAGAGGTGTTACGTACATAGAGACGGGAGAGAGAGAAGAGAGAACGGGGGGGGGGGGAGGTGGGGTGGGTGGGGGGTTGGGGAGGAGGAGGAGGGGGGTCCAGGAAAAGACCGGGATACCTGCTTGTTGGCGCCGCAGGTGGCTTTCCCAACCGAGATCACATGGGTCTCTTTGTCCCCGCTCTCCCTGGCAGCGCAGCCTGTCCCGGCATCAAAGCGCTCCAGCAGCCCCTGCACGGGGTGGAGCGCCCCCGCTGGAGAGAGAGAGCACGGCACCTCCTCGCTCTCAGCTGACACAGCCACAGACAGAGACATGGGCATAGGAATGAAAAAAAAGTCAAATGGGAGGATAATCATAATAAAAAGGCCACGTCCTCCAAATCAGAGACGCCACCTACAGTTGATTGTGACAGGCTGAGGAGCTCTGTGATTAATGCATTAATGATTGGAGCTGAAGCCGGCCAGTTTGTAATGAAAAACGACTCAAACACTGTGCAAGCCTACCCTAAGTCTCTGTTAGTTTTGACAGGACAAGGCACGCTCTCCTATGACTCGATAAAGGCGCACGTCACTGTTTTTGAATTGTCTCCATCTCTCTGTCTTTCTTTTGGTCCTGCTGTATATTTATGCATATTTCAGTCTGCAGCTCTCTCTTCCTCCGACCCTAGAGTCGGGCTACTCGAGGCCAAGAGAAGGTTTTGATGCGTAAATGGTCATCTATAATCCTGGCGGAGCACAGTTACTGTGAGTGAAGAGTCAGTATATCCTCCTGCCCTGACCCCGTCTTACCTGCCGCACCGTCCCATAGCAACAGCAGACAGACGAGAGTCCATCTTTCCGCCGGTTGTAACACCACCATGACTATTCCTCAGAAGCGATATCAACGGGAAGCTTTCTCGTGGAACATTCTAACAGAGGGAAGCACAGTGGTGCGGTTTAACGCGGAATTCATGTCATGTAGAATTCGTCATTCCTCCAGGAACACGGAGTAGCAATTCAGAAACACTGACACGTTCCTCTGTATCCAAAACGCTTAAATCTTAACTTTTACAAAACGACGTGAAAGGCCAGACTGACACACATCCCATTCTACTGTTATTGTGCCTCGTAGGAAAAGATCTCTGTGGACATGTTTATCTTTTGTCTTAAGAGACAATGCTGCATAATGTGGTCTTTGTGGAGAAGCTGTTAATTCAGACAAGTTTAGAGAGAATGAAAAATAAATAAGTAATAAGTAGCACTAGATGCAGACGTCTCATCTCCTCTCAGGACTTTGATTATATTTGTCTCGTATTGTAGACTGCCTCATTCTTATGGCAATTGCCTGTATTGTAGAGTAAGATGTGATGTATGTGTGATGTTTTCTGATCTTAAATTAAGGTCCTTGCCAGACAGCTATATGTTTTTTTATTTTCCATGATTAGACGGTCTAAGCACACACTTACACAGACAGTAGGTATGCTACCTCAATTAACACCTCCCTGTAGCCCTAAATGCGACATTATATCCACAAAAGAAAAAAGCATGCTGTCTTTTTTACATGAAACACAAATGTGCAGGCTGGAAAATAAGGGTGTCCAATTAAAATTATACCTATATAGGCGATAGTGGTAAAACATTATTAAAAACAGTATTAACATAACAGTATAATCATAATCATTTATTTCAGTTTAAAGTTGTTAAGTTCATGCAGGGTAGGACGATACAACTGCATGAAACAAGAAACGGATGGTAAAATCAAGTCAGCTTACCTGACAAAGTGTTCCAGCTGTTAGGTTTCACGTTAGGAATGTCACTGCCTATATTCACAACAAACAGACATGCATGCCCTCCCTCATTAGAAGCGCGCACTTACGAATGATAGAACGCACTGTGCAGGCTGTTTTGAGCGGTACACACACGCCCCCTTTTCTCTAGCCCCCCCCCCCCCCCCACACACACACACACACACACACACACCACCAATCCAGACACACACACACACGCACACACACACACACACACACACACACACTGAACACTGAAACTGCGAAATCTTACAGACATATTAAAATATGAACGGCTTGTGCCCTGAAGAATGTGGTTAAGAACGTTTCTCCTTCGCTTCAAAAAATACCAAACCTAACACTGAAATATCAAAGAAATTCTATTGCAATGAATGGCAAAAAGAGAGTTAATTGGACCCCCATATAATTTAAAGACTTTCCCGCGAATGGCCGGAAAGCTTATGGGAGGGGCGAAGGAATGGTTCGATAGACTGGAGAGTGGGATGGCAAAGGAAGAAGAATAAACTCTCCTAAAACGCCTCCAAATTGCATGGTAGGAAGAAGAAAGGCGTTGGAAGGGTGTAACTTGGGGGTTGCTGGGAGGGATGAAAAGGGTAAGCCTGGACTTCAAAAGCTGATGTAGCAAGAAATACGTTTTAAAAGTGAGTTTTCAACACCTTGAGAATTCAAAACAAGCGTGCCTACGAGTGATATTACAAATTGTGTTGTTCCTACATGAAACATGAATGAACTACAGTTGCGGCCTTTAAAACGGAGCTTCATTATTTCAAATAATATATATTTTTTATGGAGTCTCATAAAAAAAAACATATGTAACTTTTCTGGGATCAAATTGCCGTCTCTTGTCCTTACTTGAGATTGTGTCTGGACTAGAACCACAGTTCAATCAAAATTCCGTACATGCATGTGGATATGTGGTCAAAAACATTGGCACTTCAAATTCAATTATGTGCCGTTTCATGCAAAACATATTTTGACAATAAACAAGAGTTCTGTAACCATAACCGAATACATATTAAAGGAATTGTGAGTTTTGTGTTAAATACTGACAAGTTGTTCTTACCTTGACCTTAGAACTACAAAGATGGTTGCCATAGAACAGGTACGAGCTGGCCTCGTTCAACTCTCAGATTATTATGTCCGTTAGTGATGTTCAGATTTACTTGTCTGTCTGTCTTTTTTTCCTATTTGCTTTTGCCATATTCTCATCTTCACCACTAGGTAACCTGCTTTCAAACTGTTCCTGTCTCTAGGTGAACGTTGTTTATGGGGAAAGTTTAAAACTAGGCTAATGGTGGATGGTTTCTGGTAGTGAGTAGTCCATCATTACGTGGCAAATTCATTTTATACTCATAAACTTTGTTAAAAACAACTACAACTAGTCATTGCAAAACTTTTTGCGATCAACTTCAGTTTGATCGCATTGATTGATCTTATCAATCGAGGATAATAGTGTGTGTGGAGAAAAGTGCCTCCAGACAGTTCTTTTAAGAGTGGGGATAGACCGGCCATTTAGAAAGTCGACAAAGTTTACTGTTTGTTAAAGACACCATATCTTGTCTTTTTATATCTGGGTGCCAATCATAACTAATGTGTCAAATCAGCAATGGTCGTTCTTTTCTACAAGCACAGTTTGGCTAATGGTCTCTTGTCTAAATAATGACGGATATTTTGCTCTGGACGTGCTGCGAGACAGACGACCACACATTCCGCCCCCAATCCAGGAAGACAACGTGAATACGGTACAGTGAGTATGTTTGAGGTGTGTGTGTGTGCCCAGTTCATGAAATGTTTTTTGTGCATTGTTTTCGCAATTAAAAGTTGTTTGTTTACCACAAATGAGCACAACTCCCAAATTGCTCCCCAAAAAAGGAACATGAATGAAGCCAAATCGTTGAAAGCATTGGTGAAACCATCAAAACAAAACTAATGGGAGCAAGGGTAAGGTCAGAGGATGGAGAGGAGGAGGTACGGTGGGGTACAGATTCTTAAATTGTACATGAATCATTAATTATTATTATTAATGGTAGGCCTATTATTAATTTATAATATGAATACAAATACAATGTATGCCAATAACAACTATTGTAATTATATTAATAATTATACACCTTTTCTATGTAATAAAAAGTGAATTATAAATCACAAAACACATGTAATAACAAATAACAACAACAAAAATATGGATTTTAAAAAGAAAATTTTATTATTTAATGGATTTGGCTGTTTAGCTCACTGACAAAAACAGTTCCAGGAAATAGATTTCCTGGCCACAATTATGAAACCCCAGCTGAGTCCCAGTCTGGCCCTACATCAGGCCCACTTCATTTGCCACTTATCCAGACGCTGTTTTTATGCGAGGTTGGGGGTATTAGGGTTGTTACAAGGTAAACAAATGGACAAAGTAACCAGACATTTTGGCCTTAAAGAGACAGTTAGGAAAGAAGATATGCCCCAACTTACGATGAAAATGTAAAAACCAGAAGTTGTTATTACATATATTGTCTATATATATATATATATAATGTGTATGGTCACCACTCTACTTTAGATGTTAGGCCCCTCACCTACCAGACACAATGGAAAACTAAGGTTTTGTATTGCAATAGCTCCAACCACCTATCTGTTTCAATGACAATGTCTTGCTTTAAAAAAAAAAATCGCCATGTGCAAAATACAGTACAGAAATATGTAGATAAAACAACTTTGGAATTTTTTTTAAGCAGTATTTAGTCACTTTTGGGAGCCATGCTAGCGGTTACCTCAAGCTTACTGCATTGCTAGGCTACTTTTACGACTACCACGTAACTAACTCAATACTGGACGTACGGACATAAAATTGATATTAATCATCTCGTCTGACTAGTGGTAAGTAGGGGCATGTCTTATTTTCCAAAATGTGGAACTAGCACTTTAAGAGAACTTCACCATCTTTTCTGAGCACATGATTGCTTGGTGCCAACTGGACTGCAGTTGCAAAAAAAACTGCATATTTAATTTATCATTACATTTCTCAATGAAACATATCTTGTGGTTCTGATACCCCAGCATTGCATATTTCATATGTCAATAAACCTTGAGAAGAAGGGAGGACATGCGATAATGTTCTTGAAAAAAATGGGCTGGGAATAAGTGATGGTAATGAGGGAAGAGAGCAGTTTGTCCCAGGGGCACGTTGACTGCCTGACTGAAAAAGCTGTTTAAAACACGCCCAAGCGCGCACGCTCACAGACACACACACACACACACACGTTTGTTCTTGTATTGTAGTAAGGAACCTAAACTTAACCATAACCATAATATTTTAAATACTGTTTTAATGGTGAGACAAAAATGTTATAGACTTCTTTTGGTATTCAATATGTTTCCGTTATCATGAGGAACATTATTGTATTTCATACTAGGTATTTTAAAACAAGTGTTTGCTTTCTATTAAAAAATAAAGAAGTGAGATCAGTCAATTGGTCGAAAGTTGAAAATGTCCTCAATTCAATAGTAAAAATCCCATTTCGGTTCCAACAAATACATAAAAATACACGCACACGCACACACACACACACACACACACACACACATACTGTATATTCATACATAATACAAATTACAAATGTATCACGGTCATGTTAGTAATTTTTTTCATGAATGTCTTAACCTGCAAAGTAAGGGGTACAGGGTGTTACATACGTTACGTAAATTGAAGGAAATCATATCTTAAGTGTGTGTTCGTGTGTGTGTGTGCTTTTTTCTGCATGTGCGGTAGTCTAGAATCAACGCTAGGTCGTTCTGTACCTCTGCACCCCCTTTCTGTTTCCTCTAACTACAGTCAAGCTCCCCATTGTTGCCACGTTAACATAGGGACATTGGGTCATTGGGTTGTGCTGTTTCCAGGGGAGCACCAGACAACAGGTAACAACCAGCAGTTACCATCTTAGGGTCAGGTGTAGTGAGAACAAAGTCGATCTTGTTGACTCGCCACACTGTAATACTCAGTGGCGATATTGCCCCTGGAGGTTTTCCCTTCCTGTCTGATATTGTTTTGTATTCAAAGGTTCTTTTTGGTTGGTGTTGTTTTTCCTCTCCATCTCAGTCTCTGCCGTTGCTCCGTAGCATCCAGTCCAGTGGTTCCCATCCTCCCTGGTTACGGTTGCTTTGTAATTAGACGACAAACTGCTAGAGGCTGCGTGAAGAGAAGGAGAAATAACTTCTGTTTTGTGACTGTTGCATTAATGCATGCACGCTTTTGTCATTTGCATCGGCACTGACACACAAATCTCTTTCTTTCTCTGTCTGCATACACACACGCACACACCGACATGCAAGTAATGTATGCTCTTTATTAGATAAAGATGATCTTATATCATGTTTTCCATTTACATCTGTTTCTACCTACAATACCACTCATATCCACCTCACACTCACACAGACACGGACACACACGCACCCACATGCATACACTTTAAAAGGCAATCAAACCTGCACCACACGTGCACATTAACATCGAATCACACATGCACCAACATACATGCACGGTAACGTGCACTCTCGCCTGCCTACTTGCCTCTACTTTCTGTTTATCACAAGTTTAAAGATAGAACCCTAACCCAGTGACTGTGACTGTGTCACCAATTTATCTTGTTGACGGTAGCCCAGAAACGGAAGGCCAGAGTGATGCCAGACTGCCGTCCACTTGTGGCTAATGGCGTCTGCTTAACTGAACTCAGCATTATCAAAGTACGTCATGGGATTATGAGATTGTATAGCTTTTTTGTTAGTCCCAACAGATTGCCGATCAAGCGTGTGTGCTACTGAACAACAAATAACAAATGCTTGTTTTCAAAGAGTACCAGCTATAACTGTGTGTGTGAATTTGTTGACTTTTTAAGTCAGCCAGCTGTGCATCATCAACACAATTGATTGGGAATTGTTAGTTGAAAAACATAATGAATATTGATAGGATTTAGTGAATAAAAATGTTCCTGGTTCCAGTCCACTAGGTTCACGTAGTTTACTTAGACTTAGGGTTTCACATTCCATATTATGCCAGCAAGATTGATAGTGACAGAAGAAACACAGGGGCCAACAAAACCACCAAAAATTACATTTAAAAAACGTCTGAGATGATGGTAGTTAATCTTCACAGTACCAGGAGAGAGTCGACAGAGAAAAAATGATTGGGGAAACATGACTAGTTGGTCCGTACAAAAGACACACAGAAACACGCAAATAGCGGTTAGCAGACGACAGTCTTGTTGTCTTTCATTCCCCATCTCTGCCATCAACTGACAGTCCACAGGCAGCAACACCATGGATTCTTATTATATATTTTATCTCTGGCTCCCTCTTGCGGCCACATACAAGAAGTACAGGAATAAAAAGTGAAATTTGCCAAGTTGCTGTGACAATTATTTTGGACACATTCAAGATTGAGGCGGGGTTCAGAATTCAACACACGATAGAGAAAAACACCACGGAGCAGCAACAAACAGTTCAGATATGTGAAGGAGAAGCCAGGCTGAAGCCGGCACTGACGACAGAAACTTCTGGTCCATTTGAGCTTCAACACGTTGAACAAGCTGTGCCTTCATTTTTGATCGCCGAAGCCTTCTCGCATTTCTCATTTAAAAAATATATCTGATATCACAGTGTTGCTATGCTACACGGGCAGACAGCCACCGCGATCCATGATTCATTCTCGGCCGCTGAACAGGCGTCAACCAAATCTGGATTATCTTGAGTGATTATCCGCTCTGAAAGCCCCGCCGGATCAGGCAGGTCTCCGACGCATCCTCACCGCTCCTTTCAGAGCTTAATCACACCGGCGGAAAGAACAGCAGGGAGTCTTCATGTTTCCCCCCCTCACTGCATATCGCAGCTCGTGACTCGGAAAGTCACGAATTGTTACAGACTCAAATTCGCAACACTCCTCTTTTACAATGACAGGGACCTGGAAAGCCTGGTTTTATGATGGATCCTCTGTTCATTATATAGCCATCTCCGCTCTCTCTCTCTCTCTCTCTCTCTCTCTCTCTCTCTCTCTCTCTCTCTCTCTCTCTCTCTCTCTCTCTCTCTCTCTCTCTCTCTCTCACGGCGCAAAGTCAGATCATTGTCCAGCTCCATTTCAGTTTAGGTCGCAGCAGAGGGAGTACCACTAGGGAGAAGCCACCCCCACCCCACCCCCACTGCCCCCAACCCACCCCATGAACCCTAGCAGAGGTCAGAAACATAGTCAAAGTCCTTGAAGCAGTCCTGGTCCTTGCGGGTGAGCGTGCGGCGCTCGCGGGGTGGCGTGAGGGCCGGGGGCTCGGCGGTGAACTCCTCGTCGAAGTTGCTGACGTCCTCCTTCCCTCCGATGGTGGGCATGAAGGGGGGCAGGGCCTTCTTCTGGAGCAGGGCCTCCCAATCCACGCCCTGCGGAGAGGGGGAAAGAAAGCGTATCGGTCAACACGTGGAGAAGGTGCCGCTTAACACCATGCCAGGAAGCAGGATCCCTGGATTTGAACATATATCCAGGGCAAAACAGGGGGATGGGATAATAGAAAGAGACTGACTCTGAAGAACGGCTGTTTCTTGACGTCTTCCGCGTCCTTTTCTCCGGAGCCCAGGCGTCGCTCGGGGTTCCTTCTCAGCAGCTTGGCGACCGCAGCAGCAAAACAACAACACACGAGTAAAACATCCACACTCGGGACTCGTGTAAGGGGCGGGGGGGGGGGGGGGGGGGGGGGGGGGTCAGGGGGATGGAGACTCACCCGTCTCATGATGCCAATGGCCTCGGTGGAGAGGAAGCGAGGGTAGCGCACCTCGTCGTTCACGATGCTGTCGAACACTTCCTCCTCGTCGTCCCCTGGGAACGGCGACTGACACACACGCACACAGACACACACACACACACACGCACAGACACACGCACACGCACACAGACACACACACGCACACAGACACACACACACACGCACACACACACAGACACACACACACACACACGCACACGCGCGCGCACACACACACACACACACCCACAAACACTCATTATCATAACTTACTCTCTGTAGTTTAATTTTTACTAAACATGAAGAAAAGGTCCTATGTATTATATTATACATAAGAATGATGAAATTCACTGCTTACCATGATGGCCATCCTCTTTAATGATACATAAAGTAATAACGACCATCCTCATTATATATAAAGTATTGAGGACTATCTTCATTATATGATACACACAGTAAGGGTGGGTACCCTCCTTATATAATGAATGTACATAATGTAGGGATGGCTATCCTCACCTCTCCCACCAGCATCTCGTAGACCAGTACCCCCAGTCCCCACCAGTCCACAGCCCGAGTATAGGACGTGTCTGTCAGCACCTCTGGGGCCAGGAACTCTGGGGTTCCACAGAAGGTGCTGGTCCGATCCCCGTAGCCCATTCCTGAGACGGGGAGAAGAAAGTGTGGTTAGACAGGAGAAGAGATAGAGGTTAGGTTGAACAGGAGGGGAGAGGGAGGTTGGGTTGTATTGGAGGAGAGAGGGAGGTTGGGTTGGGCAGCAGGAGAGATGGAGGTTGGGTTAGACAGGAGGAGAGAGGAAGGTTGGGTTGGACAGAAGGAGAGAGAGAGGTTGGGTTAGACAGGAGGAGAGAGGGAGCCTGGGTTGGACGGGAGAGTGGGAGGTTGGGTTAGACAGGAAGAGAGAGGGAGGTTGGGTTGTATTGGACAGGAGGAGAGAGAGAGGTTGGGTTAGACAGGAGGAGAGAGGGAGCCTGGGTTGGACAGGAGAGAGGGAGGTTGGGTTGTATTGGACAGGAGGAGAGAGGGAGGTTGGGTTAGACAGGAGAGAGGAGAGGAGTGAATTAAAATAAAAGGTTGAGTAAAAGCCAGAGGGTTCTCAATCTGATGACCGACTGGTTATTTCTCAGAACCGTGGCTATATTTAGAGCCTTCGACCCAGGACCTTAGCAACCTTTCTAACCCATCAGGGTTCCATTTCCACTTCCAAGTTGGAGGGGCGGTTTAGCATGTGACACGTAACTCCCAAGATCCACTCACCCTCTTTGCAGAGGCCAAAGTCGGCTATCTTCACGTAGCCGTCAGTGTCCAGCAGCAGGTTGTCAAGCTTCAGGTCCCTGAGGGAGAGAGAGAGGGCATCGAAGAGTCCGACCACACAAAAGAGGACAAGGAAGATGGAGAGACTGAAAATGGTAGAGACAGCTGAGAAGATGGAGAGAGGCTGTGTGGCAGGGGAAAGGACCACAGGGAGGGACGGAGCACTTACCGGTACACTATCTTATGGTCGTGGAGGAACTGCAGTCCCAGGACCACACAGGCTGAGTAGAACCTGAGAGACACACACCGGTGAACAGACAGCACATGAACACACAGACTCAGTCCAGACTCAACGGAAATAAATGTCGCACAACAGAGGCGGCCGGTCGGGGTGAATGTGAGTAGACCTTACAGAAACCAAGTGGAGACGCGGGACAGACAGTGGCTAGGGTACATAGCACACATCTGCAACGGATAGGGTCAGTCAGTCAGTCAGTCAGTCAGTTAATCAATCAGTCAGTCAGCCAGTCAGTTAGTTCATCAGTCAGTCAGTTAGTTCATCAATCAGTCAGTTAATCAATCAGTCAGTCAGCCAGTTAGTCGATCAGTCAGTCAGTCAGTTAATCAATCAGTCAGTCAGCCAGTCAGTTAGTCCATCAGTCAGTCAGTCAGTTAATGAGTCAGTCAGTCAGTCAGTAACTCACTCACTCACTCACTCACTCACTCACTCACTCACTCACTCACTCACTTGTCTCTATCTAGTCTATTGTTGTGTAAACATAAAGCATATGGAATGGATGTATAGGAAATATATATATATATTACACATCTGTAGAAAAAAGTTTTTTTTCTTATAAGAGTAAAAAAACAACTGTTTGACAGGATCAAGTCAGGCAGGAAGTAGGTATATTACTCACTTGCAAACACGAGTCAGTCAAACACAATCACACACACACACACACACACACACACACACACACATACACACACACACACACACACACACACACACACACACAGGGGCACTCACACACACACACACACACACACACACACACGGGCACTCACACAGCTCGAGGCTCGGTGAAGACGTCGGCGTGGATGTGCATCATGAGGTCTCCCCCGGCCGTGTACTCCATGACAAAGCACACGTGTTCCGGCGTCTGGAAACACGCAAACAGGTTGACCAGGAAGGGGTGGTGGGATCCGTTGACCGTCTCAAAGATCCTCTTCTCACACATCAAACTGAGGAGAGCAGGGCAGGCGGTAGGAACAGCACAGGGAGGGTTGGGCAGACAAGGAAGGAAGGGATCAATGTTACAGCTGGAAATATTCATGTTATAATGCACACAGTTTGGTAGTTACATGCATTCAGAGAGGATTCTGTTAAGGACTATGCCTTCTGCAAAAAAAATAAAGATGTCCGACCTGTCCACTTCATCTCTGGCCACAATGTCTCCTTTCTTCAGGGCTTTGATGGCATACACACTGCCTGTCTTCTTGTACTCGGACAACAGCACCTTCACGACAGAACAGGGCAACTGTTAGAACTATAGCCCACACTGCCGTGATTGAGCTAAAAGAAGGGAAAACGTCTTATGAATGACGTTAACGGGGTTGTCTACCTTTCCAAAGTGTCCCCGGCCCAGAACAGCGATCAGTTTGAAATCCTGCAGACAGAGAGGGCCTTGACTCGGCCTGCCACAGCACAAACAGCGCAGAAAGACACATAAACATACGTAAACCCATGCCCCTTCAACATTTTAAAACCAGAGAAACCATATTTACGTATGTAAAGATTGCATTTGAATAGGTGTTGTAGGTGGCACAGAATCATGTCCAGATATATTTCAACAGTGGGCGTTTGAGCACACTATTATGCCCAGTGTTTTCATATCTGTTGGCTTGGCCACATTTCCATGTGTTATCTAAGAGGTCGGGTCATGGGACCATATTGTGAGGGGGCGTGTTTCTGGTGTCTTGCTGCGGGGGCCATATGGGAAAAGGGGAGTGTGTTCAGGTGTGTGTGTGTGTGTGTGTGTGTGAGAGAGAGAGAGAGAGAGAGAGAGAGCGAGCAAGGGCACCAAGATGCGACTGAACACACACGCTCTCCGTGGCATCTCAGTGTGTGTGTGTGTGTCTGTGTGTGTGTGTGTGTGTGTGTGTGTGTGTGTGTGTGTGTGTGTGTGTGTGTGTGTGTGTGTGTGTACCTCCGGATGTTGTTCTGAGACTGGCTCCTGATTGGTCGCTCGCGGCCAACATCCGGAGAGGTGAGAGGTTCCGTGCCGGGCACCTGCTCCTGAGAGCCACCGCAGAGACGGAGCGACGGGAACAACGAGGGGGGCCAAGAGATCAGGCAGTAAAAAGAAGAAAGAGAATAAGCAAGAGGAAAAGGTTTGGAGACAAGAGACAAAGCAGACCATAAGAAACAAAAACAACAATGTTAAACAGCGAATAAATAACAGAGAGAAGAAAAGGGTAAAAAAAGAGAGACAGGTGGAACGGGGTAGAGAAAAAGAGAGAGAGAGGAGGATAAGTTGATGGCAACATCTGCAATGACCATCGACAGAAGGAGGAGAGGCTGACAGTAGTATTCCCTGGAATAACTAGCCAGTTGGTACCCTGCTGTTTGGCAACCATCACTCCTCCTTTCCCATGCTCCCTCCTTCCTTCCATCCTTTTTTCCCCATTCCCTCGTTACTGTTAATTAGTCGTCTAAAAACCTCAGCGTAATTAATCCAGTAATCCTCGAGCCCCGCTGTCTACACCATCTGCCACCCAGCACTCCCCTCCTTTTTCTCTCTCCCTCTCTCTCTCTCTCTCCCTTCATTTCCTTTTTAAAATTCTGTTATCAATCCTTTCTCTCTTTTCCTCTTCTTATCTACCTCTTCTATGTCCACCTATCTGGCACTCTCCTTCCTTCTTCTCCCTCCCTCTCTTCCTCCCTCCCTCCCTCCTGTTCTACACTCCGGGAAAGTAACAGAGATTTGGCTTTGATCACATTAAAGCTCCCCTCAATCCAATTTAGCCTTGTTAAGTTTCCCTGCCCGGACTCTCTCTCTCTGACATGCGTTGGCCATTCCTGCCCTCCCTCTCTCCTCTGCCCTCCCTCACTCCTCTGCCCCTCCCTCTCTCCTCTGCCCCTCCTCTCTCCTCTGCCCCTCCTCTCTCCTCCGCCCCTACCCCCTCGGTTGGACAGCGCCGTCTCCATCTAGCATGGCATCCGGTCCAGAGGGCATGACTGCAGTTCACTGTTCCCACGCCAAAGGTTCCACCAAAGGAATGGCTCCACCACAGAGAGAATGTGACACCCCAGAGATGTCCATCTATCTCTTTTTTTTCTTTTTCGGCGGCTTCTCTTCCTCCTTCTTCCCGTGTATTTCTCTCTCCCTGCCCCTCTCTCTCTCCCTCCCTTCAGCCTTGCATTACCCCCCCCCCCCCCCTCTCTCTCTGTGTCCTCCCTCCTTCCCTTCATTTCTCCATCCTCCTCCTCCTGTTGCAGTCTCACCTGCGAGTCCACCACGTCTCTCCTGAACTCTGAGCGGGGAGGGGAGTCACCGTCCAGGTTCAGCTTCTCCACCGAGATCTCGCTGGAAACGCGGAAGCAAAAGGCCGACCGGCGGACCATCAGTCAGTGCTTTCTCTGTAACAACGTCATCTGTTCTCTCCCAGGCTTTATGTGAAGGTGAGCTAGGCAAGTATCTTAGTGCCGTTGGCAATATCAATTGAAATACGTTTCATTTGCCATTGCAGTGGCCACCATGCAGAGGCCGAATGCTGGTGTGTGGTCAGGCGTACCTAGTGAGATTAGACAGGCCGCTGGGCGAATAGCTGGGAGCGTTGGTTGCCGTGGGGATGGCGTTTCTCAACAGGCGCACCCAGGTGGCGATGTCCACGTTCATCTGACGAGCGCGCAGGAAGGCCTTGCCTGTAGCGCACACACACACACACACACACACACACACACACACACACACCGTATTCTTTCAGAGCACACAGTGACACGCGCGGTAGAGACGGCCCGCCGTATAGCGCGCGTTCTCTCAATATACAAACAAATACTTCATAGATAACGTTTGACCGATTGCAGGTCGTCCTTTACCCTTTCCACAGCTAGGTGGCACTATAGAGCGCTATCAACACACAGCACCCAGACCCACTCAGTCACATCCTAATTTACCACCCTCAGCGAGCGACGATAATGTTGTGATTCGTATGATAGGTGCACCAGGGCACACAAACCACTCCTATGCTTTCGGGAAGAACTGACACATTTACAACCAGTAAACAAGGGAATCTGGGGGAAAAGAAGGATAATTAGGACGGAGAGGAGGAGCGAGGGATAATGCAGGTGTGAGCCTTAGGGACATTGGAACATGCAGAGTCTGTCTCGGCAGCTGCTGACTATGTTCAGTCCACAACGGATGTGTTTATCTAATACATTAATAATTCATGGGACTGGAAAATACACAAACACACACATAAACACACACACACACACACACACACACACACACAAAGATCAGAGCACGAAGCTCTGAAATGTAGTTCTGTCAGCTGTGCTCGTGAAATACATTTTAAATTATATATTTAAATGTCTGTTTTTAGAGTGTGGGTGTTGCTTCGATCGTGCCGTGATGGAGAGGAGGTTTTACCGTGCTGTTTGGAAAAGACCTTCTTTTGCCTTTGGAGTCTCGGCCCTCTTTCTATGACGGGGTTAAAGAAAGTCACCTGAAAGAAACACCACAAACAGAGACTGAAAATGTTTCCTGACACAAGGACTGTGACTCAGAACATGTATGTGTTCATGGTATTTTTGTTTATAAAGTAAGCTGTGTGTGTGTGTGTGTGTGTGTGTGTGTGTGTGTGTGTGTGTGTGTGTGTGTGTGTGTGTGTGTGTGTGTGTGTGTGTAAGTATGTATCTCACAGTGTTATTTCCCATTACAGTGTGTGTGTGTGTGTGTGTGTGTGTGTGTGTGTGTGTGTGGATGGGGTGGGGGGGTGGTCGCACAGCGTGTTTCAGTCTGTGTCTTAGTTTGAATTGGGTGTGTGCGTGTGTATTTGTGTGTGTGTTTGGGTGTGTATGTGGGGGTGGGTGGAATCGTACAGTGTGTTTAAACATAGTGTCTTTAGTTTAAATTGTGTGTGTGTGTGTGTGTGTGTGTGTGTGTGTGTGTGTGTGTGCACACCTCGGCCAGCAGCAGTCCCTGGGGCTCCAGCTCCAGCTGCACTCGGTGCCTCTGGTTGTCCAGGAACTCCTCAAGCTTCAGGTACTTGAGAGCGCACAGCGAGCGGTAGTCTCTCCAGTACACTGCTATCTCCATCTCCCTGGACTGGACGGGGGGGGGGGGGGGTCAAAGGTAGGGTGAGCGCCGAAACATACTTGAATACGTCCCCTTGTACGCGGGTAAACAAAAACAAACACGGCTTCACCTCACCACTGTTGTTTGCATGGTTTCCGATCATTTCTGTTCTTTGTTAAACTGTAAACGGGTGTGTGTTGTGTTCTGGATATTACAGTGTTGTTTTAGTAATGGTTTCGTAATGTTTCAGTAATGTCGTAGCAATGTTGTAATGGTGTTGAAGTAATGCTTTAGCAATGTGCCTCACCCTCTCCAGCTCCACAGTGAAGGTCTGGTCCCAGGCCTGCTCCCCTACTGTCCTCCAGCCTGTCTGGCCCACCACAGTGTTCTCCAGCTTCAGCACAGCGCTCACCTCCGCTGGACACACACACACACGCACGCACGCACGCACACAAGACAACATAAACATCACATGGGTGGACTGCAATAACTCCATACCATCCGGAGAAGTTGTGAGCATAAGGATTAGCCAGTTGAATATATGGCGTAAGCGACACACACACACACACACACACACACACACACACACACACACAGACTCACAGGAGAGCTCGTCGGTCTTGCCGGGGATCTTGAGGCTCATGCTGCTGGTGCTGCGGCTGTAGAGGCCGCTGAGTTTGAAGGAACGCCCGTCCCCGGGGCTGTAGGAGGGCAGGACCAGTGCGGACCCCCTGCTCCGCCCTGGGACCACCTCCAGGAGCCCCACGCAGCCCAGCAGATGCACCTGCAGGCTCCCTGTGGGGGAGGGGGAAGGAAGAGATAAGAGAGAGGAGTGGAGAGAGGGTTTTGGGATGACGAGAGAGAGAGAGCGAGAGAGAGGGAGAGAGAGAGAGGGAGAGAGAGAGAGAGAGAGAGAGAGAGAGAGAGAGAGAGAGAGAGAGAGAGAGAGAAAGAAAGAAAGAAAGAAGGAGGGAGAGAGAGAGAGAGGGCAACGTGCAGGATGACCCACCACGAGTCTCACATTTCCCTGCCGATTTCCATAAACACAAATGTCACAGTGGCCGCATTCAAAGCGGACGGGGGAAAGAGGCGGCAGGCGCTGTGGCCGAAGCCCTACCGGTGAGTGGCGACGGCTTGCTGAGGGTGCTGTACTGGTTGTGCACGTAAGGGGTGCCGTGGCGCGAGCTGAAGGCCGGGGAGGAGGCCAGCACCAGCTCCTCCTTGATGAGGCAAGCCTTGGGGTGGTCCTCGGGGAGCTCCAGCAGCCTCTGCTCCATGGAGCCCCGCAGCAGGTCCAGACGCTGGGAGGACTCGCTCAGGCCACACTGAGCCTGGGGGGCGGAGGGGAGGAGAGAGTTATTACGTGTTATTGACAAAGACAAAAAAGCCCATAGAAATCAGACGGGTCAAGCGATTTCTCAATTTTTTTCCCGTGAGCTCTGACCTCTGCCATGGCCTTCTTGTCCTGGACCTTGCCCGCTCCCAGCAGCCTCAGCATGTTCTTGGCCCCCTCGGCCATGGCGTGCTCCACCCGGTAGTGGTGCCACAGCTCCTCCACTCGCAGCTCCACCCCGCACATGTCCGGCTTACCTGGGCATCCATTTTGGAACCACAAAACAAGACACATGGGCACTGCTGTCAGCTGCGTGCTGCCGTCAGGACCATTTGGAATCAAGTCCTTGATTTGCGCTTGAAGTGTCTGAAGACGACAACATGGAAAATACATGTTTCCCTTGAAAATGCCCATGTATGTCTAATCAATGCTACTGCCTCTGGGACTGAAATACTGAAAAACCTGGTTCTTCCAGGCTTTGGAGTGTTCACTATCATCGATGGACACAAAGTTACTGGGGAGGATGTTGGAAACAATTTCTTTCTCAGCAGCAACAGCATAGGAAAGAACAGAGCCCAGGCTGCCACTGAGCTTCTGCAAGAGCTGAACAGTGATGGTTCCAGCAACTTTGTGGAAGAGAGCCCAGATAAGCTGTTGGGATCTTATTCACGGTTGCACCTGTCCAAATCTGAATGGACGCATTTTCCTGTGACACTTTGTGGACTGAAGAATAAATGAAGGTCATGTCATCCATAAATATGTTTTGTGAGAGTGGTTCGAACAATGAGGTGTGGGTTATATTTTGTTGCCCACCAAATGTGTTTAGTCTATGGGCTTGTGTTTATCCAACCTATGGGATGGATGATCTGACTAATGTTCCACTGCGGCCCATTTCCATATTTTTCCTACAGGACTGAGAGAGCTGGGGCGTGTGGACAGAACCAGACCGAGGAGAGAGAAATAGATACAAAGACCCATTAGAGGGACGTTTCTAAATCAGACTCGAAAGTCTATTTGAATATCGTGGTTAACCTCTATTTTTTTATACTTCCATCCTCTCTCTTGCTCTCTCAAAATAGTTCACAATTGGTTTTTCCCCCTGTTCTCATTACAAAAGCCTTTTATTTTTGACAAGTCTTTGTCATGTAATTCTTTTTCTCTCTGTCTCTCCATCTCTCCCTCTATCCTCTGGTAAATGAGGCATGCCTTTCAGCTGTTTGGCAACATCAAGGGGATGCAGGAACATCAATAAGGCCTTAACCTCCGCTCTGTGGGAGCCAGACAAAAGTGACCATGTGTGTGTGTTTGTGTGTGTGTGTGTGTGTGTGTGTGTGTGGTGTGTGTGTGTGTGTGTGTGTGTGTGTGAGAGAGAGAGAGAGGGATAGATAGATAGATAGATAGATAGATAGATAGATAGATAGATAGATAGATAGATAGATAGATAGATAGATAGATAGATAGATAGATAGATAGATAGATAGATAGATAGATAGATAGATAGATAGATAGATAGATAGATAGAGAGAGAGAGAGAGAGAGAGAGAGAGAGAGAGAGAGAGAGAGAGAGAGAGAGAGAGAGAAAGCGAAAGAGAGGGATCATAATGGAAACTCAGTGCTTGTGTGTTTCCGTATGAGCGGAGTACAATGCACACTATGCAATTCCAAGGAGGAAATCGATGCATTCTAGCGGTTCATAAAAAGTGCAAAGTTGATGGACTATGAAATCAATATCGGGCATGACGAAGAAGGGGTAGCTAAGCTAGAGCTAGAGAGAGATTCCGCGGAGGATAGGCACCTTGGTTATCCTCGGTCTGCTCCGTTGCCTGCACGGACTTGCGGATCTGCATGCGGATGATGTCGATCTTGGTCTTGCTGTTCTGCAGCATCTGCTGGGCGGTCTGGAGAAGCTTCTTGTCCTATGCGGGACACCGTAGAGAGGAGCAATAAGGGACAAGAGTCACTATAACATGAGCAGCACTCTTACGGTAACCTCTACCACTTGAAAACTATTTCCAGGGAAGTTCGTTGTGTAAGAGCTGACTTCTTGAGACAAGAGGGAACAGAAACATAAACATGTGACAGAAAAAGAATCACCAAAAAAAGGCAATACATTGGGAGTTTGGTGGTAACCGGTCCCCTCTAATATGCCACGGCCATATTAGCGTTTTTTTAATGACTTTTTTATGACACATTGATGCTTGTTTTACGTATAGTGTATAGTTACACAAATCATTTTCTTAATCACATCCGCCAAATGGCTAGGTGTCTCCTAGACAGACAAGCCGTCAAGGCAAGACTTAATGATAAAACAATAATACATTTTATTTGAGCGCACCTGTCGAGACCCTCAAGGTCACCTGAGTTGTCAAATAGTTGACCCTACCTTGGCGGTTCCATTCGCGTAGATGGGGATCATGTTCTCTGCTCCCTGTTTGACCTTGAGCTCAATGTTGAGCTGCCTCTCAAGGGCCGTGATGCGGTTCTGATTGGCCGAGCACCGGCTAAGTGCCCCCGGAGACAGGGGGGCATCTGGACAGAGGTCAAAGTTCAAGTTAATATCTGTCACTCACAAACATGACCATCTGTTACTACACCGTAGCCGAGCAGTCACCACAGCATCGAATCACAGTAAACATGTTCCAAAAAAAATTCATAAATAAATAAGTAACATCATGTGTATTTGTTAAAAATACATTTAAACAACTATTTGCATATACAGTCTTATCTGGAACAATATTTATTGTAGCTAGCTATGTTGAAACTGCATAAAAAGTCTAAACAAATCAAGTAGCATCAAGAATGTAAACTGATGAAATGAAATTCATTCTGCAGGTCATGAGAAAATGGGAGTCCCGAAAAACGACATTTCCCAGCAGTACCTTTTTTGTCATCCCGTCCCTTGACAACGATGTGGGCGTCCAGCTCCTGCAGCTGCTCCTGCAGGGTCTCCAGCCGGCGGTTGGAGCTGCGGAGCTGGGAGTCCACCTGCTGAGCATTCCTCTTGTCGGTGGTGGCCCGCCGAAGGTTCTCTGCCCCTTCCTTGATCTTGAGCTCCTTACGGATCTCCCGTCGGATCCTCTCACGCTGCTCATCCAGACGCTGCTGCACGTTGCTGTCGGAGAAGTCCGAGCTCTGGTCCAGTCCCAGCTGCTCCAGGACAGACAACCCGCCAGGGTCACTCTGACACAGGGGAGGGGGGGAACGGTTAGGACGGAGCCCTTTGACGTACAGAGATCTGCACGTTTTACTGCACGAAATAAAAGTTCTATGAAGTTAGAAAAACAAACATAAATTAAAAAAACATATAGCACATTCAAAATATGCATAGACGCAAGGGTGTCAGTTAACCTTTTAGCTGACCTGAGGATCATTATATGACATTCATTACATAGATGTAATATATGTGTTCTCCTTTATTTTGATGCGTAAAGCAAGAGAGGAATGGTGTTTTCGAAAAAGTTTCAAAAGGCTTCCTCAAAGTACGCACGTTTACCAGACAGAAAGGGGATGGGAACTGTCAGTCACCAGAGTTGCGCCCTTTGGTACGCAGCCCTGACGAGCAGAATATTAGGGATCCACTAAGTGAGGAAAGAGCTAAGTGCTGCCATCACCTCCCCACTGATCAATGCTAACCAGATTACAGCAGATTAGAGCAGCATTAATAGAGGCTGAAATCAATCAGGCCCGGTTGATGCACAGTGCATACGGAGCCCTGCTGCTGTTACGACACACAGCTAAAAGCCCCTGTACACAAACACACATATAAACACACTGCGGGCCTATAGTTCCACACACATACACAAACATGCACGCACGTGCACGCGCACACACACACACACACACACTGACACGTCCAAATATAGTCATCACACTCACACAGTATAGGCACAAAAACAGCTCAACGCAACTGAACTTCACTTTAGTGCAGCCATAGGATACTAGTAAGATTAGGTATTTTCTCCCAAACCTGTTGGAATGTATAACTAGAACGTATTACTCAAACACATATGCCTCATTCTGCTAGCATCAGTTAGATGGCTCTACATCACACACCCAAACTACCTAACTGGGCAGGATAGACTATAATGGGTGGCCCGTGAGCCAGCACGCTGGGCAGATCTCACTACTGCACTGAAGCAGGGCTAGGCCTCTCTCTCTCTCTCTCTCTCTCTCTCTCTCCAGGGTTGAGCTCTGCAGCCTTAGGCTAGTTAAGAGTTAGCACGTTATAGTACCAGTCATAATAAAATATGACCAATTTAAAAGTAACAAATTAAACAGAAATCGCAAAGAAGCATGCAACGTCTAAATAATAATAATAATTAATTGCACTATTTATATATCACATGGTTAAGACTATACATGGCAACAGAAAATGACACAGAAGAAGGAGAAAAGACAAAAAAGTAACATCAGTTTCAGTTAGGGAGAAACAAAAGAGTAAAACAAAAAAGGACAGATTATCAGTTGGACGATTAATTAAGGCCCAAGTAAGGGTAGGCTAGACTGAAAAGATCGCAACGCTGTTGCCTAGCAACGCTATGTATCCTTGCGCGGTAGCTAGCTAATGCTGCTCTTGAGTCGTTTGTCTTTGCAATGCTGTCAAATGTCAACTGGGAGTTGAGTGTGCACTCTCTTAATACTGTCACCACAAACACTAGCTAGTGGCCACTTTAGAACGGTATTAACAAGTGACCACTCGGTTTAAGGGTCTTTCATTAGAGCTTCTACCTAATTTCCAAGTTGGCAAGCCCTAACGCTTTAAACGTCCCTGTGCAAACATGATGAGTGTAGTTGGTTCCACTCATTCTTTTCTACGTGATGCTAAAATGCGTCTGGCATTCTCTAAAAGCCAATCCCTTATAAATAATTTTATGACTTTCATGATATGACAGATTTTTTGACTGATTATTATTTTTAGATGAACACATTTAAGACTTTTTAAGGAACCATGTGCCTTTCACCCCCTGGCCCTATCTCTCTTTCTCTCCTTCGACCCCCTCTCTCTGTCTCTCTTAATCCATTTGCAACATAACACAGTAGCCAACTGAGCAGCCCTCAGGCATATACTGGACGTACAGCTTCATGACTAGGTCTCGCTCCAAACCCTGGTCAGCTTGTCACCAGCCCAAGTGCCAACCAAGCCCCAGCTCCAGACTTAGCCCGGCCCCACCAAGGTCTCGGGCACAGGCCCAGCCTCCGGCAGGATTCTGAAGGTTGCTTCCATGCGCTGTCATACGCAGAAAGGGCAGTTGTTCCACGACACCCATGTCAGTGGCGTATGCTAGGCACGTTTTCCAGAGCAAGCCTGGCGATGGCATAACGTGTCACACAGCTGAACTGAAATACTGAGGACAAAAGAGAGACCTTTTTTCTGTTTTGAGATTTGAAACGTGTGCACGCGGAAGATATGCTTGTAGGCCACCTAATCTAACATCAGACACGGCAAACAGTCCTTGTGAGTCGCTCCCATAGCCACTCAGCTAAGAAAGTAAAAAAGTTAGCAGCCATACAAGGCTAAAGAAACCAACGGAGGCCATTAAACAATATATGAGCAAACAGGAAGGGAACGTTTATGCTATGACGCACTCCTGCCCATACAATAGACAACAGCCCCCTGCCCACCCACCCACCCCCCACCCACCCACCCCCCACCCAGGGCGACTACAAAGAGAATTCTGATCCGTCAAAAACTGGACCAGGGGAGTGAAAACACGGCGGAGGACGGCGGGAAGGATAAGTCCTCAAAAGTTCGATGTTTTTGACAGGAAGTGAACCAGGAAGGCAGAGAACAGAGAGAAGAGGGCAGACATGGCTAGAGAGAGAGATCACAAACCACTGTGCTTTTAGTGCCGCTCTGCTCGGGCGCCAGTATCCTACCGAAGGCTCGCTGTCGGCCTGCTCTCCGTGGGGAGAGGGGTCCTCAGCAGGCTCCTCCGGGCACTCCACCATCACGTCCTCACTGGCCATGTTGGCCCCTCTGCTGCCTTGCCTCACACACACACACACGCACACACACTATTACACACACTCTCTCTCTCTCACACAGACACACACACCGTTGACGGAAGCGGCACTCAGACAACGGAGCGTTGTTCCAGCCTCCTGAAATCCAGGATGTGCACTTCCCGTCAGGAATCAAACAAGAGCCTAAATGCGGAGCGAGTGACCGAGGTGGAAGGAGGAAAGGAGAACGAGACAGACTCAGCAGCCCCACCCCTTTGTTTCCTGTTCTGCTCTCAGAGAAAGAGAGAGAGAGAGAGAGAGAGAGAGAGAGAGAGAGAGAGAGAGAGAGAGAGAGAGAGAGAGAGAGAGATGCTGCTCTCTCTCTCGCTCTCTCTCCTTCTATCTCTGACACACAGCGCTGATGTGGTTTGGCAAGTGAGAGAGACTTTGCTGTTTCCTGCTGCTGAGTCCTATCTGCAGAGACAGAGGCTGCATTAAACACCAACGCTCTGAGTGTGTGTGCGTGTGTGTGTGTGTGTGTTTTGAGTGAGTGTGTCCGCATCGTGACACTGAAAAAAACAAAAGACTGACAGACGCTCAGAATCAAAAGAGGAAACATTTGAATTTAGGTGAAAAGTTAATCTTGGGGCAAAACAGGCTTATGTCTTCCCCGAAGAGCCTCGGCAAATCTGAGTTGAAAGGGTGAAACACACGCCTCCCAAACTAGAAACGACAGAAATCCAGATCAGATCTGTTTCTGCAAAACACTACTAAAACGTTCATGCATGACACAAACGTTTGCTTGATGAGAGTACAAGCAACAACAGGTCCCTGCCTGAACTTTGCTTCCACAACGTGTTCCCGTGATAGCGCCACACCATATTGAAAGAAGAAGAAGAAGAGAAGGGCCGTTGCTCCTTGGAACCCGTAACAGGAAGTAGAACAGAACTCAAACACCAGGCCTGCCGCTCCACGGTGAAGAGAGAGAGAGAGAAGGCGGGAAGGAAAACAGAGAGAGAGAAAGCGAGAGCAAGAGTGAGAGAGAGAGAGAGCAAAATGAAAGAAACAGAAACAGAAAGACAGAGAGATGGCATACGGTACAGCAGCCTTTTTCTGGCCCCATCCCTGCCCAGGCACAGCCGGACTTTGAGTCTGACAGGGCTCAGAGACACAAACAGAAGACCTTGGGTCAGAGGAGACTCTCATGCCCTTTAGCAAGACATGTGACCCTGACACAAACCCACAGAGGGCAACAAACACACACATACACATTTAAGCATGCGCCAACATGCACATACACACACACACACACACACACACACACATTCAAACCGTACAGGTCAACCACAACGATGGAAAATACAAAGTCATGGAAATGCCAAATAAGGCACGCATAAGAGTACTTCCTATGACAAGGGGATGTATGCACTACCAAAGATGCATGTCATGGGTAACAAAAAAAACAGTCCCTTACCCAGAGGCCTTCTGGTGTTGTGCTTTCTCTGGTGACAGTGACAACAGCCCCCATCCATACTGTCTAGGAGCTCCGTTAGACCGTGTTTGTTGCTACTACAACCAGTCAGGCAGCGGCCATTTCACACTGAAATGTATATATATAGCCAGTATGTGTGCTTTTCTGTGTCTGAGTGGGTGAGCATTGAGCCGACCACAGAATCAGGAACTGATCAGTTCTCTTAAAGCAACAACGTCAGAAAAATGATCAGCTTAGATGCACAGGGAAAATAGCATATGGCTGTGCACAAATAAACACATTTTCATGCAAACACACATACAAAAAAATACAAAAGCATACAAAAGATTGAATACTAAACTACCAGCAACTACAGTTCTATTTTATTGTGATTAAAAGCTTCCTTCCTCCAAGGCCCTCATTTGGACAGTCAGTCAGTCAGTCAGTCAGTCAGCCACTATGTCATTCGGTCCGTCAGCCAGACAGTCATTCAGAAAGTCAGACACTCAGTCTGACAGCCAGACAGTCAGTCTGTCAGTCAGTCGGTCCATCAGTCAGTCAGTCAGTCAGTCAGTCAGTCAGTCAGTCCGTTAGTCAGTCATTCGGCCAGTCAGCCACACAGTCAGTAATTCGGCCAGTCAGCCAGTCAGCCAGACAGTAAGTTAGCCAGTCAGCCACTCAGTCAGTCAGTCAGTCAGTCAGTCCACCAGTCGGTCAGCCCCCCTGATGTCCCCTGAAGTGGGCCTGTGGAGTTCTACTGAGCACAGGCAGTGAGTGAAAGGCGGCCCCCCTTTGATAAAGTTTTAATGACCCGCCAGCTCGACTCGGCTCGTCGGCCTCTATAAATAGGCCAGCAGCCAATTTCATTGGGGGAGCGGCTGAGGGGAGAGGCTCTTGTCTAGGTGCTCCATCCACTTCACACCTCTTACCTTCCCCTCGCATCAATCACTCATCCACTCACCGCTGCACCTGGGATGCACACAGCATCCATAATGACGGCGAGGTCTGAGTTGAGAACGGCAAAGGTTTGGCGCCACTCGACTGATATTGAGTCACTAATGGAGGTTTGTAATTATGATTTAATAACCTTAATAGTCTTCGGAGCTCTTTGAAATGAGGCGTGATGGGGGATGGATGTTTGGAGGGAGGGGAAGAGGGAGGTCGGATCATTCCGGGACCGTAAGGGATAAAAATCTGTTCATTTGAGGAAACTGTGGATTACTGTAGGACCACAGCACAACGCAAGGTCATTAGAGGGTTGCTGTGTGTGTGTGTGTGTGTGTGTGTGTGGGGGGGGGGGATAGTGGCTCTGCTAATGCTACCGTAACCGGACACACAGATGCGAGGCTGCAAGAGGTCACCACCCCGGATGACACAAAGAAGAGGCAGTGTTCGGTTCAAAGACAGCAGCAGACCTGAGCAGTGGCCTCAATAAAACGGGCTGGATGGACATTGTGGTGCAAAACGGAGAGGGAGATAAAAAACCACCCCAACAAACTTCAAAAAGCTTGTGAGTGTGTGTGTGTGATTCAAAGACAGCGAGAGAAAGCGCCTCTGTGAGAACGAGCCCCGGGGAGTTTCGTCCAGAGGGGTGAGCTCGTCAGAATTCCCCTCACATCCACGGCACCACACAGCCTCATTCAGCCGGCAGGAGATGAGATTTGCGCTGAGAAACGACGGCGGCTCTATTCAAACCACCTGCCCCCCCTCCCTCCCTCCCTCCCTCCCTCCCTCCCTCCCTCCGCCTCCCTCTCCGCCTCTCTCCCCCTGCTCCACCACTGGTCACAGCACAGCAAAGACCCTCTCCTCTCACGGAAATAAAGAAGGCCCACCCAGGACACTCACCACAGCTCCTGTGAGTTATGAATAAACAATCTTCAAAAGTCTTTGCCAGCTGGGATGCTGAGAGTCACGTCCACATGACATTCTTTGTGCGGGTCGGAGGGAGAGCTGGGCACACCATTATGAGGGTGACTGGTACGCCACTGGTAGGCAAACCCTGAAGCACAGCAAGGAGTGCATCATAGAAGCAGACAACTACGTCTCTAAAAGGATGGGTTTTTTTCGATCCATTTCTTACGCGCCTCCAGCGGTGTGAAGCCCCCGGGGCACAGTTCCCTCACAACTCGTTTACTAGATGCCGCTTTAGCGTACATACACATGACATTACGGATTCGATTTACGAACGCTGTCTCAAAAGATTGAGGGACCACGTGCCCCCTCTGTGTGAATGGGCTCCACGCTTTGGTTCCCAGTGCTGGTGTAGAACGCTAATGTAGTGTCTCCTCCTTGTATAATACACTCCATGAACACACTCTTCATAAAATAAATATGGCTTTTGCTTTGCTCGGTAACATTAAAACATAATGCAGCATGGTCTGAACGGTGCCTCTTTCAACATTGGTTGGCCTATTTGTCTTAAGGAGTTTATTTTCTCTGACTGTACTTTAGACTTACTTAGGGCTTACTTTGAGTAAGTGGATATGTGGAACCTCCATAAGCAGGGATAGCGTGTTTGTTCTCATGGAAAGGTTTAAAACTGTAACATGATGTAACCAAATCCCACGTTACAGTTTCATAATACAAAATAATAAAGTTGTGAGGAGTAGTCAGCAAATAGGTCCTTTGTCTCAGATATTACTACTAATAAAAACATTACTACTACTACAATTCAAGATTATGCTTCAAATGAAAGGACAGGGAGATATCCGCACGATATTTTTGGTGTGTTTGAACACCCTTGTGTGTGTGTGTGTGTGTGTGTGTGTGTGTGTGTGTGTGTGTGTGTGTGTGTGTGTGTGTGTGTGTGTGTGTGTGTATGTGTGTGTGTGTGTGCTCAACTGTTTTGGTGTTGGCTTGTTGAAGAGCAGCGTCTCACCGTGAATGGCAGCATTGTGGTGAGGTCCATCTTCTCAAGAGACTTCAATAAATGCTAATGTGTTTGTGTTCCCTGCTTTGTTCATTGTGTGCTCTTTGGTCCGGCCCCCTGGTCTATTCCCCTACGGTATGCAAAGCTCGGCAGTTTACTGACTCACATAGATTCTTAGATTAAGTAATAGTAGGAATTCTCGGGAGGCATTAAGCCTGGCCGGTTAGTTGCCCGAACCACAGTGAATGAAACGCTGTAAAGTGAAGCCAAAGCTCCGATAATGCTCTGACCATAGTGGTTTGAACAATTACGCATTTGTTGACATTCAAAAATCAAAGCCGTACCCAAGCAGTGAGCGACGACCCGCGGTTTCTTCTACTTAAATAAAACACAAAGGCTTTTCTGACGCTAACGCCGTAGTCGGACTCCACCTGCACGGGGAAAATGCTGCAAACAAACGTGTTGACCTGTAACAGTCGACCCGAATAAGGGCATTACAGGGAGAAGAGGTAATGAGGCGCTTTATGGCTCTGTCGTCACGGCCATGTTGACTCCTGAGGTACCCTCTAGGCGTTATCCAGCCTCGCTCTAAATGAGGGACAGAGAGGGAGGGTGGGAGAAAGGGCTGCTGAAGGAGAATAAAGAGAGATCAAAATGGAGGGTGAGAGGCTGAAGTAAAGAGGGAGAGAAGAAAGCGAAAGAGTACAGGCGGAGAGGGTGAGGGATAAATGGAATCGAATAAAAAGAGGATAAGAAAAGAGTTGGACATCGTAGTGATCGCACGGGGCTAGATAGCCATGGCAACCAAGACTTTGTCTGGCTGTGATGCCTGCTAGGCCCATTAGCCCTGACACCTAGTGGTTCAGCCCATAGCTATGACTCCTAGAGTGTTGACCATAAACTATGCCTCCTAGAGGCTGTGGGCTGCCTGTAGTGATTATGCCTATAAATCAGACTCCTAGAGGCTAGGGGCCTTTAACTATGACTCCGAGAGGCTGTGGGCCTGCCTGTAGTGATGATGCCTATAAATCCGACCCCTAGAGGCTAGGGGCCTTTAAATATGACTTCTAGCGGCTGTGGCCCTGTAGAAATCTTCTACAGGCCGGAGGCCTTTAAATACGACTCCTAGAGAATGGAGGCCTATAACTGTGACCCCTAGAGGCTGGGGGGCATAGAAATATGACTCCTAGTTGCCAGGCCTGTTGCTATAAGTCCTTGTCATCAGACAGTCTAGTCTGGCATGATGTGTGGGGAGATTCTGCCAGCCGATCCAGGGTCAATACATGGATAGATCCTCTCCCACACACTCTGGCTAGTGCCCACAGGCTGTACAAAAACAGTGCCGGGCTGCTTAACTCCTCTCTCTCTCTCTCTCTCTCTCTCTCTCTCTCTCTCTCTCTCTCTCTCTCTCTCTCTCTCTCTCTCTCTCTCTCTCTCACACACACACACACACACACACACACACACACACACACACACACAGCAGATGCGCACACATACACACAGCCTCAGTACAGAGCTGGGCATAAAAAGAAGGGGCTGGGGTGATTTTCCAGCAGACCAATTCAAATCGGCCACAGCTCAGCCGTGACAGATGCCCCAGTCAGGGCGCCTGCTGGCTGCTGTACAGCACGGGCCAGGATATCAGCCTCCATCTCCACTGGTGGGTTTGTTTATGTAATGGGTGTGAAGAAGAATAAGTGAGGGCGAAAAGCCATCGGGGGAGAAGGATTCGGACGGGTACAAAGTACTTCCCATCCGTTAATCGTGTAGGTTTTTTTCTTCATCATGGATAAGCCTCCTTCAACATCTTCCAACTTGGAAATCTCCTGTGCATCAGAGGGTCTGAGTAATGAGGGATTTCATTTAGCACTGTCTTCCAAACCCTTACTCCCTTGTAGCATAAATCATCTTTTGATGTCCACTGGAAATGTGACCCGAAATCCTGGGAATGTCGACAAATCTGTGGCCTCTCCGCCAAAGCCTCTGCCCT